>CM040403.1:37520006-38225006 GCA_022702515.1 Ilyophis sp. 1 JC-2022 | reverse complement strand
AACG
This sequence comes from Ilyophis sp. 1 JC-2022, assembly GCA_022702515.1. Taxonomy (NCBI): domain Eukaryota; kingdom Metazoa; phylum Chordata; class Actinopteri; order Anguilliformes; family Synaphobranchidae; genus Ilyophis; species Ilyophis sp. 1 JC-2022. The sequence goes on along the minus strand of CM040403.1, from coordinate 38,225,002 downwards.
TACATCTCAAATCAGTTTTGGGCACTATGGAGTTAATTACACTTGTGTATATTGTATTCTCTATGGAAAACTCAGACACCAATGGTTGCTAAGGGGCTTCACAGCAGTTAGTGCTGGTTGCTAGGAGCCAAAGCACAGTCCAAGGCTGACCCTGAGCAGCATCCAGAGAGTTAGTCTGCCCAGGATACCACACAGTTATAAATACAGGTTTCTGACTTCTCAGTAAGAACAAAACTTGTGCCTCCTGTAGATGTCGAAATGCACCGAACCCACTGAAACACACACTCAGGCAGCTGAACAAACAGAGCACCTAACCAAGGCCCCTCCACTCTCTAGTGTGCACACTTTGGTATTTTCAAAATGCAACAACAACTTAGATTTGGGATGTTTCCAATTATACTTGTTGACCGGTTTGGCATCTTACATTTCCCCCATGCAAGACAGTATGAAAACCACTCGTACTGGTCGGCCTGTGTGCAATCACAAGCTTGAGAGCACAAATGGAATAAAACATTATGTCAAAGGTTATTTACATGCCATTTTCAATTAATCATTTCTTAAGTATTGAGGCAAAAAAGAAAAATACTAAAATTTCCTAAATGCAGCACAGGGGTTTCCCTGTGAATTCCGATTGGTATGTCCTTGCCTTTTTTTGAAAAGCTTGCAGCAGCTCTGGGAAGAGCCATGGTCCCTTGGTAACCATGGTGATGGAGGCTTACCTACTTTTTTTCATGGTTGCCTTTTTCAAATGAGCCATTTTGAATGGAAATTTCAATATGCTGAACAAAGTAAAAGGACATGTGCTAGTCTTCTCATTTTGCTGGAATAATATGTGAAGCTCAGAATTAAGAGATTCACAAAACTGTTAGTAAACAGGTTATTTGAAGAGGGGGGAATACTACAAAGCATCTGTTAAATATTTACTAAGTTTCACTTCTAGAACACGAACAGAAGAAAGGATAAAATGAACATTAAGCATCCATACAAGCACTTACACATGTGTTACTTAAAATGAGAAAATTATACAATTTCTAACATAAATACATTTCTAAATAGATTCTAGGTGGAACAAGAAGATAGATAATTCTTCTGCAATATACCAAGATGCTTCATGCTTCAGATATGATATTATGCATGGAGATCTACTGTTAAACCACATGTTAATATATCATACCTGTACAATTAAAAGTACAATACATCATTTCTGGCTTCTGGGTTCCATGTTCAGCTCCTATGCAATAATTCTTAAAGCGGTAGCCATGCTAAAATGTAAAATTAAATAAAAAATGCAAGGCAGTACTGCCAATTTTACAGTCAATTAAAATCTCCCTCCTCCTACCTTGTTGTCTGTGTCCCCTTTTACAGATTTCTGCTTAATTCTACTTACTGCAGCAGGTGAGTTCAACGGTGCACAAGATGGCCACATAACACACAGTGTAAGTGATTGTGTTTTTAGTAACAGTTTTATTATTTCAGGAAAAACAGAAGTACATACACACCTTTCTGTCTGTCTAACATTTAATTAATTTCATTCTTTCTCATGTTTTGAAAATTAAATAGACTATTTGTTGTCTTTGAAAAGCAGTGAAAGAGGTCAATTGTGGAGGCAGCAACTGTCCAGTGGGAGATGGAGTAGCTGATGGCCTCTTCCAGAGATAATTAAAAGCTACACCATTATGCGCTAAATAGGACATCATAAAAAAGCTACCCTCACAGCAAAACCGTAACACGGACCTGTTGTATCATTAATGGAAATTCTATAAAGAACAAGCGATCATAATGCCATGCATTTTATCGTCAATTGGTTTTTAAAGGATTTTTTAATATGGATACATAATTCAGTAGTCTGATGAAGTGGTTCAGCTACTTGCTGCATCGTGTATAAATTTAGTTTAAAAAATTGGTAAAGTAACAAAAAACAAAAGAACATCAAATAAAAATCCACCAGCTATTGAACATTCACCATGACAAATATAACAACTCATCACCATGGAGATTTTACTGAATATGTATAAAACCGTCTGCATAATCATTAACCACCTCTCAAACAAAAGTTCACCCACGATGAAACATTTGTCATGTACGATAACCATGATTATTGAATTGTGCAATCGCCTGAGAATGGCACAGCCCACATGATTTCAGTGTGGGCCTGTATATGTTTGCAAGGCTAGAGAATGGATTCCTACACTGGTGTATTAAAAGAGAGCACATGATATTAGAAATCATACCAAGATGTGTCATGGTCCATGGTTTGTTTTTCCTTTTTCATTGCGGTTCTCGTCCTTTCTCTTCGGTTGGGAATCAATCTATCAGATTTTTTCCCACGTTCCGTTTTGCTTCACCTCGCCTATTATTCGTTTCACCTGTGCTACAGCCTGCGGTGTATTTAAGCTCCTCACTTCCGCTTCCTGGGGCTTCTTTGTCATTCCGTATTACATTGAGCCAGGTATAGTTAGGTACAAGCAACCTTGTGATATTAAAGCTTTCTTTATGTTCACGGGGGACTTGCTTCTTCGTATTAGTTTTTACGTAGAGGTTTATTCCTCGTTTAAGCTATACTGTTCCACTTACTCCGTGCTGTTCTCCCTGAGACAGTCTCCTTTGTTGTTTCATTTTCATTTCACCTTCTTACCGGCCGTTTTAGTGTTACGTGCCGAAGGTGTTTCTTTTCTATTGTTTCCCCGTTTAAGCTCTAGTATTGAGCTCAGGAGACTTTGATTTTTTTTGAGAGAGATTTTGTGCTCTCACTCGTGTTTTCAAGTTTTCCTGGGGTGATTATTATTTAGCTGTTTAGCTACTAGGATTATTCCTTTTTCTGTTCTACCCATTAGTGGTTTAAGATCCCTTAGTGGTCCTCACCTTTGTGGGTGACTTGTTCTGACCCCCCTTCCCATCGCATTTGATTCGCCACTACTGAAACCATTACAGTACAAAGAAGCAGTGTTGTAACAAGTACTCAAAATTCATACTTAAGTAAAAGTAAAGATACCTTGCTGGAAAATGACTCAAGTAAAAGTGAAAGTCACCCATTAAAATACTATTTAAGTAAAAGTATAAAATTATCTGGTATTAAATGTACTTAAGTATCAAAAGTAAAAGTAGCCTACACGCGCTAACAAAAAAAAGATCATAGGCGCCGAGTTTATTTTTTACCAGGGGGTGCCATAAAAAAATTCTGCCATAGGCACAATTAGAGTCCCTAGATAGAGAGAGTACCGACAACTCAGGATTTGACGCCATTTTGATTCCATTCATTGCGGAGCCGCCGTATGGCGCTAGTGCATTTAACCGTGTATTCCATTATGTTCTCTATGTATGAGAGATGGGAATGGTCTTTTCCATGTTGATAATGAACAAATTATATGAAGATGACAAAATAGAAGATTTATGACAACTAAGAGCCATATGATAAAGAAGAAAATCACAGAGCTGGTTGTGATTTAACAGTCACAGACATTTAGAACCATGACAAAGAAGGAATTAACTAGACAGGTACTCGAAATGAACCTGCGAATTACAAATAGGAACACGTTGGATAGTGGTGCAATGTGATATTTTTTTCATGCTAAACTAGATGCCGTGCATGCCAAAGGGGGAAAATAAATCTACTCTTAAAAGCTAGGGTTTATTTATTTATTTATTGCATTTCTTTACATTACAATCATTTTACATTACAATCATTTAGCAGACGCTTTTATCCAAAGCGACGTACAGTAAGTGCATATAGAAAGGTCATTGAAGTAACTACAGAACAGATAAGAAAGCACATTATTCCCATACAGTGCAGGGGTGGCCAATTCCAGGCCTCGCGGGCCGGTGTGTATGCAGGTTTTTGCTGCCGCCAGTTAACAATTATTTAATTATAGAATAGAATCACTTTATTGTCATTGCACAAGTACAATGAAATTGAGGTAGCAGCTCTCAGACTCAGTGCAATTTATAAATAAAACTATACAAATAAATATAAATAAAACTATACAGTTCTACACTAATAAATAGATACTCTATGCTAAGATAAAAACAAACAAACAACCACAATAAAACCCAAGACATATTGCACAACAGAAAAACATTCACAGGGATATTGCACGAACAGCCGTATATTGCACATACATGTATTTAAAAGTTCAGAGGTATTCAGGTCTGTGCAGTGTTAAGTCTGTGCAATCGTTTACACGATCTGATATTTTAATCTACATATCCGCGATATGAAAAGCAGCTGATGAATGTTCTTGTGCCGGTATGCGTCAATGCGTGTATTGTAGCATTTTATTGTTCTGTAATTTACAAGTGAATCGGTGATTGTGTGTATGACTAATTAGCTGATTGAACCGTGTTAACTGGCGGCAGCAAAAACCTGCATACACACCGGCCCGCGAGGCCTGGAATTGGCCACCCCTGTCTTAAACCATACTCCATAATAATGACATCACAAAAGTATCAAATATGTGCAAGTTAATTCAATACGCATATGGGACCATTACCACTGACCTGGCAGAGAACTGAGGATGAAGTGGCTTTCCATCCAACACGACTGACTCTGTTCTCCCATATTTGACGTCTTTTTTCCTCCGATGGAAATCTATATAGTTTATATCCCTTTTCCGTTCTGTTTGTGCAGCCACAAGCGCTACAACCTGTCATTTTTCTTTAAAATCGATATCCGTCCGATCCCGATCCTGTCCGCGATGGACTCAAAATGGCTCCACGCAATCACGTGACCAGATTTTTCCGAACCCTCTATGTCGGTACTCTCTCTATCTAGGGACTCTAGGCACAATCCCCCCCCCCCCTTAAAAGCCACATTAAATTCTATTCAATTCATATTGCCGAAATGTTGGATTTATTTAGCTTGAAGTGTTATAATAACCTATTTAGCTGGCAGGCAGGCTATTGGCAAGAATCTCATACATGATTAGGCACATATGCAAGTGTAAAAGTGCTTGCAGGTTCAAAGAAATTAAAAACCAATTTTAGCCGATTTTTCACCTTAATGCGAGATGGCATTTCATCAACTTTACAATGTAAAACTGTTCACTGGGAGGCAGATTTAGAAAATATGCTGCTAACGTTACTTTCCTCAGAATCGTTGACAACAGTGACAACAGTGGGGGCAGTGAAGGATACTATTGAGTATAACGAGATATTATTATATTTTCTAAATCCTACCCTTGAACCCCAAACACAGAGCTCAAAAAATATAAAACCATGAATGTTAATCAAATCCATTTTATACTATTAAATTATTTCCCCTCACAAATCAAGATCTGACAACTCACTGGTATAACCCTATACATTCCTCACATTATATTACAGGCATAATCAACAGAAAAACAGCACAAAAAAGCAACTGTATAAATAATTTTTTTCCCCCAATATGTCTAAGGCTGTGGGCTAAAGTACAAGAGCAGTCTACAGGACATGGCAGCAAAGATCTAAAGGTCACATTTTTTTTAACTGAGTAACTATTCAACTCTGCGGCAACAAAGTCTTGAAATGACTTACAGAAAAGCAACACTCAGAATACTTCCTGTAATACCCACTGCGACATCAGCATAAACCTGAGAACTACATGCTCCCACGTGCTGGTGAATCTTTATACTCTGCTATGCCGAGTTTGCTGCGATGTGTTCAAGCCCACACTGAACTCCTTTGTCCACCCCTCAGCTTGCGCATTGCAGCCAGCACCCTGAACATGGTCATGCTGGATGCTGCTGTACGATCACGGGCTGTGTTTCCGAGCAGCCCTTTCCTGTGACCGGGATGCAGGCGATGTTCACGTTCTCAGCAGTGTAAAAGTAAATAAACCCCATCTTTTTACTCACATACTGCCCCTTCTTGGAAGACTCAGCTCCTTCTGAAATTTAAAAAAATGTAAAGAAAACATCAGTCAGGGAAGTTGTATTTGAATGACTCTGACATTGCTACAAGGAATCTCTTGCAAAACCATCATGTTCAGGAGCAATGGTGAGCACTGATGTACACACACTATCCACAAGATGGCACTGGGGTGGTATTTCCAATTACTACACAGATACATATTCTACTTGAATTTTGAGGCAATATTTACAAAACTGCCCAACTTATCTTGGTACATCTAATTGGTTTAACACTTTTAAAGAGTGAGAATGAAATTAACACGAACATAACCAAGATAATATCATATCTTGCCACATCGCGAGATAAGACGATTTGAAATTGGTTTCAGGCCTGGTTGTTTTTCAGTCTTTCATTATGAATGTACAAGAGAACATATTTCAAGAAACAATCCCTAGTTATCATACTGTGGTTTAGCCTGGCTTAAATACAACATAAAACAAAACCATGGACATACAGTAAATAAAATTTATGAAGTGGTTTGGATAAAATTCTCATTTAGAACAATGGAGCCTTTAGCTTACGCTTTGTTTATCATTGGTGGTGCGTCGGCCTTCCAAATCCATACAATTTAAAAGGTGCACGGAGGCCCGCACTCAAATGATTAATCAAGCAACAGACTTAACGCCATTCAATAAAATTCTGATTTGAAATACCAAAACTGTTATTCTAGAGTACATCAAAAAATAAACAAATGCTAAGATGTTTAATCGGATATGGGATGTGAATAAACATGTGATGGCTGGGAGTCAGTGGCGAATGCAACAGAGTGCATACATTTCTACAATGAGTCTAGTTGCGTTAGCACTGAAAGCCATGTAACGGGCATCAGCAATAGCAACAAAAGTGTGCAGTGTGCGGGGAATCTTTGGTAGGCAACACATCCGTGTGTGCGTATGTATGTGTATCCGCCATGTCATGTGGCTACATGCATTTATAAGCTGGACAATATTTCCTCTGTATTCCTCAGAAAACAGAGATCATCTAAGATCCCTGTAACTGAGACAGACTAATAATTAACATTTAATAAATGATAAACCCAGCAGACACCAGACAAACACGCTACTCAATTACTGAAATTTTCTCTTGAGCAAAGTCCTGATAATTCATGCATACTGTAGCTGTATTCAATTGTATGGTATGAATGTAATATATTTTCCGGATTGTGATAATCACCTATACAATGAAAAACAATTTATTTCAAAATCAAAGGTTTATATGCCAACCTAGAGTTTTGTCAAAAGCCCAAGTCGTGCTGATGTAGTAAGATTTATTTTAGAAATGATTGTGAAAAGAAAACAGAATGAATTCAACTGCAAATTAAATGCAGCTGCAAGGTACCTTGACTACAGCTTATGAAAGGAAAAAGCACTATGAAAATGTCAAGGTAAATCTCCCTTATTGCTGTGTAACTAACAAATATTCCTGATGCACTGACTCAAGCACCTTTGACATTTTATGAGCAAAATAATCTGGTTATGTAACGATATTTGAGATGACTATAATCATCCACATCATTTCACCAGGCTCACATTTGCTACAGAGCTACAGCTTTATCTGTGTACAAAACCCAAAACAAATATGCTCTTATTTTTATCAACAATTATGACCCCTTCATTTAAATGAAGCTATATCTCAGTATTTTCGATTATGCACTATTTGATAATAAGTTTATACACTCATAACATAGCATAACATAACATAACATAACATAACATAATGACGAGAACAGGACATTCAGCCCAAGAAGGCTCACCATCGTCCTACATGCACTAAAGGGTACCTAGTCCTCACTGTTTACCCACCCTCTGCTTTCTAAATGTGTTACCTGTAGTCGTCTTCTCTTTATGTACCTTGAAGTACGCATAGTTCCTTTCTGAGCCTGACAAGCCACAGAGAGATGGCTGGCAGTCATTTGTTCATTTGCTTCCATGTTAAAAACAAATCTGTCTCACAGCTGGTCCCATAATGTGTAGAATGGCACATAGCAGACATTGGACCTTAAAGTTGGTTGGTTTTCTGGGCAGGGCAGTCGCAATGTTGCTAAAGATTAACTGACATTTTTTTAAAGGAGATGGATGGACACTTTTCCATCTTACATCATCATATTCAGTATTTGTTTCCATCTAGTTTGGACTGGTAGTTGATTATGTGGAAGTCACTAGTATGCTTCCTTCCGTTGGCATCACAATACCAAAGGTCGAGGTCTCATCTCAAAGGTTCAATCTACACTGAATTTGCACTCAGCCTAAATATTTGATGACATTTAATTATAATCTCATAAATATTTGCCATTCAGGGCACCCGCTGCCTCATCTTAAAATACCTGTGTGCATCTTATCCTGTCTGAGACGGAGTCTGTTCCATAAGTCAAATATTTCTACTGTTCTATACTGAGGACTTTGGCAGAGCAGCATACAACCACTGAAACCACGAGGCCCTTTGCATTGATAATCCACAAGGGGTTTCATTCAGATGATTTTGAATCTGCTGGCAATTATTACTTTTTTTATCTTAACGTGCTATTTAGAAAATGACTTCAGAAGCCATGCATAATATTGAAACTTAAACTTAAAACACACAAAACTTCAATCAACATCAATTTTCAACATTAAAGCTTTGACTGGGCTCATTAAAATGGGAAAGTACCATTGGAAAGTACAGACTGCATAGAACTCTTTACACACGCACACAGCATAGTGAGAATTTGTGTGGCAGGTTTTTTTTGTTCCATATCCTGTCACGAAAGCGTCTCAGAAGAGTTCTGTGTCAGTATGAGGTGCTACCTCCCTGCATTCTCTTGCTGCTCACGTGCACCTGGCTGTATGTCTGTTGAGGCAGGGTGTTCACTAATCTGGGGACGCTCTTTCTTTATTTCCCTCCCCCCATTTATTTCCTAGACACAGTGGTGGGAAAACACTAGACCACCCGTCTACAAAGCAAATCCACGAGATCGAGGCTCTCCCAGATATCACCATAGCAACTGGTGATGCAAATACCCACAAACCTCCCTCTCTACAATGAAACCATCCACACCCTTCTTCACAAATCGAACTACCGTAAGAAAGAATCTTAATCAGTCTACAGTACTTTTCAGATGTAACATAATAGATACTAATCATGGCAAAAGGTTGAAGTAGCAGAAATGGATTACTCTTATCAATGTCATAGATCGAAAAGCAAAACATATTCGAAGGGAATATGTTCGTAAAAGAAAACATATACAACGTCCCTTCTTCGTATGCTGCAGACATACTGAACCATGAACTGTGAGAAAATAATCACAACAGAAAATACGATTCCTCTCAAATAGGCTACGTGGGCTAATTATTGATAAGACCTAATTTTGTTATCTTAGAAGAAATGCACCAGAAGATAAATTATTTATGATAGAAACTATTTATAAACTTACAAAGACAGTGATCAATAATTAATTTTAACGATAAATACTAAAGGAATGTTTGTTTGAACTCATCAATAATTCAGGCCAAAATATTTCTACAAAATTGATTATTGTTTCGTTGCCGTTGCTATTGTGATTGAAGTGTTCACTCGTGAAAATAACTCGTGATTAGCCTACTATTTATTCTAACGCGACAAAAAATGGCATAAATTTTAATCTGGGATTCCAAAGTGCATAAAGAATTATAATAGTTTAAATATAAACCAAACCAGCCCTGGCTGAAATGAGCTTTCCCGGGGACGTCAGAAAGAACGGTTTCCCCCTTGAGGTGATCAAATGCGGTGAAAGAACAAATTCATTTACGCACAACGAACTGTGTGGCGATTGGGCGGAGTTCTGTGCGCTGTAGTAAATGCCACTGAAGCCCCTCAGGGGAAACCCATGCGAGCTCCTTTGACTTTGCGTGAAGCGTCCATGCACCAAATGTACAGTGCAACAGGTACTACGAAGATTAACAGATTGCTTTAATGACTTCAGCAGACAATAGCAGCGGAAACCTGCAGCGTCCAGACGTTTGCGGTCACGCTGGTGCAACTAGCCTATTCCAAGGGAAGAACAGAACCCCCGACAGAACAATCCATATGACAGAATAATCACAAGTTGCAATCAATACGTAGTGTATACTGACATTATTTAACAATTATTAAACAATGACTTGTATCACTAGCATGCCAGAAACCTTTCGTTATCACAATTAAAAATAGTTTTAGGGTTTCTAATCTTAAATCCTTAATCGGATGATGTCGCGATCATTTCCTACCTGCAATCCACGACGTCTTAGAATATTTGGCTCATCCATTGCCGAATGTGACGAATAATGTTTGCTTTCCTGTTTAATTCAACCCATGCTGGCTCCTCCGGATGGGCATGGAAACGCAGTCAGGCTTCTGTCGCCGCCGGTCACTCGACTACACAGGACAGGCTTTTTCGTCTCCCATTTGCACGTCGTGTAGTCAGCTGACCATAGAAAGATTCTGAATGAATTCACATGGCCAGATCTGCCGTAGATGGTGGGGGGTAGGTTGTTGCCAACGGGAGCATATGCGCCAACCTATGTTTACAAAGTCCTCCACGTACATAGTACATCTCAGAATCAAAACTGTAATACTGCTAGTCTGTAAAATTATGGAGGTATATTTTAATTTATAAAATATACAGATTGATATAATTCTAGTAAAAAATATTATTATTTATGTTCATAGTGTTTCACATCGTGCTTTTTTTGTTTAGCTTATTCTGACTAACGTGCTAATAGGATTGCAGATGGACACAGTTACTGTTGACAGAACAATGCCATAAACCTTATTGTTAAATGGTATTAAAACATTTCCAACTTGCTCTTTAAAAGCTAGTGAGAAGATATCTATGAAAGATTAAATTATACCTTTTGTTCAATTAAGAAATATTTTGACTTTCAAAAGGAGCTATTGAAATTTCGAATGGGGAAGGAAGTACAATTGAGAATCTACTCCAGCTTGGTATAGCATTGAGAAAGGAGTACAATTAATTGTAACTCGTGCACACACACTTTTTGTTTGGTTATTAATACCTTTTACAGACAAAAAAAGGTATGAATTAATTATGTATTGCTGGCTAGGGGTACCACCCCAGTGACAAGTGTTTGTACCTTTATTTCTGAGAGTGAATATGCATATGCATGCATACATTCATTGTACATGGGTCTGCACTTTTATTTCACATTCTTGTTATCTCTCTGTCTCTGCTCATTCTCTTTGACTGTAGAGATTTGGAAAACCTGCTGTAACGCATAGTAGGCAGACTCGAAGTGGTACCAGAATGGAACATTTTCAAGGAAAACAAAGTATAGCTTTCATACGGACAGCACTGTCATTGATCCAGGCTAGCCACATGAGTACTTCTTTGTCTTGGCCTTCTACTTTTAAACAGGCATGAGCTCAGTGTCTGGGTGTGGATTCTTCCCCCATGAACAATGTGCCAATGTCCCCCCCACCTCACAGAGTGGGAGAGGAGGCAATGCTGGTGGATCAGTTCTACCTCTTATCTGAAAGGTTCAAAATCATATTTATTGTTTGCAGTTATCTCCGTTTCCCTCATAAACCAAATAACACAATAGCTAAATAATTTTATATTGATTCTATTCATTCATTTATTATAATTCATGATTTACTTACATGAATGTGAATGATACTAAGGGGTATTTAACAATGTTGTTGAGACGGATGTGTGCGGGTTGGACCCGTAATGCACGACTCAGAACACTGACTTGATAATAAATACCCGCAAGGGCTTTATTATGGGGAAATCCAAAAACGTAGTCACACAAGCAAAGTCCAAAAACCAATAAATCCAGCCAAACCAAAGATACAGTACCGAGGGAGAAGGCAGTCTCGAAATCGGTATCCATGCAAGAGTTCGTTAACCAGAGTAGCTGTCAGCGGAGCAGAAGTACAAAACAGGGAAAAAGCAAAGTTCGTAGTCGTGGGGCGTAGCAGGAGTCAGACCGAAGTCCTATCCGCGGGGCAGAGGTACAAAGAGACAGTAGGCAAAACTCGTGGTCAAAAACAGGCAGTGAAAACAATAAACAGGCTAGATCAATAACGGTGGTCAAAACAGTGGCAAAAACGCTCAAGAGTGACAATAGTAAACTAAGGCAACAACTTCGCAACAAACAGACATGAACACTGAGCTTAAATGCAGGTGTAGACAGGTGCAAACATTTAGCTTGAGAGCAGCAGGAAATTCACAACAGCTTGAGAAAATGAGACATGTAACGAGGCAATTAGTAAATCGTTAGTAGTTAACCTATCCTGACCTAGCGTTAGTAAATTAGTAATCAAAATGCACGAGAAACGTAAGGTAAACATGAACACATGGTTAGATAGTTAGTATTACCCAATCCTGATCTAATGTTAGTATATTAGTAACTAGACAAGGGAGAATGAAACAATTAGGGAAGCGTGAGTGACAGCTGCGGAAAAACATGGAAATATGTATGCAAACAATGAACTGCATCGTAACATAAACAGAAAATAAACTGTGACAAACACTAAACATGAAACATGACATAAACATGACATAAACGTAACAGTTGTGAGCCCTTCTCTTTTTAACTAGTTTTGTATTATTTTTAATGGCTTGATGGCCTTTCAGCATTATAGGCTGACAGGACTGATTATAATGAGTCTTTGTTAGAGGAACTACTTGACCATAAAAACATGGAGGAAATATGTTGCATCTTTCTCCACAGGATATTGGAGAGCAAATCACAAAGCTTAAAGCCATTAAGGATGCATTCACATCATAATAGCTTAAAGGGTAGGGCAGGGAAAATCAGAAAACTATAGTTTTTTACAGACTGTTTTCTGCTCCACTTTACCTACTCATAGCATCTGATGTTAACGGTTTATCTCTGAATCAATGGCAACTGCAAGAATGCAGGGACATATTTTAAAAGGCTGGAGCTTGGTACATTAATACATGGGGGGGTCTGCTTCTTTAAAAAGGTGTCATGCTTCATGCCTGGAAAGGCAAATGGTCAATGTGACATAAAGTGCTTAAAATGTGATTGTATCCTTAATGAAGTATGCAAAGGAAAATGACATGTCCTACAACTGCATATAATACAACCTCACTGCCAACAGAGTATGTATTATTGATGACGCAAGATCTACTGAAGTGAGGATCATTCTGTTCGTATGGACAGAAGAATGTGATGCCGCTTAACGTAGCCTTAATTATATTACCTTGATATTCTACATGAGATGTCTCTAACTTTACAGGTTCTTATGAATTGGGCCACATATTTCCAGAGTCCTTAAAGGAGCAGCCTCAGAAACAAGTAACAACCCGTCGACGAGCAAAGCAGAACCAAATTAATGACTGTCCCACTTGGCAACATGCCCTCTTATGTAACTTGCAGCTAGATGCAGATGGCCACATAAAGGGCTTATATCTCATTCATGGAAAAACAAGGAGGGAAAAACACACTGCTTTCAGCAGTCTGTATGTGTATGCAGGTCAGGAAACTGTGGAGAAGGCACGTACCGTACATGTAAAATGAACCAAATAATGGCATTGGTGTGCACATTAGTTAATCTGCCTGAACATAAGGCCTCTTTTCTAAGAACTGCCAGAGATAGTTCCTGCCACCCTGCCCTGTGGTTGTGAAAAATAATACCCTTTCATATCAAAGTAAAATGAAAGAATGACCCTGATTTACTTTGCTGAAATGTATTAGTTAAAATCTCAACAAACATCAAAAAGGGTAAAGGGTATATACTAATGTCCAAATCTGGTCAGAAACGGTCTAGCAGTAACATTTAAAATGAGGTCAAAAAAACAATAACTTTTATATCTCATGACCTGCTGATATTCTGTTTATGTAAACAAAAACAACACAAAAAATAATGGGTAAACAAGTGAAGAAGGGTGTTAGTGAAGACAAGATGGCTTTAGTTTATCATTATTTTTGACTACAAAGTTATGGTGTTTCAGACTGAAATGGTCTTTGTGGGGCAAGCCTCCAGCTGGCACATTGTCCAGTTGAACCTACTGAAGATGCTGGCTAATGCAAGTATCACAAGTAGGTCACAGTTCTGACCCAATAGAAATATTAATTGGACATGACACAAATTATTATTGTTTTTTACAAATACAATGACATATTACATATTATAAATCAAGAGCATAATACATCTTTATGATATTTGGAGGGTTTAACTGCTCGTTTCTTTTTTATATTACATCTGTGGTTTAAAAAAAAAAATAGCCCTTTTTACTTGTATTTTTAGGGCAACAGTTTAATTTCTCCAGAAGTCAGCATCCAGGCATCGAGGCATTCAGGCCTGTCTGTACTCTCGATTGTTGTGATAGGCTACATAAATTGTGGTGCATTTCATGAAGAAATGAAAGTCGTCTTACAGAAAGGAAATGGCTTTCTCGTTCCATCTGCCCATCTGCCAGGCTAAATGGAAAATCTTGGACACAACACTGCTCTGTCTGTGAATTATCAAACACTGCAATTTGCCACACAGCCTCGGGCATAGGCCATTTGATCTTAGGTTTACTACCCCACAGACATCACAGGAGGATGGAAGTCACCTATGTCACGATGTTGTGGGTTATAGCACTATTTCAGTAGTGCGGAAATTTTAGGTCATGTCACGCCACTGTGTACAAGTATGACAGAAGAAGAACTCGTGGTCTGATGACAAGAAGAAGGAAATAGACTGAGATCCGTTCATCTGCAGAAAGTTCAACTTTTTTTAGTTTGTTTAATTGTTTTGTCCTGGGACCGGAGCGATGTCAAATAGAGTGTTCTTTACCTTCGATGTAATGTAATTCTGTGTGTTGATAGATACAGTGGATGGATGCTGAGAATGTGTGTGTTGTTGCTAATGAATCAAATCCAGAAATGTGTTTCTTCAGCAGTAAATGTGTAGGAGTTTAGCAGAAATTAAGAAGAAAAGCTGGGCTGAAAACCAGCAAGAGAAAAGCTCTGAGAAGTTACTCCTGTCCTGTCATAGGCTATTAAAACTATAGGTCTGGTGGAGAAAGTAGGCACTATGAATAAATGAGTGTTTGTGCCTTTATTTCTTCATCTGAAATCTCAAAAGGACACTTGATCTAATTAAAATAAGCACAATAATCATATTCTGCTTGGACATTTTGAGAAACTTTAAGAAATCTTTAGTTTAAGGAAATGGCATCATGCAGTTTAAGGATGTAATTAAGGGTGGAGAGTTTCAGGGATTAAATCCTGTTTCCTACAAGCAGCTCACTTGCATTGAAATAACATGAATGCAAATGGATTATTTGCACATTTTGTTATTATGACATTATTTCTGTTGCTACCATTTTGTCTTGTAATCATTTCCTGCTCTAGCAATAGTAATGGTAATAATAAATATATAAAAGCTTTTTAAGGTCAAGATGGGTATAGCGCAGTCAGAGGGAAATTATACGTTGGACATTATAGAATCATAAACAATTGCATTCACGTGTGTGTATTGTTCACGGGCCCTTTTATTGCTTTTGTGACCTGATTACAGCGGCAGGAAGTCCATTCACACATCTCTTCATCCCTTCTGTGTCAGTATTACTTACCCCTGCAGCACATGACAGCCCTCCCCCAGCACTCCACACAGTCCCCGCCCCCCATGAGTTGTGTGGTTTGTGGTTGTACAGAGGCTTGGTGTGCTCTTTACCTGAGAAGAAACGAAAACACATTCAAGTCGTTATTTGTCATAGAAAGGTTTCGTTCAGAAGAGCAACTGAAAGAGTCGTGGAGCGGTGACTGCTGTCACTCAGCATTGCTTCCCCAGCCGAGCGGACTCCATTCAGCTGTCAGAAGGTTTACAAGCAGAGGACATTTTTTCTAATCCAAGGGAGGGCTGTTTTTGGGATGGAGTTAAGAGTGCTTTCCATGGTTCTCCTTGTGGTTGGAGTGGATGGTATGGAATGGCTCCTGGTTTACTTTCAGGCCGAAAGATAAAACTTATCTGGATTCCACATGTCTACCACCAGTTTATCTGAACAATGCAAAGGATATGGGAGCTTTAGTCACTGCAGAAAATAACATACAAATGTAGGATAGTCTGAGGGAATTACTCAGATATAGTTTTAGATCACTTTGCTGTAAGATAATATCATCCTTGTGTTACATTAAGGGGATTACGTGCCATCGATTAGATGTTTCAATCAGTTGATTGATACTGTTGGCATAACATATATTTTTTTCACATTGGTGTTCTGTACAGCAATGTTTCAAATGAGATTATTCAGTATTATAATGAGTTTTAAATTCACTGCTAAATTGTCTTTCTGTTTCAAAAGGAGCAACAGTTGAAGCCCCAAGTGATCTTAATTGCTACAAGAAGTCCACTAAATTAGATGAAGACTTTACATGTTCATGGAGACCTTGGGCTTCTGGTGAGAATTACACACTCAATTTTTGGTGAGTTAACCCATGTCTCACTCATTGTAAATCATATTAGCGTGCTGTACAACATATGCTCCTGATCAGCCAAAAAAATAATGCCACCTCAGCTTTTTTAATCAGCAGATTATGGCAATCAAATGCAAATGCATTGATGCTGGACGGAAAACTTCCATCCTCGTGGTCTATGAAAACTTTGTCTCAGCAAGAGAGACATACATGTGGGTGGATGCTCGTATGGGCAACTATAAATACAGCTCAGCCAACTTCACTATGGTTCTTAATGACCAAGGTAAGTGTGCTTCGTCTTACACTTGTAAACCAAGGTTTTTTTTCTCCATTAAATGATGATCACCCACTGCACTATGAGATAAATAAGCTCTTAGAGATATGAATCAAATGTGATGGACAGAGTAGCTTTATATTACTGATCGGTTGTCAGATATATAGTCCTATGGTTTTTTGTGAATGCCTCTGGAGAGCTATCAATTGTAAAAAATATATATATATATAATTTAATATAATTATTGGGTTATTTTGGATGGGTTCAGTGTGTGGACGTTTCTGTGTTTGTGTGCAGGCTTGTGAATGGCTTCACTCATACCCTTTTATATATTGTCTAGTTCGGTATGATGCTCCCCATATTAAGAAAATGTCACGGTCATCTGGAAACCTGACTCTGTACTGGGACAACCCGCCAAGAGAAAATAAGGCAATCATCAATGAAATCCAGTTCAGAAGAAGGGGACAACAATTGTGGCAAAACGTAAGATGACTGAACCAATAACAAAACATTTTAGTTTGACAGACTGTAAATACTACCAAATGCTACTATGTGAAAAAATAGTATAATTGGACATACTTGAAGTATAATTATATAAACTTGAATTAGGCGTAAAGTATGCTGAAATTCACAATAGTATACAATTTTTCACTTGTGTGGGCAGTGGCATAGCATTAATTGCGCTAGTGGTAATAACATAACTTCTTTATAACCTTCCTAAATGCTGGCATATGTTGTCTCTGCTCATTATCTCTCCAACAGCCACCTGTATAAGATTCAAAGCATTGGTTCTAGACTACAAGCTGAATCAGGGGCTATACCCTCTGAAACAGCTACTCCTAAATGTAGTCTATTGCCATATCTTACATCCCAGTCTGTGGCCCCTTGTTGCCTGGCGGTCCCCTACAAATGTTGGGATCTGCATCTCAATCACATTTGTTCTCTGTTCTTAACCCCCAGTGGTGGAATGACCTCCCAGCAGGTTTCTGCTCCTCTGAGTTACTTGCCATCTCCTGATGTAAATTTAAAACACTCTCCCAACAATATCTTGCCTCGATTGCCTACATGCTACTAATGGAATCTATGCATAAGTGCCAACTTGTATAGCTTACTAGGATCTGTCGTTTGACAGTGTCTAGCACTGTTCGTCTTGCCTCGTTTGACGCACTTATTTTTAAGTTATTATATCTTTTTCGATAAGAGCATCTGCTAGATGTTTAAATGTAAATGTGATTGTTACATAAGTGGCACAGATACACAGTGAAGTCAGCTGCACACACATTTCCATGGTTCTACGAAATCCTAGAACATATTTTTACTTTTAATGTATTTTTATCTCTGCGCTGCAGTTCCAGAAACCATCGGAAACACAAAGGGGAGATACAGAAGGTTTGTATTTTTTCTTCTATTTAATATTTTTGACATCTCATTCAGAGAAATTAACCATTTTCAGTAAATGAAAAAACGTGCCTTTGCAGTCACATAGTTCTGTACACAATTTACAGATGCCATTGTGGATTAAATTTGACCAACAGAAATGAGATTTTCAGTTCCGCGACATCAAAATTAGCTTTGCACGAAAACAAAAATAATGTTTATGCCTATATGGTACTTTTTATGTTCATATTGATTCATATGAAACCGACAACATCAGCTAAATATTCGTTTTAAGCATGTATGCCACAACTTGACAAGGGGGTCATAAAGTGAAAATAAAGTGAGAAACTAGAAAGTCATAGTAACGTCCTCTGTGACATGTCTAATGTCAAAACAAGTAGACACATATTCTGAGGTTTGTTGAGGTCACCATAGAACATCACAGGACACCCAGAGGATACCTGCTGGTGTGTGGTGCTGGTTGTGCATAATGGAAGACTGTATAATCTTATATGTTTCTGCAGAGAGATGCACTCTGAGCATCCAGAAAGATGCAGTTTATGAGGTGCGAGTTAAACGTAGGGCTAACAACACCCACATATGGAGTGACTGGAGCAAAAACAGCAAAGTACCCATTGGTAAGTGATCCATGTCTGTTATCTTTAGTGTGGTCTTTTCAGTCTCCATCTGGAGAAGATACCCCACTAGATGTGATGCAGGAAGAACCATTCTACATTTGGATTTAATAATAATAATAATAATAATAATAATATAGACATGCTCTAGAATTACACTTGACCACATATACCAATATACTGTATCTGTTGTCCTTGGATCTTTTTTTGCAAATATCTTCCTATTGTTGCAGAAATCCATAAGCAGCCTGCAGTTAAGTGGAAAGTGGGGGAGCTGAGCTCGGGTAAGCGCCTGCTGAAGCTGAGCTGGACGGTAAGTTCACAAAATGTAGCGTATGAAAAAATTATATATATATATATATATATATATATATATATATATATATATATATATATATAATATATTATTATTATATATATATATAATAAAAATGCATCCGTTTTCCTGCAATGGATGTAGCACGTAGTATTAAAACACAAGCTGCTAGCTAGCATATGGCTGAGCTATGAAGGGGAGGCACAAAGGGGATTCAGAGGATGTAGAATAAAATAGAAAGTGAAAATAACAGCTCTCGCAGCAACACTTTCACTTCACCTTGCTCTGACCATTTTCACATGTTTCAAACTGAAGTCATGTTGGCCAGTCATAGATGCATAGAGGATAGGTGATGCTCAACTTGTCACTTCAAATGAAAAAGTGTAACTAATCCACACCTATGTAGTTGATAAAGGAATGTTGTTGTTAGTGTTTATAGTATGGTCTGTTGTGTCACCTCATATTATGTGGTCCACCAGGCACCCCCAGAGGCAGAGTCTGTGGGAGAAGTGACATACATTATATCCTTTGTTATGACGCCTTGTCAGTCCAAAGCTAAGACCGACCGAACGAATACCACAAAGTACAAAATTAACGTGACAGCCTCTGCTGTCAATGTGACCATCGTTGCTATCAACAATGTAGGGCCGTCACCAAAACACATTTTCACCATCCCAGCCCAGCACCTCAGAGGTAAGGGCAATCATGTGTGTGTGTGTGTGTGTGTGTGTGTGTGTGTGTGTGTGTGTGTGTGTGTGTGTGCATGTGTGTGTGCATGCGTGTGTCTGAGTGTACATGTGTATTGTGTATATATTTTTTGTAGATGAAATGAAGGTATTTTTTGCCCATCTTCTCAGACTGTCCTAAAGACCAGATTGACCATGTGAAGGGAAAGAAAGGTAATAAATGTGTGGAGTGGTATGAGCTGACAGGGGACACCAGTACAGGCTCTGTGTCTCATGAAACTTCTCAAAATGCTACACGTGTGCTAAGTCAAATAAAAGAAGGTAAGGAAATAACATAGAATGTAAGTTTTAATTTCAAATTATGTTTTGACATTTTGGAAATGCCAGTCCTATTGCTAAACAAAATATTTTGGCTTAAATTCAGTCATCAGTCGTCTTTATATAATATAGCATTTGTAAAATAGAAAGTTGTGCATTTGGACATAGTGAAAGTAATGTTCAACATTGCTGTACTTTATGATGTTCCTGCTAAAGCATGTTGTTTATTTTATTTAGGCATGAAAGACTTTGTGCGCTATCATTACTTTGTTCACAATACGAGAAAGGCACCACAGACGATAGCATTGTGCCCCATATACAAGACAGAGGGAGGTAAGTCATATACATGTAAATGTTAAATACTACAGATCAATGAAGCTGCCATTTTATATTACATTACATATATATATATATACACTCCTCAAAAAAAGTTCGGAAACGTTATTTCGGTCGATTATTCCTCCCCTTTAATAATACCAATTGGTATTGTATTTTATATCGTTGGAAAGCCTGATTAGTCACCTTTACAACGAGGTACAACTTGTAAGGATCGTGCATTTGTGGAATGAGCAACACAGCTAACCGTGTGGGTAGCGGCCCAAAAAAATTTGCCAAAATCCCCTGCAATATTCTTCTGTTGGTATTCACTCTCGTTTTGAGTTGCTTGGTGGACTGGATGATTGCACTCTCCCACAGTAATAAGGAAAAAACAACACATATTGGCCATTTTTACACTTTATTCATTTTACACTGTCAGGGACCTCAGTAGCGTGTGGAAGATCCATACGCAGCCACAACAGCTTGGCACCTCCTCCTCATGCTGGTCACCAGCCTGGTCACACACTGCTGTGGGATGGCATCCCATTCCTCGGTGCCAATCAGGTGCCAGTCACACACCTGTGACTGGCATACACCTGCCAGCACTTGAAGCTCAAAACGAGAGTGAATACCAACAGAAGAATATTGCAGGGGATTTTGGCAATTTTTTTTGGGCCGCTACCCACACGGTTAGCTGTGTTGCTCATTCCACGAATGCATGATCCTTACAAGTTGTACCTCGTTGTAAAGGTGACTAATCAGGCTTTCCAACGATATAAAATACAATACCAATTGGTATTATTAAAGGGGAGGAATAATCGACCGAAATAACGTTTCCAAACTTTTTTTGAGGAGTATATATGATATTAATCATTGGAATATACTGTATACTTTACGGTACTGTAGAAAAATAGCCTCTTGCATTTTCTTTCAGTACCTAAACATGGGCCTCCAAATTTGACTGTTGTTGCTGTAACAGACAATTCTGCCCTGGTGTCATGGCAACCTATTCCTATAACACATCAGCAAGGCTTTCTGAAAAATTACATGATTTACATCACGAGAGGGAATGATACAAAAGTAGGTAAGGTTGTTCTGTTTGGATTTTGCAGAAGTATTGTTTTTTTCCTATATTATTCTTAATGAGTTTTTGTTACACCATGTTCAATATTATTCTATAGATTCTATATGACAGATCAATTCTGAGATTTTACAAAGTATATTTTTTATATTTGGCACATTAGTTATTTGTTACAGCCATGGGTTGCAGGAAATTAGTTTGTTCTAGTAAAACCACCCAAAGCATTTCTGTAACTGAGTTCTGTCCACTTCAGCACTTTCAAAAGGTTAGTAGTACAGCACACAAAGCTATACAGCTCTGCAGTAATAATAAAAAAAGAGCACAGTACCAGGTTTCAGAAACACTGCATGAGGGAGTCCATTTTGCCTTCTGGTGTGAAATGTTTATTGAAAGTAGCCACGTCTAAATTCTGCCCTCTGCTGGTGAGATGCAACTCTTTTCTCTCTCTCTCTCTCTCTCTCTCTCTCTCTCTCTCTCTCTCTCTCTCTCTCTCTCTCTCTCTCTCTCTTTCTCTCTCTCTCTCTCTCTCTCTCTTCTCTGCTCAGTGAATGTCTCACAATTTCGAACAAACTACAGCATTCAGAATCTTACTCCTGGAACCCTTTACATTGTGAATGTTGCTGGGGAAACAGCTAAAGGAGTGGGACCGAACACGACAAGGGATATACTGCTGAATCCACAACAAGGTATCAGCAATATTGAAAATACAATTTCCACTCTAAACCTACTGTAAGCCTTACAATCATACAAATATTATTGTACATTGAGGATATGATCTCCATCCATTATTTGTTTGAATTGTCCTGTCTGATTAGATGTAATGTGTTTGACATTCATTTATGTCTGAATCTATAGGTAAAGTTAAATAGAAGGTTACCTCCTCTCACTCAATACAGGCTTCCCTCCTTTGGGCATCATAATAGTAGGACTCTTTCTATTCCTGGTCTTCACAATTTTCTGCAGTTTCATCATCAAAAGGTGAGGTTAAAAAAAAAAACAAAGGTCCTGAAGGACGGCAGTTCCTGTCTACATTCAAAGGTTGTCCTTCTAAGGTTTCAAGGATTTAAGCAAGCTTTATTAGTCGGATAAGACTCATCTTTCCACCCTTTTAGTCATGTGCCCTAACTGAGCTCGGTTTGAGTAGGATGCGTATTGACTGCATGTTTCAGGCATTATTCACATTGTGATCAGAGAGGATGTATACCACCACTGCCTTGTTGAATATTTGTCAAAAAACCAAATGATTGAAGGGAATGAAGTTCATACGGTCCTGGTATTTCTGTTTATAAATTGCCTACGTTGTAAAGCTCCTTGACCTCTGTAATATTTCATAAGTCTTGGAAGTCTCCATGACTTATGGCACCTAATATCATGCAGAGCTACTGGCAATAGTACGGCAGTGTAGTACAGTGGTTAAGGAACTGGGTTTGTAACCGAAAGGTCGCAGGTTCGAATCCCACGTAGGACACTGCCGTTGTACCCCTGAGCAAGGTACTTCACCTGAATTGCTTCAGTATATATCCAGCTGTAAATGGATACTATGTATAAATGCAAAAATGCTGTGTAAGTCGCTCTGGATAAGAGCGTCTGCTAAATGCCTATAATGTAATGTAATGCAATACATATTCCACTAAAGACAGGCAAACAATGCTTTACCAACCCAACCGAAGCTGAAAAAAAATAAATTCAGTCAGTGGTTTAAAAAGTCAGTCGTTAAACAAAAAATATACCTTGTGAAAAATGTATGGCATGCAATTAGCAGTGCCAATCTATTGTCACAAGGCATTTACAAAATCAAAGGCTGGTGTTGTGTAAAATCACACTGCATGATGGGGGTGATAGGTGAGCATGTATATACTCTGTGAATGATTTCTCTTAAAAGGAACTTTAAGTAAAGCCTTTGCTTGTATACCCTTCCATTCCAACAGATTAAAACACAAGCTGCTACCAGAAATTCCAACTCCAATGATCACAGAAACACCTGTCAATCTTTTGAGGAATGACGAGGTAAGACTCGTCATCTGTTTGCAATATTCAGAGACTAACCCACACTTTTAATGTGGCTTTGAAAGCTTGGTAAGTGGCGCTAGTCCAGTGATGAATTTGCTCTGATTTCACAGGAGCTGTACCCAGCAGGGGAGGAGCTGCACCCTGTTGTCCTTGTTCATGATCTACATGATAAAAGTAACAAATCTCCACCACCCCTAGAAGAGAGCCCTCTTCTGGAGGTGCGTGAAACCACCCTCTGTGAAGATGAGGGCGGGGAGACACAGGTTGACTCAGATGCCTTTGGATTAAGTTTCTCCCTGAATCCTGATTACAAGAGGCAGACGCTGAGCCTCCCAGCACCACCGGAGCTAACGGAGCACAGCCACGAACAGGCCGACTGTGAGGCCTCCACCCCCTATAGGAATGGGCTGGTCTTTGAACTCAAAGTAGACAACGCTTCAGATACACAGCTATAGTTGGCTCTGGAATAACCCACACAACCACGCACAGAGAACCTCTTCAAAAAAGTTACTGAGTGTGTCCAAGAAGGACAGATAAAGACAGCATATTTGCTTGTATAAAACAAAACCAAGCTAATGAATGTACCATGCTGTTTCTGCAGTTCATCAAATTTCTGTTTCGAGATTTGCGATGCAGTGTTTAAAAGCATTATTGGAATTCTGTTACATTGGTCTGTCACTCATATGAACGGCAAACAAGCCACATATGTGATAGCCTGCTGATCGGTGTGCTTGGTATTTATACTAATAATGCCAAGGAGGGGATTAGCTGTGGATTTACAATAAAGGTAGGTGAACTGTCAGGAATAGAGAGGAGTTTCTGTGTTATTTAAAAATATAAACCATCTCGCCTTGTTCTTTGTGGTCATGTACTCTGCAGACATCAGACAGAAACTGAAAGTCCCTCAAGATTCATATTCAGTTTTAACATTCCTACAATAGAACACATTTCCGAGAAAAGGAAATGATAAGTCATCAAAAAGCGGAAAAAAATTTTTTTTCAAGAATTGCTGACATGGATGGCTTTTATACACTGGAACTTTGTGGCCAGTGTTTCTTTTGCCTTTGGTTTGCACCAACTGAACTAAAATAACAACATTACAGTTTTGCATTTAGCATTTTTGTGTGGGTTGAAAAATATGAACAAATGTATTGAATATATTCTTAACTGACACCCTCTATAATTGGACTATTTTCAGTTATTATAGCTAGTGCCACTAGAGGAACCTTTATGTTACTGTCAGTGCTGTGGAACTGAAGTGAAAAGAGTCCCTCAGTGTAATGGAATGTTTTTCATAGTCCGTGAGAGATAACTGGCTGCAATTGTCTTTTGGCGTGTCCTGTAACATTACTGTTCCATGGTAAGGGTAACAGTAGTGCAGCATGAGCACAAGAGTCAGATTTCACTTGTGTTTGTGTGCACTGGAAATTCAGCTCCTGAAATTCTCTCATATGTGTTTATTCCTCATTTAGTCAAATTTTTGTGTTTTTATACAATCTCATTACTCACATTTATCTTTCCTCATTTAACAATGAGAAAACATACCTCATTTTTACACAAGCTTGAATAAAGATGACTCACCTTCATATATTGTGACATATCCTTCACGTTCTTTGAAGCATTTTCTTAACATGAACTTTTGTACTGGTCATTCTGTTGAGTCATTCAAGTCCTTACTATTGTAACAACATTGTATGTGTGTGTGTGTGTGTGTGTGTGTGTGCGTGTAATTGTAACACAAATTTTTTTTAAAAATTTAATTTAACTTTTTTTGTATATGGCCTTAGAATATTATAATAAATATATATCAATAACTTGGGAAATGGAGATTCCATTAGTTATCCATTTTTATTAATTGTGCATATTCACCTATGTGACTCACATTAGAATATTGTTTTCAGTCCTGCAATATTGTAGTAGTAGTATAAATATACATACTGTTGTTTTGAGTTTGCTTAAACACATACAACATAAGAGCTGTCCACTGAAAATTTTCTGCAATTCATGTTCAACTGAAAGCTGTCACCGTCACATGCTTGGTTAGTCTTCTGAGGGTGTGGCATAGTGTGCGTGTGATTAAACAATCAGCCCAAAAAAGAGCAGCTACCTTTCATCAAGCTGAGTGTTTGCTTAAGATGATTATTCAACCGTGTCATTTTACATACCTGAACCCCTTATATGACTTCTGTTTGTAAGAGTCCGCAGCGCATGTGACCACTTCCCTACTGTCACACAGCAAGAGGTCTTATTCCGGTCTTTGTCATGTTCATCATCAAATCATGTTAACCACGTTACAGAATTAGTTTGCCAATAAAGTTCAGAATACATCATATGTTTGAACATATTTGTGTTTTGTTATGTCTTTTATATGAATACATCAATAGGAAACTATTTTGATGATATAAATCTCCAAAAGTTGGCTTTGAGAAATGTGTAGGGAACACCTATTTTGTATGAGGATGTTTATCATCAATTCTAAAAATACTTGTTGGGATATTCACTGAAGACAGCTGGAACATTACAAAAGGAGTGTTGGTGCTAGAGATTTCACTGAGAGGCGTGGCTAGGCAGGGCTCAAGTATAAATGAAAGCATTTCAAGCTTCTGGAATTTCATTCATAACATTGAAACGCACGCATGCACATACAGGAGTCAACATGAGCGTGCAATACTGGTTCTACAGCTCCTCTCATAAAGATACTTCAATGCACAGCTCTGGTGGTATGATGTGTCTCTTCTGCTGCCTGCTGCTGCTGTCCTGCTTCTTTGGCACAGTGGGTGGCAGGCCACATCTGAGCCAGGGGGAGAGGAGCTTGTGGCTGGAGGCAGTCAAGAGGGGAATCCTGGAATCTCTGGGGATGGATGGACCGCCGGTGTCCCATGTGGAACGTCAACAGGAAGAGCTGAGGAGGATGTACCTCCTGTACCAGAGAGAGCTTCAGGAGCTACGTCGAAACCACAGCCGGGTTGTAGGGATCCAGCACTCCGTTAACAGGGCCTCCACAGTACTGTTACCAGCTCAGGGTGAGTTTTTAACAACTTAAAATTTTATCAACATCTTTAAAATGTAAGCTAAATTAGCTCTCGCCAATCCCGCCGAGCCAACCGAACTAAAGCCAATTCTAGATTTCACTGTTACAACAGAAAGAAAGGGGTGTGTTGCATTATGATGTCTATAAAAATCTTAGGAGTTTGAGAGTACAAGTGTACAAGCTGTTGTAATGGAGTCTTACAAGACACCTTTACCCTCACTTCAAATCATGCTGCTTACTGCACTGATAGTGACGTGGCATGTGAAGTCAGAGGGAGGACGACATAATCTAGGTGAACTTTGTATCTATTTCACATTCACTAATAAGGAACATAAAATCTTCCACTCTGTACAGCGTCTTCTGGAGTATGAACAATTCCAGTAACAAAAGTTAAATCGCATATAATGACATTTTTCACATTTAAACACAGAACAGAAAAAGTCTGGTAGCCTGTGGGCTACTGCCTATTTCTAAAACACTGTGTCAATTTAAATTCTCTTGGCAACCTATAAAGCCCTTCATGTTCTTGCACTAACTGACCTCACTGGCCTTTCTGTGCTCAAAATATATTATCACTAAATTATCAATTAATTTAAAAAAACTCTTGAACATTCTTTCTTGGTCCTGTCTGCTGTCTCCCTTATGTAGAGCTGCTCCACTGTCTCTATCCTAATCCTGTCATTCACACATGCT
Source organism: Ilyophis sp. 1 JC-2022 (assembly GCA_022702515.1). NCBI lineage: Eukaryota > Metazoa > Chordata > Actinopteri > Anguilliformes > Synaphobranchidae > Ilyophis > Ilyophis sp. 1 JC-2022. Next base: position 38,197,992 of record CM040403.1, on the reverse strand, counting down.
GGCTTATCCCTGTGTAATCTTTGTCTATTATTTGATATTCTTTGTTTACTTGTACGTTAACTTGTTTTTCTTCTTCAGGACGTCATTGTAAATAAGATCTTAATCGGTCTGCCTAGTAAAATAAAGGTTAAATAAAAACACTTTTAAAATAGAAAGACATCCAACAAATAAAATGCATTCTTGTTGTTTTTGTTGTTGTTCTTCTTATTATTATTATTATATTCACAACATATGAATACCCATATTAATAATGAATTACTTATACGCAATACATTGGTTTATTAAATAAATAAATAGATAATAAGCAACAATTATCATCATCATAAAAATCATATATACAGTTTAGGTTGTAAATTTGATAGAGCACAGTTTGAGGATGGATAAACAAGATGATCTTATGAGTTTTTCTCTCCACAGTTCAATACCTTGGAAGCCAGCAGTTCAGGGCCACTTTCCACAAGACACATCTCATGAGGAATGAGCTTACTTTGGTTCATGCCAAGCTCAAACTTCACGGACATTTTATGGACAAAAATCGGTCTGGCCAGCCTGTGCCTCAGCAAGAGGTCCGAGTAAAAATACAACAGATAATCAACATGACTGCCCAGCAGCCATTGAAGAAAGATGGCTTTGTTTTGACAAAAGTCTTAGATTCTAACAGCTTGACACTAGATATTCACCCCACTGTTGAAGCCTGGAGAACAAGTACTAAAGAGCCTCTGGTGCTGGATGTAGAGTTTGTTACAGGAAGAAAAAAGCATCCAGATGGTGCTCCTGAGCTGGTTTTGGAACTGGAAGTGGCTGAACCTGTGTTGGAAAAGAGAAGGAAGCGAAGGCGGGCGGCCATCAAAGACGACTGCGAGGGGGAGGAAAGGTGTTGCCGAAAATCCCTGAGCGTCTCTTTCAAGGACATCGGTTGGTCAGATTGGGTGGTGGCCCCTGAGGGCTATACCATGTACTTCTGCGACGGCTTGTGTCCCAGCAACTACAGGCCGGCCAGCATGCACACCCAGGTCAAGTCGCGCCTGCACCGCATGACTAAGGGAGCCACGCCCCGGCCCTGCTGCGTGCCGGCCTCCTATGAACCCATGGTGCTCATGCACTACGACAGCCAGGGAAAGCTCACGTTCACCGCATTCAACGATATGATCGTCAGCAGCTGCCACTGTGCCTGATATGTCATCGGCATAAACAAGCACCACAAAATACTAAAAAGACTGAAAACTTTTGAAACCAGGGTATAAACTATTAATAACCTTGAACCTGGACCCTGAATGAAATTATTGACAGCAGCTTGATTCTGTAAAAACGCAGACATGAAATGTAACTATTTTTAAGTTATTGGATATTTATTAATATGTGTATGTTGGTGTTATTTATTGATTCTGTTTGTTGTCAATTATGTATCATATATATTTAAATGAAATATTGAGCTATTCATATTGAATAAAGTTTTATATTCTGACAAAAATGTTTTTCCAGTTTCCAGTTTTGTTTTTAATTAAAAAAGAAAATTATTCAAAACCAAAAGTTTTATTTTTGTACATAACTTAAATGTGGTGTTTTTATTTGGCTTTCATAATCTCCATTTTGTCAATCACATCAATCCAAATACTGCAACAGTGACCTGAATCATAAATCCCTTTGAAGTTTAAACATTTAAAAATGACATAATTTAGTATTCTGACCTATTGCACTTTCCAGTTCCAGGATGAAGTGAATACTTCCTATCCACATTTTGTTTTAGTTTCGCTCGCAGATGCTTTTGAACATAGTGCTGAATATCGATACCAAAACATGGTAGCTATGAAAGCAGAATTTCATTTTACCTTGTGTGGGGAAGCTTTGTTCCATTTTATTTGATTATATTCAAAACTGCCTATAAATATGCCTTATGAAAAGGCTAATGTTAGCATAATAAAAAAGAGGTATAATCCTCTTTTATAATCTTATAATGCTACTCATTATGCACAGCCAGGTTTGCCTTGTGAGACATGAGTGTCACCCCATTGGCAATGATCTGACATTTTATCAGCTGTTAGATGCCCAAAGATGACCATGTTTGGTATTGTTTCTTTTGCTTTTTATGTGTCAGTGGGGGGGAAGTCAACATGGAAAAAATACAGCTTTTCCAGTAGTGTGAATTTTGATGGACATCACTGATGAGCCATAATTGTTACATTGCACTACTTCCTAGATTACTGTCATCATTTCTACATTTAAACAATAGAACAGTCTTATCAAAACACTGTAGAATTAACATCTTAAACAAAACAGAAACTATTTATCAGGGTGGTATAATGTCCCTTCTTAACTTTAAAAAAAAAACCTCCAACCATTTTTAATATACATTTTGATAAATGTTGACAGAACGATATGGCACCTACAATGCCCTCCACAATTATTGGCACCCCTGGTAAAGATGAGTAAAAAGGGTTTGATTATGAGCTTAATCTCACACAGAAAAAATGAGAAAAATCCAACCTTTAATTTAATTTATTTGGAGAAAAAGAAATCCCTCATCAAATTTTTTTTATTTTTTACAAAACCATGTGTGCCACAATTATTGGCACCCCTGCATTTAATACTTTGTACAACCTCCTTTTGCCAATAAAACAGCACTGAGCCTTCTCCTTTAACATCTAATAAGGTTGGAGAATACAGAGCATGAAATCTGAGACCATTCCTTTTTACAGAATCTCTCCAGATCATCCAGAGTCCTAGGTACTCTTCTGTGCACTCTCCTGCTCAGCCCACAGGTTTTCAATGGGGTCAGTAGCTCGTTTCAGTCAGTAGCTTTATAGCCATTCCATGACTTATGAAGCTCAACACACTTCCCCCTCATTTTATTTGTGTGTTTTCTTATCTTTCCCATGTTGATGTATGAATAAGAAAATATGGTCTTTGTGTCACCTCATATTATTCCCCAGTGAAATAGGAAGTCATGGATTATTGCTTGAAAGCAGATCAAAAAGCTGATCAAAGTAAAATATAAATGGAAAAAATGCCTCAGTTACATTTTGTTACATACTAATTTCTAGGTGTGCCAATAATTGTGGCACACGTGGTTTTGTTAAAAATAATTATTTCTTGATGAGGGATAATTTTTTCTCAGACTAAATTTACTTCAATTAAAGGTTGAATTTTTCCATTTTTTTGCCAATAATTGTGGAGGTCACTGTATGTACCAGTGTATGCATGACAATGCATGCATTCTGGGCTGCATTTAGCACTCATTAATGAGTTGATTATGATTTCCCAGAGCAGTTAGGCAGAGATGCGTCATTCCAATATGACCATTACACATAGCTTTAAGGACATTAAAGACAATTAACTTACTTATAAAAAGTATAAGACTAATTCATTATTTACCATTCTTTGCTAAGCAAATATCAGTGTCCTTTTGTAAATTATTATGTAATTAAAGTTAATTACATTAAATCAAATTATTATTTGAATTATAATTATTAGTTATTCTGCCTCAAGGTGTACCACTTATGTGTGTCATCCCAGAATGATCTCATTCAGACTGAAAGCCTCTCTCAGAATGTATTGGAAACATACTCATAAACATTTCCTCTTAAGATTATGTGGATAAACAAAGAGCTCTCTCCAGTAATTTGAAAAAGCAGCAGCAGCAGCTGTATCTTATGCAAGCTATGATTCACATGCACAGTATGTCTCCATGCATATTTTAGAATTACATTTCCTCAGAGGAACTTAATATCCAGCACACATTTGTGAGAAAATTCTTATGATTAGTCATTAGCATCGTTACTAATAAAAACTGTATAAACGAAACACACTCGACACAAACTCAGGGCCCCTGCCAATAATTCAATCATAATTGTGTTTTAAATAGAGATAATATTGATAACAATATGAAGGCATGATTTATTCAAATCCAAAGCGTCAATTCATTTTTTACATCTATGATGAAAGTATCTCTGAAGATGAGCGAGGTCAGTGGGAATCATTCATGAAGCGTTCCTAAATATACGTGTAAGACTGAAAAATGGATTATCAGTCATAAACCCTTGTCGCTGGTGGCGACTTCCTTGAGGGTGCAATAAAACAATTCACCAGGTGGCCTGAGAACTCCTCTGACCTCTCATGGCCTCGTAAACGACAGCTGGAATTGACCCTACAACTGGACATAAGAAGGCATTCTGCAGGCAGTTTTGTGATGTTTGTTCCTCCTAATGAGAAACCCAGGTTTGTTCACAGACCGTAAAAGACATGTGAATAAGCACCCAAGGCTCTTGGAACATATTTTGGACTGAAACAAAGCTGTATGTGTATCTTGCATCATATGTATGTGCATGTAAATAATTGTGGATAATATGATAAATGTGGTGAATCAGGAATAATACTAATTGAAGTGTGGGGTATGTGAAAGTATAGGAGGGGGAGGAATAAAGAATGTGAAAGAAAGGAGGATTGTATAAGTTATCAGGGATGCGCTTGTCCATATAAGTATCTGGAACAGAGTGGCCTTCACCGGGACCTTACCTGATATCTAGATAAATGATAGGCAAGATCATACATAAAATCACGCGCCGTCGTTAAAATAATCTTATTACTATCACTAGATCAGGGGGAGTAGACTATGCAGTTTATCTTCCTGGAGGGGGGGGTCTCCGGGTGGTGAGGAGTGAAATCTCTTCCTGCCAGACCTTATTTGGACAAACAAAGGGAATTGTAGAATGTAGAAGGCCTGCTCAGGACTGCATTTAAGGGAAGTCCAAAGGGATATTCAAAGAGAAACTGCTTAACAGTTCTCCTGGTACCATAGTCACGCCGTATAGGAGAAACTGCTTAACAGTTCTCCTGGTACCATCGTCACACCGTACAGAATCATTTGGCTATATACTTTGTTAGTGAACCTGTTCATATTTCTTTGTCTTAGCAGCATGTTATCCTGTGTTTAGCTATAGGTATTGAATGTGTTCATATTTGACAAAAAAAGACGAGAAAAAAAGAGAAGAGCGGGGGGAAAAAAGATTATAAATAAATAAATAAATAAATAACTAAAAACAAACAAGTGTTGCGATCAGGCTCGAGAGGTAGCCAAACTCCTCCGCTGTCAGTGAATTCATCTTTGGCGCTGTGGTTAGCACGTTGGCCTTTCTCCATGATGTTCTGTGGTTCAAGCCCTGCCAGAACCTCGTTTGTTTCACAAGCAATGAAAAAATATATATATATACTCTAATATTATCTTAACAATATGATGCTTTTGGCAAACAGATAGGATCCATGTATTGCCATCTACATTTATTTAAATTATTTTGCCTATTGTGAATGTAGCCTACAATGTACATGTCAGCACAGGTCACAAGTCTTTATAAACCCTATGATGGGATAATTGATTACACCTGCTCTAAGTAGGCTACCTGTTGGGGTAGTGGAGGTATAACAAACGCTGGTCACCCCACCCTTGACCGAGTTGCTCCTGAGCCCGATCTGTTATGAGTCATTTGATGCTTTCAGATCAGGTCATGTATTGCGTATACCTTCACCACACTGCTCAAGTGTGTTCGGAATACAAGGGCCAGCAACCCTTGTACGCTACATTCAATCGCTACACAATATAAAGTTAAGCCTTGAAAAGACGGACCAAAATGGAGACGGCCCATGCCTGTCCACCGACTATGAGATAATGAACTGTGAATCATGGAGGTCAACATCTGTGATCTAAGATCAAACATGAGAGAACTGGCCAACCTGTGTAAGGTGAAAGAACCCACATCATAGTGGAAAAATTCCTGGACTCAACTATCCTGGATGGAGCTGACTGCATTGCTATACCAGGATACACCTCTGCTGCCGAAGAGACAGAACCTCATCAGGTGGGGGAATTGTGGTGTACTGCTTGCATGGAATTGCCATCCACCATGACACACAAAAATATCCAAAAGGCATGGAACTGATGTGGCCTACAGTCACCTTACACTCCCAGAAGCTCCTCATAGAAGTGGTTTATAGACTGCTAAGTGCCAATACAGAAATCCTTGACTACCTAGACATTGAAACCTTGCCTACAATGACGGAATTTGGTGCACGTTTTGTGAAACTTTTGCACAGAAATGCCATCTACAAGATGCAAACATCCTAGCTCCATACGTCAAACAATCCACTAACTGCTCCATCGAGACTACCATATTCAAATCCAAGGATGTCAATAGGCTCCTGAAGCACCTCAAGCCTGACAACGCCTCTGGCCCAGACTAAATTTCCACCAGAGTCTTCAAGGAATGCAGTGCTGAGCTTGCAAGTCCTCTGTGTGGCCTCTTCAATCGCTGCTTTTCAAGTGGTGTTTTCCCAAGTCAGTGGAAGATGGCCTTTGTTACACTAATACACAAGACTCCAAAGCAGACCCATCCAAATACCGCCCCATATCTCTGCTTTCTATTATAAGCAAGATAATGGAAGCAGTAGTGAACCAATAGCTACAAAGGCACATCCTTAACAACAACCTGATATCCTGTAGACAGTTTGGATTCAGACCAGGGCACAGCACTGCAGACCTTCTTAACATCCTGTGCCAGAGGTGGAATAACTACCTGGACCTGGGAGAGGAAGTCTGTGTCATAGCCCTGGATATCCAGGGGGCATTTGACAAAGTGTGGCATCATGGGTTATTAGCTAAACTCCACTCCAAAGGGGTATCTGGGAAGCTACTAACATGGCTCCAAAGCTACCTTTCCAACAGATCCATCAGAGTTGTTCTGTCAGGCCAAGCCTCGTAAATCTGCTCCATCAACGCTTCAGTACCACAAGGCTCAATCCTCTGACCACTCCTATGCAGCATCTTCATTGATGACCTGGCTGATGCCTGTGAGAATGAACTCTACCTGTATGCTGACGACTCAACTCTTTACTCCTGTATAAGATCTCGAGCAGAGGGGGCTGAAGTGGAAGCTAGCCTAAAGAGGGATCTCCACCAAATAAACATCTGGGGAGACAGATGGAAGACCGCCTTTGAACTACCAAAGTGTAAATCCATGACAATCTCGAGGAAGCGAATTCCATCAAAGCTAGACCTGCACTTTGATGATCACCAGCTAGCCAGTACTGAAGAGCTTGACATCCTGGGAGTCACAATAGACAGCAAACTGTCATGGTCCAAACACCTAGCCAAAATCTCTATCAGAATAGGTCAGAAACTGGGAGCACTGAAGAGAGTGGCCAGTAAACTCGACACTAAGAGTCGAGCCACAATCTACAAAGCACAGGTCCGTAGCATCATGGAGTATGCTTCTCTGAGCTGGATGAGTGCCCCACCTACTCAACTTGGCCTGCTTGATAACATCCAGAAGAAGGCCCGGAAAATAATCGGAGTGGACCAGGACACTACCTGCTCACAACTTGCCATTCCCTGCCTTCATCACAGACGAAAGGTTGCTGCTGCCATACCACTCGCTTATGCACAGCCATACCAGACCATGCTGTCACTCTCCTAGTCTGAAGAACACGCTCCTTGCACAGAAGCTTCGTACAAACTGCTTTCCGTATATGGAATAGCCTCCCAGAAGAATGTGTTGGACAGATCACTGGTACTGGTCTCCAGGCCTTCAAAAGTAAAGCACACAGATACCTGTGGAGCACATTCCTCACTCACTGTTGCGCTGTTGAACCATATGATTGGCTAACTGGATGAAAATGTCACTTAGCTACTGTTTACTACTACCACTACCACTACTACTACTACTACTACTACTACTACTACTACTACTACTGGACCGAGCAGCATAGCTGCTGCTACCCTATTTTTTTTAGTTTATTTAATTTTCTTTTTTTATCCCCTTTCACCTAAAATTACTGTGAGCTGGTTTGGCCTAGAATCACCAAACTTGGCAGGCTTGTTGGGATTCCCAAACTCTTGGATCCTCTGTATTATGACGCAGATTGAACACCTGGTGGCGGTGTAGTGCATGGATTTGGATGGGCCCCATTTTGAATTTGCCGCCATTTTGGTTTAAATGTACTCTTCTATTACTTCTCTGTTTTTCCTTAACCGCTTAGCTGATTCTTATGAAACTTATTATATAATTACAAGTTGTCATCTCACAAGCCCTCACCAAATGTGGTGGTGATAGGCCAGTTGGTGGCGCTGTAGTGCATGTGACAAAATGTTTACATTGACACGCCCACTGCCGACGGCCCGTTTTGACCTAGTTACAAAATGTGGTATACAGGTCCCTCTGCTCATGATGAACAAATTTGCCTCAAAGAACTATAAAGTCAGCCGCATTGGATTTTCCGCTAATTAGTATTTTTTGTAAAACACTTAAAATGCTACTTGTTCAAGAGACTCTATGAGAGAGGCTGCCCCTGAACATGTTTGTTACCTTTCATGAGAGTATCATGCTCCCATCATGCACTGAACTGTGTCAGCTAATTAGCAGACTGTTGAATGACGAGCGTAAGGCAGGAGTTTGTTTAAGGAGTTTTACTTAACAGATTTTGGAAACGGCATTACAGACATGCAATCAGTTTCATGACTAAAGACACCCTGCACTTGAATCTGCATGTGCGCATGAACAGCTTCTAACTACGGTGGCTCGTTAGGTAAATAAGGCGAGGGCTAAATTAAAGAGAACATTAACCCAATGTTCTACATCCCCTTTCTTTAGCTGCAATTAAAAATACCCAACATTACAAAACAATGTCCAAATTAAGAGACTGGCTGTTAACACGTAAGCTACTGTGGGGGTAAACAGGCAGTCAGAACAGTTTAGCTAATTATTAAGATTATTTAAACTTCATTAAAATGGTAAAACAATTAGTATTAAACAAACATTTACACTGAAGACAGTACTCCTGATGTAATGTAGCTGACAGACACAGATCATATCGACATGCTCTTATCGTCATTCATTAATCTGATGATTTATGAGCATTGTAACGTGCCTGTTTCAAACGTAATTTCACCACGATATCTGCATTTAATTGTAGCTTGGTTACCGATGTGAAATGGCGACGCCATTTTAACCATTTACTGGGAGCCAGATATTATATGATGTGCTACAGGTTTGTGTAAAGCAGAGTAGCATGTTCTAAGTGTAATTTGGATATTGCTGCTCTAGATAATGATAGCTAATTAATATAGGTTTATAGCCAGGAGAGTGAAGGGGTTATATCATATCGTAGATTGAAGTAGCTACATGCTACATGGTTTAAATATTATAAAGTTTATTCCATTCTTGTCACTGATACTGTATTAAACAAGTGACAGAAAGTTATACAACCTGGTAGGTCTGTTAAGAGTAAGATCTGGACTTGACCTCTCCAGTTTCAACCCAATAGAGCCACGTGGTGGTGCTATAGAGAATATTTTAAAATTCACTAAAAATCATTGACACGCCCACTACCAATGCCCCGTTTGATCTAGAGTCACAAAATGTGGTGTACAAGTCCTGCTACTCATGCCCAACAAATCTGCCTCAAGGAAGCATGAAGTCTGCCATCTTCAATTTTCCGCTAATTAGAATTTTTTGTAAAACACTTAAAATGCTACTCCTCTGTTGTGACAAATTATAGATTATTCATTATTTATATACAATTATATATCATACTGTAGGACCAACTGTATTAAAATGTAGTGTTAATATGAATATGTTCTTCTGTGGTAGGATGAATTGCACAAAAGGCCCATATGTGCACAACAGCACATATTCAAGGCCTCAGACACTCACGCCGGAAAATGAGCTCATTATTTTTATCGAAGTGTACTCAATGAACAATGGTCCCACGCTAGGCACCCAATATGAGCTCATCTCGACACCTGTAAATCAAGGACATATACACACACCCACATGCAGGGGAATTGAAGAAAAACTCGCTCTCAGCCATATTGCAATACACTCCCCAAAATTTCCCATGACGAGCTTTTAGTTATCTCAAAAAGTAGGCAATGAACCCATTCATTCACACACACACACACACACACACACACACACACACACACACACACACACACACACATACACACACACACACACACACACAGGCAATTAAATGTTCCTAGCCCGTCTGAAGAGATAAGCATGAATTACTCCCTACACATTCTTTGGGGCCTGCTAGCACCCTAGCCTTGAAAATGTAAATCATATAATTTCATCAAAACTACCATATAAATAAGGGTCACATGTAATGCTTAATTAGGACCGGCAGAGACCGCTGCAGACCATGGAAAAGTAATCGCCCAGGTAATGGGAACACCCCCCAAAAAAGGGGGGTCGCAATAACATATAAGATGTCAGCTGAACTTCATGATGGCTTGTTATGTTTTGCTTCTGTCATTAACGGACCTGTTTTACGTCTTGTGGGTGAGCATGAAATTGACTGACTTAGACTGGACCGTGTGATTGAGAATGTTTTTAACATATGTATGTTTAGCCGATCAGCCTGGGTATGTATATTCGTGCAAATCTTTTTATAATAAATTACGTTATACCAGACTCTGGAATGTGGTGTCTATTTGGAAGAAAGTTTAAGTAAAGTGTAGTTGAATGGTCCTGACCCCTCCCGACAGGGCGATGATAGGATTGTTCGATTTATTATACTTCACCTCCTACAGAATTTGACCAATTTGCACGAAGCCTGTTCGAGGGCCTCATCCCACATCCCTTCATGCATGCATTACTTATATAAGGCTTAGGTCAAAAAATGGCCGAATGAGAAGCCAATGAATTTTGCATTGAGCAGCCAATGAATTTTGCATTGAGCGTGGCTTATCACAAAAATGCTAGTAATTCTAAAACCGTTTGATATAAAGTTCAGAAACTTGGTGGGTTGATTGAGTTAGATCAAGACTTGAGCCCTGCAGTTTTAACCCAATCAATCCACGTGGTGGCGCTACAGAAATACAAATGTTGCTAAGTACACTTTATATTGTAGGGATTAAATCTATACACGGGGCGTCACTTACATACTGGAATACGCCACTACCCTTATACAACTGGTGGCATAGTTTTTGTATAATAAATCAGTCTCATAAAAATGTATAGGCTATACTATTCTCAAAAGATAATATACTAACTAAAAATGGGCAACTTCAATTAATTAAATTATCAATAAAATTACACATTAATAATTATTTTAACAAAATCACAATATTATGTATCCAGTTAATACCAAATAAATGATTCAGCTAAAGGGTGAAGGCATTTGGGAGAATCCCTGCGATTAGCATTGGCTGACTCAGTTCAACACAAGAGCAGCATTAACAGACAATCTTGGAAAATGTAATAGTTTATTGAACACCAAGTATCAAACAGAACAAAGCACGATTCACTACTATAATGTACAACACACTATGTACGAGTGCGTTTATTGGTCACAATAAATCCTTATAAACCCTATGATTGAATAATGTATTACACCTGCTCGAGACTAAATTGTTGTTGTATCTATCACGTAGATTAGCGGCCTCTGTCTGCAGAGGTGTGACTTGTACGTATACCGCATCTCAAGACACACTAGCCCAGGGGTAGGCAACCCTGGTCCTAGAGAGCCGCAGAGTCTGCTGGTTTTTGTTTTCACCTTAAACACAGCAACTAATTAGACCAAAGAAACCAGGTGAGGTGAGTTAACTGTGTAATCAACTGCTTTAATTGATCAATTAAGTGGTGAGTAACAACAAAAACCAGCAGACCCTGCGGCTCTCTAGGACCAGGCTTGCCTACCCCTGCACTAGCCCAATGTTGTCTTGAACTCGCGGCACATTTCACAATCTCTTTGAGTTACGAGCACTTTCGGGAAAACATCGTGAATGGCACGTTTCACGACATACTTATTGCTACGACATGCTTTGGGAAACCACCCCAGAGTGGTCCACTGGCTGCCCTTTGCCTAACTTCACCCGAGGAGCCTGGATCTCACCCTGCGTTGTCTGATTTAATGACTGCGTAATTGAATTAATAAGACTCCGTGTAGCCGACTCAATGTCAGCATCTCCCTGTTAAAAAGTTTGAACACAGGTTTATTGTCTAACCTTGCTACTTTTACGCCAACTGCCTGTAAGATTGCTTACGAGTTAGCTAACTAAAATTATGTAATTGCTATGAACGTTAGCTGGCTAACTCTCTTGCTAGCTAACGATGTAGCTATAATTTGCCGTCAGATCTGCACAAAATAAAACAGGGTAAAGGTAGAAAACCATTAAATATTCAAACTTAGGCTATCTAAGTTCGGCACTGGTCACTACCACCAGACTGTGCCATGCCGTTTTCTGCAAGGCCTACTGTTTTACATTGCGAGCTACATCAGCCAATAGGGTAAAGGTATTGCTTGCTGTTTCCATAATCGATTGACTAGGCATGGTTCTATTTACGGATCCAAAAATATAGGATTACAAATAATACGATTGCAGTCCGCGTGAAAAGACTGCCAAAATTCTGTACATAAACCCGAATGCAGAGATGCGTAAAATAAGAGACGTACGTGCGTACAGACAGCTTTGAGCGCAAAAAATGTAATCCTATTGAATACAACTCGTCTGCTTTATTCACACCTTGTAAGTTTTCATTTACAGATCCTTTTTATACATTCACACTTTTCAAATTTACGGTTACGAACCACAGTTGACATTGCGAATCTGTCATTTACTTTTACGGATCTTTCTTTTGTACATAGGTATTTTTGGCAGCGATTTCACTCTATACCCCCCATCAACAAACAGCGTCCCCCTTGTTAACATTTTACAATTCGAACCCTGGATGTATTATATATATATATAAATACTTCATATGCATTGTCTCCATATAAATGTTTTGTCTAGCCTTTAAGAACAAAAGTAAAGTAAGAAGAATTTAAGGAAGTTTTGTGAATGAGTCCCATGGTGTCTAATTTTGACACGGTGGATGACATCCATTTTCATATGTGCTATTACCCAAGGTCAGATCTGAGGAAATCCCCAACAAGTTACTGAAAAATGAGAAGACAAAACAAGAGTGTCAGCATAACTAGACCAAGCATTAAGTTGTGAAAAAATAGACCATCTCTTGAATATAGCTTCAGTGTGAGTTTGTTCAATTTCATTTCTTTTAATTGGTTAAATATCAAACATTTTGACAAAATGGAAACTAGAGAGGCACTTAGTAGAGTGCATAGTACAGTTTGCCATCCTTGGCATGTTGCAGTCCTGGAACCATTTCTACCATATAAGAAAGCTAATCACTACACACGTTTCATTATAATAATATGACTGCCATTTTCAGTTATAGTGCTTATAGACAGATACACCAAGGGTGATAAAGTAACCTGCGATCCACCTCCTGATGGCTCAGGAAATTAAAGACTAAAACTTTCACTAGCTGGAAATACTGAGATGCTACATACTTGAAACTGAAAAAAACAACTTCTAAACAACAAAGTCTTATTTGCTGATTTGAAAACAAAAACATAATATAAACTTAAACTACACCACTTCAAACAGTCATTACCTTATGGTCCTCAAACCAAGTAACTAATCAAAGTCTTTTACCACCATTTATTTACAGTAGGGAACAGCAACAACCAACATTTGTCTTGTACATGCAGTTCCCAGCAGCTTACTTTAGATGCATGTACCACTAAACTTCCAGTGAATGAAACCCTATGGCATGTCTGGCATGATGTATTCATCTTCATAGCTGCAGTCAGGCTGTTTGGAGTAGTTCAAGAAAGAAGGGTCATTGCTGTAAATGGCATCTTCTTGAGGATCACACTGCAGATAGAGATCTTCAGCATGAGACTCTTCTCTGAAAAAAACAAAAAATAAAAAACTTACCTTTAACATAGTTCTAATATTCTAAGTTTTATATTAATAAATGTACTTGCATCATCAAAAGTTATATTTCAATCACATACATAAACTTTGTAAAATGCTATGTTGTGCCATTAGAGTAGGCTATATACTCAGCTAGCATAAGTTAAAAAGAAAAGAATTATGTGAGTAAGCAATGGGAGTATGAACAGGAAATTACACAACACATTGGTAAATTCAAAATTACGCAGTCAAATAAAGTAGTGGATTTGACGTTAACACTAATCCTATTTTAGCAATTTTTTAAGAACACAACGGACTTTTTCTGACTTTCACACATACAAAGGCACACACTCCCAACAAATATACATACCCGTGTGCGCTGGTGTTTGTGGTGTTACATTGTTTCTTTTGTTTCTTTTCTGGACCTCCACTTTGGATGTTCGCATAAACTGGGTCTTGCTGAGTTGGCGGTGGTCTCACAACTGAAGCAATATATCTTGGATTGGCAGCATTGTGAACAGATTCCTCTGTGGTCTTTGGTTCTGCTGGCTGGGAAATATTTGCAGATCTAGATCGACGAATAAGTAGCACTGTGATCACCACTGCCACTGCCACTGCCACTGCTACCAAGGCTATAGGAAGACCCACAGTTAATCCATGATCAGCAGTTGGTTTTGGGGCTTCAGTAGTAGTTTGGTTCGGTTCCATAACCTGTAAATATGTAAACTATTTGTAAATTACTTTTTAATAACGAATCTAAAAAAGAACACATAACACATTCGTTGATGATTGAAGCACATTGAGTTGCAATTGTTGTATGAAATGTGTTATATAAATACAATTTGAATGATTGATTGATGATGACAAACAGTCTGAAATTGTGTGGGTAACTGAAATTCATGCTTAAATACCAAAGTAACATTATATTATCTGTCTGACACTGAAAGGTTAGAGAGATAATTTAATAGTAATATATAATATATAATGACATGCCTACCTGCTGCAGGACAAGATGAACTCAAAGCCTAAATTATATTATCTTATTGCTTCTTTGTATGAAACTTGTGGAGCCAGTATGATCTGTGCATATGGTCCTAATGGCAAAAAAATGCAATGCCTCCTTTGGGTTCCTCTTTCTATGCAAGTGTGTTGTAATGTTCATTTTGAAATAGCGGAACCATACTAAACTTAACTTTTGCTTGTTTTGCAACTGAATATTGCAGTTATAATAGTTTATGAAAAATGTTGCTTGGTCATGAACAACTTCCAAAAATATATGCACTACGCTGCACGTTTTCAGCCCCCAGCCACAGTGCCATACGGTGTAAAAATACATTGATTGGAGGAAAAAAACGTACTTATTTGATCTACATTATTGGTTACAACTTTGATGCACGCCCACTGAAACTTGATGATGCAAATTTAAAAGTGAAATCGTTGAAATGAAGGGGGAAAAACTTTGACTTAAAAATACACAAGTATTGCAATTTTATAATTTTTTGGGTATATATACTTTTAGACATGTTTGTGTAGTTATCTAGAATTTACTGAATTTATGAAAAAGTTAATTTTTATTTCAGCTTGTCTTTTAGAAGTATGGAATTCTTTCTTTCTTTATGATATACCCAGCTTTACCTCCCATTGAAATCTAGCAGTGCCCCCTGAAGTCCCTATTTGATTGTCTTGTCTTCAAGACACCAAAGGCTGGATGGAAAAATACTTTCTCAAGCTTAATGAGAGTAAGACAGAGATTGTTCTATTTGCCCCTGATATCTTATCAGTGATGCATTTATAACATCCTGCATTGATTATTGTAATTCACTGTACACAAGAGTTAGTCAAACATCCCTGTCTTGTCTGCAGATAGTTCAGAATGCTGCTACTTGGCCCTTAACTGGCACTCGGAAGCAGGACCACATTTCACCCATATTGACCTCCCTTCACTGGCTCCCAGTTAGGTTTACAGCTGATTTTAAGGTTTTTCTCACTTGTATTTAGAGCACCGAATGAGTTGCCACCCTCTTACATCTCTGACCTCCTTTGCCCCTATTCTGCTTCTTGGTCACTTCTTAGGACTTCTGACCAGATTTGTTTGACTGTCCCACTGGCTCAGTTAAAGCTAATGGATGATCGTGCATTTGCTGTTGCTGCCCCAAGGCTGTGGAACAGTTTACCCCTTCACGTTAGATCTGCCCCCTCTATTGACACTTTTGAACCTCGGTTTTTCTCCTTGGACTTTAAATCCAATGGAGACCATCTTTATCATGATGTATTGTTGTACATTACTGTGTTATGTTTTGTTGTGTTATCCATGTGTTTTTAGTTACTTTGGTCATCATAATTTTTTAAAATGTTATTTATACAGAAAGTTGACTGGACATAACTTAACAAGACTTGCATTGTCAACTTTTCTGCAATTCACATTTATCAAGGAAATTTAAAACAGCGGGAATGGTCAATTTAAAGGTAGGGTGATTAAGCATTCTAAATGCTTGATGTGTATAAACCACCAATTATTATTATATATATATTTTATTTATTTATTATTATTATTATTATTATTATTATATTCGACCGGCTAATGTTGTTGCTTGCTGAAAACCACCAATTATTATTATTATTATTATTATTATATTCGACCGGCTAATGTTGTTGCTATTTTCAAAGAAGGCTGATTCCGTCATTACTTTGTTAATCATCCGTTTGAACCAGCTTATCAGACGCAGGCTACTTTATGCTGCACCGCAGCGACATGAATAGTCTACATTGACATCTGTCCCGCTGCTACACTAAACCATTCTAATTCATTTTTATAATCTAAATTTGGCAGTGACAGGAAACATCTTAAGCGAAGTCTTGGCTCCATGGAAAGACTCAATATTTGTTTTGAGGTGGACATTTAAATCCTTGAAATGATCCATTCACATTGTGTGCCCGCTGCATTCTCCACTGACAGCGAAGATGGCGGAGTCCGGTGGTGTGGAGCTGGACGCGGACCGTCCACAGAACAGGTGAGAATAAAACATTTGGGAGAAAACACCGAATTCCAACAAGGGGATTTTAAAATGTAAAAACTTCCAATTACGCTTTGAGCGTGAACATATATCCAACTCAATGCGCAGTAGGCGATGTGTAAGCGGGGGAAACCCGTGGAAGTTTGATACTGCTTGCACAGGGACTGCGTAACGGGTGAGTTAATCCAGGAAATTCCGAGGACACATGGCCTTTTTGCATAATATGTGAAATGACAAACTAGATTGGTCGGTCAGTAAAAATAACGTGTATTTTAAGTTGCATGTGCAGTTACGACCCTACAAGTGTGGGTTTCATTGCATTCAAAATGGCTGTTTGGAACACGGTTGCCAATTATTGCCACACATAGGCTACTGTATTTATGGAGCTACGGTGTATATCCTAACTAGTCTGCTAGGCTAGCTAGCAACAAGCTGGCACTTTCGGTCGTGCAACACGTGGGGAAGCGGTAATAATGAAATATTTAGGAAGTGAAATTAAGTCTTATGTAGGCTACTGAGATGAGGATATTGTAGCTTTGTGTAGACTATCCATTTCCGTCCCATAAATGTATCCAGCCATGTATATTTAAAATAACGTCATTTTGTGTTTGCAATAATATACAAGGGCTATACGAAATTATGGGCCACGCCACTGTAAAGTGTAGGCTAAAACTTTCTGACAAATGTGGAGCATAAGCGCTGGCCCAACTGCGCCTGTGCCTTGAAGTGGTTCAAACGCTGACGTTCACAAGATAATTTATTTTACTATTTGGAAACGTTTCACTGTTCTGTGTCAATGTAGGCCTACATTGATTAATACTAAGTATATATGACTCATGTGATTTTGATATATTTAACATGTTGATAAGAATTCATTTTCGGATTATTTCAAAATATTTTGCCATTGCCGGCAAAGTTAGCGAATCAACATTGGCAGGTTGGTAGGAGCTATAACGTTAGTTTTCTATCTCTAAATAGTCTATGGTTAATCAAGTGACAGATTCTTTATATTAAATGCACAATGCAATGCCATGCATTTTAAAATAATTTCCTCCTGCCACTGTTTTGTCTACTCAAGGCCATATTAGATTGCAGCCAGAGATGCAGAGAAAGCAAAGTAGGCTCCATTAATATAGCATTCACGATGTCTGTGTGACTTGTAGATGAATACAGTTATTCTGTCCAACCGCCTATACAACAGACAGTATAGAAAGCAATTCATTCATTAGAATGAATAATAACATGCCTTTGAAGTTGTGGGACAATTGAAAAGATCGGGTTTTGCCGTAGCTTCAATGGACCATTGTGGCCCATCAAACAAAAAAGGTTCCAGGCATTGGCTCAGCACTACTGTAATTTATTAACTAAAAATTGAATCTTTGAACAAGATCCAGATTCAAGGTGATCTTACCAACACAGTAAAGTACTTACTAATTTAGAACTATGAGATGGCCTAATGTATTTGGCAAACTGCTGGTTTAACTAAAGTGTGGATGATTAAATGTGAATTTGGTAGATATGCAAACTAAATAGGCCTACTTGAAATGGACTCTGCTGTAGTCCTACAAATATCTCAAAGTAACATACAGTTTTTACTGGCTGAAGTTGATAATCGGTTGATAATCAGAAGTTGATAACCCAAGAAATGGTCTGCAGTGATTCTAATGGATATCAAAAAAATATTTCTTATTTTGTTGTGTTCTCCAATCATTTTCATCTTATAGGCTTAAATTCAAAACAGCTTTATGAAAAGCAAAAAAGTTTGATAATGTCTCTTGTATAAATCTAAATAATATTTGTGACCCTTTGATAGTATTCAATCTCTCAGTCAAGTTTTGTGCCTTTATTTTATATACCATTGTGACTATAGTCAGTAAAGAATTATTCTATACTGAGAAAAGAAGACTGCAGAAACACAGATAAATTGTAGACCCTGTAGGCTAAATGGTAGATCCCACATCTTAAGAAAAGTTTGCACACACTGAATACAAAGAGGCTATATTTTGCCATGAAACAGATTAATAATTAAAGGGGACAGGGAATGGGGTGGAGGGTGTTGATGAATCTGCTGGGAAATGTAGAGAGAACAGAGCGGAGCGAGAATGTGGTATATGAAGACAATTGATCCGAAAAGGTGAGACCACAAAGATATTGCACAGTCAGAAAAAGCTGAGAGTAATGTGGAAATGCAGCAGTGCAGAAGAACTGATGCTCTGAGGGGGCTTTCTCTTGCAGCATGGCTAACAAGAATAGCACACTACGCTGCACGTTTTCAGCCCCCAGCCACAGTGCCACACTCCTGCAGGGGCTATCTATCCTGCGGGCCCAGGGCCAGCTGCTTGACGTGGTGCTGGCCATCAACGAGGAGCGCTTCCAGGTCCACAAGGCTGTTCTTGCCTCCTGCAGTGACTACTTCAGGTGAGGCCACAGAGCGTACTTAGGAACTGGAGACGGTAGGAGGGGCCAGGTGGTGAAGCTGAGGAAGTAACGGGAAACGGCCTCTACTGCGCATGTTGAGTGAAAAGAGCTTGCTGCCCATCGATTTCAATGTAGAAAACCAAGGTGATTTAACTACCAAAGAAAACCTAATCGGTCAATTTTTTGTGATCATAAATTTTAGTATGTGTAGCAGTTTGGGAAACAATGATTGTTCTGATCCAGCAGTTTTTTGGAAAATATTTATAAAAATGTATTTTTATAAATTTACGCCCACATTTACTGTACATTTGTCTGACATATTTTCACATCTTCATTTTCACATTCTAAACGACACATCTTCTTTTCATAAGAAAGTCGTTAGCTTAAAAAAAAAAATACAATCAAAGAAGTTTAAGTTCGCCTTCAAAGGTATGATGTTCCCCATTGTCTTTCACGGGGAGCTCCAATGTTTTGCACTCAACATGTGCAGGACAGGCTTACTTTTAGGGCTTCACAGCTTAGCTTGGCTGAGGGCTTGCTTTCTTGTCGAGTTAAAAATGCATGTCTATGGGTGAGGCGGGCAGTCAGGGAGAGAGGATCATGGCATATGTGCAGAGGAAGAGGTTTGTAGAAGGATTGGGGGGGGGCAGCAAGGGGTAGGCCAATATACAAGAGAGTGAAGGTGATGCCACAAAAAAACATTGGCATGAATGGAACACCATATTTTTGGGTAAGGCTTAGATCACGTAGGGAGGCAATGTCACTTTGTGGCATGTGTATCATGCTTACATTATTGTGAAATGTATGTTTAAAATGTAGTCTATGTAGACAACCTATTAACTAATGTTTCACTTTCTAAGCATTGCTTTAAAAAATTAAACATGAACCACTGTTAAAGGAGTTGCTTAAAGGCTCACACGCATCGGCATTCTCTTCCTGGTTTTAGTATCTGAAACGCCCACAAAATGCTAGCAAAGGGCAGTGACGTAGGTTTTTTGAAAAGTCCGAAACCCCGCCCCCGGTCTGTACACATTCGGATTGCGACTCCGACAAATTATGCAAAAACATACGTCATGTCAAGTGGGAAATAGTTTTTCTAAGAACTGTTAAACCCTAAAATATGCATACTTCATTTTTTGACTTGAACTTTTTTGGTATGGAACACATTTGAAAAGCTCCAGGATGATATGAAAACCTCAAACATGAAAAATATGTGTGTGGGGCTTTAAGGAACTAACAGAAAGGCTTTCACACATTATTTGCAATAAGGTGTACATTTGGTTTTTCAGCCACTCCGGTTGACTAATTCATCTTGAATTAGCTGTCCAACACTTGTACACCAGCTCTTTATGAACTCTTTATTATATTTCACATGGCTGCCACTTGCCAATTAATTTTGCAGCTCTACAATTTCCCCATATTTGTTCTGAGGAGGCTACAGGTTATGTAATCTGGAATATTTTGCTTGAGAAACCTTTAGACCGCAGTAGTCAATGATGCCCTCATTTGGCCCTCCAGTTGTCATTTGTGGGCTGGCAGCAATCCTAGCTTTGAATACACACTTAATTGTCAATTACCCACGGGTCTTTATGACTTATGTGGGTCATATGCACATATAATCATTATATATAAATCTACATTTTGTGAAGTTGAACTAAACAGAATAAAAGTAATCCACATTAATTTCTTCTATGGCCTGACCTTACAGGAGCTTGCAGAACTCAGCCTATTGCTTATCTTCCTTTACTACTTAATTCACTACCCATTCTAATGTATGTACATTTGGGATACATAAGGTAACATTCCTGTAATGTATTTGTGCTGAATGATGGAGTATACCACAGAATTGAAACTTTTTTTGTTAGATTTAGAACTACCTTTTGGATTCCAATTCAGACCTATTCCAAAGCAACTGACTAGTTGCCTATGAATGATGAGTAGGATTCTATAAATTATGTAACAGAGCTTTGTAACATCACCAAACGTCTTGGCTATGAACAAATGATGTACATGGTACACCTTTAATTATTGTCTGTATTTGAAGTTTAAATGTGTTCATAATATTATGACATATGGAGATTTGTACTTTTTGAAGAATTTTTTTTTACCAGGACTGGGGATATATGATTGTCAAATGTAACAATATGTATCTTGCCATGTTGTCATTCATTATAGTTGACAATGTTTCATTTTAACAACATGAAATAAAGTATGTTGTCTGCCATGGCAGACAAGAAATATATAAGAAATATAAATGTTACTGTGTTACTTTGTTCTTTTGCGGTGATGGGCATTGAAATGAGTCCTATCTGTGCATGGGGGTAGATGCACCTTTTTGGGTCATTGAATATAGTATAGGTGTTGTTAAGAATGGTGTAGTTCTCTTCTTGGAGTGATGGGCTATCTGACTTGCTCCTGATCTTTCCTTGCAGAGCAATGTTCACAGGGGGCATGCGGGAAGCTAGCCAGGACACCATTGAGCTGAAGGGCTTGTCAGCCCGTGGGTTGAAGCACATTATAGACTTTGCCTATAGTGCAGAGGTCACTCTGGACTTGGACTGTATCCAGGATGTGCTGGGGGCGGCCGTCTTCCTGCAGATGGTACCAGTGGTGGAGCTTTGCGAGGAGTTCCTCAAGTCAGCCATGAGCGTTGAAAC
Source organism: Ilyophis sp. 1 JC-2022 (assembly GCA_022702515.1). Classification (NCBI taxonomy): domain Eukaryota; kingdom Metazoa; phylum Chordata; class Actinopteri; order Anguilliformes; family Synaphobranchidae; genus Ilyophis; species Ilyophis sp. 1 JC-2022. Next base: position 38,176,150 of record CM040403.1, on the reverse strand, counting down.
CTGCCTGAACATTGGCCAGATGGCCACCACCTTCAACCTGTCCTCCCTCAAAGAGTCGGTGGATGCTTTTACCTTCCGCCACTTCCTGCAGATTGCAGAGTTAGATGACTTTCTGCACATCCCTGTGGAGCGTCTCGTCTTCTTCCTGCAGAGCAACAAGCTGAAGAACTGCAGTGAGATCGACCTGTTCCACGCGGCCATCCGCTGGCTGCAGCACGACGAGGCTCGGCGGGCAGGAGCTAACGAGGTGCTGTGTCACGTGCGCTTCCCGTTAATGCGCTCCTCCGAACTGGTGGACAGCGTGCAGACGGTCAACGTCATGGTCGAGGACGTGTTGTGCAGGCAGTTCCTGCTGGAGGCTTTCAACTTCCAGATCCTCCCTTTCCGTCAGCATGAGATGCAGTCGCCTCGGACCGCAATCCGATCGGACGTGGTGTCGCTCATCACTTTTGGGGGGACACCCTACACAGACAACGACCGTACCGTTAGCGGCAAGGTGTACTACCTCCCCGACATCGCGGCACGGCAGTTCAAAGAGCTCACAGAAATGGAGATGGGCTGCAGTCATGCCTGCGTCTCGGTGATGGACAACTTTGTGTACATTGTGGGTGGCCAGCACTTGCAGTATCGCAGTGGTGAAGGCGCAGTGGACATCTGCTTCCGTTACGACCCGCACTTGAGTCAATGGTTACGCATCCAGCCCATGCAGGAGAGTCGCATTCAGTTCCAGCTCAACGTACTGCAGGGGCAACTCTATGCCACTGGGGGGCGCAATCGCTCAGGCAGCCTGTCATCTGTAGAGTGTTACTGCCCAAAGAAAAATGAATGGACTTATGTAGACTCGCTGAAGCGCAGGATCTGGGGACACGCTGGCACTACCTGTGGAGACAAGCTGTACATTTCTGGGGGCTACGGAGTCTCGGTGGAGGATAAGAAAACCCTGCACTGCTATGATCCCAGATCTGATCAGTGGGAGTTCAAGTCCCCCATGAATGAACCCAGAGTACTGCATGCCATGATCAGTGCCAGTGGGCGAGTCTATGCCCTGGGAGGTCGCATGGACCACGTGGATCGCTGCTTTGATGTTTTGGCAGTGGAGTATTACATTCCAGACACAGATCAGTGGACAACTGTCAGTCCCATGCGAGCAGGGCAATCAGAGGCTGGCTGCTGTTTGCTGGATAAAAAGATCTACATTGTAGGGGGATATAACTGGCACCTTAACAATGTCACCAGTATAGTGCAGGTATACAATACAGAAACTGATGAATGGGAGCGAGATCTGCATTTTCCAGAGTCCTTTGCTGGAATTGCATGTACACCGATCATACTTCCACAAACCACAACCCAACGGTAACGCCTCACTGAACAGTGATAACAGTGGATGAACTGCTTGTGGCATTATTGAAATAAGACTTGAACTATCAATTCATATGATTGTACTGTAGAAAATGCCCTGAAACAATATGAACATGGAGCAAAGTTATTGAAACAATTATGCATTGTGTACAGTAATACCTTAAATAATTTATATTTTTTCTGACCATTTTTGCATTGCAATGAAAGTGGCAATTGCATACCTGCCTGTAATAAGTGATTAGTGGGCCATGAGACCGATGTTTTATTTATTTTCAATTTACAATCATTACAATTAACATTCTTTCAGTTGATGGGATCCAGTTAGGAATTATTTTGTTCTTAATTTGGTACAGTCAACAATTGACGTGTGAGTTAAGTCAGAAATAGCTGAAAATAAGTTTCATAAATATTTGATTCATTTAAGTGTACTAAAACTTGTATGTTGAGTATCCTTTCCTCAAAGAAATTGCATATTAAGAGAAAAAAGTGCCTGTCATCATACACAAAAAAATAGCAGTATTTTAAAGGACACAGTTAATTGCATATAAAATTTAAAGGAGCACCTTAAATTTAGTGACAAATTACCATTGGTGTGCACTGCGGTTACCAAGCGTGCATTGGGGAAAGGCCCTTCACAAGTAACAATTCTTAAATAAAAAGAAAAATTCTTAAGGGAAAACTGCATGAGATTTTTAGTATTGATGGCTCATTGGACTAAGGAGCTGTATTATGAGCCCCCAAACAGCGGAGTTCTACTTGGGGAATGTTGTGAAGTGTGTTGCAGGTTGACATTTTTTGGGAAATACTGTGTATTCAGGATTACATTCTTTGGTCTCAGATTCACTTGAGTTTTATTGTGCATACAGTATTCAAACCTCAGAGTTTTTGACTGACCGGTCAAACATATATTGTATTAAACCAGTATTAGCATGCACAATTAAGCCTTATCTTGTTCCTGTTCACTAATACAAAAATTAATCTAATTTACAATGATCTACAAATTACTGTTAAAACTATCAAAATTAGATAAGTAGATATGTCTTTGCACTATTGCTAAAGAACATGGTGTGAAAAAGACACTTGTATAATATAAAGACAGATGAGACCAAAACCAAACCGAGCCAAAATTGGCAGGTCACCGAAAAGGAGCATTAAAGTTTGGAAAGTCAACATAGAAAATAATTAATCAATATTCTATCAAATATTTCATTCCAATTACCAAATTATTCATCAATAACTTTTAGAATTATATTGCAAATATATAATATAATTAAAGCAAATATATATATACAGTGCAGTCCAAAAGTCTTTGGACAGTGACACATTTATTGTTGTTTTGGCGCTGTCCTCCAGCACATTGTATTTGAAATAGAAGAGCGACTATAAGGTTAAAGTGCAGACTTTACGCTGGAATAGTATGGAACACATGGTTGGCTAAATGGCAGTAAGTCATCAAGGGTCTGAGGTATCAAACATGCCTGAAACCATCACTCTGCTGCTAGATATGCAGTAGATGTGGATGGATTACTTTAAGGGTTGTTTTTTTATAGAGTTCAACAGGAAAATGAGTCGGGAGAAACAACCCTTAAAGTGATCCATCAGATCTACTGCATATCTGGCAGCAGAGTGATGGTTTGCGGCTCGTTTGACACCTCAGACCCTTGATGACTTAAAACCATGTGTTCTATACTGTTCAAGTGTAATTTACAGGTTAATCTAGCCCCCCACCCAATTCCCATAGAGATCCATTCAAATGCAGAGAGGTTATAATATCGCTTGTAAGAGTACCTGAAAATAAGAGGTCCAACCAAATATTAAATATGATTACTTTATTTAAGCTTGTGTTAATTTGTCCAATTACTTTTGGTCCCCTAAAATGGGGGGGGGGGGGACTATGTATAAAAATGGCTACATGGTTCACCCGATATGGAAACACCCTCAAATTAAAGCTGGAGGTCTGCACTTTAACCTTATAGTCGCCGTTCCATTTCAAATCCAATGTGCTGGAGTTAAGAGCCAAAATACCAAAAAATGTGTTTCTGTCCATATATATAAAAAAAATTGTTTAAGAAATAAGGCTACGATAATATAAGAGTGTTGTTCCAAGGGATGATTGCATGGCGTTGTCCATAGGGCAGCCGATACTCAACCCGCATACAAATCCCCTGTGCTGCTGAGGGTTTGATTTTTTGTTATGGCGCTTTCTGTAGTGAGTCCATGTCTTTCTGTAACCCTGCCTGAATGAAGTGAAAAATATATGAGCTGGGACTGTCCCCTCTCCTTTAAAAAATAAAAAGGATATGGTTGCAATCAAGTCTTAAAATGGGTAAGCCTATATATTCACGTCACCTTACAAGCATTTCAGAGTTCCGAACTACCTCAATTTTCACATTTCCATTGTGTTTTTCTGTATATTCATTTGAGCAAATCTGAAGCTCAAGCTTGAGATTCTAAGTTGGCATCTAAAGGTTGAAAATTTCAGGGGTGGTTTGTTGCCATGCTTTAATTTTATGCACAGTAAAATAGCAGTTGAATTGTTGGGGACATCTTCTTGAAGTAAATTGTATTGGAACATATTCAGTGAACAAAAGATTTAATCTATTGGCAGGTAGTTAATATATATACAAAATTCAGTTTTTCTTTTCTTTTTAACCACCACATTCTGACAGCACACGTTTTAAACAGTTGAGGACATGATTTACTCAAATACTTGGCAGACTAACTCCCATTACATGGGAAACCAATTAGCAAGCATGGAGTCAATAAAAAATGCAGGGTTTTTGTTTATTGTACCGTTTTATTAATTTATACACTTTAAATTAGTCTGGCGGATAACTGAGTAGATTCTGTCTCACCTGTTAAGATGATATATAGCATGCATGCATAGGAAACTATTGTTGAAGTTTGGAAAGGATATTTTACTTTGGCACATATTAACTACAAGCCAATATCTTTAAAATCTGACGTTTTTGAGATTTAGGGCATATGCCCACGCGTTTTGGTCTATTGAAAATGTCTAAATAAATTGGATTCTAGGAGAGTAAATTTCTCTATGTGAATTCGGCATTTGGCACAATTTTATATGGGCACTAAGCAGTTGGTTTTCTGAGATATGCAATCTAAAAAATGGCAACAACAAAAAATAATTTGGGTACTATTTGAAATCCTGCAAAGTATTTGAACTATTTTAGTTATATCTGAGATCAAAGTGTGAGTCACCCACAAATATTGGTTTGTTTGAAATGGAATGACATGTAGGAATGTAGATTATTCTCAAAGGTAAGGAAGTGTTATTTAATTAATACATTTTTTCACCAGTGTAGTCTTAGTGTATTGGTCTCCTGTGTCTGTTTGTTTCATACGTATAGTAGGTTAGCCATTGCCTTTGAAAAATGTGTAATCATGTTGAATCACTAGAAATGGTTAGTTTAAATGTATTAAGACTAATTGGAGACTAATTATTGCACTTTGAAGGGGAGGCAGAGCACTACATTATTATGGTTTCCTGCTGTCGTCCTATGCAGCAATGGAGGAAAGTTGGTTACTGGTTAGTCTGAATGACTGCTGAAATCAAGGCAGACAAAAATGAACTGAGATAGATTAAAGCTGAAGCACGCCTAACCCCTGATTACTAATGGCCGTATGCCATTTTCATCTAGTAGTTTTTTTTTTTTTTCTGTTAATAGTGTGATTTTAAAATGTAACCTTTAGTCCAAAAGAACATAGTGTATAGTATAGTGTGGATTTTGTGATGTGATATATTTTGCTCACGTCAATATGCGACTGGCCAGTTCTGGAAAGTTGATTAGAACAGAGGTGGCCATCCCACATCCTGGAGAGTGGCAGGGTCTGCTGGATGTTGTTGTTACTCTGCACTTAATTGATCAAGTAAGGCAGTCTATGCAGTTAACTCACTCACCTCATCTGGTTTATTTTGTCTAAAGTGGTTGTTGTTTAAAGGTGAAAACAAAAACCAGCAGACACTGCGGCTCCCCAGGACCAGGGTTGGTTGATCCCGGATTAGAAAATCAGATTTGTGCATTTAATTTGCAAGCATAATTGGATTAAAAATGACTTTTTTTTTAAATAATTGCTGTGTACTAGTTTTTGGTCTTGTCTCTAACACGAAAGCACATATTTTATGGTTTACCATGAAATTAAATGCATTACTCCAACTTGATGAATGTATATATTTTTGCATATATGATCTCAACTGTTGCTGAAACTATTTTATATGGATTGAAAGCAGTTCTCCACTGTTACAGCTTCAGTCAGAGTGTACTTTTTCTCTTGGAATGAGCTCATGATTCAAAATAATAAATGAGTTGATAATTGGCCCTATATTTAGGGTGAGTGTAGCACTTTTTAAAAACATTAAATATTCTCCGCTTTGTTACATTGTTACATTTAACTTTGGTTAATTAGGATGTTCAATATATGAAGGCGTTCTTAGGCTAATGTTAAAGGACTGGGCCTGATTCCCAGTGTAGGAAGGGTGTATAACATGTATAATTTGCATGGAAAGATCTGGAATTTAAGATAATTGTCCTCTGTCTTTCTATAGCAATTTCTAAATCAGTCTCTCGGGTGTATTTTGGCATGATTTGCTGCTATAAGAATGTAATGTCACGGTCTTATCAGGGTTCTGCATATACGGGCATAGCACTTGTCTTTAAAGACCAATTGATACACTACAGGCTCCTAGATGTATGTTTTGTTGTTCATGCAAAGTCATATGCATTGTGATGCTATGTTTTAGTTCTATGGAAAGTATAATATGAGCACAGCAGCTAATACATTCACTTTCACTTCAGCAAGTGTACCCAAATGTATCATATATACTCAAAAGAAATGACCACTGCTTGTGCATATGTCCTTTTAGCAAGGTAGTGTTTACATGTTTGGGGTATTGTTTGGATTTATTGACTCAGTTATCACAGACTACTTGCAAGTTGAAAAACTTGCTTGGTCAGTTGTGTTTCTGTTCAGTTGAGACAAAAAATTATATAAAAATGAATTCATATCTATAATATGTGCTTTTTCTAAAAACATACTGGCAGAACAGTAACATTTCATGGTGAGCATATTCAAGAAAATCTTCGTATGAATGTAAAGTGTATTATTGATATATGATTTTCTTGACACTAATGGCATTCACTTCCCAAAAGAAGGATTTTTGTTCTTTTTTTAAATGATTATTATTTTTAAAAAAAATTTTGCTATGACATTTGATTGCAGGGCCAGTTGACGAATGAACAATCTTATTGTCGAACATATTTCTCTTCTGCATACCTGAGAAAGGGTGCTAACACTATCACAAACTTTGAAGAAGCAACCTGGAAGTGATTTTTAGTATGAACAACTTGGTGAATATATGATCGACAATACTAGTGTTTGGACGAGCTACTATTGTATATTCTGATTTTATAAAAGTTGTATTTGGTTGGTTACGTCAAAGCTGTCCTAGTCAAGGCTATATGCATTACCAAAGGTAGTATTTTTTTCTGTTTTTCACGTCATAACGACAACAAATTGTGCGAATTACAGGGATTTTTCTGAGTTCACAGTATGTTTTCAAGGCACCCTGTACCATGCCCTCCTGTACTGTCACCTTGGTTACTCAATTGTGTTATTTAACCCTCTGCAGATGAGGTGCTTCTGAAATCTTTTGGATACTCTTTAATATTTGTGGTTTGAATGTAGGAGTGCTCATAACTCCAATTACGCAAGGGTTTAAATTGAAACTTTTCTTAACTGCTTATCAAGAAATGGCTTTGTGTAGTCTGTTTTTGGTTTTGGCTCTGTGTTGTAGCATTAGTGACCCTTAGTTTTGTATGTGCTCCATTTGTGCAATTTGATGGGATCTTTGTGTGATTACAAGTCTGTGTTGGCATGTCTCTTCATACCTACCTATATTATTTCCTTCCACATATTTTTAATTGCATTATTTTCTACATTTTTTAACCAAATGACCTTTATTCGTACAGAAGCCTCAACACTGTCAGTGTTGTTATACCTGAATGTACTGTTCCTGGCAGCACTTGGTCTCTAACACCAAACACCTTGTCTCTCTTATTGATAGGATGCGTTGACTTTCAGCAAGCTATCAAAAATGTATGTGCTTATTATGTGGTTTTCAATAAAAGTGATTGAATTTAAAAAAAAAATTAAACTGGTAATTTATTCTTAATTTTGTCTGGATTTTGAAAGCCAGAGGCAACTATTCTTACTTTTAGTCCAAATGTGTCCTCTTCTTATGACCATTTTTACCTTAAATAGAAGCATGTGGCATATTAAAAATGGTGATCAGAGTCTGTGTACAATTCTCTGATATTCCTATTGCATATTACATTCCTCATTACATTGATATATATTTATCACTGGTCCCTGTCAGATTTACATATGCTTATAGTTGACCATAATGTTAAATTTCCAAGGACTTTGTAAGAGCCGTAAATAAGAAAAGAAAAGCATTTAATATCTTAGATTTACATTTCTCATCTATAATCCATGGATCTGATATTAGATTAATGCAATAACCAAAATTTCATTATGGTAGAAATGTGTAATTTGTATTTACATCCCTATTTGATGCTCCACTAGTTTTGACTACTGTGATGTCATTGTTCTCTTGCTAGTTTGTTTAAGAAAGTCCTGAGTAGAAGTCAGACAACTCCTTAATTTCTCAGATTTTCTAAAAAAGTATGGGATTCCTGTCACCATGAAAGGATATACCATTGTATTTGATGCAATTCTTACAGAACTCATCAGTCTTATGCAAGGGTGCCTACCCTTTGGAATAAATTATAATATTTATAGATGGAATCTGCAGTACAGATAATAAATGTAATAATGTCCATATTAGGAAGATGTGTATGGAAGTAACTTTCCTACATGCTAAAATATATTGGAATTCAAAATATGACAACATTATCTGGAATGATGTATGGAATTTACCAATGAAGTATTGTCTCACCAATAAAATAAAATGAGTTTATTTTAAAGTTATTCACTTGATATATCCAGTGAAAAACGTTATTGCACGATTTATAAAGAATATTGAAGACAAATGTGTTTTTTGTGACACTGAGGAGACAATAGCTCACTTATTTCATGAATGTTTATACCAAACGTTTGTGGAATGATTTGGAACTATTTTTATTTAGGAAAACAAACTTAAGGGTAAAACTACATGAAATAAACATTCGACTTTATTATGATAATAATATGGATGTAGACAGAGATAGAACATTTCTGACCAATTTTTTTATAATACATGTGAAATTTACATTCATAAGAAAAAATGGTCCAAGGAAAACTTACTCTTAATGCAAATAGAAAGTTATCGACATACTTTAGATAATATTACGATTAAAAAGGATAAACGCACCGTAAATGTTTGTAGATCCTTTTCTTTATTTTTATAAAGTATATATACCCCTGATTTTGTATATAGTTTTATTACCATGCTGATTTTCATTTTGTTTTATACTTATTGTTTGATTTCTATCAATAAAAATAAATTAATAAAATAAAGTCCTGAGTAACACAGTTATTGACCGTTCGTTAATCTGTAACTTTTTACTTTAAACTTTTTTACTTTGAAGTTACATGGTCTCAAGATATGTTTTAATCACGTCAAGCTTATTTAATTTACCTGGAAAATTCAAGTGGGTGCATTTTCTGAAAAAAGAAGGCTCCGCCACAGACTTCCAGAAACCTCTACTATCACACTGCAGATTATAGAAGAGTTTACACAATATTGTTATGGGAGCTGTAACATGTGTGCTTTATTTAGAATGATTTCTCCAACCAAGGATTTTTATTATTAAGAGGGTGTCTTTATAATAATTTCTTTACTTGTAATTACCCTGCTTTAAGGTATGACAGAACGTATTCAACAGTATAGTAATGGGGGCATGCAATCAAAAAGGAAGATTGGAAGGAATGTTCGGTGTATAATTTGGTGAGACTAAACGTTTTACCTTATTATGGCAATTTAGCCCTTATATTATGGAGGTAACTGACACCTCAAAATCGGACGTCACGTTTCTCTTTTCAGGTCAAAAATACCGTGCCACAAAACGTTCTGAAATAAAATCCTGATTGGAGGATAAAAGCTATCAATGAAAAGCAGCTGATAAAATAAATAATATAATATTATAATATAATTAATATGGTGCAACTTAAACTCGGAGGTTCTATAGACTACCTTTGTATCTGAGGTGTTAATGCATCACCTCGCATGGCTGGCTGCGCTGGCAGAATCAGTTATCACTTAAACCTAGCTGAACAATGAGGCAACGTCCGCATCAGACACAAGAGAAAAGCTTCTGTTTTTACTTTACATTGCCATCACAGGATTCAAGGTTTTCAAGTCGTTGCCTAATACTGTAGCAACCTCCCCCTCCCATCCTCCATATTCCATTGCCTGTTGGTTTCCTTGGTTACTTTAGAGCCAAGTTTTCCTAGGCTACCAGTGCAAAGGGAAGGTGAAACAATACATGAATTCTCCATATAAAAAGGAACCTACTATGTTATTGATTTATTTTTAAACAGAAGACGAATAATTTCCTCCGGTTTTATATGACCATAACTATTATTATTTTAGCCTAGGACTATTGTGCAGATTTGTATTTATTATTTGGTATATTAGCCTATAGTTATCGGTTATCATAGAAAATAAATTAAGGCGTTTTCGATGATTTCCAGGTACCTTTAAAAATCCACATAACATTAGTGTTGACAAATTATAGTTAGTCCCTTTTACACTTGTCCGAATCCCACACTCTTGTTTATCTGTTATTTCTGCTTGTTCAATTTAAAAAGTTTTTTTTATCGTGTTCCTGTTCAGATATTGCCTAGCTATAGAACTATCTACACTGAAACTGTATAAGCATTAGGCTACTGATAGTTCTCAGTAAAAAATATATACTATTTAAATTATTATTCTGTTTGGCCATAAACGATATCCTACTTAGATAATAATGGCACTGTCATGCGTAATACAGTTTACTGCAGAAAACAAAATGCGTTTTTTTGAACCGCTTTTGCGCGTATCAATTCCTTCAGTTCAAAGCAACAAATCTTTTCGGGATGCAGGGATTCAGATACAAAGCGCCCTCTATGCGTGATGACGCTGCCCAAGCGAAACGACGTGAGCACGCTACGTCCAGTTGAGGGAAAGAGTCGGAGAAGAGCGAAAAATGGCGACCTCAAACAATCCGCGAAAATTTAGCGAGAAAATCGCTTTACATAACCAGAAGCAAGCCGAGGAAACAGCGGCGTTTGAGGAGGTGATGAAAGACCTCAGTATTACCAGAGCAGCACGGGTAAGCCTCCCTGTCCTTAGCTCGCTTGCTAGCTATGTAGCTAGGCGCTAATAATATGCAGCGTGCGCGGCACGGCAGGCATAGCGTTTGCCACATTGATCAGAGGTAAACAATAACAAACACCCTCAATCCAGGCAATCAATAACGAATGTCATTTATGTAAGGACAATCCGTTCGGGCGGCGGTGATGCACCAATATTGTTTTGAATTTCGCAGTTATAAAGTTTTTTTGTTTTTTTGTAATCAATTACATTGGTAAAGCGGCAACGCTGTGGAAGGCAGCTCTTGTGTGCGTGCGCTTTTGACAGTCCGCAGCTGAAGCGCAGCTAACTGTCAATACAGACTGGTTCGCTATGATGGGCAAATTAGCTATATCCTTCCAGTTGGTTGAGCAGTTCATGGTTGAGCATCTGTAACATTTAACAATCGATCATGTTTGTAGCTAATCTAGCTAGTTTTAATGACAATGTATGTGTGCCAAACATGCAACGTTAGTAACGTTCGTTTGCTAATGACTGTTGGCTAACGTTACTGTCTAGCTTGTGTACATTTCAACTAACGTTAAGGAAGAAACTAGTATTATTGTGTAACATCTCTGATTCCGTTGAACGTTTTTAATATTCATCGATTCATCTATCTCTATTAGATGTCTAAAAACTATCAACATATCCTGGCCAAGCTAGGTAACGTTAGGCTATGCAACCTACAAAAATAGCTAGGCTATTAGTAACGTTACATGTCTGAAAATCCGGAGCTCATTGGTTTGCGCTTGTCACAGAAAGTGAATAGGTTTTTTATTTTTCGAAAGATCTGTTTTTCACGCTTCTTCGCAGAATCATTAAACCCATCGTTGAATTAAAATAACATTAGCATTACGATAGGGTCGTGGTAGCTTACTGCTTGTATTTCATGTTCACGTTACATTCATGGAAATTGCGTAGCTAAACTAATATTGCGCGGGGCTACAGTGGCTGATAACCTGATATAATTCTCATTTGGTTAATTTTACGACATTGCCTATGCGAGCTTATTTGAGAATGGGATGAGCATGGTGAGATGTGTCTATTTCATTGTGAGTTAGACCGGTCAGTGTTTTTCTGTGTATGTGACATTTGAATCATTGCCAGCAATCTTTTACCTTTTATTTCACAATCCCGCTGCTAGTTACTAGTTAATGCGAATAGTTTGTTGTGGTCAGCTGCGAGTTCAGTATCGATGGGCTAATTTAAGTATAATCAAATGAATCGTGCTACCCCACGTTAGTGAAAAGGTGACAAAAATTGATGAACATTATATCGTTTTATTTTAGTTTGCAAGCTAGATAACGAAAATATGTTAAAAGGAAGTTTACGCGACTGCTAGATAGAACTACAGAAGGCACTCTCGAGCTATATTTTTTACGTGGGTTTAAGAGAAGCCGCTATCTACCATTTTGCAAGCATTTTATCGTTACAAATATTAACTTTTATTACAATTGTATACATATAAATACCTCGCCTGTGCTCAATTCATGAAAAAAATATTTAAACGCTTTTTTTTTTTTAGCTTTTGTTTTTATGGACAACAACTGAGGTAGGCTATAGGCTAACACTGACATTCGTTGATTCTAATTGTAAAATCATAGCTGATCGTGCGATATATGGTGGATGATTGAATATGCAGAATAATTCAATTAAATCAAAAGCATTGCGACATTTGAAACTATTTGTACTGATCAAAGTTGGGTGTAACCGAATGTTTTGGCTTGAAAAAATTAAGGTTTTGGGAGAGACTGTCAGTCAGGGAATTCCAGATGACTCCATCGTGTGGCATTCCCTTGTTAGTTCATTAGTTTTTGAATTTGAGTTAAAAAATAATAAAATCTGGATATGACATCAGCTATATGTGAGCCACCGGACTCTTGTTGGCTACATGCATGGTAACTGCCTTTTCTTATTTGAAATCATGAAATCAATCCACTGTGCAGACATTAGTGACACAACTGAACTACTCTATAAAATGCAACTGTTGAGATGTTGTCTAATAATTAAAAGATGTGTGCATACATATTGTGCTGTTCTGGAAGTACATTTGGGGAGAAACAGGCTGTGGTACAGTAGGTGTGTAGTGGAACTGAATGTGTTCCAAATCTCAGAATAAACTCAGAACATGACTGATTAATAAAATATATAAAATATAAAATAATTAATATAATACATTTCACAAATTATTTATTCTCCAGGTGGATTTTTAGAAAATAACAAACACCCTCAACCTGTCTGCTGAGAAAGCTGCAATGGTCAAGTTATAGAAGGGTGTGTTGCAGTTTTCCTTTTTGTGTATAATACAGCCAAGTGATCTCTTTCCTTACTTCATTAAAAAAAATGCATAGGCCTAATTTTTAATGGAGTAACTACGTATATTTGTTGCATTGTGGTATTTCCTTGAGCTCTCACAGGGGAATTTAGAGGAGCTACCTTTAGATTCTGTAGTTTGGTCGTTGCTGTCTGTCATGTGCCTGACAGAGTTACATGTGTTTTTAGCGAGCTCTACATTAAGTTGTTGGTTGTGTTGGTCAGTTTCTTCTTGTTATTTGTTCATGATCTTGTTTGAGTTGCACTTTATACATCATGACATCAGTATTTAAGATATTAAATAATGTTATATACTAATGAGCTATTATATAACTTTATATAATTTGCCAATTGCCAGTAGCATGTTTTAATCTTTTATCAGGGTTAATCTGATGGTCAACTGATACAGTGGTGCACCTCTAGTGAAGATACAATTTTCCAACCTATTACCACACAAATTAAACTGTTTCACCTTTATTTATTTCTATAATTTATTATGATGCCTTAGTATATTTTAGAAGACACTAAAAACAAGATACTTTGCCAATAGTAAAAGGTAATGGGTTGTAATACTTGATATGGTTGCGGTGGTTCAAAAATATCAAAGATAAAATATGTTTTAAAAAGGTTATTTGGACATAGTGTATAGTGCTCTAGTGCAACAAAAATAAAAACACTTGCTTTTTAAAGTAGCCTATTTCTTCAGACATTTTATATACTGTAATTTTATTATTGTTTCTATGGTTTAATAGTCAGTGGTGGAGTCTACCTTTTAATATTGTGCCTTTCAAAGTGTGAACATATGTGGATACAAGTTTGGAGTGTTAAACATTTCCCGTTTAGCCTAAGTGTTTAAATATTTAAGAATTTAGAAAACCTTGAGAACTTTCTGTGAATGACTGTCTGAATTAGGTCCATTATTATTCTACTTTTTTCTTTATTTTTTTTACATGACCAATTTAAAAAAATACATACATTTATTTTCACTTTAAAACTCTGGAACCTACTTCCCATCAGCCCCCTTGGTTCTCTGGTGTTTTACCATTAGAATGCACCCCAAGAAGCCTATATTTTGAAAAGCCCTTTTAATGAGCCACTGCATCACACTGATCAGTATGATGGGGATCTGGTTTCAGTTAGATTATTTCCCCTCTGTAATTTCATGATTGAATTACCATATTTTTGTGTTTCAGTCATTCCATACAATTCAAACTGAAATGTTTATTCTCTGACCCTCTCAGAGTGTGATAGAAAATTCACCCTGGGGGTGTTATAGTATGCTGTCCAAAAATGCAATTTGTTAATATTTTTAAAATTCCCCCCTTGACTTCTGACCTGAAAACATCTCAGGTTAGCTGCAATAGCACACATTCCTTGTGCCTCTTTTGTGTTACAACATTGTTGAGATATATCTAAGATGTATATGGGCTTTTCCAGAAGGATAAGAGTGCTAAACTGAGTGTGTCACAGTTACAGTGACTCAAGCCCCAACAAGGAAAGATATCAATCCTAATACAGGGATAGCTTGCACAGCAAACTTCCAGTAACTGTTTTGTATTGCTTGTGTCTTCAGTTGACAAAGCCAAGCTCCAACTCATGTTAACAAAGGTAGTTGCAGTGAGCTAGCTAGTGTTTCTGACTCATATACAGTAGAACCTCAGAGACAAACCTCATAGTAGTTATGGGCTGGCTGGTCCAACAAACAGTGTATGTGCCCAGAAGTAGCATAAGCAATTACACTTTTTAAGCTACTTATTATATAATACTTAGAATTTTTTTGTTATTACCATTGATGCCAAAAAGCGAGTAATTAACAGAAACGAGACACACTTTCCTTTCATCAAAGACTGCTGGTACACTGCTCCTTCAAAAACTGTGTGTTGGGTCCATTTATTCAGTGAGTTGGCATTTTCAAGGTGAGTAAGTTTCCAAAAGAGCAGCATAATTAATCAAAACAGCAGTACCATCTCACATTCAATAAAATACTTTTTAAAAATGGGTTTCATTGCATTTATTGTTTTGTTTAGTTTTCGAGAGCAAAACAAGGGCAGAATTGTTTTGCTAGCAGATGGCTCCAATAGACAGGATATTAAGCAAAAAAATGTTCAAATACTGCTGGCAGCTTGTTTACTTAGGCTATTGGTTATTCATTTATACAGCTATTTATAGCTGCAAAAAAAAATATATCCTGCTTTAAAAAAGTATGTTCAGAGTAATGCAAGTTCAGTAAATTAAAACTGGCAGAGGCTAAGTTGATTCCTTTTTCGAAGTGATGAACATTCTAAGGTTCTACTGTATTTCGACCCACATGTCTAGATTTACTTATCTTTAAAATATATGTGGGCATATAGATTTATTTGTTTTCTCTTCTAAGGAACAGTATTTTGAGTCCACTTATTGTGCATGCCAGTGGTCATTATCATCCAGGGCATCATGTAAGTACTTGGATTTTATATGGATTTTAAATTCAAGGATTTAAGTTATCATTGAAACATTTTTAAATAATCTGTTCAAATAGTTTAAAATTTATCTACACATCAGTGATGCCTGCATTTAATATTAGGCCTATATATTCACGTGAGCCTGGATTCTGCCCTGCGAGACGGGGAAGGTTTTTTGTCATCAGGTGTAGGCTTACCTAGGTTGTGCAGGGAGTGGTCTCTCAGATCATTTTGCACTATTATACTCTAAATGACCTAAAGCAGCTCGATTCACATCATGGCACAGATGTGCAATGAATAAAAAATGCATCAAAGGAAACTTTTTGACTGTTACTTTATTGCTTTACTAAATGAAACAACAAAAATGGGGTGGGGCCTATGGAAACTTGTAAATGCCATTTGGATTATTACAAAGCTGTATGTGCATATAGAGAACCTAGTAACTGGCTGCAATTCAGGCTGTGCTGATTTAACCATATATTCTGCTTAAGGGCTTGAAAGATGGAGCCTTAAACAATAAGTAATAGAAACGTGTTAATATTACCTTCATTGGGTACGTTGTCTATCAGTGGTGTCCTGGGTTGGAGTAGTTTCTTTGTTCCCTGGTTTGTAAATCAGCAAAATTGTAGCATCATTAATTTCTCTACGCTATGTAAATATTTTTCTATGTGACATGTAATAAACTGCTCTGCTGAGAAGGAATTCATTCACATAACATAAGCTTAAATTGGTCTTAGTAATATTGAAGATGAATAGCATGGCAGGAAACCCATGTTAAGCCTCTTGCAGGATGGGTTGACCAGTGCCAATGTCTGGAATAGGTGTATTTTTTCTATGTGAATTGACATGAAATCATTATATGATTTCAGAAAGATGCAAAGCATTCAAGCATTCAAGACAATGTTCATTGCTGTGAATCAGTGGTTTCAAACTTGCCTGGATGGTTTCAGGCTAATGCATGCATAGTATTGTAGTCCAGTAGCAGCATTGAATGGTGGAAAGAAAAACATAAAGAACTGCCCATACGTCGAGGGCTGTTAGACAGCCTTTGAACAGACTATGGTGCCAGCCCGATGAATGAATGGCATTGCTCTCCGCCCCCAGGCTAGGCGGCTCCATGACACACCCTTATTTAGCCTACTCTAATATTGTTCCACAGAAAGAGGAAATAAAGCCCTCAGAAGACTTGTCTCTGTTTTGTCAATTTTTTATGTAGTGGTGTTGGATGAGGGTGCCGGTGTTATTCAGGAAATCTCCCATGTCATTATTCTTCCTCATTAATGATGCAGCTAAGGCACATCCGGGATGCTTCTTTTTTGGCTGTTGGTTTTTTGTTATGGTTTTATGGGGGTGTTAACTGATCACTTTTGTCTGGTCTTTTTTCTTTGCCTTTGTTTTTTTTTTCATTTTTCTAGCGCTCATTTGAGCTCTTTGCTATTTGCCTTGGATGATTATTTTATGTTCTGCTGAATCCTCATGGTCGCTTATTTGCCTGCTCATTCATTTATCTATTTGGTTTTACTTTGCACAGTTGCAGTTACAGAAGACCCAGTATTTGCAACTAGGGCAGAATCGTGGACAGTTCTATGGAGGTTCACTGCCTAATGTCAATCAGATTGGAAATAGCACCATTGATCTGCCTTTTCAGGTGAGCTCTCCACTGTATTATTAGCCAAATCTTTGTGTGTGTTTGCCTCGTTAAATATTGGCTTGCCCTTGAAATACCTTAGTATATCTAAAAACATAGCAGACTTACATAGCCAGTGGACATTACCAATATATACCCAATTGTTTTTTGAAGGTGGGATGTGACATTAATTAAGATAAACAATAATTAGTGTCGGGTTGGGTGGTTACCTGCACAGAGAGCAAGAGTAGTTCCTGATTTAAATATAATTACAGACTGTCGGAGAAGCATTTCTAGCTCAAAACTGACTGGCAGCTGATAGTACACAGCTGTGAATTTGTAT
Organism: Ilyophis sp. 1 JC-2022; assembly: GCA_022702515.1. Classification (NCBI taxonomy): domain Eukaryota; kingdom Metazoa; phylum Chordata; class Actinopteri; order Anguilliformes; family Synaphobranchidae; genus Ilyophis; species Ilyophis sp. 1 JC-2022. The sequence continues at coordinate 38,158,715 of CM040403.1, read as the reverse complement.
GGGCAGCACACACCTCAGTGACAGTTCTTGGCCTTGACACATTGTGTTTGAAGATCCAACACAAATTAGCTAGTGTAGAATATAATTTCTGAACATGTTCCTTCCTTATTTTATAAAACCCATTTGTTATAAATGATTGCCCAGAAAAAACCTTATGTGCACGTAGATTTAAAAAAATTATTATTATTTTTCAGCCAAACATACCTTTCCATATTTTTATTTTTATGCCATGATTGCAATGCTTTTTTTTATTTTATTTTTTATGCTTAATTATTTGGCAATAACATACTATTCAGTTTTACAGTCACCTGCTGTGATTTGTTTGCTATTGGTCTTGACAGACTCCTTTTCAGACTTCTGGGCTGGACACGAGTCGAACAACCCGCCACCATGGCCTGGTCGACCGTGTCTATCGTGACCGGAACCGGATCACCTCCCCTCACCGTCGGCCCCTCTCTGTGGACAAACATGGTCGCCAAATATCCTTTTCTTTTTGTATGAGAACACAAAGAGTAAAGCCAGCCCTTGTCCTGTATGGAAATGGATGGCACACAATGGCGCTACCGGCCACAGTCGACAATGGCAGGGTCTGGATTTGATCCGAGACCATGTGGCTCATCCATGCACCGGAACGGCGCCTTAACCGGATGAGAAGCCCAAGACTGTCTTCAACAGCAACAGGCCTATGTTATGTCCCAAATACTTGTACTAGGACTAGTAATCAAGCCAGTGAAAGTCCATTGTGAATGAGCTTCTTCTTGTCTGAACAGGCAGTGGGCTGGTTCTATCTGCTGGTGTGCCATTTCAGAATCGCTACCCAAGGATATGAGTAAACGCAGAGTGGGTGAGATGGGATGGGGGCGGAGCATTAATGTCTCTTTGGACTTCTTGCTTTGTAGTATCACAAAATAATGGCAGGGGAGGACATGCAAAAGTGTGTAGTTTGATATTTGTGTAGAAATTTGTATTTGCCTCATGCAATGCAAGCGTCTGTGTTAGTTGATAACACCTAGCTAAGAGGAGGCATTCAGTCTAACTACTTGTGACGTGTTGTCCTTAAAGAACACAAAGCTTCAGGGGCAAAGGAAAGCGAAGAGTTTGATCAAATGCTTTAATATTCAGGGAATGGATGACTCACTGACAGGAGATGAGCAATATTGCTAACTAGCTGGCTGTTTCTTTCCAACAAAAAGTTCTGGCCTTGAATATTTTGCTTTTCAGAGAGCTCAACACAGTCCTGCCTTTTACGTTTTACAAGTACAAACCCCAATTCCCAAAAAGTTGGGACAGTTTGTAAAATGCACATAAAAGCCAAAAGCAGTCATTTGTAAATTCTCTTTTACATATATTTAATTGAAAAAGATAGAAAAGATATTTAATGTTTTACCTTATCAACTTTATTGATTTTTGTAAATATGCACTAATTCCGAATTTGATGCCTGCAACACGTTCCAAAAACAAACAAAAAACAAACAAAAAAACACCTGTTTGGAACATTCCACAGGTAAACAGGTGATGCTATCATGACTGGGTATAAAAGCATATCAAAAGACTCTTGATATTTTATTTTCAGGTACTCTTACAAGCGATACTATATAACCTCTGCATTTGAATGGGTCTCTATGGAAATTTGGAGGTGGGACTAGATTACGCTGTAAATTACACGGGAATAGTATGGAACCCATGGTTGGCTAAATGTCTGTAAGTCATCAAGGGTCTGCAGTATCAAACGAGCCTCAAACCATCACTCTGCTGCCAGATATGCAGTAGATATGGATGGATCACTTGAAGGGTTGTTACTCCTGACTTATTTTTCCATAGAGGTCAATAGGAAAATGAGTCAGGAGAAACAACCCTTAAAGTGATCCAGCATTAACATCTTTTGCAGCCGATTAATTCTGAGATTAAGATCGCACGTCTCTTTCCATGGTTAATTGTTTGCTTACTGCATGTCTAAAACATGCTGTGAGTTTGGGTGTTATTCATTTCAGCTCGTTTTCTTTAGCCATTTACTTTCTGTAACTTTATTTTTTGAGCACGGCTGTCCTGTTTTATTGGAGCTGACATTTTGATGGCTAACATCAATTTGTACACAGCAGACGTGGATCAGTGGTATGCACATCACGTTTTTTTTTGCAGCTACACGCTACTACGGTACGCCAAAAAGACAAAAAAGGCAAAAGAGAAACAATGGTAATGCACGCAACGTCATATTGCTGAGTTTGTCTTTCAACATTTTTATTTTATTAATAATGCTTTCATTTTCATTTTGGGGACAGTTTGTGCCTCTAGACAGCAGCCCTTGTAGCCCATTGGGATAAGACAGCCCTGAATGTTGGACAGATAAGTACACGAAGTAGTTCTACTGAAAGAAATGAATTCTTGACAGCTAACAGCTTAAAGTAAGTAGAGTGTAGGGCCACAAATGTTTACATTTCACAGATTTGTCAGTGTTGCATAAATCAGTGAAGCTGTACAGTGCCTGTTTTGTGATGAATGATCTTTTGCTCTAATATTGTGAGCTCATAGGGCACTATTTTCAGTTTGTTTGCCATCCTTGGGCTGAATTAGAAAATATTTCAATTTAATTGAACAAACTAAAACTAAATTTAGTTGATCAAAATGTCAAAACTATTGATAACAAATATTATTTCAGTGATTTCGTGTCGTGACAATCAACCCATGAATCTGTGTAATGTAGGCTTAAATTCGTCATAATAAATCTAGGACAGACATCATCAAATTCTCCCCTTCACTCTTGGTTGATTTGATCACTGGAGTACAATACCAGCATACAACGGTACATAATGGGTTTCCAGAATGGAGTGGACGCTGTTATATTATCACACATTTAATGTCCATCATTTGAGCACATTTTTAAACTAATGTATCAGTCATTTTTTAAATTCTGTTTGAAATGGGCAGTGTTGTGTATTTGTTGCCCTCTTTTCTTTCGCATATTCCAAGTACCACAATATTGAATTTGGTTCCATATGTCATACTGCTGTCTGCATCCCCATTCTTTTCCCTTAACTTCCAGTTTCACATTGACAGCTGTCCCTATGGTGCAGTGTATCTGTCACCCCCGCCAGACACAAGCTGGAGGAGGTAAGACAATGATGCTTTGTAGTGATTATTATTTTTATTTTTTTTGAGTGTCCTAAAACTAATTTTTATCCGGCTACAAAACCAAAACACTTGTTCATGAAATATAGGATTTAGTCTCTAACCGCAGTGCACTTGTAACTGAGTATGTTACAACTCGGTTAAAAAATCTGTTTCCTTTATTATTCAGCTGGGGAAGAAATGGTCTTTTGAAGCCACAAGAAATTAACAAGCTGTGTTGTTCAATAATGAATTGAGGGATATGCTTGATCAAATGTATAACGCAAGAAAGAACAAAGCATTTTCATTTGCTAGTTGCATTTTGATGTTTGAAATTATTGAATTTAAGGTGAAGACAAAGGGAAATGACAGAGCTGAAAATTTAGTTCATTTGAAACCAAAAGGCTAAACGATATCATGGATAAAAACCTTGATATGTCTGAATGGGCCTATGATGGAAATAACCTTTAATAGACTGATAATAGCAATAACCCTTTATAGGTTGATAGTAGAAAGAATCACTACACACAACTAAAAATGCATCCAGGTAGGGTAATCATCAAGTATGACACAATACTACCAACAAGCTTGGCACCAGCTGCAGCCAATGCACTTCAGAAACATCCTGATTTCATATTCAGGTCTCAAGTGTAGGAAAGAGCTCGTAGTCATTCACAATATTTGCTCAAAAATTGCCCCCAGAAACATTGGTTTTTTGTGTGTAGTGATTCACACGGTGTTCATCGTCTCAGCCTTTCCCGACATCATGGTGGTGAAAAGCATTGAGATATTTGTGTGGGTTTTGAAACACATTTATCATGCATGCAGAAATCCATTCAATAATAATTCTCATGCATTCAGTATTGCGTTTGTGCTGGGTACAGAGAAAGCCTTGTGAAAGGAAATAAATACCTGCAGATAGTACCCATTTCTTTATTTAACAAATGTATTTTTCTGATAGTGATGGACTCAAAATTGCAGTCTTATCAAGTTTTTATTGATGTTGTCAAACTTTAATTTAGCCTGTGGTTATGTTAGTTTTTTGTTGGCTTTCCCTCCTTTTTCTCTCCAGTTTGAATTGCCCAATCATGCTCAAGCTGCAACACTCATCGTGTCCTTCGTTGTTGATTTGGGAGAATACAGACAAGCCTGTGCACTCCTCCGAGGCATGTGAAGTCACTGCCGTTCCTTAACACGCTGCAGTGGGAAAGTGGGGCTTGCACAGACATGAGCCGGAGGAAGACGCTTCTCATGCTGCGAAGGCACTATTCTAGTGTATGGATGGGCCCCACTTACACACTGATTGTAATGAAAAATGGAAGCTAGCATAACATGCTTCAGAGGAGACTACATGCTCGTCTGCACTCTCCTGAATCGATAGATTGACAGTGTTCCGACACACTTCAAAATCTGCCACACATAGTGATATTTAGTAAATAGCTCAAAATAAAAAATAAAAAATTCTGAATAGGGTTTTCTATAACTAGTAGAGGATTAGAGATACGGTTGTTGTCTAGAAGATTCTATTGCAATGCTTTTCTCAGTTAAAAACAGTTAAACAGTTTTTTTCTTTGTTGTTTTTGCTGCTGCTGCAAAGGCATTTCTAATGCTCTTTGTGTTGTTCTAAATTATGTGTCCGACAAATAAAGATTAGCTAATTCATTTAAGAACTGGCCTAAATATGAATATCAACAGTAACAACACTACTTCTGCAGTTATACTTTATGAAATGATTACTCCAGAATAAATTACATAGCTAAATATAAATTAATAAACTGAATTAAACAACTGCAAATAATGGAGGGTAATAACACTTTTTCATTAATGAGTTTACATTAATTCTATAAGGATATACAGACGGGTGACGAATTAAAGGACAAACCTGAATAAATGAGTGGAGAAACATAACAAATGCAGATGTGGGGGGCATTTTCCTGGCATGGTTTGGGTCCACTTGTCCCCTTAGAGGGAAGGGTCACTGCAAATCAATACAAAGTTATTCTGAGTGATCACTTTATCCTATGATGAAACATTTATGTCCTGATGGGAGTGGTCTCTTCCAGGTTGACAATGTCCCCATCCACAGGGCACGAGGGGTCACTGAATGGTTTGATGAAATGCTCTGGCCTTCGCAGTCACCAGATCTCAACCCAATTGAACATCTATGGGAGATTTTGGACCGACGTGTTAGACAGCGCTCTAAAACATCATAATCAAAACACCTAATGAGGGAATATCATTTGGAAGAGTGGTGTTCCAGAGACTTGTAGAATCTATGCCAAGGTTAATTGAAGCTGTTCTGGCGGCTTGTGGTGGCCCAACACATTGCAAAGACACTTTGTGTTGGTTTTTCCTTTAATTTGTCGCCCGTCTGTATGTTATGGCACCGTATATTAGAGCATTTCTGGATTTGTCTTTCTGATTTCCTCAATGTAACAGGACTAATTCTGACTCGGCGTTACACCAGAGCACCATGAACCCCAGTCAACAGGACACGTTTACAGGAGGATCACAAGACCTGCAGCCAAAGCGTGGTAAGAGCCTCTTGCACCAAGCAGGGCTCCGATGCTAAGCAGTTTATCGGTGTGTGATCCCAGATTCCCTTAATGAATATACAGTTTCATAGACAGATACATTTCTCTTGCCTGCAGTGTGTTGTATCAAGATCCCCTGTCTAATGAGCAAAACAAGTACAAGAAATATGTTGAGATTTTTTTTGTTTTTGTTTTTTTTTCTTACAGAAAGCTTGTATTACATGTAAATATTAATCTTGTTATAATTAAAACATAATTGTCAAGGTTGTAGGTTTTGGAAATTTTACTAAAATTGCCTAAAAATCAATCTGAGTGCTGCAAAATCTCACAGTGGGTTATTACATAAGGCAAATAAGGGAGTAAGATTTATTTCTTGTGATAAATAGTCGGCCACATAAGACATTATCATTCTGTTTGTGAGAGACAGTGGCCTGCAGTCTAGTATTAATATTTAATATGTTTTCATATATTTGTGTGAAAAATACTGGTTACTTCACATCACTTTTGATAAATCGTTACTGGGGAGGAAAATAAATAAATAAATGTATATACAGTATATATATATACACTGTATATTCAAATTATATCCAGTGCCCAAATGAATTCATATTCTTGATAAACAGTAATGATTTATAAGAAGTCATGTCAGTTATATATTAAGTCCCAAGTCATGTATAAAACTGTGGCCTGCTTCACATATTATACGTATGTACTCTCAGTATTTAGTATCAGTTTACCCGCACTCACAGTCCTGGTAATTCGCACAGATGCACACTGTTCTAAAATAATTTATCCCAGCTTGCACTTAATTGAATAGATTTTTTAATAGAAACTATGAGCAATATCAATGACACTTTCCATGATGAAAAACAAAGCCTGTTAAAACATTTTGAAATGTCTCATCTTGACGAGGAAGGCTTTGTAGGTCCTCGGCTGCCATTGGTGATGTCTCATTTGCTCTGAGGAACCTCCACTGCAGCTCGCCTGTCGTTTGTAATATTTCAGAACGAAGTGAATAGCTTATCGGGCTGAACATTGAAATGAAAATAACTTAAAAATCATCATTCTTTGTCACGAATGGGTTTATCAATTGGCCTGACTCTCTCACTGCCTAGTGCTCCTGCTCACAGTACCTGGGACAGAAGAGCCAGAATCAGAGATGGATAAAAACCAGAAGCCAGTTTGGGAAAGCAAAAAGGTACTTTGAGCAATTCCCTGTGGGCCGAGCCCCAGTTAGCGTGGCTTTTGAGACCACGGTGAAAAGGCAGCGCTTGTGCTTGACAGACAATGCTGTTCTTGTTTCAGAATGCGTCATCGAGGCCCAAGTCCTGCGAGGTCCCAGGAATAAAGTGAGTGTTTTAAATGATGCAATAAGAGGATCCTATTGCTGCTCGTCTTGTCTACCCATCGCAGTTGTTTTAATAGCTAATTTACTTAATTTAGCAAAACCCTGTAATTGTGATGGATTTAGTAGCGGATAATCAAACGCGGAGGTAGGGGGATCAGAACACTCATGCAAGTCACTCCAATAAGGGAGTACTAACTATAAATACAAAGAAAGAAAAGACAGGAAAATAATTCCTAGCATCTAAACAGCCAAATGAAAATCAACCCTCGAAAATAGGGCGAACTCGAATATACGAGTGATAACACAAACTCTCCCAAACCGGGAAACTGAAAAAGTGAAAAAAAAAGAAAAGAACACCGTCGGCACGTAAACTAAGATGGCTGGAAGAAGGTAAAACAAAAACAAAACCACAAAAGAAAACTCAGTGAGAACAGCAAAGGAAAAATAAATAGCTAGTAACGCTAACAGGAGGAACAATTCCTCTACCTGAGAATAACGCTAAAGCAAGTCCCTCGTGAACATAAAACAAGTTTAATATCATGAGGTCACTTGTACCTGGCTATACCTGGCTCAATGTAATAATGAATGACAAAGAAGCACCGGGGAAGCGGAAGTGAGGAACTTAAATACCCCGCAGGTAGAAGCACAGGTGAAAAGAATAACAAGTAAGGGGAAGCAAAACCCCAGAACAGAACGTGGGAAAAATCAGATAAATTCTCAATCGGGAAAACAGGACGAGAACCGCAGCGGAAAAGGCAACAATAACCCACGAACCATGACAGCAATGGTGTTATATTTTGTGGTTTGTAACAAGGAATGCTCTGGAAAGTGGAATTATTGTTATTTTATTTTCTATTAGTGTGTTTATTCTACCGTTCTATGAGTCTGGCAGATGGGCTAGCCATGATCTCCCACCAGGCCTAAACCCAAAGCAAAGATTTAGTTGTTTCTCAGTTCAGCTTTTTTCAGTGTCATCCTTTTAGCCTCAATCTCTCATGAATTATATCGGACTATTTGGGAACCCAGGTACCCAACCCTCCCCACAGCTGCCCCTCTGCCACGCACTGTTGCAGATTGCACTGGGGTGATTTACAGCACAAGGCAATGCACAGGCATTGCTGGTGTACCGGAACGTATCATGCTGTGAAACACATACGAGTAAAATTAACTAAATTCTCAAAATACCTGCATGGCAGTAATTTTCACACCTTTTTTTCCAAAATGCTCGTGTTGGTCACCCTAAAGAGGTTTCCCTCGTTTGGAAAGAATACTCATCCTGTGTGCAGCACCCCAATGCAGAGCCCTTTATTTTAAAAAAGCACTTGTCGTGTGGAAAATAGCCACAGGCTCACAGCTGTGTGGGTGACGCAGTGGTGGGAGGGAAAGAGAATCTTCATTATTAAGGGTGAAATTAGCTGCCCATTTGTTTCTGTAGTAATCCTAACTGGTTAATAGAATTATCTAACAAGAAAAATAGCTTTTTATTTTAGTTGGCTCGATATTGATTTAAAATAGACCCCCCCCCCCCCCCATTTTCCCAGAAAGTGTTGGGTGATTTAGTGATGTTCTGTGGAGGTATTTTTTAACAAAAGTCAAGATGGGCGCGTTGCTAGGCTCCAGTCCCTTTTCTCAAATGTTCTTTATTTTAAACTCGGCCATCTGCGCTGCTTTGCTTAATTAGTAAACTGGGGTTTTCATTTTCTTCCTTCTTCCATGGAATGCCAATCAAGTCAGCTTTACAGTCCATAATTAGTTTAATTGTTTACAATCATCCCAGTGCCTTGGATCTCATTTCAATTAATTAAATTCCTATTTTAAATGACTGATATCCCCATGCTGATTGACAGCAGCCAACCGGCGTTAACCAAGCAACCATGAATGTTCATATGATGTTTTTCCTGAAGACAGATAAAGGAGTGAATAGGATTTGTTGGGTATAGCTGTAATTGTACAATAAAAATGCTTTCATTTAGTTTTCTTTTAAAATAGTGTGTTTTTGTTTTTTCACCATACATTATCAATTGTCCTTTTTTCCAGAGCGGCCCCAACAGGAATTAGAAGGTGTTTAGCATATGTTTCTGTTGACAGAGACATCAGCGCTGAAAAATGAACACTGGTTATAATATGATTATTATAGATTTGAATCTATGTTTGGTGAAATAAGTTGCTTGTACATGCGTTCCACCTATACTGATTTTTCTTGTAGAATGGAATGTAACATTACGAATCTGAAGAGGAAGGTGTCATTATTAGATTATATATTATTTTTTGTCCATATGTACCCTCTGATCAGCTAAATTTTCTTTTAAATTAAAGCAATGTCTACGTATTACCATGCTGAGTGACTTACCATACAAGTATAGTAAGTCTCCTGATTCTGAAGGTCCTCCACTCCTCCAACTGCTCACAGGTTTAAAGGAAGAAATATTGAAATACTTAACTATCTGCGTAGGCAGGTAGGGGATGTGTACTTTTATGTTAATGACTGAAGCCCTGCAATAAGTCACTTCATGGTCTGTGTTCTAGACAAACGTTTTTGTTCCTCCACTCAGAATTATAGGAACTTTCCTATCAGAATTTTAGTGTTATTAATGGAAATGAGAATGTAATTTTCTGTAGTAATTGTCTTTATTGTTCTATAACTGCTGTCAATATGACATGCTATTTGACATTAAGCTAAACAATATGGCTGATGAAGTTTCATGAATGGGTTTGTGTTGAGGTTCATGTAGCCGTGCATATAGAGATGTTGGTGAACTAAAGCCTTGTTGTGGGTTTGTTTTATTTCTCTCTGCTTGCAAATATGATCGTCCATGAAAGTAATTCATCAGTCGAATAGACCTGTGTGTCTGCCTTGAAAGAGTGTCTATTGTTGAAATTGGTTGAGGGCATTTCCACTTTTATAATTTCCGTGGCTAAATAAAGCATTTTTTATGTACTTAAATCTTAACATACAAAAGAGCGCACAGATATGCAAACAAACTTGTGCAATTGATATATTCTCGAAGCCTTTGCATGCACACTTGCAAAATTAGGTATTCTATTCCAAGAACTGGTTTCTCAAACAAAAACACTTTCTGCACTCAGAACCAGCAGTTTTATAGATCTGCCATTCAAAGTGTTGACTTCTGCACAAGTGGCTTTGCACTTGACCGTCTCTGTAGAATGTCGTCTTTCAAAATGTAGGTCAGATGAAACGGACAAATGCAGTAAGGTAGAGTAGTCGCAACCCATCCAGCAGGGGATATGTAACACATGCACGCACAGGGTAAGCAATACATGAAGGCAGAGTATTCCACATAACTGTAGGTTAGTTCGTGAGGATCGCCCACTTTTACTGTCAGGGCCCACTAATAGTCGTAGCCCATGGTAACTGTACTTTTGGCTGCCTTTAAGATGAATGTGTCCTGTAATCCAGACTTGCACATGAACAATGCTGTAGGTTCATTGTTTTTTTGCCCTCAGAAGCTGTGCTGCACAAGTTGTGGTGTTCAAACCTTCAGTATGAACACATCCCTGCAAAAGTGTTCAGTGAGAGAGCATTGTAGCCACGCATCAGGGGACAGCGAAACACTGTCAGACTGCTGAAAGCAGAAATATAATTTTCCCTACAAAGCAGGCTGATGCAGGATGAGCCCACCAGAGTACAACTTTGATAATGGCGTGTGACAGGCAGTTGTCAGGAAGTGGCAGTTATTCATCAGAGAAGGGTGACTTGACTGCTCCTCAGTGCTCTGTAATTAAGCAAGCGTGAGGCTGGTTGGGTAATTAATGCCGGCTGAAGCAGGCCAGTTTAACATTATCCTTCTTTCCTTTCACTTGGGAATCTAAAAATACTATTTGATTGCAAAAGTGGTGCAGCCCCCACCACCATCCACTCGAATACCTGGAAATGTCTGGTAAACTCGGCACACTAGCACTAAAATGGTGGTGCCACGTCCGCAAAAATCATTGGTTTGCATTCTTGCGTTGGCGTCTGTGTCCGTGAGTATCCATCTTTGCAAATTTGCATACCAGCAGCAGGGAGTAATGGTGTCGGCCCGCATGCTGTAAGGTTAGTCTGTTGGCCACAGTTAGCAGAGCTCCTGTGGGTGGGTGGCATGGGCGGGCGGCATGGCGAACAGTGGCACAAACAGGAGTGAGGCTGTGAGCCAGGGCAGGGCTTGCGCTGCGGCGTGCGCACAACTCACTCCAACTCTAACATGACTCACGCGCTGAGGGAAGGGGCTGTGTGCGAGAGGAAACAGCGCGGGGGCCGCGCGGCCGTTAACCATGCCTTGGCGATAATCACTTCTGGATGGAAAAACAGTCATCCAGACTCTTTTTTTTTTTTTCATTGGTTCCTCACGAAAAGGGCAGAATCAGTTTCAGCAAAGTCCACTGTGCGTTAAATGTACGTTCACTTGTCAGTATTTCGGCTTTATGTTTGCTCTATTTTTCTGTCATAGCATATTTCCGTCACCTGACCAGGAGATGACCACGTCTCTGATCCCAGCCACACACAACACTGGTGGATCCTTGCCTGACCTCACCAACATCCAGTTCCCTCCTCCACTGCCCACTCCACTAGACCCCGAAGATGTAGCCTCCTTCCCTGTTCTCAGCACCTCCAACAGCACAGGCAACCTGGCCACAAACCTCACCCACCTGGGCATCAGTGCTGCCAGCCATGGTAACCCTTCCGTCAACTCGTCAGGGCCACTTCACAAGTCACTCCAAAAAAAGGGGGAGGGGATCGTTCCTCTGTTTGTTTTTTTTTGTTTTTTGTCTGACAGTAATTGGAGAAATGATTTGGTTTTGTGTCCATAGTGTTGGGTAGTCCTTGTGGCTATATTTGCTCCCGTTTCTTCTCTTGATAATTACGGTACATGTACAGTTTCCACTGTTTGTGATTTGGTAACACAGCACGCATGCTATGACGTGTCTACCTTGATAGTAATTTGGGACAACGCAACAATAACAAGCCGGTTTGATAGGGAACAATAGAACAGTGAAATTAGTCAGTAAGCAAGGCTGTTATTTGAAATGTTCTTTATGTGCAAAACAGGCACTGTAAAAAGCCATCTTTGAGCGGATGAAACCCTGAGACATTGATTAATGAAATCCCATTGCGGTATTTGGTGAAACTGAGGTATTGTGCTGTCCTTGTTTTGTGATTTATGTCAAATCAGCTGGGCAACAATTTTTGCCAGAGTGTCAAAGATTTAGAAATACTACATACAAATGGTCGGTTGACTACATTGTGAGTGTGTATGGTACACCATCACCACAGTTGTAAAAGCTTGCTTCTGTCTAGAGTCCTAAAACACTGGAAAATATCAGTCCACAGAGGCAGCAGAATCTTAAGAGGTTAATTGCGATCACCACATGGAAATGGCAACACGTGATATAATAAGAAATGTAAGAAAAATGAAGAGAAAGAACTAACCAGAAATAAAATAAGAATTTGTCATCTGAAACATGTCAGCATCCTTTTGGTTTAAGTTTCAAACACGAGAGGCGCGGCCCAACATTTCTACGTTACAAAAGCAAAAAATCAGAGATGGACAATGACATCCTTGTTCATGCCAATACTGTTGCAGGAAGTGCCCTGCTCAGTCTAACTGTGGTATGCTCTATTATTAACAACCTCCCAGCGTAGGTTCCAGTGGACCCAAAGTTGTAAGATTGTTATTTTTGCAATGTCAGTTTTCATGGAGTTAACAGTGAATCATCATTCAGTGGGCACAGATAGAAATACTGATCAAACAATATTTCAAGAAGATCAGGTACTAGCATTCTTGTAGACTGCTACGGCTTGCAGTGTTGAAAATAGCCACCTGGTTTTGGGTGCTTGTTTTCGAGCTGTGTGCACCATTTGGCACACTTCCCTCTCTGTGGATGTGGGTGCCAGGCAAGTAATGCAGGATCTCATTTGAATCCCTGAGAATACAAAACATTCTCCTCATTTTATGTTCTCACAGGGCATGGCGCGGCTTGGCCAGAACACAAAATGACATTTAAAAAAATAAAAATAAATTTAAATGTAAAAAGATGATTTGTAAAATATAAGTGCAGAAATTCCATCCCCTTCGAGGGCAGCAAGCGAGGCAGGCCTGGCTGTGGGGTTTGCGCCAGACGGGCGCGTGTTTCTGATGGCCGCCCCCGTGACCCTCAGTAAAGAACGGTGTTCCAAGAGGCAGCCCAGATGGCTGTCAAATAGAGAAACGGCTCTTTACACTTGGCTCAGAGGGCATCTGTTATGAAAAGAGATTTACCAGGAAAATCCGTTTCTCTTCAAATCGCAACATGGTACAGCAAAACAATTATGTGATCGCGCCTTTTTCTTTTAATGTGTTACCATGAATAAAAAAAAATTGGCATTTTTCCAAATTTCCAAGATTATGTACATTATTTACATGTATGCATATACACAAATACATACATTTGATTTGTGTTATCATTATGTACTGCTGCTCAAGACAGATTTTTGAAGGCATTTTTGTCCCTGCAGGAGTTACCACATCCCAGCCCACCATGACAGTGACATCCCAGCGCAGACAACAGAATGTGGTCCCGCTCAGCCTAAACACAGATGCCCACCACCAACAGGTCCCCCAGCAGCTGTCCCCAACTCTGTCTCCCCCGCTCACCATTGCACAGGTAACCCACCGGTGCTGCACCTCCTCCACTGATCCAGTCTCAGGCATTTCTGCGGTTCATAAATCATTCTCTGCTTCTGTGTGCACTACAGTTCGGTCTCACTTCGAACTACTACTGGGCTGAAAAGATTCCAAATTTAACAACTTTGCTTTGGAAACCCCTGCCTAGATAATGGACTTGGCTTGGATGTATTCCTGTTGGATACAACGTACTCTGGAAAACCACACCTACCTTCAAAAAGAGGCCTTGGTGAATGATTATACAACAAGCACTTGCTTATTGTTGAAGAAATTGCCTGTCCAAACAGATAAATATTAATTGGACACCAGTTGCTTTTAGCATTTCCAGATTGCTGAAAACTGTCGCACTCATGTGAAATCCTTATGCTTGTTGACTCTAGAGCTCAATCACTGGATAATGGATAACCATTCAATCACTGAATGTGCTCATGGACTAGCTTGGTATTTTAGCTTGGTATGAGTTATAGAAGCAGCCAGCATATTTCCTTCCATCAAGAAGTTAAGGCACAGCGTAAAAGTACACCCTGCAAAGGAAACAATTATGACATTCCGCAGAGCTTTCAAGGACGACAGAATGAAACGAAAGAGTTTGCACTCTGTAAGTGCTCTTAGCACAGTTACATCAAAGATAAACAGTCATCAAATGGAGGAATACTTCTGCACACTGTCTACTGCTTGCATTATAAGTTATGCGCTTCCAGTGCCAGAATCTTCAGAGCAATCATAAAAAAAGATTCTAAAATTTTACCTTTGAAGATTGCTACCTCTGAAGAGTGCGCAGTCATATTGCAGAGCTAGAAGATAGAAATGTAGCAATAGCAACAAAGAGATGACAAAATAAAGAGTAGTAAGTCTACCAATACTTTCAGCAGAGGACGGGAGGCATGCAGGAAGAGGAAATTATAAATATTGAAGTATCAGATGGTTAAGACAGCAGTTAGAAAAGAGAGCTTTCTTAGCTGTTTTCAGCAGTTGGGAGAACTGTAGGGAAGCATGAAAAATGTTCATGCTGATGTTTCATTTTTCCCCTTCATATATGCATGAAAATGTTACATTTCAAAGCACTACTCCAGTATATTCAGTCACTGTATTACATTTAATTTTACCACTGTCACAGAAATGTTTGTGAATCCCTGAAGCTGTGCCTCGCATTAGCTAAAATAAGTGACCATTCACTAACAGAATAGTGACAGTTCACTGGGTTCTTCTCCCCTGTGCCAGACTGCATATTAATATTTCACAGTTTTTTTGTCTGTGTCCCAGAGCACAGTTACGGCTTGCTGCGTACTGTCCATGTCAGACAGCACAGTAACAACTCACTGTGTTTTGTCTATGCCAGACAGTGACCATTCCCTGTGTTTCCCTGTGTCAGAAAGAATGCATATTGGCAGTTCAGTGTGTGTACTCTGTGTTAGACGCATTAGGATGTGTTTTGTCCATTGGAGACTGACAGTTAAGTGCTTCATCTTTGACCGTGTTTTGTGTGGCTGTGTTAGTTGACCGTGTTTTGTTGTGTGTGGCTGTGATAGTTGACCGTGTTTTGTTGTGTGTGACTGAGATGGTTGAGAGTGTTTTGTCTGTGTGGCTGTGATAGTTAACCGTGTTTTGTTGTGTGTGACTGAGATGGTTGAGCGTGTTTTGTCTGCGCTGGATAGTGACCATTCAGCACTTTTCCTCAGGCTGTGACGATGGACGCCCTGACTCTGGAGCAGCAGCTCTCCCAGTACCCCTTCTTCAGCCAGCTGACATCTCAGGCACAGGTGGGCGGTGATCTGCAGCAGCCTCTGCAGCAGAACATCCGTCTCATCCAGCTGCCCCCGCTGTCCATCACCACAGCCTCCACCCAACCTCAGTCCACCCCAGGAAGCCAGAGCCAGACCTCCGTTGGCATCGACATTAATTCGGTGAGTTCGCACTGTAATCCCAGCTGGAGCACTGAAGTTGCGCCTGCTCCTTCTGATATCTGATATTTTTAAAATTATGGTTAAATTGAACTGCTTCCAGTTGAAGCCATTCCATTTAACTGTGAATGAAATTAAGATTAAATATTGCTGAGAACGTAACAGTCACCCTTTGAGAGGATGAAATCTTACTTTTGTTGCTGATCTTGATTTTTTTGTCCTATAAATTTTATATTTGACCTTGAATCACATGTTTAAACAACAACAAAAAAACATTTTGACGTTGCTCTTCCTTCCCCCAAATTTCATGTTACAAATTAATATGAGACAATTGGTAACAGTGAGAATTTCTGTTAAAAGTCAGAACTCATTCAGGAGGAAGACCCATCTGGTCAAAGTCAACCTATGGACCCCCCTTCACCCTTGCCCTCCATAACATAAGATATATCTTCGATATATCCTCAACTGATGTGTAACTGTGACGGATTTCATGTTGAATGGCCTAGGGACTTTAGGGCATTGTTCATTTTGACTTCCCATCTACATTGCTGCTGCACCATTTCTACCTGACAGTCCAAAATAAGCAGATCTAATGCTGAGGCTCCACCCCGCCCTGGCTCCGTTTCCTCTCTTCATTGTGTCATCTCCCATCCCTGCAATCCACCACCACACCAACAGCAGCCCCAGTTCTGCATAGCTGGCTTCTCCCTTGGGAAACACTCGTATGACGCTGCCACTGATGTTCATGAAACAGAGCCCACCCAAGAACTCAGGTCTCTTCATTGCCAGTAAACACAGGAGAAATCGGCAGCGAACACGGAGAGTCTGATCTTTGTAATTTTCTCTTGTGTCGAAGCTAATGAAAATCAGAGTGTGGATGTGGTGGGTTTTTTGCGTTGTTGAAAGGTTCAGCAGTAAGGCGGAGCTCAGAAATATTTGGCCGGGAAAGTGTCTGCCTTCAGTCTCACTCACTTGACTTGCCAGTGGTTTCTCTCTCTCCTCTTGCGATGTATTAAAGACATAAATCTTGTCGTCTTGGAGTTTAAAATATCTTGTTGTGCAGGTGAAAGTGGTGTAATATGGGGAGTATTGGCTGGAAGGAATATCGTATGTTTTTTGCTTCAGTGTCATGGCGGTGCTGCAGATACATGTATCCCCTATTTGCAGACTGTCTGGCGTCAGTCACTGAAGCGTGAGACGTGTCCGTTTGAAAGCACTCACTCACTCCCAGTGGGCCAATCTGTTCCCTCCTTGTGTTTTGAGTAGAGCCAGAACCATCAGACTGTGCAAATGATCTGTTCTGTTTGTCGTAGCCCTCTGAATCAACGTGACGGTACTCTTACGCATGGAAACCGGACTCCGTTTGTATTTTGTGGCGGCCAAGTCCGAATGAGCAATCATCACAACAGGAATGGCTTTTACTGTGCTGCACTCTTAGTTTCTCGATTGGGGAAACAACCAGGCGTGACTAAGCATTATTTTTGCATAGGTCAGTCAATGATTAATTACCCAATAATGTAAAGGAACCCTGGGAGCTTAAAATGTGGATTTGATGAAGTCAAAACGGATCCATTCCTCAAAAATTCTATGTCTTTTATAGATTTTTACAGCACATCGAATTGGGAATTGTGCTTTGCGTGCTCTTTTCCCTTTTCAAACTGGAATTTAATTTGATTAAGTCACTGTACATAGAAGACATAGCTGAATATAATAATGTAAAAATGTAGGACTGCCACTTATGCTGTGTAAATGTCAAATCCTACAATATTCTTCCAATAATTATGTGCTCCTGTCAGTGATAGTGCTAGTGAGTCAAACAATATTATTTTTATCCTCACTGGGCATAATTGCCGTTGTAGATGCAGACTCTATTTCTGTTCTATAAAAAAGTTTTAAGAGAAATGTTTCATGTACTACAATTGGTGCTGGTATTTTAAAGTGTAGTTATGGTTTCATACTGTGTCGTCAACATTATTCCTAGCGTAAAAATTCACAACAGCCAGTATTAAGGGTGTATGTTAAGCATGAATTAATTTCACTGTCAGTGTTTCTCAGGCCATAAAACTAAGGACCTATGTGGAGTCAACTTATTTAGTCAAACGATCGTGTACATTTCATGACAAATCAGTCATTCATGCAAGCGTTCCATTTAGTTGAATTTGGATAACCGTCCACAGATCTATTAAGAGACACATTGGCAGGAAGGGGCTAATAATTTCCGAGAACCTACCTCGTCATTTATTTGTAATAATAAATGAGTAATTGAGGGGGTAACCTCTGTCCGCCCAAGTGAACGTGTAATTCAGTGCTGTTTTTCTGTTCTTTTTTAATGTCCATTCAAAGCTGCAGAGAGGGTTATATGTGACTGTATTGCCTGATTGTCAGCCCTCATATTAGTGCTGTGGAGGGAGTTGTTTTGTATGGTCGTGGTGGAAATGGGATATATGTAGTAAATTAGGGAAGGGATTTAAAGTGCACAGCTGGCACGTTGTATTGCATTATGAAGCCTGATGATAGCCTTTTTGTTTTTGTGCATTAAATTGATTATGCCAGGTGCTGCTGTTTTAACAAAAACATAAAGTCAGTCTGAGAAAAATCTACTTTGAGAAGATGCAGAAATCCAGCACTGCCTTGGACTCATAAAGCAGTCTCCAACTTGAGGGTTGCCAGATTATACATTTTTCAGTCTGTCCCAAGATTAGCTTTATATTTTAACAGGGGGGAAAAAACTTATTTTGTTCATGTTGCCTTTAAATAATTCCACGTTTGAAAAATACACTATTTTAAAATAATAGTTAACCTTGTCAAGTTCAAACCAGTTGAATCGAGTTCAGTCACTAAAAGTCGCGTGACAGATGTGCGACCGCGATGGACTGTTGATATCTGGCTGTGGGGGTCAATGGGATCTATGATCACCATGCTCTCAAGAATGTGGCTTGTCGTTTTCTTGAACCGTCTGCATGGACACGCTGAGTAGATGTTCATTGAAAGATCCTTTTGAAGGGTAGTTCATCTGGGACATCAACTCTAGGGCCTACTGAGGACCCAGCAGGTATGCTGTTACGAATGTCTCGGTTGGCTGATGGTGAAATGTGTCATCGCTGCACTGGATAGACCTCCGTCCAGCCTGAATCATGTGACTGGATCATCATCGTTGATCACTGACAGCGAGGTGTCTGCAAGAGGGAGCGCCTAATGTCGAGCTCCTTTCTTTACTCTCTCTTACAGCTGTACATACTGTATGTGTATTAAACACAACAACAAAAACATTGTTCACAGCTCCCTTCAGATGTTAAATTAAAATTTAATCACAGTCCCACAACTGCTGCGTTCTGGTCAAGGTTCCCGTCGTCTCTTGTACAGCGAATTAAATGCAGGTAGTTTCTTGACGTACAACAGCATTCTCATCAAAACGTTCCTTGCTGAGGTACAGAATGTACATCTCTCCTATTCTTGATGAGCGCAGTGCTCTTCTGTAATCAGTATGTAAAGCCAGATGTATAATCTGTAAATTAGTGCAAAGAGTCCACCCACAACCATTGGGTCTGCCCTTGTCAGCCTGCTCTGGGCCTGGTCTAGTCCTGGCCTGGGCCCAGTCTAGTCTTTCTCTAGATCCTGAGAGTTTCCCTCACTGAGCTGTCCTCTTCTTTTCTTACTTTGCCCCTCTTCTCCTCAGAGAGTGAGCTCATGCTTCTGAGAGAATATCGCATTCTCCCTGCCAGGCCAGTGCTTTGAAAAAAAGAAGGAAAGCCTTTTTATGCTCTCCAATAGCTGGTGGAAAAGGGAGGCGGTGTGGTGAATTTGTCCCTGGCTGAATTGCCTGGTGAGGATGTAGATGCACAAATTTCGTCTGATGGCAGAGCTAATGAACTCTGAAAAAGATCTTTTGAACATCCAGCGCTGACTTCTGATCAGGGCGGAATAAAATAAATAATGTTTGCCCCTATTTTCCCCATGCTGTTCCTTTTAAGCATAACGCACTACCCCCCGGTGTTTAATTATTAATACTTGTGTTCATTGGTGAAACTCAGTTTCATTTGAAATTGCACACATACAAAGTTTGGCAAAATACTGATGTCGCCTCACGGCGACAAGGAGAGCCTCGATTTTGATGAGCGCGTGCGTTACCTCTCAAACCAACAGCACCGGAATTATTCACTTAGCTTCACATGAAAACAGAGCCAAGCTTTGAGAGTAGTGTCTTGTAAATATTCTGCACAAATCCACCAACCCAGCAGTTTATGACATGAACTGTAAACGGAGTTAACTATGTGGTTTGCATAAACGCAGAGAAGGTCTTTGAGAAGGTAATCGCGGCTATTCTGGACACGGGCCGCGCCTCTATTTTGTTGGCGGCCGCCCAGAGGCGAGCAGCAGCTGCTCATCAGGGCTGTGCTGTTTGTAGTTATGGTCGGCGGCGTGTCTCTGTCTGTGCACATATATTTGTTTCCCCTCAGCCGTCGGCACAGCACTCTCTCAGATGTCCCCCCCCCGGGGGCTCTGTCCGTCTTTAACTGTAACATTATCCTGTGTAGGCCTCTTCCCTCCAACAGTACCGCAGTCAGGCTGGGTCTCCCGCCAACCAGTCTCCAACCTCTCCAGTCTCCAATCAAGGCTTCTCGCCCGGCGGCTCGCCTCAAGTAAGGGCGTAACCACCCGCTGCTTTATTTATTTGTTGTTGTTTTTTTGTTTTTGTTTTTGTTTATTTTTTGCGCTGGGGCCTGCCTTCTCCATCCAGCCGCTGCTCACATTAGCCCCCATGGTGTCACCAGTCCCAACGCTCCAATCCGCCCGCTGCCGCCTGCCTCGCTCTGTCTGCATCTCACTCGCCTCAGCAACGTCTCCACCACAGATTCAAATTTTTGTTTTTTACAGCGAAGCAGAAGCCCTTCTATAATCGGTTAATGTGATATTAATGTGCTTTCTTGTTTGGGTTTATGTCTTTTCTCAGTATGTGCTCGTTCACTGTTTATTAATGGGGTGGGTTGAGTCAGAAAAGCCTTTTCAAAGCAAAGAGACCCTGTGTCTGTTCCCTTTTTTATTTGCTTCTGTGCTTGTTTTGGTTGACTCATTAGTTCATAATAGCTTCTTTTTTCACACATAATTCAGTCTCTTTTACGATGTTACTGGGTGACCGGGAGATATTGTAGTAAAACGTATCATTCAGTAGCTGTGGACCATGGCAAGGTCTGAAAGATTTTAGTAAGAGTGTTTCAAGGATATTTAAGCAGAGATGGGAAATCTTTTTTTGGAAATATAAAGAAGTATTTATGGAAGTTGACAGCTCTGGCTCACTGACTGGATAAGAGCCACCACTCAGTATTCTAAAGCTGAAATGTTATTTTAAGATTGTCTGTGAGAGTCTGTATATTGGTTGTTAAAAGCATGGCTACATCGAGATTTGTACACAAAACCTTTTGGGTTTTTGTGTCAGTTCAGGACATTATTAACCATGCTACTAATGCAATTATAAACGTTAACATAGCATTGCATGTGGTTTTGCCTTTTTTCCCTTTTGCTGTGATGTTCAGTTCAATACTTGTAGCTATGTGGAACAGTTTGATGTGCGTGCGTGCGTGCGTGCGTGCGTGCGTGCGTGCGTGCGTGGGAGGGAACTGGCTTTGGGCCATCTTTATTGGGAAACCTGCTTATACTCTATTTGGGAGGGTGGGGAATCGTACAGATAAATTTGGCTACAGCTGCTGTAGGAGAGAGCATTAGGGAGTACTGTATTTTTAAAATTGTTGCCATGTGCATTTTACAGATAGCTGACTTACCTACTATGGAAAATATGTAATATCTTTAATGCAAAAAAAATCAATAAAAAAAATCACTTGAACCATGGAATGCCATGAGATTTAAATGTTTTTTCAGATCAATATGTGCATTTTTCTTTGTTTGTACCTTCAAATAATCAAGCTTCTCTAGAACTACATAAAAGTCCAGGTCTTTATGTAATGAATCACTGCAAAGAGAAAGTTTTCAGAGAAGAAAATTTGTAACAAAGAGCAATTATTTTATGCAGGGTTTATGCATTCTTCCTAATGAGCTAAAATAGGACAAATTAATTAGCCTGCACCTCAGTAATAATCTAAATAATGGTGGAATAGTCAGTATATTTTGTATAATGAACTAATTAGTGGTTGTTTTTTGACATTGTTGTCTTTCATATGTTTCTATGCGGTCTTCCTGGATTTTTATTGAAAATGCAAGTAATGTTTCCCAGTAAGACCACTCCTCATGAAGTGACCCTGGCCCTTGTCTATAAACACATTTGTAAATATAATGAATCTCAAATGGTATTTCTTATCATCCTGTTGTGTGTGGAAATAAGTCTGCCCGGTGGTAAATGAAATGATCCGATGTTAATGCGAATGAGTGTGAGCAATGGAGGACGTCCCGGGGACATACCTCTGGAGCTCTGCACTTCATCCAATACACACCTGCGTTTCGCGTGAGATCTGAAAAGGTCTGAAAAGGCGTTCAGATGACGGCTGAAATGTTGAAATCTGCAACGATGGCTGAATTGGCTGGCTTGCGATATGCCCTTGTGCTCTGTGTTCTGTTTTGTTTTGCTCTGTCTTTAAAAAAATTAAAAAAACATTATTATTTTGCTGAGACGAGCTTTTGTTGACCGTGTTTCCCAAGAGATATTCTGAGCATTCTATAAATTGTTTCACTTTGGGTCCCTGAAGTGATATTCCTGCATGGGTCATCTGTCTCTCAGTGACCTAGAATGCAGTCGGTTTACCGAATGCAACAGACATTTTGTTTGCGAAACCTGTAAAATGGATCTCTGGGGAAAGCAATGCTAAGGTCAGATGATTAATCTGTGCGCCAGTGGTCTGTCTTCTTTGTCTTCTTTGTGTCTGCAGGCACCATCGTATTCTGAAAACTCTTTCGGTTTCAGTCGTGTTGTTTAGAGAAGGGCTGCGCTCTGCTCCCAGCGAGACCGTGAGTGTGTGCATTAAACCTGTGGGCGCTTCTGTTCCAGCACAATTCTATCCTGGGCAGCATCTTTGGGGACTCGTTCTATGATCAGCAGCTGGCCTCCCGACAGACCAACGCTCTCTCGCACCAGGTGAGATAAATAAGCTTGTGTTGCTCGGGCCTGTTATTCAACAGGTTATTTTGAATTTTTTTAATTTTTTAATTTTTTAATTTTTAAACCTGCATTTTATATTTGATATCTATCCTGAGACTATGGTATCCTGAATTATTGTCCCATGGGCTTCACCTTTGCTGAAGGCATTGCTCTGTTACATCATTTAAGCCTCGTGATTGACACTGACTCAGGTAATATTTTCTCACGTTTGTCATCTGTTTCTCACCAGGAGGGAAAGTTGTCATAAATTTTTGATCCAACATAGTTTTGCTCCCAATGGGGTTTTGTGTTGTTGGGAGAAATGCAATTAATATTGCAGCGCCAAAGTTTTCCTCTCCATGCTGAGGTAATTTCTCTCAGGGTTGCTCTCAGGGTTGCTTCGACCTTGACTAGAGTTTAACCAAGGTTACAGAGTATCGACTCAAGTATGAGTCGGTGCTAAGTGCAATTCTCTCCCACCGATGAACTCCAACTTTTTGTCCTGTAAACAATAGTAATTTCAGAGGTAGTTCTCGATCCCTGGTAAGGCGGCTAGCTAGCTAACCATTTCTCTCTTACAGCTTGATTCTTTTCCAAGCAACCTTCATGTTATTAGGTAGCAAGCTAATGTTAGTAAACATATTTATATAGTATTGAGGGGTCATTCAATTTTTCAGTTAAATTATTTGCTAAATAAAATGGAAACATATTGCAAAGCTATTAGACTGCTAACTTGCCAGCTAACTCCAACACCCACTCAGTACAGCTTGGGAACAAGCAAGCGATTGCCCACAGATTAGATCACTGCATTCTCGAACATTATCATTGATGGAATAAAGCTTTGAGGGCCTGATGTGGTTCATTTGTGGAAATAGTTTCCAGCTTTAATTTCATAAGCTTTATTCTGTGATGAAGCAGAAAGCATATCTGACAAGCAGGTGCTGATGACCTCTTTCAGTGGATATTTAAAAAATAATTATCTTGATATGTAAGCTAAAATAAGTGACATTTTACACTTACACTTTTGACATCTTTTTATTTTAAATGTGCAAATGCATGTATTGGCATTTCTGAATGTTACTGTGTTTGTATTTATTGTCACTTTCACAGCTTGAGCAGTTCAACATGATTGAAAATCCTATCAGCTCCAGCAGCTTGTACAGCCAGTGCTCCACCCTCAACTACACACAGGCGGCCATGATGGGTCTAACAGGAAGCCATGTTAGCCTGCAGGACTCCCAGCAGCTAGGCTACAGTAGCCATGGCAATATCCCCAATATCATTCTCACAGGTATGGTGTCAGCTGCCATAACACAATGTTAATTTATACAATAATTTATTCTATCAACTAGACTTATTTTTTTAAGGATCTGGGTCCACACACGTCTCCATGTTACCATATGTCATGTTACAATAGGGTATCTAAATTGGTTTGGGGGAAAATGCTCGCATTGTCTCAATAACGGTTCACCAGCTGCAGCTGACCTCATTGTTATTTGCCAACTGCAATTTCAGTGACAGGAGAGTCTCCACCCAGCCTGGCCAAGGAGTTGACCAACTCTCTGGCTGGTGTCGGTGACGTCAGCTTTGACGCGGACTCCCAGTTCCCCCTGGACGAGCTGAAGATTGACCCCCTCACCCTGGACGGGTTGCACATGCTCAACGACCCTGACATGGTCCTCGCGGACCCTGCCACGGAAGACACTTTCCGGATGGACAGGCTGTAATGTGGAATGTGGTGTAGAAAATGGAGAAAATCGACCTGGGAAGATTGGAATGAGAGGAGGGTGGAGGAGTCATTGCCCCGCTGCACAGCTATCCTGATAGATACCCACCCTCCCCTTGACCTCCATCCTTCACCACCCTCATGTCCTCTGATTGGGTCAGGATGTGCCACAGCTTGCCGGGGTTGGGGGGGTGGGGGGGCCTTGAAAAAAGGAAAATGGTGATGCTGTCACGTCCAGTGAAATTAAGCTTAATGTTCAGAGCTCGTAAAAGCCAACTGCACCCACTGTAAGCTTGCCATATGTCCCTCCTTGCAGTTGAAGACTGAGGTTTTTAACATCGTTCAGACTTTCCTACAAACCTGCTTTGGGTTGTCAATTTTTGTATTTTACAGAGCCTGTATCTACTCATTTTGAAATCTGTATTTTCTCTTACAAGAGGAAGAAAAAAAACGCAACAAAAAAGATTTGAAAAGGTACAATGCCTATCTTAATGCCATTTAGTATATTTACATCATTAATGTAATAATGGCAGCAAAATGAGTTTGTTTTTCCGTTTTTACTTTCATTCAGGCAGATTCACCTTCTCTGGCCCAGCTTGTCCTCACTATGTTTTATGTTTTTTTGTACACAAAGCTTTATTTATATGTTTCACATGTTTCTTACACACAAATTATATCCACAGCCAAATTTTCATGACTGCTTTTTTGGTGTCTATGTTATTTATTATGCATTGTCGTTTGCTTTTTGCTTTGTTTGTTTTTGTTGCTTTTTGGCTTTAAATGACCAGCATTCACTGCCTATTTTGGTACCCTGCCAAATTGCACTCTGTTTCTGTCAAAGCTTTTTTTTTTTTGCTCATACTTTAGATTCTGTTTTGAAATTTTAATTGTACCAGCACTGGTCAGTATATATTTCTTTAAATATAAGGAGTACTAATCCTCCCCATACTAAGTGTACTCAGGTTTTGACAAGTCAATTCACAAAAATGTCATGACAAGTCACTTAAACCGTATCCCTTAGTACTCTCCTGAGTGTGACATTACACAATTCATAACTATTCACAAGTATATGTAGTTGTTTATGACGCCTGTCCTACAGGGTCAAGGTTTGTCTGAGCGTTGCTTTGCGACTGTTTTTGTCAGATGTCCTCCGCAGGTATGAATAGCTATGTATCCTTACGAATGACATGCAACTATTAAGGTGCTTCTGATGCTATATTTAAAAAAATGATGGCAGTCCTAATATGTACATGCCTTTGTCTATGTATTGCAGTTGCCATCATGTCTTGCAAGCCGTAATTGATGTGATTTCACGTACGCCAAGGGAGCCCCCTAATAGGCGTCCGCGCTTCTTTAGTGTAGATTTGCAAACTGAAAGCCAGCTTTTCTTTCTAGTTAGAGAGTTGCTTCTGTTTTCTTGTGGTCATTGGGAATTTCTCTTAAGTGCAAGCAGGAAACAAACAGACCAACCCATAAACCTGATAATGAAACACTATAGAAACCAATTGAACTCATCACTGTGAGATCACCTTATTTTGCCTTACATGAACAAGATGCTTTTTTTCAAGTGTCTGTTATCTATTGTGAAAATGTATTTTCTTAACGTCTCTTATCTCTGCTTTCAAAGGATTTTTAATGATGTACAATCAGTGAAGATATTTGCGGCCGTGTACAGTTGTGTTTTTATTCGTACACTTTGAACCCTAGGTCCCGTTTTGTTTGCAGTCGCTAGATCGATGCTGTGTTTAGAACGTACAGGATGGTGAGTGCAAGCAAGGGGAGGGTTACTGCTCCTTAAAGTGTGAATATCTATGGCATAATGTTTCAGCTTTATTTATTTATTTATTTATTTATTTATTATTTATCTCTTTTTTTTTTTTTTTCTCACATCCCAAATTATAAGTTAGAAAGTAAAAATCATCGTGATACACGTTTTTCGCTGGACAGTAAAGTTTATGTAGTGTTAAATGTTAAGTGTAATGTTTTGCTGTCAATAAATGTGCAGGTTCAGTGTTGCGCTGTTCAGCTTTTGCTCCAATGTGAGGTTTTAATCAAGGTAATTTGGTTTTGTTTACTATAAAAAAAAGAAATGTATTCCTATGCAAAACAGATAAACTATTAAACATACCGTAGAAGATAGTCGATGTTCTGAGGGAAAAAATGTTTATGGTATATAACTTTATTGGAGCAAAATCTGTCTTGCTTTTCTCCGTTGTATTCTGTGCCATTCATACTGTTAGCAAAAAAGCATTGCAAACATCATGTTTACAATTTCTTTCATTTCGTTTTTGTCTGTGGTACGATATTTTTTTGCATAATAGTATAAATACTCAAATGCATATTCTTGTATATCCTGTATATAGGTTATGGCTAAAACTGTAAAAACTGCATGACAAAAAATAGGACGCACAGAAAATTGCCTTCATGAGGTAAGCAAGTTAGGTTAAATCATGCCACACATGATACACAATGAACTCCCAAAACTGGAGAGGAGGGATGTGTTTGAGATTTGAAGTGATCACCAACATGTGACGACTGTATGTTCTGTCAGGGGATGATGTTTCCTCATTATCATTGCAGCATACTGTTGGTGCACTGCAGAGATGAGAATGTATTTATTTTACAGTTAGTGAGGACTTGTTACACCAAATTACATCAGCGTTTGGAATTCTAATGTTGGACCAAAACCGAAAACCCTCTCCTTTGGTATTCACTTTAAAATCGAATGCCGTTGGTGTGTTTGTACCACTGGGCGTTCATTGTACTTAGGTACATAACATGGGATCTACGTTCACGCTGAGAGATATCCTGAGTTGAAGTTAAGCATGTGATGCATCATAATCAGTGTACAGTTAGTCCAATTTAGAAAGCATGGTTTTGTCAATCTAAAGGGAGAGTTGTTCTTCAGAAATATTAAACCCAGGGAATATGTTTGGTTGAACATACTACTCTTTTTTTTTTTTTTCAGTTAGCCTTGTCAATGTAACATGCACATGCCAGTTCAAAGTAGGAATGCCCACAGCCCAATCCTGTTTTGTAGGCCATCGTATCGTACAAACTTTTGTCCCCCAAAGATTCAGAATTCATGTTTTCTCAAAAAAAAAAAGATACATTTCTGCTCTCTTCCCAGGGTTTAATCAGCGTCTTTCTGTAACTTGCTAAGAAGCCCCGGTGTGTCATTGTGCCAGTTTAATCTTTTGGATTACTTTGCACTTTATTTGCTGCTCTGTAGTATGAAAACCTGGGACAGCTTAAAGCTCTGTTAAAGTTGACTGCCGTGTGTATTCATCCCATTGTAGTATTTGAGTCATTATTGCCGCCTTTAGAGATATGTCTATTTTAAAAGAGGATGTATATATTTTCTGCTAGAGGTGTCTTTTCTTTATTGGCTGCTTTTCTTTGTAAATCTTCAAATGTCAACTTTGTCTGTTATTGTTGAAAAATCTTATTTTTTGAAACCAGATATCTCATTTCTCAGTGCTAAACTGAAAGGGCTCCAGGGCAGTGCAACTTGATGTTCTGTCACTTGTAACATGGTGCGTTACACTTGGAATATAAGCAGGCTTTCTGAATCAAAATGACATGTCTGTATGTGTAGGTGAGTTTACATCACAGCTCTCCACCTGCATGGGAAATGGCAACCAGAGAAGGTATGTTTCTCTGTTGCACTGACAGGGGAGACAGTGGTATGGCTGGCATGTAGATTAAAATAGAAATTTAGACGGAGTTCCTTTCAGCCTTAAGAAAACTGAGGTGCAATATTCCTGAAAATTTGCAAACAGATTTGATCATTTCTGCAGTGTGTTTTGCCCAGCATGAGGCGATAAACCAAATAATAGCAATTCTAAGAGAGGTCAAATATAACTAAAATGGCTTTTAGCTCTATTTTATCATAAAATCTGCTTTATGTGATATTTAAATGTTTGTGTTACTTGTTTTGAACATTTGTATTTGGGAAAAAAGGCATAGTGACATATCCCGTATTTAAGAAATTACCCAGAGCACAATACAATAATGTTATTTATCAGTTTACGAGGAAATCCAGCCCCAGTTTTCTCTCAGCTATTTGCCTCATCTTTGGACAGCGTATCATGAGTTGTCAAACTGTTTTACAGCACATCTAATTTGCTCATGTCATTTTTCTTCAGTATAAAATCCCAATGTGAGTTTGATCTGTATCTAGAGATGTTTGTGAAAACAGTTGCTGTTAACTGTGGAAGGCAACTTTTCTCTGTACATAGTCTTGATTATCGCATAATATACCAGTGGGATATGTTCAAGGTCATGCTATAACTGCAGTGTATGCTGCGATGTGAACATGCATGAAATGTGAGCCGTGTTATCAGATTGTCCTTGGTCCTTTATTCAGATATTTTTATTTTGTAATTTGTATTGTTATTTTTTTTTTTTTTTTTTTTTTTTAAAGATTGTTTAAAATGCTTGTGCATGTTAGTGAATCCAGTACCAGCGTTATATCACTGTAAGCAGATTGCTTGCACAGATACAGATACACAAATACCTGTATGTGTAAAACAGTGGAAAACAGTTCAAAAGAAACTAAATGTGCCATTTTGCCACTGTTGAACCAGCATCTACATGTACCAATGCAAGGATCGGAAAAAGAGTATGTTTGCATAAAGTCATTCAAGCATGCCAAGGACAATTGAGTATTTACAGTCCTGATTAATATTTAGTATTTAATGGGAGAAATTATCTTGTTAATAAGTGCTGTTATATGGGCTATGTGGTGGGAGGGGTTGTAGTAATATGAAACATATTTTACTACTACTGTCTACTGTGTGTCTGGGTTTATTTGTTTTGATAGAATATTATTTCAATAACATACAGTATGTTTGCACTGCATGCATTATTATTTTTGTTTATCACAATGTATTTAGAATGAAATGTATTATAGGTTTGTACATTTTTTTCTTAAGTACGTTCTTTTTTCTAAACTACAATTAGCACTACATTTTAACATCTTTTTGTTTTCTCTTGTTCATTTCCGTTGTCAGTGGTTGCAGTTGTTTATTGCTTTACATAGAAACTTGGCAAACTTATGTTTAATGACACAGTAATGTTTGCATGTGTGTCTGTGTAGATATGGATCAGTCATAGATAAAGGAATACACGTTTTGGCATGTGCTTGTGTCTGTCTGTCTGTCTGAAGGCATGGCATCTTCAGTTCCCCTGCACAAAAACAAAGGAGCTTTATTTTTTCTCTTATAAAATCTGCAATTAAGTTTGCCAAGTTTTTTTTTCCCCTCCATAATCTGTTAAACATCCTATTGGCTGAAAAAGTATTATTGTGTTTGATGTGATTGATTTTGAGAAACACGAGAGCTTGTGAATTCAGAATGTGAACGTAGATTTACGTATGAAATTGAAACTGAATTGGAGCAATATTTCCCTCTGACATGCTAATTATACTTTAACAAAAAAATTTGGATAAAGAAGAGATTTCTCCAAAGAGGAATTTGTACGGAATTTGTATCGCTCAATTTTCCTCACATGCAACAATAGAGGTGGCCTCAAGCTGGCAGCACAGTGCCAATGGCAGAATAATCCATTTTCCGTTTTTTGGTCACTTGTTCGGCTTTATTGCCCTTCATCCCATTTTCTTTAAAACTACAACATATTTTGTCTCGAGGGAAGGAATGATCTGTTTTCTTAGGAACAGGTTAAAATACAAAATCAAGCCTTTTCATTTCTTCTTTAAGTCAACGAAACGTCCACACAAATGTTTGGCGTAGAAATAGAGTGAGAGTCTTGGACAAATATCTGGAGATACAGAAGTTAACAAACTTATTGTCCCCCCCATTTCATAGTATGGCAAAATTCACAACTCATCTCTGATTGGAATGTAATGGGGATGACTATTAGAAATATATGAAAGAACTGAGTATAATAATACTATGACTGTTTATTACATTATAAAATACTCATGTTGCATATGATTTAAATGGCCACAAAATGTGCATGCTTATATATTTAGGCATTTAAAGCTTTTTAGACTTTAGACTGGAGTCCATAGCCTGCACGTCTTGCATATATTTTAAAGTTCAGTTACTTATTACACGGGTGTGTGAAAGCGCCGTGTCAAGTTAATGGCATAACACAAGTAAACATTTGATAGTCCATAGCATGTATGAGGATGAAATCATTTAACTGGGAAAGCTTAACACAATCAATACACCAGTGCAGACATCCTTTAAATAATGTAGGTAAATAAGTATCACTGATCGACATTTCTGTATCAATGGGGATTGGATATGTATGTGTGTAGCTTAAAGTCGTGGATGATGTCGAAACGCTTGTTTTTATTTAATGTAAGATAACGCGTCACTGGTACAATTATTTCAGGTCCCGGTTTAAACTTAGCTGCTGATTTGAGACGGTCTCAGTTGGTTGACTCCATACATATTTCCGTGTTCAAGTTGTAGATCACCGCACATCAAGACTGTCGGTTGCTTACATGTATTGCCAGAATATAGGGAGCATAAAAAGACCAATTTTTAATGCATCATACGCATTTTCAGGAACTAGTGCGTAACTGGTATGCTATATCTTCATCAGGATAAAAATAGTGTAAAAGCAATTCCTTTAGAAAAAAATATTTGAGAATCCCACACTTATCTCCGTACAAAAATAATTATTAACTTTTTAAGTTACCAACCTGTTTCGGCAGTATGCCTTCATCAGTGTGTAGTCGATGAAGGCATATTGCCAAAACATATTTTTCCGAAAAAGCAATTCCATCACTTGTTTTTATTCATAAGGAACCTAAATATTTACAAATTTACTTTAATTTCCTGATGGATCAGTGTTACAAATAGTTTAGTTTAAAAACCTAGGGGACTGAGGTTTTGTAATAATGTATGTATGTAGGGAAGTACATACAAAATACAAACATTTCCCTCTTTTTATTTTTAATCTAATTGATGAGCTTTTTTTGGGAGAAACTATGCTTTATTTGAGCAAATTTGACAAGTACAATTAGCATTTTTACCATCATTATTCTCCTTCTGATGTGTATTCTGTATTAAAAAACAACACTAAAACATTCCTCAGGAATTGCAAAAAGAAATTCCAATATATAAGGGCCTGAATGGGAATTGCTTTATTTGGAATCATTATCTGACACTATGGATACATATCTATGATGTGCCTCAGCTGATTTAGGTGAAATCTGTAGACCTATAGAAAACAAGTGTCTTGAGTGGGTGTTTATTCAAATCTGCTGTTAGGGTTATAAAGTGATGTCAAAACTTAGTGCTTTAATTGTTAAAAACAAACACAAAAAATTTAAAACATAAAGACCCATGTTCAAGTGCTATGGTATACAGTATAGCTGTTTTGCTGCAAATAAAACATTAACATCGTCATTATAATAACATTCTAGAAGTTGACTTATGCCAAAACAAAATAAATCAAGATAACGCCGTTTCACATGGGTTTAAAAGACTGTTTAAATTCCCTTCCATGTATTATGTGGTTGTGTCTTTTTAAGTTTAAAAATAAATATTTGGTCACTTATAAATGCTTTTTTAATGTTCAGTGGATGTCAACTGTATTGAGCCTTTTATTGTGAGATTTGCTCAAATGCTGAATTTTCAAGAATAACGGAAAGATATGTTAAAAACCGAGGGTTTTACTGAGTCAAGTGTCAGAACAGTTTAAGGAATAATGTAGTGTGTGATTAGCTTTGGAGTTTGTTTTATTTTATTTTATTTATTTTTCTTGATTTTATTTGCTTCAAACAAGAGCTATTTGACAGGCCAAAATTATTTGTTAAACTTAAACTCTTCTACAATATTTAAGCCTAGATCCACAGTCATATATTGTGTGACACTGGGTGGAAAACCAAAATAGATTTTTGGTGATTGAACATGACATCGGTTTGAACATCATATTAAATAACAACATGGGCAAAAACACAATCGGACCTGCTGAAGGTATCTGCTTATGTACCCTTGAAATTAAATGAGGATAAATTCAAATCAGATTATTACTTTACAGATGGGCAGCTTAAACATGAATTTGTCTCCTTCCCTTTTCTGATTTTGTATTTAAACTTTAGCTCAAATTTAGGTCTTTAGCTCAATATTTTGTTTCTGTAAATTGCAGATAAAATAAAAAATGGCTAACTTAGTACGTGTATTGTGACACTGACTTCCTGTTGGAAATAAACCAAATTCAAAGCTAGAGAAATGATTGGTAAACTTACACTATTTAATAGGTCTTGCACTAAATCAGTGAGCCATGTTTAAAGCCTCTCAAAGAGCTACATACAGAATGCTGATTAACATACCAACCCTTTAATAGTAAATAGATGCGAGAGTATTGCGTTTATATGTGAACTTGGTGTTGATATATATATTTTTTAAAGCGTAGGTTGTTCTGTCATTACAAGATGTAACTCAGCTGCTACATATGTAATGGTGTCATCAGTTCTGTTTTTTATCGGTTTTTTTTGTTTTTGTTTGGGAATGAAACTGAACCAACTACAGGATTGACATGCATTGTTTACATGTTTAACAGGAGACTTTGAGAACTCAAATGTATAGTATGCTTTAACTGTATGTTGTTGATCTAATGCAAAAAAATAAGAGAATCATATGTATTCAGCAGTTACGTTTAATATAACATTAGAAATTCATGCCGCATGGAGCTAGGTTTAAAATGACCCCCAAACAATAGGGGCTGATATTATAGGCTTTGCTTTAAGCATTTGTAGCAATCTCTGAATAGATGACAGTTCCAATATGCTGAGAAAGTAGTTATTCTACTGAGGAAAGCTGGTAGGTTTTGGGGGGTATTGTTCAAGTGTAAGCGCGTGGCATCTCTAGGGAGTCTCGGACCTCTGTGCAGTTTCCCCAAAACTTCACCAGGCTGGAGGAATCGTCATATTTATATTTAAGATATGTTTACGAACCATTTTGTGTGTTTTGTACTGTAACAAAAGAAAAAATATATATGGAACGTCCACCAAAACTTGCAAAAGGGAAAGCCAACTTGACAGGAATTCAGCAAGATATAGTAAGATCAAAACATCTTAAATAAAATCTACAGGTGCCCCATCAACAGCAACTAGAATAAAATTCTCTCTGATATGAGCATTAAATGAGATTGAACTCAATTGTCAGTTAATGTCTCATACAGTGGCAGCTATATTGTAAGATAGTTTATTTTTGTTTATGTTTGATGGTCAATTGTTGCTCAGGCATCTGATAGCAACTCCTGCTCACAACAATAGGATCTGTATAATTATTCTTGTTAAATATGCAAAACTTTGCAGCAACAAAGCTCAGCAATCCCAAAAAGTTTTGTCGAGCTGCCCCTTTAAAATGTATCAATTGAATCTGGTTTGATTTATCTTGCTTTTTATATAAAAAAAGAAATTAGTAAACAAAAATCTGTAGTAGGCTATAGATATGTGCAAATAACCAAGAACTGACGTGGAAGCTGTACATTTTTAAGTATCTTTCCTTGTGTGAAGGCTTTTGTCTTTGTATCTTTGCATTACTATTTGTAAATTAAATGTAATAAAAAAAGTAAGAAGAAAAATCTACTTACAAGTATATCAAGTTTGGTCTTTTCCTAATATTCTGTGTAAGCATCTCAAGGAAAATAATGATAAATAGTTTGTGTGATCATTACATTTAAAAAAGATGTAATTACTGTTATCAGTTTATCCCCACAGTTAGTGCAAAATGCCCAAATGGGGTAAATGGCATGATAATACAAAAAGCAAGCTCAGTGATAGGAAACTGGAGCAAGTGGAGCATATGCTTTGGACTTACAGGGCGTATGTTGTGATGGGAAAATTGCTCTTGTTATTGTGTGCATGTGTTTTTGGCCATCTGCTTTTCTCCTGAAATCAAGTTACTGACCGTGAATGCCTCCATGTTTTATATTCATTATTTGCTACGCTTTTAGATGTGTCTGTCCAGAGAGAGAAAGGAAGAGAGAGAGGTGGAATGGCGACCATCATCGTCTTTCACTCCACTCCGGTTACTCAAAGCCTACAAATCCTGTAAATATAGTGTTTGTGGCATGTTATACTTCCAGGTGTAAGGTACAATATGTCATTATCAAGAATGTTACCGTTTACGTTGAATATACAACCTAGAGGAGTTATTTGGGGGAATAACGCAGGACAATTGTGTTGAGATTGTCCTTTCCTGCATAAAGAATATTAAAATAGCCTTGATTGATTGGGTATTTTATTCATAAAGATCTATACATAAACAATATAGTTACCATTATGACCACAGAAGTACCTTGTGTTTCATTGATATGCTCCTAAATTTTGAAGGCAATTGAACTGCCATGAAAGAGTCCAGACAACAAAAATACAGGCAGTGATCTTCAGAAAAGTCTACCTTTACGCTTACTGAATATTCATGAGGAACAGAATCTCATTAGGAAGAAAACTGTCATGAAAGGGAAGGGCATGATATTGCTGAGGATAGCTACTGGTGGCTCTAGACTGTCATGGCCGCCCTTCACCGCGTTGTCGGGCAGCAGCAGTTCTGGACTGCTGGGGTTCCAGGTGGAATGTCCTCTCAAAGGAGCTGCTGGCGTTTCCCAGTGTTGACCAGGATGCTTCCCACATTAGAGGTGCAGCTGGACCTGCTGCACTCTGAATGTGTCAAAGTCCTCAGGGATTGTATCTGTGGATGAGGGTGCAGAATCAGTACATAGCCATCACTCGCTCCCTGCCAACACATACACACACACACACACACACACACACACACACACACACACACACACACACACACACACACACACACACACACACACACACGTCAAAGCATACGTCACAGCCTCGGCTTACTGGAGTTTCTTGTCCCTTCTGGGTGAAAAATACATTCCTATTCTTTAGAAACTACAAAAAGCCACTCCACGTCTGTATTCACATTAACTTTCTAAATGTAATACTTTTCACCAACACCAACTTTTGCTGAATCTAATGAGTGGTTTATTTGTCCACTTCAGTAGAGTGCCTGTGGCAGATTATTCTGAGTGTAGTTTTGTCGATAATTTAGATTGTTAGCTTTAATAAGACGATGTAATTCTACTTTTGTCTTATACTGTGCTGTGGGCTGACTGCCAGTATTGTCTGTGGAAATGTATTGTTCTGCCAAGCATAGACCCCTTCTCTGAAATAAGGACGTTGGCATGCTACCTGCCTAATGTCGTCCACTTTATAATCCACCTTGTATCCCACTTTTGATTTTCTCAGTCTTGCTATACAAATCATCATGTCAATCATCATGCAGTGAATGGAAATTGATATTGTCTATGCTTGCAGTTTTTCAGAAAAACAACTGGTAAATACCAGATCTTTCTGTGCAAAGATTAGGAGCACACATTTCCTCGTTAATTGTGTTAGATAGTTATCTCCGGGTTGCCATATTGGAAGAAATAGACATTTTTGACCAGGATGTTATGGGGTGCTCATTAAAAAATGAGAGTTGAGTTGATTACAGGGATGTGTAATTTACAACCCACATATCAATGTGGTTCACTGTGAACAAACTGCCATGCGAATGTATAATTTAATGTGAGAGGAAAGATAACCGTGTTGTCTAACAGCTTCACAAAAAACACTAAAGGTTTTGTGACTAAAAATGCAACCCCTTAGGCCGCCGCGGTGGTACAGCGGTAAAGACCGCTGACTTTCAGTCAGCGCAGTTGTACTCCGAGGATCGGGGTTCGCGCCCCGGTCCTGCCACAGCCGAGCGTGGCCGGTGCCCTGTGGAGGCGACAATTGGCGGTCGCTTCCGGGTGGGGGGAGGGGCTCGGAGAGAACCACGGCGCACAGGGGGACCCAGGGCGTGTCACGGTCAGGAGCTGCGCCCTGTAGAGGACGTAGCGTCCTCCCTGGAAAAAGTGCCGATTGACGGGTTGTGCAGCGGTGGTTCTCTAGCGGTTGCTACACGGGGGGTAATTGAATTAGAATAGGGGTTCAATTGGCTACTAAATTGGGAGAAAAAGGGAAAAAATCAGAAACAAATTAAAAAAATAAAAAAAAAAATAAAATAAATGCAACCCCTTAAAATTGCAGTACCTGTTATTTTTGAAGGGATGGAAAGCACAGAGATTAAGGAGGTGTCTGGCTGCGTGACAAATGCACCATCTTTGAAGTTATATGGGTGCACTGTGTGATTACTTAGTAATGAAACAAGATTTCTCATTTTTTAAACAATATGGTAGATTATGTATTGGTAAACAATAGAGATTAATTGCCATTCTTAGGGAAATATCTGCTTTTAGTTTTGATTACATTATGAATAATTTTTTTATTATTTATTATCTTTGATTTATACTTTGTAACAGCATGTTCAAATGTGCACAGTGCTTGTCAGAATCCTAAAATAGTTGTTTGCTTGAAAATGAGGTGGGGGGGGTGGTGGCAAATTCTCCGCCAAATTCATAAAAATGTAAATCCAATACCAGTTCTCTAATATCTGATTGATTGGTTTGGCCATATAATAACACATAGAGACTTAGCAAGAGAGAGAGAGGTCACTTTCTTTGATCAATCTATGCTGTGCTGTCTCTAACTAACTGTTACGCATTGCTTAGGATATAATATTCGCTAGCCTAGCTTACTCAGTGAGTTGAGGATAGTGGCGAGAGTCTCCATCTGGGAGATTCGATTTTAAATATATTGATTACATGTTGCATCTAGCCGAAACATCTGCAGCATTGCATTAGCTGGCTGCACATGTGTGCGCGCGCCCGTGTGTGTGTGTGTGTGTGTGTGTGTGTTGGCTAGTCAGCCTATACTTTTCTCATGATGAAGAAATATAGCTCATCTTTAATATATTTGTTTCCGTATAAGATTAGATAATGATTTGGTATTATTGGGCATAAATAAAGTTGACCTCCTATAAGATGAGCGGGGAGGTGGGTTTAAAATGTAATAACATTATCCTATCCACTAATATACTGATTAGCCTATACTTTAGCTTTATATGAAAGCATCTCAAATCTCATTTAGGGCTTTGAAGAAAAAAAAATCAAAATGTTCATAAATTAAACATTTTATTTTAGAAAATGCCCTGTGTGAGGTTGTGTATAAATGCAGGAAATTAGTTTTAAAAGGCTCCATTGTTTCTGGGGGAGGACCCCCAGACCCGCTACTTCCACCCCTCTTGTGCCCCCCCCAATCAGAACATTCTAGAAACGGCCCTGGTGGGGGAGGGGACTGGAAGAGGGCTGCTCACCATTGCAGCGGTAGCGCAGGTTGGCCCATATGATGTTCTCCTGGGAGAAGCAGAAGACGCCAAGCCTGCCGCCCCTCATGGTGGTGTCAATGATGATGCCTGTGTCTGCAACCATCTGAGGGCCCTCGTAGAAGCGCACCCTGGACATATCACACACGGACACCGTCACCAACCCCGCATATCACACACGGACACCGTCACCAACCCCACATATCACACGCACCAACACCAGAGGCAACTTGATATTTTTTAAATTATATGTCTTGCATAATTTAGGAGACATCGAAACCTAAGGCCCGTTGTACCTGATGTACCCGTCCTGAGGCCTGTGCTGCAGAAACCAGCGGTAAGAAGTCTTGTCCTTCCAGCCCACGTTGCGAGAGTCTTTCCAAAGCAGCTTGACTTGGTCGCTGGTGTCACCTGTGTGCCATAGAGAGTTGCGCAGATTCTCCCCTGGCCCAGTGGTAGATTTCACCGCCTTGGAGACCATATGAAAACACAGCCAATCAGGTTATATTCCAATTTCTTTCAACTGGGCCAATGAGAAGCCTCTGATCTGGGCAGTTAATTGCAGTGAGAAGTACCTCATTTGTTGAGTGTCATTAATTATACATGTTTTGAAATTGCTTAAAGTAAATTATGAGGCCACTAATCTGTGAAGACGCTTTTATATTGTTTTTTTTTGTTGTGTTTTGGTCAGTCACAGCCCCTAAAAATAAATGGAAAAAACGAGGTACTGCTCCATTTCACCCATTCACCAATGACCCTACCTTACTCCTTACTTTGTGCTTTGTGTATACCGACTGATTTATCAATTTTGCAATCTGTGAAAACTATAACATGGTCATTGACTTTGAGTAGTTACAAGGTCTCACATATCTCAGACATTAATAATATAGGACCCTTCATTATATATTTAACTGCAGTCTAAAATCTGTAATTTAAACCCTACATTTTACCTTAAGTTGAATTCCCGGCTCTGCCACTGCTCGGAAGGGGTTGGCCTGCCAATAGATCTGTTCTACTTGCTTCCACATCACCACATAAAAACTGGAGCTGTCCTGGTACCCGAAGATGAAGCCTGCATAGTCATCATCCGTCACTGTGTTGACATGAAACGTCCCTTCAAAATCCACCCCATTGAAGGCCGTGTAACCTGGCCAGAGTGAAGGGAGAGGATAATGGTGAGAACAGCAGACTATGGGCCCACCATTGTTGTAACAGTCTAGTTCTCTGATGTAGGATCCAAGTTTAAGACAACTGCAAATCTGTCAGCAATTCTGAATTCCTTATTATTCTTGAACTGTGCCTTCCAATAAGGAACATGAGGTCAGGGAAATTTCTCTTGTTCCTCAGTTCTTAAAAAAACTGCGGTTCCTGTTGGTGCAGGGAAAAAAAACATTTGTCTCATCTTGGGAAAAAGGAGTTTGTTCCAGTTAAGTGAATATTATCTGATTCTGGGTCTTACCAACAGCCAATCCAGGGTCACTATTCATGGTTTGGACAATCTCTCTTCCCTGTTGAATATAACAAATTATATTAGATATTGGTGGTACATCATGCAACATTATTAGTAAAAGATAAATATATGCACATTTTAGGCTCCGCTTTTAAACAGATGAAATTCCCTCAGTTCCATATCAGCTATACTGGCCTGATTTAGCACCACCCAGTTGGGGTCTATCTGGGCATCTCCCTCAGGGTCCAGCACTATGGTCTGGTAGGCACGGAAGTCAGTCAGGGTGACCTCTGCATTCTCCGGGCACACGTCAATTGGGTCGATGACCGTGTCATTGTCAAAGTCATTCTCGCACACGTTCCCAATGCCATCTCCTGTAAGCAGTGAATGACATCACAGCCGCCAAAATTACAAACACCACAGACACAGTGAAACAAGTGACAAATCTTTAAATCTTCTAGAATTTTAGAATTGTTTTGAGGATTTTTTGGAAACAAAAATGCCTTGGCGAAAGTCTTGAAATAACAGCGCCATGATATCACTTTAGTCACAAAAAACATGATTTTTTTTTATCTTGGTGACAAACTCCAGGTGCAAATAACATGAAGAATACAGAGAAAAAACACCTTAAAAAAACAATGAAGTAATAAACATATGATAAATGAAACTTCCAGAGAGTGGGAACAGCGACTAAGGAGCAAGGACGGACAGAAAGAGAGGGGCAGACTGACCATCAGAGTCCTCCTGAAGGGGGTTGGGAACGAGCCTGCAGTTGTCAGGTCCTGGCGGTATCAGGTCAGGAATGCCATCGTTGTCATCGTCTTCGTCACACTCGTCCCCGAGTCCATCTCGGTCTGTGTCAAGCTGCGAGCTGTTAATGACGGCTGGGCAGTTATCCCGGGAATCCTGGTGCCCGTCGCCATCACTGCAGAGAGGAGAGAACAGAGACCGTTTGTTTTCCACGTTTCTCTCCAAAGTCGGCAAACTTCCTACAATGGACGGAAAGCCTGTGGTAAAAAAAAACAATGACAGGAAGTCTATACCTGTCTTTGTTGGTGTCACAAGGGTCTCCAATTAAATCATTGTCAATGTCCATCTGTTGAAAGAAGAAATCGGACAGTTTGTGACCCCTAGTGGACAGCAGGTGACAGACACCACGACGCACCTCCACAGTGAGACTTGGGCTCAGAGGCTGACTGACTGACCTGGTCAGGGTTGCGAACGTACGGACAGCTGTCGCAGGCATCGCCTACATTGTCTCCATCTCTGTCTTTTTGGTCAGCATTGGGAACCTTCATGCAGTTATCCACATTGTTACGTATTCCTGAAAGCATCAGTCAAGATGATTATCTAGCACAGGCATTGAGTATCTACTGTATATACAGTCAGCACCATAATTCATTGGACAGTGGCACATTTTTTGTTATTTTGGTTCTGTACTTGCATTTGAAAGGATACAATGACAATGAATGGTTGAAGTGGAGACTATCAGCTTTAATTTGAGGGTAGTTTGTTGCATTTGAAACGTTTCTAAATTATAGAACCTTTCGTACATAGTCCCCCCCATTTTCGGGCATCAAAAAATATTGGACAGTTTAACGTAATGTAGAATAAAGTAATAATTTTTTATATTTGGTCGCATATCCTTTGCATGCCATGACTTTTTGATGTCTGTGACACAACAATATCAAAAGACGCTTGATATCTTATTTTCTGGTACTCTATTCAAATGTAGAGAGGTTATAGTAACAGTACCTGGAAATAAGATATAGAGAGTCTTTTGATGTTGATGGGTCACAGACTTCAGGAAGTAACAGCATGCAAAGGATATGTGACCAAATATGAAATATGATACTTTAAAAATACATTAAAGCAAAGGGTATGAATACTTATGCACATGAGAGATTTCAGTTTTAGATTTTTAATACATTTGCAAAAATTTCTAAAAACATGTTTTCAATTTGTCATTATGGGTTATTGAGTGTAGATTGATGGGCAAAAATGGCAATTTTATCCATTTAAAATTAAATCTACAACACAATAAAGTGTGCAAAAGGTGAAGGGGTTTGAATACTTTCCGTCCCCACTGTATATTTATAGCACATAACTTGTCTAATGCTTAATAGTTATGGTAGAATGGCAGTGCTCTTGCACAGCAAAATGCTGGTGTAAATTCAACACTGTTGGTGTACATTTAACACCCTAGGGTGTCGAATATAGACCACCATTTATGCTGCGTGTACTCGCATACCTAGTATTTAGGTGTGCGGATTTCAGGTTAGCGATTCCCAGATTTCCAAAACCATTCCCTTAACCACTACACTACAACGCCGCCTCGTGCTTTAATGCGCATATTTACCGTCGCCATCTATGTCATCATCACAAGCGTCACCCTTGCCGTCACCATCGGTGTCTTTCTGGTCATTGTTGGTCTTCAGGCGGCAGTTGTCGCAGGCGTCACCAAAATCGTCCTGATCCACGTTCCGCTGGTTCACGTTGGGCACCAGGACACAGTTGTCCTACCAAAGAGGGACTCAGTTAGAGAATGCCCTATTATTGCCTTCTTTCAATCAAATTACATTGGTATATTTGAATTCACCAACAAGGACATGCCCATGAAGACGAATGTACAGAGCATTCACAAACTCTCACATCCCCTCAGTCAGTGTATGGTCTAAATACATGCAGTTGTAACGTGATTAATAGATTGTGAAGAGTTATTAAATGACATCCAAAAAGTAATTCTATTTTTAGTTAATAACTCACTCTCTGGCTGTGTATCTGCCTCAGTAGCTATATTTGGTCAGCCTTTATTTGCCCGTGAGT
This sequence comes from Ilyophis sp. 1 JC-2022, assembly GCA_022702515.1. NCBI lineage: Eukaryota > Metazoa > Chordata > Actinopteri > Anguilliformes > Synaphobranchidae > Ilyophis > Ilyophis sp. 1 JC-2022. The sequence goes on along the minus strand of CM040403.1, from coordinate 38,116,829 downwards.
CATGCTTTGGCTCTTAACATGGCAGCAGCGGTCAGGGAAGGGCTCTGGACAGACCTCCGTGTTCAAGATTCCATCGCCGTCAGCATCGTCGTCACAGGCGTCTCCAACCCCGTCGTTGTCTGCATCCTCTTGGCCGGAGTTAGGCACCGTCAGACAGTTATCCTGAAAGGGCACGGTCATTATTATCTCCTCAGTTTAGAAAAGAAAATTCCATGACATGCAAATGTAGACATGTATCACATGCAAGCCAATTCTACATTCAATTTACATAGGCAAGTCAGGCTAAGTTACTTTTCTGGAGGGTATCACAACCCGTTTGGGAATCCCATCGGCATCACATTCTGGAATTGAACCCACAGCTCCCTCGCCATTATATTGCACTGCTGCCCAGTCTGTCTTATGATTTATGACATATGACTGCCTGAAATCTCAGAACTTGTTTTGAATGTGTGCATTCCACTCCAACGCCACCGCACAAAGCAATCTCACCTTCACACAGTTTCTCTCAGGGCAGTCCAGTTTTTCATCAGGGAAACCATCAATGTCGATGTCACGGCCACATAAGTATCCATTGCCAGCCCATCCCACTCCACACTGAGGAGAATAAGCAGTCTGAGCCCTGTACTGTTGTTCAATTTCCACATACTGTACAGAGATATGGATTGTGCAGCTTACAGTAAACAACCTAAACGCATTGTCATTGGCTGGCAATCTACGACAAATAGTAATAAAACTCTCAGCTAAGCCAGATTTTGAAAGTAAGGAAGTCAGATCAACCTGACTAGGTGACCTTAAATGGTTATGAAATGATTATGAGGCATTATTCATATATACAGTGGGAACCAAATGTTTGAGGGCAGTGACACAAGGCTCTGATGTATCAAACAAGCCTCAAACCATCACTCTAGCCTCAAACCATCGCTGCCAGATATGCAGTAGATATGGATGGATCACTTTAAGGGTTGTTTTTCCTCACTAATTTTCCTGAAAAAATAAGTCAGGAGAATAAACCCTTAAAGTGATCATTCATATCTACTGCATATCTCGCAGCAGAGTGATGGTTTGAGGCTCGTTTGATACCTCAGACCCTTGATGACTTACAGCCATTTAGCCAACCATGTATTCCATACTGTTCCAGTGTAATTTACAGCTAAATCTATAGTCCCACCCCTCAATTCCCAAAGAGATCCATTCAAATGCAGAGAGGTTATATTAACTCTTGTAAGAGTATCAGAAAATAAGATATCAAGAGTTTTTTGATTTGGTTGGGTCACAGACATCAGAAAGTCATGGCATGCAAAGGATATGTAATCAAATATTAAATATGAGGACTTTATTTAAGTTTATGTTAATTTTTCCAATTACTTTTTGTTCCCTAAAATGGGGGGGACGATGTATAAAAAGGGCTACAATTGCGACACGGTTCACCCGATATGTATGTTAAAACCCTCAAATTAAAGCTGAAAGTGTGCACTTTAACCTCATAGACACTGTTCCATTTCACATTCAATGTTCTGGAATACAAAGCCAAACCTTTGGTCCCCACTGTATGTAGACTATAATGAGAGCACAGTCCTTTGTTTTTCAGAAGGCTTATATTAATGGTGACAAAGCACTGATGGTCTTACAGAGCAAACTACACTCCCGTCTCGGTGGACGATGCACTCTGCGTTGGCATGGCAGGGGTTGGATTGGCCGCTTCCACAGGCCCTTTCAAGCTTGCAGCCACGCCTCTGGTCCCCTACATAGCCTGGCTTACAAGGGCCACATCGGAAAGAGCCCTGCCAACAAAAAAACAGAGCAGTTCTCACAGCTGGAATAGCCTCTGGACATATCATTACATTACATTACATTACTGGCATTTAGCAGACGCTCTTATCCAGAGGGAATTACACAATTTTTTTGCATTTTTACGTAGTATCCATTTATACAGCTGGATATATACTGAAGCAATTCAGGTTAAGTACCTTGCTCAATGGTTCAACGGCAGTGTCCTACCTGGGAATCGAACCTGCAACCTTTGGGTTACAAGCCCAGTTTCCGATTGTACGACACTGCCACCACATGCGGGAGTAAAAGGAACGACAGCTTCACTCCATGTCAAGGACACGTACCGGTGTGTTTGTGCAGAAGGAATTTACCACGCAGCCTCCATTTGTGGGTCCTTCACACTCATTGATATCTGTGCAGACCTTCAGAGGAGAGAGATCAAAGGCAACTGTAGCCTCCGCAAAACCCTTTTATATGCTCATAAGGGGAATTTGATATTATACCGTATCTCAAATACTCAAATACTCAAATCACGGATTTTAGCTTTGCCGCCGTGAACTGAAAATAAATCTTGTCGAATATGCAACAAATAATGAGGTTTGTCTGAATCCCGGAGACTGGAGATATAAAAGCTCTCCGTGCGATCTGCTAAGAGGAACAGTCCTGCTGTGAAGAGGTGGTAGACTACTGCAAAGCTAAACGCACACACACGCACACAAACACAACACACGCATACACACACACGCACACGCACACACACACATGCATACGCGCACATCAAGCTTGACAGGAACGGACAAAGAGTAGGCTGTGTTTGGTTACCTGCTTGTTAGCAGTGGCATAAGAGAGTCCGACTCCATGCACCAGTGGGCCTGTGTAGCCAGCGGGGCAGGGCCCACAGCGGAATCCAGGGGAGGTGTTGATGCAACGAACCCCAATGTGACAGGGCTTCATGATGCACTGTTAATATCACAGCGCAGCACAGATGATACATTATCAATATAACATCACAGTAAGAAACTGCACACGTGATACATTATCAATATCGCAGCACAGTAAGAAACTGCACACGTGATACACTGTCAATATCGCAGCAAAGTAAAGAACATTATACACAGAGAACGTGATACACAGATGTATTTTGGAAATGACGCCGACGAACTTACTTCATCTACATCTGTACAGTGTGTCCCATTGCTGACCATGCCTTCGGGACAAGCACCGCACTTGATTCCCCCGGCTGTCTCGATGCACTTCACGCCAGGGTGACAGGGGTTTGGGTCACAGGAGGGGTGCAATGGCTCCACTGCTCTCATACCTGCAGGAAAGAGGCAGTACTCTTTTCACAACAATTCCCACCAGTGAGTTTCAGAAGGAGAGAGCCTGGTTACCCTGGTAAATATTACCCTGATCACTCATTTTTGTAGCTGTGGATTTAGTTTATATGCAGGCTTGGAATGTTCAATAGACAGGTACAAATATTATTTAGACAAAGCGAAACGTGAAGAAAATTCAAAAACACTTTGAATAGAAACTGACTTTCCCCTTTCATCATGTGTCAACACCACGTGTATTATATACAATGTCGCCATCTACTGTAAACTATTGGAACTAACGTCACTAACTAATTAATGAAAGGAAAAATAGGTTTCTTATAGACAAAAATGTCTGCTCAAATCATGCAGTGTAGCACTGCACGGGAACTACACTTACCACAGGCCTCACACTCCATCACCGTGTTCTTCAGAAAAACGATCTCTTTGATCTAAATAAATAAATAAATAAATAACAATTTAAATTCACTGGATCTCCATTGCCATTTTCACAAAAGCACTAAAATATTAAATTTGAATAATTTAACACCTTAGCCTGCAAATGAGCTTCTTACCTGCTGTTTCAATATCTCTTTGATTTCGGTAAGTGCTTGATTGGTACCCTTTATCTGATTAATGATTTCGTCATCTGTATTTGACAAATGCAATAGGTTTAAGTGAAGAAAACATATACTTTAATATTGTTTTGGATTCATTCTACATAAAATACTGTTCATACAGTTGATTCAATGTTATAACAGTTTTTTCTATGCTGAAAACTAAAAACTATAATCTCTACTTCCTAACAAAGACAAGTTGATATATACAGTGCCCTCCACTATTATTGGCACCCCTGGTAAAGATGAATAAAAAGGGTGATAACAAATTCACCGTTTGGTGAATTAGCTTAATCTCACAATCCAACCTTTAATTGAAGTTAATTTATTTTGAGAAAAAAAAAATCCTCATCAAGAAATAATTATTTTAAATAATTGTGTGCCACAATTATTGGCACCGCTGCATTTATATATAGAATAAAGAAAAACAATTTAATATTTGGTTGCATATCCTTTGCTTGACATGACTTTCTGATGTCTGTGACCCAACAACATCAAAAAACTCTTGATATCTTATTTTCTGGTACTCTTACAAGCGATACTATAACATCTCTGCATTTGAATGGATCTCTATGGAAATTGGGGGGTGAGACTAGATTTAGCTGTAAATTACACTGGAACAGTATGGAACACATGGTTGGCTAAATGGCTTCAAGTCAAGGGTCTGACGTATCAAACAAGCCTTAAACCATCACTTTGCTGCCAGAAATACAGTAGATATAGATGGATAACTTGAAGGATTTTTTCTCCTGACTTATTTTTCCATACAGTTCAATCGGAAAATTTGTCAGGAGAAACAACCCTTAAAGTGATCCGTACATATCTACTGCATATCTGGCAGCAGAGTGATGGTTTGAGGCTCATTTGATACCTCAGACCCTTGATGACTTACAGCCATTTTACCAACCATGTATTCCATACTGTTCCAGCATAATTTACGGCTAAATCTAGTCTCACCCCCCAAATTCCATAGAGATCCATTCAAATGCAGAGACGTTATAGTATCGCTTGTAAGAGTACCAGAAAATAAGATATCAAGAGTTTTTTGATGTTGTTGGGTCACAGACATCAGGAAGTCATGGCAAGCAAAGGATATGCAACCAAATATTAAGAATTATTACTTTATTATATATATATAAATGCAGGGATGCCAATAATTGTGGTACACATGGTTTTGTTAAAAATATATATTTCTTGATGGGGGATTTTTTTTCTCATAATAAATTTACTTCAATTTTTCTCATTTTTTCAGTGTGACATTAAGCTAGTTCACCAAATGGTGAATTTTTTATCATCCTTTTTACTCATCTTTACCAGAGGTGCCAATAATAGTGGAGGGCACTGTAGACTGAAATTATATATACAGTATATTAAACTTATCTATGACACCATGATGCAAATTTAATTTAAATACTTCTTTGAAAATCTTTTCAAAGGCTTTTTCTCAGTGAAAGTCAATGTCATTATATCTCATAGGCTTCTGCAGAATATAACCATGGGAAAAGGTCTTTCTTGGAGTGAAGTCAACAAAGACCACAGGCATCAGGATTGGATTTCCCTTGCTGTATCACACTCTGCACATTCATCATCTTTACTACCAGTAATGGGTCTCTGACTACTCTCTGCCTACGGTCTGAAAATACACCCCTATAGAAAATTATATCATCCTGAGAACAGCTTTCACGCATGAACTAAGTTTTTATTCAAAACTATTCATTCTGATGTCCATTCTTGCCATTGTCCACAATACAATACTGGCTTTTACATAAAGAAATATAACTGTACATATCAAAGTAAATGTCAAACAAATTATTTATTTAGCGTTTAATAACCCCAGGTGATTTGAAAGAATTCTAGCCGTAGGCCATCCAGTGGCATCAGAGGCCCACAGAGGTGTGTTGAGGGGGATTTACAGGCATAGAAGCTAGGGACTGAGCCAGGTAAACTGCTCCCTCTTGTGCAGGCACAAGGCCTAACCTGGTGTGACAGAGCTCTCCCGTCACAGCAAATGGCTCTATTTATTGACACGCTAACTCCCCGGAGAGCTGTTGAATATCAAAGCCTCCTGGGCCTGAGGAAGAGGAAGTGTGGTCTTTCCATTAGTAGCATCAGTGTTTTCCAAATGAATTCCAAAGACATGAGAAATGACTGGCTTGAATAAAATCTTAGACGCAGAAAATAAGCATTGCATAAGAATGGTTGTACTTCAATTTTTTCAACAAAGGTCATCCATCTTGTTGGTTCATTGATTACGATAAGGGATTTAATCAGTGTGGGTTTTTTCTTCCAAGACATTTTCTTTTTCATCACAAGGCAAAGGTTTCTCATTTAATTAGATAATCAAGCAAGAGTGAAGTGGCACAGAATTCTATTCCAGGACTGTACTGATAACATTTCCTCAAATTTCAAAAGATTCAAAGTTTCTTTTAAAACTCTCACACCCTGAGATTTATTTTTAAATAGATATGTAAAAACACCTTTCAAATATAAAAATATATATCCATCTAAGATGCTGCTATACATCTCAATTTATGTTTCTGTTATTAAATCAATTCATCTCCATATACACTATAAATAAAACATATATATTAGACATTGTTAATATGAACATTTAATATAAATTTTTATTTGTATAGTACCTTGAAATACAGAAAATCAACCCAAAACGCTACACACGCACATCGAAAAGAAAAAAACAAAAGAATGCAAGAAATTTCAAATGAACGCAGTAATAATAATCAACAGCAACCACACTTTCTACAATTCTACTATCATACTTACAAAACCAAACTTAAAAAATATAATGTACTCATTCAATATTTATATAGAACATCACAGAAAATGTTTACTTCCGATATGCATACCTCTGTTTTGGCCGGACACTATCCGAAGATCCAGATTTACAGCAAAAATAAAGATAAGAATCCTCAGCATGTCTGAATCTTGGTGTTCTCCAGGTTCTCAGATGAGAAAGAATGGGAAATGGTTTTCAAGGGAGGTCAGGGGGATGAGGGGGGGTGTCTCTTTTTGATTTGGCAGCAGTCTTTGAGCTAGAGAGGGACTTTTCCTCATGTGGTCTTGGTCTGTGAAGAGCTGTATTTCTGAGAACCTTTGCTCCTCACCTCTCTGCCTTTATACCTCTGTAACAGACTGACATCACTGCTGCTGCCTTCTTCCGGCCCTGAAACCTTTCCCACTTCGTCGCACAACGTTGAGAAATCAGGAAAACACGCAATACATTAAAACAGAGATATAGGCTATTTTATACCACCAGAAAACACAAAAATAGTTGTGAATTCTGGTGGCATAAATAGATAATTATCAACTTTTATCAGTAATATGGGTTCAGTTACAGTTTATTAATTGCACTGCTTTTCCCTCCTCGTGAATTGCATTCTACCAATTTAAGCACAACCAGCTCTCACATTTAAGCATTTAGTAGAGCCTTTGATCCAGATCAACATACAAGTAAGTGTCTATAAGTGTCTAATCTCTTACAAAGTTATTATTTCTTCATAATTATATATCACTGTGAGCTCATTCAAAGTGTTGCACTTTGCTGTGCTTCAATCCTATCCAGCCTATTTATTGTCTGTAACTCAGCAGCCTGGTACAACTGTGTAGCACAAATTTTTCAGAACTTTATTCCTTCACCCAGCTGAAACATCTTCTGGGGGGAGGTGGAGTGAGCTAAACGTCCACTCCATATTTTGTCTCAACTGAAGGAGTTACTGGAACATGAAAAGCCTAAGGCATTTGCGTTGGTGGGTTAGTGTGCAGGTATCTTGTTTGCCAGTGATGGAATCTGCAGATGTTGGTAGAATTCCAGTTCACAAACCCCTGAGATTCATGTCTGCTACACATTTATTCTCTCTCATCGACATGTATCTTCCATCTCTTCAGCTTTTTTGAACAACTAGAAAAAAAGAAAGAAAAAAGGACTTCTTCCATTGCTACTCTTTTAAATGCAGAGGCTTTGATCCAGAAAGTACAAAAAAGTGTTAAAATCTGCAGTCTATCTCTTCCCAGCCTTAAAAATGGCTTGAAAAAACTTTTTTCAATTGTATGTGCAGTCGAATAGCACAAGCATTCAGAATTCAAAGTGATATACAACCGGATGGGTTTTGGCTCCTTGTGGCTTGAAAAAAAACAACTTTTCTTGTAAGAAGTAATAATATATTCCCCTAAGCTCTCACTGTTGGTTCTTGCCATTACCACAAATCAGGGGGATGTTGCTTAAATTAGAAGAATATCTTTGTAGCAATGAGAGAAACAGGCCCCAAGCATTCTTCAAGGACAAAGAATGTTGTTACTATGTGATCTGTAATGTATTTTACTGCTGTTAGGTCTACAGGGTTAAAAGGGTAAAAGTTGGTGACCTCCTGAACGGTCCATCCGTTGTGGTTCATTAACCATGCAACAAAGAGCAACAGAGCTAAGAAAGAAAGAAAAAGACAATAACCTTAATTACTTCTGCTTCCTTTTAGGCTAGTTTCACTGTTTCACAGTAGAGTTCAACTTTGTGCCACAGTTTTAGTGTGACTTCATGTTTCTACTGTATTGTCACAGAAAAACAATATTGAGATTGTCTGAAAATGTTGCATAGACATCTGTACTCGTGTTCATGTATCCCCTAAATTCCAAAAATTTAGAATTTGTCATAATAATTGAGATCTGTGCTCAACTACAGTCGATGCCACCAAGTAAAATTATTTGAATCATTCACTATATATGTAGATCTCCCTTACTACATCCTCCACAGCATTGTCTTGTACTTCTTCGTGGGTCTTTGAAAGGAAGAAATAATGCATGAAATCTGGAAGACATGAGAATATGCACTTTATAAATAAAATGGTGGCAAACAATGCTTCTGGCACTTAATATTTTTATTTCTCAACTGTCACTTCTCAGCCTTCTATGTGGCTCTGGCTCAGAAAATGTGTGGTTTCTTCTCACCGCTCATCTCCATTTATTATCTATTCTCTTCAGCCACTCAACACTCCAGCATACTATAACCACACCTTTCAGTTTTTGGTTAATCTGGTTTGCAGTTGTTGCCTCTAATCAAAATACCATTTGTTATGAATGACTAAACAAACGGCTATTTGCTTTACAGAGAACATCCTTGAACATCATAATAAGATGCAGTACAGCTTAATATGTGCAAAATATTTTCATTTTATATCCACAACATACTGTGTTCATATAACATGGATATTAAAATGTGGTTTTTGCTAGATTTGTTGAACCGTTTTATTTCATGAGTCTCCACAAAGACTGCTGGCTGCTGACATGAAAGACATGCCAATAACTAGCAGTAAACATCTCAGATATGTAATTTACTTAGAAGGATATCTGTTTCTAGCTATATATTTATCGTATGTTTTGTACACAGAAAAACCTTAGAAACTTGGATTGCTTCACATTCAAATAAAAAGACATAGTCTCCCTCCCCAGGCACATTACAGATTCCATTAAAACCCAGTTTCTGACCTGAGATTGTTTCCCCAACTTGAAAAAACAATGTTAAGTGTATCTGTTGATATGGGTAGTGAAACAATAGGGGTCCTTATCAGTAGTGTGTGTGCGTATGGAGCACTGTTTCGAGCGAATGCACTCTACAATATATCTACAGTACATAGAGTCACCTATATGCATAATCGTTCTGCATTCAGCTCAGAGTTTTGATTCTATCTTTGTCCCTTTAGCATGTGAAGCATCCCACAATCTGATAATCGTATCTTTCCATCTCTATGGATAATAAAGAATCCGAATATGAATCATGTTTCATTTACTGGGCATTGCCAGCCATCGCCAATTACCCCTGCTTTAATATCACTAATTGACAATTATTTGAAATATTCAATTAGCATAGAAAAATACAAGAATACAAACAGATTGCCAACACATGTGCATCTAAAGGTGCATCTGTACACAGTACTATAGTTATAATTCCAGCAGGATGAACTTACATTTACACTGTGTGCAATATTCTCTTTTGATGCTTCAATTATACAGTGCAAAATGCAAATTAAAAGAATTTCAGTGACTAAAAGTGGTAAGTTGAAGAATTAAAACACTTGTATAAACCCTTCCAAGGCAATGAGTTTATTGTCTTTTTTAGGATATACATTAGACCTCATCTTCATGTTATCTAGAAAGCTTCCTAGAGGTCGGAGACTCTGGTCTCGTGCTTTCTTCCTATGTTCATTTGTGACCATGGTGTTTCTTTGACTTTCAGCTGGGTTCTATACTTAAATACTCATTTTTTATTTTTCTAAAAGAAGACTTGTCGCCAGTGAACTGAATTACAGAAGCCGAGCAAACCAAACAGATTTAGAGTGACCACCACATGTTGTTGAACTCAAGAGGCAATTATGTAAAATAAATACATAAATAAATAAATAGAAATCGATGGGTTACTGTCATTCTGTTTGAACATCCAGTGAAATGCTGGTGAGCTATTTACAGCATTTTAACATTGTATATATTAATAATGAAAAAAGCACCATTTGATCAAAATGAAAGCGCTTCACATAGTAAACCCAAACTGCCCACTCCCCCCCCCCCCTCCCTTATGAAGGAATGGGAAAGTCCACTCGCAAAATGCAACAGGGTCAGTGCAGGTCGCTGGGTCTAGGAGGGTGATTGGATGCCGGGTGTTGTTGCGGACCTGCCATCTACTCTGCTTTCTTGGCCTTCCTCCTGCGGGTTCCTTCGTTCAGCTCCTCTTTGGTTTTTGCTGGAGATGCAGCGGGGGCGGCGGCAGGGGCAGAGTGCTGATGGTCATGGTGGTCCTCGGCGCCTCCAAGTGGGGAGCAAAACAGGAAGTGGCATACCCAAGATTCCACGAGGGTGAAGGGAGAGCCGTGAGAGTGGCGGGCAGTCATGACCACCTGGAACATAGTAGAACAGTTTTAGCAGGCAGGGATCCTGAGAAAGAATGTGCAGGGGTTACATACTTTCAGCGATATGTCTTAGACAGATAGAGAGTGGGCTTAGAAAGAATGACTAACACTCAGTGCCTGCTAATTTAGTTACTTAGGGTAAGGCTAGTGCTTTTGGTGACACATGGGACTGACTCCAGAGTGATAACACAATTCATTGTTGTAATCCCTCTCTGCATGTCAGGATGTACCTTGGAAGTGGCCATGAACAAAGTAAAGAGGCAGATGAGGACACTCTTGGAGACAGGCAGCCAATGTGTTTCTTGGAGGGTGAACAGTATGGCTCCATACAGACTTGCCTTAGTTGGGCTGTTGGGAGAAAGTGACAAGGTAATCCACTCATGCTGACATATCCCTCTCAAGTGCATATATGGAAAAGTAAACTGTAAACAGAATTCCATGATATCAGCATAAGCATGTGAAATTTAGATTACTCTCAATTTTTGCTCTGGAAAGAAAATGTATTATATTAGGTAATTAACTTTCCGACTAAAATAAGACTCTGATCCCGGTCATTCTCAGAGATTATACATCGTACTGTATTTGCTTTAAGAAGAATGGGGGGAGTACTTCAGTCTCCAGAAGATTATGAAGAAAAGTATTTTTTTTAAACCACAACCTTAAAGCACCAGGGCTTTCACTCACAATGACATATTCAGAATTTCATTGCTCTCTGGTCTCCACACTCCACGTAGCAGCTGCTCGAAATTGGACATCAGAGCCACTCCGGAGCCTGTGGGGATATAAATAGGAAGGATAAAGGAGAAATAATTAGGAGTCAGAGTGTCCTTGTGTTTTTCCTCCTGGTAAGTGTGGTCCACCAGGAGGTGCCAGAAGTCTGAATTAGGAGGCTTTGGAAAAGAGAGGTACCCCACCTTTGACATAACCAGTGATGATCATGACGAACCAGCCGTGGTAATAGGCGTGATGGGCATGGTGCACACCGGCAGCAATTTTCCGAGTGCGGACCACCTCCTTCAGAGCCACCAGCACCAGCTTAACTGGCATGAAGGCCACGCATTTGTAGAACAGGTTGAGTGGGCAGAAAAAGACGAGGTACCTGTTGTTGTTACGTTATACATATAAGTGAAAGACAAGAAGAAGTTACTTCATATTTGGTCTCCGTTTAAATAACTTGAATACACAAACCACTCCTCTTTGGTCGATGATACCAAGCTGTACAACATTAACTTCCCTGAGCTGACAACTCAAATGAAGTGTGTTGTGTCAGTATTTGCAGAAGGCACATAATAGATTTGCTATGGCTTTACATTCAGCACACTAACCTACTTATATCATATTAGACAATTCTGCAATATGTTCATGAAGCATACTGAAATATGAACTACACATTCATATTTATTACAAAAAAGATAAAGAGAAAGCAAAATGGGATTACTATGTTCCCCAATATTACAATAGCCTTTGAATCAACTATTAGTAACAGCACTTTTTTATATTAAATTGAACATGAAACACCAAACACTATATTTAGCATTGTAAAAGAAGTTACACATTTCAGCCTCAGGGAACATTGTACACACAATGTGATTGGATGTTAAAGCTAAAAAGAAGCTCACCAGACAGCTGTGGCTAATAGGACGTGGCTGTTGTTGTGGAAATAGTCAATGGGAGAATCCCCAAGCATCATGTCTGCTAGGATGTAGCTCCCAAAGCAGTAGAGCATGGCACAGAGCCAGGAGGCCACGGGACTCCGGCGAGACACCTCTACTGACCCTGCAGGACAACAACGATTTTCACATTAAACGTTTTTGTCTACACTCTAGATCACTTTTTTTTCGCTGTAAACGTGTTTGTATGCCTACCTTATAATGAAACTTATTCATGAATTCCGTTATTTCAACAATTCTGAAATAATATTGTATATCATAAGAAACTGGTAGAAAAGCGTCTTTGTGCTGCCCCTAATAGAGTACTCAAGTGACTACGTCCCACTGGTTTCGGAAGTAAATTCCCCATTAATTTAGAGCGTAGACATTAACTAAAGCTTACTTTTAAACCATTTCTACTGATTATGTCTTACCATCAATTTCCTGGATTGTTCAATATAACGCCCTTTCGCAAACTATGTCGTTTTTCTGGACCAGCTTCGAGTATATTTTACGTTTTAGTATTTTTTTGTGAACATACCAGTACTGGCACTGTTTAAAAACTCCACGTCCCACAATTCCCTCCGAATGTGCAGCCTTGTCTCCAGACATTGTCATATAACGTTAGCCAGCAGTAGCACACAGCTCCATTTTTAAACACTTTTTTCTAACGTTAGCTAGCTAGCTTGAATGACTAAAAGCTAGAATTGCTTTATGTGGTTAACCGTAGCAGTTTCTGAGCTTGTCGGGCGGGCTTCTCTACTTAGCAAGCTAACGTTAGCTCATCTTCAGCTGCAGTACACCCATCTGCCCAAGAATGTCCAGACAGACGAGATGATGATATCTTCGTAGATAATCAGTAGAAATTGTTTAAAAGTAAGCTTTAGTTAAAGTCTATGCTCTAAATGAATGGGGAATTTACTTCCGAAACCAGCGTGACGTAGTCACTTGAGTACTCTATTTCCTTTCTGCTCCCCACACTGCCTCCGCCCCAATTGTGATGTCAGAGTATCTCTTTGGAGGTACCTCCACGTCATATGAATAAATGTTGTCGCCCACAACGGAAACAGCCGACACCTGATTGGTTCGACCAGCTACGTTACTTTCGTTTCGCCTCCACGAAAACAATGTGGCGTCCTGTTCAATTCTCTTATTCCACCTAAATAGTCCACTAAAATATGTTTCAGAAAATATTTGAGGTGAGAAATAGGCCATGCAGTTGCTGAATCTTGATTCATATTTGATGTGCAATGTGTAGTTTGACAGTTTGATCCAAGTTATACAAAATCATTTGTAGCCCTACAATGTACGTTAATTTATGCAAATGACGATGGACACCCCCACCCCTCTCCCTCGCTCACCCCACAAAGTATTTTTCAAAATTGTGTAGTAGGCGGAGACAGACTGAGACCGTGGGTGTAGTTACTCTTTAAGTGTTTATGTTTTGCTGTACTTTTCTTCCATCTTCATCACTTGGAAAAAAAAACGGTTTAAGCCTAAAGTGAAAATAATGTTTTGTCTCTTGGAGAAGTCTCTATTTGCCTGATATCGAAGCATATACTCACTTCATATCTTGTTGTTCAGTAAATCACACTTTTGAGATTGCTGGTGCATCTAGCATTCCAGCTATGGCACTTGTTTACCCAGTGAGGTTCTCCAAGGTCTGCAGTCAATCCTAACCTTGGCAGTGCTCACTATCGCCAGAAGTCAACAGGATTAGGATATAGGATTGCCCAGGTAAGGAGGTAGAGCCCTGCATGTTTTTCCACTCTCTCTTGCCTACTTTCAAAATTTGTTTAAATATCGCCTGTGTTCACCTCCAATATATTTTGTTCTGCACACAAGTTTGTTAGGTCTCATACTGATTCTGTACAGCATTTATGCACATTAAAATTATCAAGAAATTGATGAGTATTTCTCTTAGAAAAATGCATTTGCAATAAAAAATTTTTAAAAAATATATTTAAAATTTTTCAATGTTGTTTGACAATTGGACTTGTTTGACGACTGGAATACAATGAGACTATTAGCCAATATAAACATAGACATCTCTTAGTTTGCCCTGTGCCTGCCAGTAAATTCATCCTGCTGCAGATGAAGGATTTGGGTAAGCAGGGTATTCGCCACCTCATCATGATGGAGACGCCTCTGGGTGATCGGGTGCTTGCCACACAGTCTACCTGTGCCAGCTGCATAAAATGACATAACAAATAACATTGGCTGAGCAGCTCAGCTAGTGGCCTGCAGAGAGAAAGAAAGCTGGCCGCAGGGTTTCCAGAGGGCACTGGTGCTAGTCTACATCCCCCTGAATTGGCAGAAGTGATGCAGCAATAGGGCAGGTCTAAAGATATGTTTGTGTAAGTTAAATCAGGGACTAAAGGAACAATGTGGGTAATTATTATTTTTTTAAATAGTGGCCTGAGATTCCTCATATTTCAGTCCATTCTAACATAAACACAAATCCCATAAGAAAAATAGGTATCAATATATTAATCTACAAATATACATAGTGAGTGTGTGTGTATGTGTGTGTGTGGGGAGGGGTTAGGGTTTAGTTTATTTATTTTATTTATTTTAGGCTATGTGTTGTAATGTAAAGGCCCTATATATGCTGCTGTGATTTTTCAGAGGTAAATCAAGAGCTGTGAGTCATTCGCTTGGACTCCTAAGCTGCACAGATCCCCAGAAACAGGTGTGCCCTGGTCGAGGAACGATTAGCCGGCAGTTTGACAGAAAAACGATCCTCTGAAATGTGATTTAAAAATAGGGTCTGGTACACTACTTGGCCTGCCTTGCAACTGACAGACCTGGCTCAGCCTTTGACCCTTAACACCTTCTTGAACTCATTCATGAGACTTGTCTGATAGTGTGTGCCATGCGGTATCAGGGATGACAATGAAAATGCCATGCAAATCCTGCTCCACCTGCACAGGATCAAACTGGTTGTGGGGCGGGCAGCTGGTATAGACTATTACACAGTAAGATTTATTTAGGTTATTTCAATTATTCAATTATTACTACACAACTCCTTGTACTTCTAAAACTGCCCAATAAAAAATAAAAATTCACATGACCCGTAGTCCTTTGTGACGATTTTCTTTCTAATAAGTTAGGCCTACTTTGAAACCGTAGTTGAAATCGTAGTGCTGAAGTCAATTAAGCGTAAGCCTGACGTTAAAATATGTAATTTCGTTAACTGACTTAAAAACCTAAGCTACTATATCTGTTCAAAAACTGGACTTTAGCCCTCTGAAGGTTTAAGGGCTTTAATGTAGGCTATGGAGAAGTCGTAAGACACTGACGTGATTGAACTAATGTCAAAAATAACAAAAGAAATTGAGCCAAGCGAGCAAGCACCAACAATTAGGCTATTAATTACTATCAGTATCATCTATGGACAAGCTCTTATTTTAACTATGTGTGAATTCTGGGCTTGCTGCCCTCTATTTAAAGAAATTCTATTTATTGCGGAGCTTCGGTAGCTATGTCGCTGTGTGTCTATCAAATTTCACTGAGAACATTATGAAAAGGACTTTAACTTTGTTAAACTGCGTGTGTTGGGAAGACAACGTCATTAATTAAAACTACTCCCAGGCCACAGTATAGTAGAACTGTATGCATTACTTTTTTAGTTCACCCATAGGGCCTACTTTTTAGGTTATAAAAAGTAGGTTGCTACTCATTTGTTCAACGGTATACATAGCCTGACATACCCGGGCAAAAACGTAGACCACTGGTAAACTAAGAAGCAGTTGAAAATGTGTTCAGTCAACTCAAAAATGAAACGAAAGTAAAGCGTTATTGTCTGATATAGCCTAGAGACTATTTGTACAACCATTTAATAACAGTTTTTCCTTTTTTACATGCAATAGAATAGTCTATATCCGCAACACCTAGGCAACTTAGACATGAAACTTAACTTGCTTGACATTGACAGTAAAATAAAATAAAATAGCCTATTACACAGACGTTAATAATGGCATGCACCCATTCAAATGTATTCACCTTGAAGGCTATACAAAATTTAAAAAACTGGACAGAATATAAGCTACTGACCTGGTTCATACTTGAGGTACAATATGGACACGACGTAATAAGCAAGATCAAAAATAGGAAACATTGCCATTTTTGAGAAATATTGGGCAATTTCGCCCAAATTTAGAACTCCCAGCACGTCCATGCTTTTATTATTTTACTCGCACTACCGCATATACAGAGCCAATTTTTTGATCAAATGCCCCTAGTCCAGCGTCCCGCCGCAAAGCCCCAGTCTCCACGAGTAAAAGCTCTTTCACTCAAGGCGTCCTATAAATACACCTCATCTGCACAGCCATATAAACTGTTCTCTGCCAAGTGTTCTTGCTTGTCAGCTCCATTTACGGAACGTCACCAACTGGACACAATTAGCTGCGCGTTTATACACATAGGTTAAAAATTATGAAAACCTCAACTCCCATTGTATCCCGAAAGAAAATTGATATATTTTGCATCGTTATTTGATTTAGGCTATTCAGAATGTATGTGCCTTCGGAATTCTGAATTCCATGTTATCCCACTGCTGCAACCACAGACCGATTTGCAGAAAACAGTGCCCGCATCAATGCCTTTAAGGAGAACCGATTGGAATGACACTTCACATTATTACGTTGTTTCGATTGCAAATACGTATTTTACGCTGGACTGTAGCCCCGGAGACTGCTTTCTATCGTAGGCTGCATGGTATTAGTTATGAAGCAGGAAAATCGATCTATAGCCACGTGAACCGTCGATATAATTTCAATGTAGCCTATTGCAATACACCTTAAATTAACCTGCGAGCATAGTAGCCTAACAGAATCAAAGCAGACGGGCATGAGCGATGCTATAGGCTACTAGATTCAACCACAGACTGAATAAGAAAGCTTTTGTGAGATACCACCATTGTATCAATTCTCGCAGCAATTTAGATTATTGTCTTTCGTCATTGCAAGTTTGATGACACAAAAAACATGCCACGTGCAAAGACGGGACAGGGAGCTTATGCCCATGGATGTAAATAGGGTTTATCAGATAGACCATTGTGCCAGACCAGAACTAGCCTAATTTTTTATTTACATGAAGATACTCTTTTGGTTTGGTATCACCCTGCTGAAAAAAACATCACAAACCATTAGAGAATATATATTTTTTTTAATGGTGCTTAGTGGTCTCGACTGGTGATCTAATGATGTGTACTGTGTTTTAATTGAATCTAATGGTCATTGATAGTGATCCAATGTTATCCGAATGTAGTTCTAATGTTAATCTACTATTATCTAATGGTGATAAGATGGCATTTCCTGGTAACCTGATGGTATGTGATGGAAACCATGAGAAAAATTTCGAATGGTTTCTATGTTCTATTTCAGTGGTTCTCAAACTCGGTCCTGAGGGACCCCTGTCTATGCTGGTTTTCGTTCCAACCACAATTGCAATCCCAAAAATTTAACAAGCTGTTAATTTATCTTAATTAGGTTAATTAGGCTTTTCATGTTTAGAGGGATTATTTACCATTTTAAGCCACATTATTTTAGCAATATGCCATACATTATGCATACCATGAATAATAAAAGTCCAATATTGACATTGTGCTATACTGAAAACAAGTCCAAAAAGAGAGGTAAAAATATTTTAACTGATCAAATGAATATGAGAGGTGAATCCTAATAGGATCCTAATTGGTGAAATTGTTGACACATGGCCACTAAAACGAACCATTTGTTAAATAATGGAGAATTCAAAGACAAAGCAAATGATAACGAGCCACACTTGATGGACACACTTCCAGGCTAAGCATGTCGCAGACAGTCTGTTCCGTCGACCTGACCCCCAGCAGTCAGGGACTGAGAGGGGGGTCATTGGCTGACCAGGAATACTGTTCATCACCCCGCCCCTGGATCTCTCCGACAATGCGATGATTCTCAGAAGATGTCAGAAGGTGTGCAGAATCCAGGCCCCTAGCCACCCTGCAGTGACGCTGTTCGGGTCCATGGTATAGGGGTATGTATATTTCAGCGCTCATTGTGTCGAAGCTACTACACATATCAGCGATACCGTAGCACTTCAGACGATGCGGCAGGCAGCCTCTGGTACTGGTAACACTTCAGGCATTGAAGCCCCCTCCACGAGGGCGCTCTACCCCAGGAAGTGGGCAGAGGTCAGCCGCTGGTGCCAACAATGTTTTTTGGTTTCCAGTTTTTGTTTTTGTGTGGTTTGTTTTTGGTTTTCTCTCTCTCTTTGTTTTGGGGGGAGGGGAGAGTGGAGTCCAAGGGTATCTGGTTATCCATATCAGACTGCACTGCTGATGACTGACTGCCTGCCTGGCCGGCCTGGGCCTCACCAGCAGTTTTTTTTTGAGAGCCAGGAGGCTTCGCCCGCCTAGGTCAAACTCAGTCAAGGGGCTTACAACTGGCTTTGAATCCCCTCACTGAGCCGCAATTCGAGCGGGCCGGACTCAGTCTAACCTTAAAGACTGCCTTCCTGCCCGCTATTGCCTCCGCGAAGTGTGTGAGCGAGCTGCACGCACTGTCAGTACACCCCTCTTGTACCCATAGCTCATCGATATCTCTGCTTCTTAACCCCGCTTTCAGCCTAAGGCCCTCTCATGGTCGTACATCTCTTGCTATGGTGTTGGAGGTGTTTCACCCTCCTCCCCACGAGACCCCTAACGAAACCAGGCTGCACTCACTGTGCCCCGCCTGGGCTCTACGGTCTTATACCTCCCGCACAAGTGCAGTGAGGAAGACCAAAAATCCTTGTATTGTTTTGGAGGGGCTATGCGGAGCTTCACCCTTTTGTTCAGCGCTTAGCCCTCTGGATCATAGAGACGATTCCACGGCATACAGCAGCTCTGACGCATCCCCTCCCACAGGCGTGGTAGCTCACCCCACTTGGGCATAGCTACCTCCTGAACTTTAATACGTGGCGCCCGTTCGCTGACATTGTGTAGCGGCGGCCTGGGCCTCATCCCCCCACATTCGCCAGGTTTATCACCTGGGCATAGTGTCATTCACATTGGTTGCCTCCCCTGTCCTCAGGTCAGCGGCGCAGCCATGAATATGATTAGGGTTCTATCACCCGGTGGTTATTTTCCACGTTTCTCACTTGAGCTTGCTCTTCTGGTAGAACCGCAGCCAAAAGTGCATTTTTTACAGGATTCACACTCATGCTATGACCTGCGTTCCTGGTACCCTGCTACATCCCCCGCCTGACTTTATTTGGTACTCTGTGACCCATACTGTGGTGTGTTGACCGATATGAAATAGAACGTACGGTCAACACGCCACGCTGCGTGGTCAGAGGGGGAACCTTGTGCCCTCAGGAGAGCAAGTGCCCTCAAGTCGGCGAAAGAGGTCGAGCGGCATACAAGCGCCATATTTATGGTGTGACATGGGTCCGCCCGTAGTGGTGGTTAATTTGCTATTCGGTCTTCTAGCAGCTCCCCCTCTTGACAAGGATGACCCATACCGTGGCGTGTTGACCGTATTCATAAAACCAGGGTTACATCCATAACAGGGTAGTAAGGAGACAATTAAACCACAGTTTTTATTAAACCTGCAGCTTTGGATGAGAAGGATATAGAGCAGTTATATCTGTAAATGTTGACCTGTTATTAGTTTTATGTTCTTGTTGTTGCATTTTTATTTAAATCATAATTGGCCTGCCTGGTAAAATAAAGGTTAAATTAACAAATAAATAAATAAAAATTATATAGAAGTAGAAAGAAAGGCATACTATCAATTTTCACTGGAATAGTTTATTTAGCCACCTGGTCAATTGGAAATTGTAATTTACAGGGAACTAAAGTGACTAGAGAACACAAGAGATTGCAGATGTAGGGAGATGCTTCAAGTGGCCAGATGTAGAGACAATGTTTGGTAGAATTTACCTGGGCTTATAACCTTCCGACTCTTTCAATAAAATTTCAATGGGATATTTAATGACCAAGCTGTGTCAGGACCCCAGAATAATAACACCTGCTAATTAACAAATCGGCTTCAATCAAGACCTTGATAAGTAGAATCAGGGGTCTTCAGTGCTGGGCTAAAACACCCACACCGGCTCTTTTCGGATAACCCCTAACCTTCCACGGACTACGGGCCTTATAAACCTTCCCGCTTTCCTCTTAAGCTTCAAAAGCGTAGTCTTCATTACCCATTTATAAAACGTGACGCTACCGTGTGTACATCCATGCGCACTATGGTCGTTCCAGTACTACAAGCACAACATGTTTTACGTTTGATTATTTCTCTACCAGCATTGTGTTATACCCATAGATTGTATAAAAATGGTTACACCTTGTTGTGGACTGTCTGAGGGCATTTTAGCGTGATACTTTTTTCTGTGAGATAATGTGGTGACTTCCGGGTTAGTAGCCATCACGTGAAGCTGACTTTAACTTGCTTACATTCTATTGGTTGTGGTGTTGCAGGTATGGGAAAACCCTTCTGCTATTCGCGCAATTCATGCCTCAATCATTGTGGCCAGGACGTAGTTGCATTCTGTAAATTTGCTTGGTTGGCTTGGTAAGACGGACAAAATGATCGGCGATATCTTGATATTCGGGTAAATTCATATTGTTAGTGACATTACATTCAGTTTCCATCGTTGTCTGGATACGTAAATATTCACAAGATCATTATCACCGAAACAACGAATTGACAAGTTTGTCTAATATGCTAATGTAGCTAACATAGCTGGCTAATGTTAGTTTTGGATGTTTTGTTGTGTTTGCTAGCATGTTCGCTGACGTTATCTACAGTTAGCTACTTTGTCTACGTGTGAGGTTGATTCACTGAGATGAACGTTAACATTTACTTTTGCCTTGTAGGACCTTGCTAATGAATGCCGGAGCAGTGTTGAATTTTAAATTGTAAGTATGAGAACACAGAATTTAAAAAAGCGAAATGGTTGCCTACATAGCTTGCTGGCTAGTTAATTTACGTAAGTACACGTCTTCATGTAGCTAACGTTGCACGTCTAATTCCATACACCTATAGGTAAACTGTTAATTAAACATAGTCCTGCTGTAATTTGTTGTGTCGTTTGTTAGCTAAGAATGCTACTCGGAAGTGATAAAACATGACCGCAAATGTTTTTCTTAGGAAAAAAGGGGATTCCCAAGGATTTGGCGATGAACCTCACGGACCCACCACAGGTAGCTTTTCCCAGCGGTTAACTTATTGGATTTATTTAAAATGGTAAGATCCAGTAATCAAATCACAAAAGAGTTGAGGCTTTTGTAATATTTTTCAGGTGACAACATCAGGGAATTTCTTCTGAGTCTACGTTATTTCCGGATCTTTATTGCTTTGTGGAACATCTTCATGATGTTTTGCATGATTTTGTAAGTATTTTTTTTCCATTGTATTTTTTTTGCGACCCAGGTACAAGGGTCTTACAGCTTGATTCAAAATTGAATGTATGTTAATACTATTTTGCAGTTTGTAAAATTATATATCATAATATCAAAGGTTAACAATCCTATGTGGTATGGTGTAGTTGCCTGAGTGGTCCCATCCCCCATTTCATGTATGGTATGTTCAGTAACTTATGTGCTTGTTCACGACAACACAATATACATTACTTGTCCTCTTATGTCATGTGTATATACTCAAGGATGCAAGGGTGTGTGAGCGTGTGTCTGCCAGATGTGGGTGAGAGTGAATGTGTGGGCATGTGTTTAGGAGAGGTGGATGAGTGGATAGGTGTGAATTTGTGAGGATGAAGATGAATGAATGATGAGTGGTTGAGTGTGAGTTAATGGAGGTGTGAGTGCATTATATTTGTTCATGTTCAACTTCACAAACAAGTGGGCTTGAGCGAAGATGTTGAAGCCTATGTAAGTTAGCTCCATATGAATGTGAAGGACTGTGGCTCTGTAAGCTACTGTCATATTGGTTTTATTTGTCCATGTGTATGTTGTATATTGTAAATGATTTAATAAAATATATATATTAAATAAGTTAAGCTAAAAATATTAAGTATTTCAACAGTGGTTCTGTACTCCAGCACATTGGATTTGAAATGACGGACTGCACTGTAGGTCAGAGTCAAAGAAAAATGTAGTGTTGATTGATAGAATACCCCTTGATTTGTACATAAATTTTTTCCATTTTCACAGGTTATTCGGATCATAGGGAACAAGAAGTTTGCAGAGTTCTTTCGAATCCACATTAAGGGGTGTTTTGTGATGACATTTCTGAGTGTCAGACTATCTGTTCGCCTGAAAAGCTACACCTCTGTCGGATTTAATGGATAATGTTTCCTGTAATAATATTTTAAGTGTCATACACATTTTGCCCTTTTCCCGTTGTTCTTTTTGTGCCAACTTTACTCCATTGTCTCGGCTCATTCAGCAAAAGGTTAGAAATTCTAAATCCTAAAGTGGACCAAATACTAAGCCCTTGGCACATCAAAATGATCCATTTTTGAGATGGAGGCCATTGAACTGAAACTAAATGAAACGGAATTGTGTGTCCAGCTGGGCTTGTCCATGATGCCAACAATGGTACAGTCACATTGTGTGGTGAGATGTATATTGCAGGGGTGAATATTGCTATGTTTTACTATATTTGGGCATGCACATATTAATATTATTGCTTTTGTATTATAAAATGCACACTTCCTCTGGTGTATAATCATAAATTATGGTTTGTATATGAATAGTTTTTTCCTTTTTAGTTTTTGTATCCCTTCCAAATGATATCTATTTGTAAAGGTTTGTTCTTGTGTCTATGATTATCATTTTTAACAGCCTTTTTCTGTAGGCAATACAACATTGTCTTGGAAGATAGAAAAACAAACACTCGTGAGGCTAGTACAGCTTTAATAAGAATTGTACTTTTTTGCTGGTACTGGTAATGTGTGATGGTTATTTTTGACTGATAAGACTGACATTGTTCTCTGAATGAATCAAACTGGATATCGATTTTGAACCAAAAGATAGACTTTATGCAATCACAGTTCTTCAGCCAGTCATGACTAAATATGTTTTTGGGATATTGTAAAATAAATGTAATATTTGCACCAAGATGCCACGTTTCACCAATTGTTTAAAATCTTGTCACTTTTTTTGCAATTTTGCAAACTCTTGACAATATGCAGAAAATAGCCTATGTCCTCCTTTCCTTGCACAATAAGATGAAACTAAGATAAGGTAAATTATCATACTTCATATGAGCCAGAATACACCATGAATATTGTAGTACTGGACTATGAAACAAGCTGCAGTTACTGAGGGAAGACTTGTTCGACAACTTATTACTACCATATTGGTAACATATAAAGCTAAGGACATTTGTTGCATTAATAAGTCAAGTCACGTTTATTTATATAGCACATTTCATACGACAAGCGCAAACTCAATGTGCTTCACAACATAGTTAAAACAAGACAAAAAAGGGCAATGTTGCAAATTAAAACAATTTAAAAACAATTTATTTAATAAAAGCACATTGGATTTAAACCTGATCTTAAGTAATTTCCTGAGCTGCAAAACAGGATGGTTTGATTACCAGTTATATTTCATGCCTGCACATATGAGACTTAAAATCACATGATTGTGAGCCTGAACTTTGCTTTAACAGATGGCCAATATGCCAACACCAGTGGAGGTAGAGGTCACAATGAAACGGTAGATTCAGGACTATGAGGGAGACTTCGCTAAGTCTGTACAGAAAGCATAAATTCTATAAATTTATTTTCTCACTTCAATGTGCAAACCTTTAGTACCATGCTCAAAAGCAACATTGACTTCAAAGTGAGAAATTCTGCAGGACAGCATTATTTACCCAAGACAAATTAAATACTTATGCCAGTACAGTTAATTATTAGCAATTATGAAGGGAATGAGACGGTGTTCTGGCAGTGGGTAGTGTCGTCTATTCTTTATCAAAGAGCCGAGATGCATTGAAATAAATAGCCGATGCATCTCTGCTGTAATGCTATTTTTGTATCCAAAATGGCTTAGCAATTGACCAAAACATTTCAAGAGATGGAGACCAATATCAAATTATTCCTTGCCTGCGTGACAATTAGGAATCATCAACTGCCCATATATCAGGTAAGAGCAACAAACTCAAACCGCTGCGCAGGTAAGAAAGGCAGAAAAAAAAAACTGATGATGGCACATGATGTGAAAATTGAAGTACAATTTAAATTTTACTCTAAAGAAAAATATGGTAACACTAAGTATGAGCCGTTTTTGTCATTTGTGGCTTGGGATTGCAGTAATGTTAAATGCTAAATAAATACATACATGAAAAGTATAAAAACACTTAAATAACCATTTAGCTTGATCCAATCGCTCAAACTTTAGTTCAAATGACGCTGTAAACTGATATGTGAAGTGACAAAATGGGGCACTGCCATTGTAATAATTGGATATCTGATAATGGTAATAACACGGTACTTTCCTGGTGTAAATGCGATGGGATGTGGTGGAGTTCTCCCGGAATTTGTTTGTGGTGTGAATGCCAGCATTGTTGGCGTGAAAGTGTCTTTATTCCTCCCGGTTACTATTTCCTCGGCCTTCAGCGAATTACCTTCCTTAAATATATTACCTTGTCCCGCTGATTAGACTAGTGTCTCTGGCAGGTGTCTGCGTTTGTAAGTAGTTGTGTTCCTCCTGATTATTCGTTGGGCAAACGTTTTTGCAGAGATTCATTACTGTATCGAAATATTGAGATGCCGGAAGTCACAATAGCGGAACTTCTTAATGTTGGAACAACTTATTCATTTGTATTTGTACCGGAACTATTTTCCTTACCCCGGAACAGACGTAAAGACGGTTGTCTCCGGTGTTTCTGTAGCGTCTCTGTTGTTTCTTTAGTCTAGTGCATTTCAGGGAGCAGAGCAGAAAGCTAGGTGAGCGACGGAGAGGTAGTGGGGCACAAACGTCAAAGGAGCTCACTCCCTGGGCATAACTATACAAAACAGACAGATCTATAAACACACAAATGGTGCAAAAAGCACCACAGAAAGCATGGGGTTCCACCTCCTAGCACATCTCCCGAAAGGCCTGTGAGTGTCTGCAAGTCACCCACCCGTCTCTTCGGAGGATTCCTCTCCCCCCGCCGGCCGAACCGCACCAGCCAGGCAATGACAGCGGCCTCGGCAACCCCGCAGCAGATGAGAGACCGGCTGCTGCAGGCCATCGATGGCCAAAGCAATGTGAGTAATGAGCCTCCTGCGAACAGTCCCCCATTTACCTCCGTCCTTAGCTTATCTTGCTTGCTAACTAACCTGCCTAGATAAATGGTTAGGGTTGCCAACAGACTGATTCAATGGCTAACATTACACGACTCATGCAAGCACAAACACAGGCTCCTGATTTGCTCTATCCGTGGCTTCACTCAATGTCGCTTTCAAAACATTTATCGTTAACTAGTTAGAAAGCTAGTTCGCTGAAAAACATGGGTTTGTTTGGTCGCTGTTATTTTTACAAAAAGCTCCTCTTGTGTGCTCTCACTGGGAAAAGAATCCACGCTAGCTAGAAGAAACTGTATGGCGCGATACTGTAAAGTGCATACACTATTTAGCTAACGTTATGTAGCTTGCTGTTTGGTCTTAGCGGTCTGGAGTTGGTAAAAATTGTAAGGCTTTCTGGGTGGGTTTAGCATAATATTTAATTTCATGCTCAGATGTCAGCAATGCTCATATGTCTAACACTGGCTAAAACTGTCAATCCTGCTGTCGTGTAAAATAATTAGCTAGAAAGCAAGGTAGCTTCCTGCCTGTTAGTCAACTGGCTACACTCTACATGTGACATTGCCAGCTGGCTAAGTTGGGAGGAAAACCCAAGTTAGAGAAGTTCATTAACTTCAGTAGCTTTGATTTAAAGCTAATTACAAAATGAACTAGCAAATTAGCCATCTATATTTTGAATGTTTTAACATTAGTCAATATGGCTAACGTTACTTGCGAAAAAGCTGGCTAACGTTAATGTCGATGAGTTTTTCTTAAAGAAAACTTATAATAAAAATGTGATATAACCAGCATTTCTGATTGTCCCACTTATTGTCTTGGTATAAGTCACTGAAATGAATCTCAAATTGAAATATTTGTGTTAATTCCTGGGTCATACCATAAGTTGGACAAAATACTTGGACCACTCGTGAGTCATAATGCAAGAACGGCCTTTGTGTTGCCACTTCCGGTCGGCTTGAGTCCACAGGGAAGGTCGGGGCTGTGCTGTGTTTGAGGCCCAGAAATGGGTCCACACACCGAAGTGTTTACAGGCAAGTTAAACTTGTCATTGGTTTACATGTAAAGTTGTCAGTGTGTTGGGGTTCGTGTTTTATTTGGAAAATGGTTGATCATATATTTGTTTGGAGAGCGATAGCTAACATTTGTTAGCTTGCTAATTGGCTAGCCAACTAATCATGTAACGTTATCTCAAAATCGGTATGGTTGGGGCCAGATCAAGTTGGTTAGTTAACGTTACAGTTTTTCTTTGCTAACGACGTTGGTTGGTTGGTTCAATGGCTAGCTAAAATGTATAGCTTGCTAAGTTGCTAACGACTCGGAACATGCTAGGTTAAATAAACATTTTAATAAGCTAACTTTGGCCAGTTACAGGCTAACATTCAATATATTACTTGCAAGCTATCTGCACAGTAGCGGAGTTGTCAAGACCTACTGTGTGCAGCATATGGAGTAAATAACTTATTTTTAAGTAGCCACAACAATTTAAAAAAAGCAATTGCATTAAGGGATAAGTATCGGCATATGAAGTATTTATGCCATTGACTGAACGAATTAGCCAGCTATTCAAAGTGAGTTTTATTTTACTCAATGCAAATAAAGCAAGGTGGGAGGAATGGCTACTTTTTTATAGGCTTTGTACTGTAACGTTACTACACGGTGAGAAATTTTGTTTTGAATGGTCAGTCATACTTTAAAATCTGTTCTATAAAGAATATAAACTCCTTTTGACATCTTTGACATTGCTGTCTGCACTTGATCACTTCAAAGGACTGTAACAAAATGCCTTTTGTGATCAATTTTTTTTTAAATTTTCAATAAAAACATTGTATTGACATCAGCAAGCATCCAATATCAAATACCATTTAGAATGCACATAAACTATATTCCAAAGGCTTCAAAGGTCATTTCATAGTTGGGTTCAGAAGAAGCGTCTGATACAGCATGTCATGCCACACATCTGCTCCACACTCGCATATATCATTCTGACTTGTCTCCATTGTCAGCATGTCCAGCTTGAGTGTTGCTGACACCACTGTGTTCTGCTGTGTCGGTGAACATTGGAGAGCGTCGGCTGTTTGTTCCTTCCAGTGAGGGAAAACTGGTCCTGAAGATAGTTTGATTGTGAGCATGAATTTAGTGAGGTTTGATTACTTGCAGTCAGTAAAAAATGACACCTGCGTGTGTACCCTTGTTCTTCTGACCGAACTCAACATGCGGTATTTCTTTTCCGATTTTGTTAAACCTCAATAAAATCCCATCTGCTTTTGTTGTACCTGAAGAAATACAGTGTCTTGCACCTTCCACATAACGTTTTTAATTCATACCATGAACCGCTGTAGTTTCCCTCAGTTGAACTTTAGTGTGGTGTCTATAACTGGCAGAATGCACAAAATTTGATTTGAGGAAAGCATTGTATCGCATGAATATGATCTCCTTTGATTTAGGCTCAAATAATTTTAGTTATATATTCCAGCTTTCGGTTGGCCTTTATTACTGCAAAGGTGCAATGTCTAGAGACTGATACTTTGGTCAGCTGTTACACCCAGTTCCTTTTCAAGTGGAGTGCATTCTGACTGTTCCTCCCCCATAAAATAATTCTGTCTGAAATTATTTCTCGCGCGTAACAATGTTACATTTCATTTCCTTGGAGCAGTACTGCAGCTTGCAAAACAAGGTCAAAGAACACTAATGCCCATGGTCTGCACCTCTTTAATGCTGAAGACAGTGTCAGGGTTATGTTTTCGCAAGAAGAAAGCCAATCACAGATTTTTTGGAACTGTAGGAGGTAGTTAATTTAACTAGGTGAAAACAAAAACATAATTGTTCATCGCTGTTTCTTGTAGTCTCTAGCAAAAGTACACAGACAAAAAGTAGGCCTACAGATAAATTGCTAATAATACAGTTGTGTTCAAATAAATAGCAGTGCATTTTTAAAAAAGTGAATAAAGTGCAAATATTTTTTAATAGCTTTTAGTTCCATATTTCAAATGTAGTGGAAACATTACACATTCAATTCCAAATCAAAGCATTAACAAATTTTATCAAGTCTGCGTTATTCTTTTACAGGAAGCAACGAAAAGGAATATTAATCTGTTAAAAAAAATAGCAGTGTCGACGTTTTTCTCTTCAAACTCAAACACTTACTGTATAAACTGTAGACATTTTTCAAGATTTAACTTCACTTTAAATTACTGAACTAATATTTAGTTGCATAACCATTGTTATGTACTGCTGCGCATCTGCATTGCATCGATTCAACCAACTTCTGGCACCTAGAAACAGGTATTTCAGCCCAGGATGAACAAAATACATTCCACAGTTCCTGTTAATTTTTGGGTTTTGCTTCAGAAACTGCATTTTTAATGTCACCCCACAAGTTTTCAATGGGGTTGAGGTCGGGGGATTGAGCTGGCCACTCCATTACCTCAATCCTTTTTGTCTGGAACCAAGATGTTGCTCGCTTACTCGTGTGTTTGGGGTCGTTGTCTTGTTGAAACACCCATTTCAGGGGCATTTCCTCTTCGGCATACGGCAATATAATCTCCAAGCATTTTGATGTATTCAAACTGATCCATGATTCCTGGTATACGATAAATAGGCCCAACACCGTAGTAGGAAAAACATCCCCATACCATGATTTTTGCGCCACCGTGCTTCACTTGAATTAAGTACCCGGGGGTCGTCTGACATACTGTCGAAGACCCGAAAAGAACAATTTTACTCTCATCAGTCCACAGAATGTTAGGCCATTTCTCTTTGGGCTAATGAATGTGTTCCTTGGCTAATTTTAACCGATTCTGCCGTTTTTTCAACAATGGTGCTTTACGGGGGCTTCTTGCTGATAGCTTAGCTTCAATCAAACGTCTTCTTACTGTAACAGCACTTACAGGTCATTTTAGATCATCTTTGATCTTTCTGGAGGTGATGATTGGCTGAATCTTTACCATTCTGACTATTCTTCGATCCATTTTAACAGTAGTTGCTTGTTTCTTTCCGCGTGTTTCAGGTTTTTGTTGCCATTTTAAAGCATTTGAGATCTTTTTAGCTGAGCGTCCTATAATTTGCTGCACTTCTTTATACGTTTTCCCCACTCCAATCAACTTTTTAATCAAGTTACGTTGTTCCTCCGAGCAATGTTTGGAACGGCCCATTTTACTTAGCAATTCAGAAGGAAATATATTTTATAACAATGTGTGAAACATTTGCTTCCCTTCTTCCTTAATAAAGGACCATTAATGACACCTGTTTTTTCACAGAATGAATGAATTCTCTAATTAAACTCCACACTGCTATTATTTTGAACACGCCTCTTTCAATGAATGAGTCAATTACTCAGAACAAGCAGCATGCATTTCATGACAGTTGGGTCTGTTGTTTTTTTTATTACACTACTACATCTACAAGTAAATTATTTGCCATGCAGAAATATCACTACTACTAATAACAGTGGTTCATCAGGTTACTGATGTTGTACTGCTATTTTTTTGAACACAACTGTATATGCGTTTGATTCTGGTGTTGCCATCCATCTTCAATTGCCGTGTTCTCCATGGTTGTGTAAGCATGTGAGTCCCGTTGTATTTGGGTAAGAAATAATGTTGAAACTCATGTGAAGGACACCTGCTGTTCTGGCCTGTGGCTGCTCAATTGTGACCAATGTTCAGAAAGGTCTGAGTCAGTTCAGGGGGTTTCTGGCTGGTTGTGAGATGGCTTTGTTTTGTGCTCATTCTCTTTTATATGTGAGCATTGACTGTGAAAGCCCATATAGTGCTTATGAAGTGTTTCTTAGATTGCATTGATATTAGTAGTGATTCTCTGGAATCTTTTGAGCCTAAGCAGAATAACATGAGGAAAATAAGGCACAAATTTTGTTTAGTCTAAATCTTATATTGACATCAATCACTTGTTCACGAAATAAATTATGCGATGACAGGCTTGATTAGTGGTTATGTTTGATATATTAACAATGGAGTTAAATCGGTAACAAAAAAATCAAAAATGTTGAAATCACTAAAGCTGAACAATGCCAGTAAAAAGAATGTTCTTTCCCCCCTTTTCTATTTATATAACTTGTATTACTGTAATGAGTAAATGTCACATTGTAGTTTATACTTACTACCATTTTAACCCTGAAACTGACGCTGCTTTCAGTTGGTGAGAAACACGGTATCATTCAGCTGCACATGTGAAAGTCCATGCAAACTTACTTCATTTTTTTATATTACCCCACCACCCCATCCCAAACAATTTGAAAATTGAAACTGTATACGTGGTCTAAATGTAATTGGACAAATGAACATAAACTTAGTCGTCTTATTTAATATTTGGTCGCATATCCTTTGTATGTCATGACATCCTCATGTCTGTGACCCAACAACATTAAAAGACTCTTGATAACTTATTCTTAGGTACTCTGACAAGTGATACTATAACCCCTCTGCATTTGAATGGATCTCTGTGGGAATTGGGGGTGGGAATAGATTAAGCACAGGAATAGTATGGAACACATGGTTGGCTAAATGGCTGTAAGTATTCAATGGTCTGAGGTATCAAATTATCCTCATACCATCACTCTGCTGCTAGATATGCAGCATATATGGAAGGATCACTTTAAGGGTTGTTTCTTATTTATTTTCCCATAGAGTTCAATAGTAAAGAGTCGGGAGAAACAACCCATAAATTGATCCAAAATCTGCGCTTTAACCTCATAGTCACTGTTCCATTTAAAACACAGCCAAAACAACATAAATTGTGTCACTGTCCTAATACTTAGGGACTGTACTGTAAATCGGTTTAAGTTGGATACAGCTACCTAGTCTTGAAAATTGAAGAGGTAATTCTTACAATTCTTTTAAATGATTTCTGTACACATGCGAACAGTGGGTTTGCATTCTTGGCTGACAAAATGCATTTTATATATGTACAAGTATGTGCCTGGCTCTGGAAACTGAAGAGCATGTACATCAAATTTTCACTATAGCCACTAAAACTTAAAGGGGTAGTCCATCAATAAAACTAATCAAAATATGTTTAGTACATGTATTTTATTATGACATATCACTGAGATAACTTTGTCGTTGTCCCCAGCAAACAACCGTGGCTACACATTTATCCTGGTGATAAAGAGTACTAGCGTGACTATGTCACGCTGGTTTCGGAAGAAAATTTCACATTCATTTAGAGCGTAGACATTAACTAAAGCTTACTTTTAAACCATTTCTACAAATTATGTCTTGCCGTCAATTTCCCGCATTGTTCAATATAACGCCCCTTCGCAAAATATGTCGTTTTTCTGGACCTGCTTAGAGTATATTTTACGTTTTAGTTTTTTTTTTTGTGAACATACCAGTGCTGGCAGTGTTTAAGAACTCCACGTTCCCTCTGAACGTGCAGCCTTGTCTCCAGACGTTGTCATATAACATTATCCAGTAGTAGCACACAGCTCTGTTTTTAAACACGTTTTTTTCTAACATTAGCTAGCTATCTTGAAGGACTAAAAGCTAGAATGTCTTTATGTGGATAACTGTAGCACAGTTTCTGACCTTGTCGGGCGGGCTTCTCTTAGCAAGCTAACGTTAGCTCCTCTTCAGTGGCAGTCACCTACTCCCATGATGTCCCATCTGCCACAGTCTGACAGACGAGATGATGGTATCTTATTAGTTGAGAACCACCCGTGCGTTGCAGTACTGGATATGTAGTCCATTAAAGTTGACTACAAGTCGAACTACATTCATTAATGCATTACTTTAAAAAATAAAAATTGGAACATGCGATATATGGAATATATCCTTGTACCACACAGGCTAATCCAGGAACGTTTTGGCTCATTCTATAAATCAGATTTCAAGAAAGAGTCGATGGAATGGGCTTCAGAAACTATCTTCTATAGGGAATTTACTTCTGAAACCAGACTCCTCCCACGACTGACGTACTCACTAGAGTACTCTATTGAGCTAGCATTAGCTACCTAGATTAGCTGGCTAGCTACCTAACTCAAGCTACCTGGCCATGTGTTCTATCGTGTGACCTAAAGTAGGACTAGTAACTAGCTAGCTAAATATGTTAGTCATCATTTTCATTGCTTTGAGTTGGAATGAGTTTCAGTTGAGTCTTTCTTTATTTTACATGGAGATTCTTGGTTGGCTCTTGGCAAAATTCCTTTAATGTTGAGACAAAAAGAGGCCAGGAGGGTACAGAAGGAAGATCATTTGAGTATTTGCATGAAGTAGCCTGACCACAAAGGTAGAAGGTAGTTTCTTTAGCCATTTATAATAAACAAAAGTAGAGTAGAAAAACAAATAGAAACACTTGTGAACTATTATAGAAGTTAATTGATCATTGACGATCAGAAACATGAACAGATTATTGTTAGCGTTGTATTGTTATTTTTCATTTTAAGAAACATTGTATCTTTAAACTATTCTAGCTAAATATGAGAAGCACTGTCATCACTTTGTCCTGTAGTGCTATAGCCATTGCAAGTAGTGTGTGTGTGCAAGTAGTGTGTGCCAAACAAGTTTGACCATAACATTATTTTTCCTGGATTGTGAAGATAAGCATGAGAAAGCTGCTTTTCTGCCTTTCAGGGGGTTTATTTTATTCACCTCACAGACTCGAGGGAAGAGAAACTGTGCCGGTGTTGGATCAGTGTGCCATTTTAAGGCAAAATAGAATACAGACTAATGCATAATGTATCCTCGGTTATAGGCCCAAGGTTAAGGGGCTCTGACACGAAAGTTTTGTTTGATTTAAGCTTGATTCTTACATGTTTTTCATGTTTATTTTTCAGCAGATCCACAATATGGTGGCTGTACTGGAAGTAATATCCCATCTGGAGAAATATCCTATCACCAAAGAAGCACTTGAGGTAGAACACTTGGGGGGAGGTTCAGAACTTGTCAGATAAGTACATTGTAACGTTGTAAAAACAATTATTTTAATACATTTCATTGTAGGCATTGATTTATTTTATTTTTTATTCAAATTTATTTTGACATTCAGGAAACCAGGCTGGGGAAGTTGATAAATGATGTGAGGAAGAAGACGAAGGATGAAGATCTTGCTAAGCGTGCCAAGAAGCTGCTGCGGAACTGGCAGAAGCTGATTGAGCCTGGCCAGACTGAGGTACTGCCGAAGGCCGGTGCAGGTACCCCTGGCTCTGCTAACGGCGGTGCCCACCCCTGTCGGACAGACACTTCCCCACCGGCTGTCATTCCTGCAGGTAAACCAGTCTCAGAGCTGAAAAGCAAGAATGACATCCAAAACTCCCACGCAGGCAAGACTGAGAAGTCTGGTGGCCGGAGGCGCAAGGGAGGGCAAAGAGACGGTCTGCATTCAAAAAAATCTATACATGAGCCCATACACAACTCTAGCCCGCCATCGACTAACGGTGTTGGGGGTAGTCCAGAGTCCCTCCCCAGCCCCCTGGATACCGATATGCACCCGTCCTCAGACAGGGGCCGCACAGAACACCTAGACAATGACAAACACAACAAAATCCCTGTCAATGCAGTCAAGCCTCACCCGAGTTCTCCGGGAATTGTAAAACTACCTAGCACTTCCTCTTTGCTAAAAACAGCAGTGTTGCAGCAGCAGGCAAAAATGGACGAAGGAGCCGGGGGGGCAGTGCAGTACCAGCCCCGTAGCCCCCGCTGCTCCTCTTTCAGTCCAAAAAGTATGAAGCAAGACACAATGGCCAAGAGGCCGACAACTTATGCACCTAAAGGGACTCTGTCGAGCCCAACTCCGAGCTCCAGGTTTCTGGACAGCTCTACTCCAGTGCCCTCTCCATCGCCTTCACCCCAGCCTTTAATCTCCCCTGCCCAAGTGTCGCACACAGAGGGACCTCAGTCCCTGGAGGCCAAGTCCTCTCTGTCTTGGCATGGAAAGACCGAAGATAACCTGCACCATCAGCATAGCACTGGAATGCCAGAGCTTCCACAGGACTCCCTGCACTCCCCAAAGTCCACCTTACAAAACTTGTGCACACCACCACTTGGGCAGGCCTTCTCGTCTGAGGTGGCCAGAGTAGAGACTGAGGGTGTGAACTCTTGCTTTGAGGGGAAAAGGAGGAAGAGATACAGGCCCAGAGACTACACAGTAAACTTGGTTGGGCAGCCAACAGAGGAGAGCACAAAACCAGTGCGGTTAAAAGATCGCAGACTGACATTCGACCCTGCGACAGGGCAGATCAAACCACTCACACACAAAGAATCTTACCAAGGGGAGCAGCCACTCTGTCCCCCCCCTCCCAAAATCCAACGGACAGACCTGCTTCCACAGAATCCCAGTGCGCCCCTCCCCAGCCCTTTCCAGCAGACAAACTGGAAAGATCTATATAGGAACGAATTCATCAAGTCCTACCTTAACATTCAAAGCAATGTGCTCACATCCTCAGGTGCTCAAACCCCTGGGGCGCACTTTTTCATGACCGAGTATTTGAAACGCGAAGAACATTATGTCAAAGAGGCCAGAAAGACGCACGTTTTAGTTGCAGACAGTTCTGATACGGACTTGCCGGGGGTAAGCCGGGAGTTAAAGCCAGAGGACCTCAACAGAATACACAAAGAGCACTGGCCAGGGGTGAATGGTTGTTATGACACCAAGGACAACTGGTACGATTGGACGCAGTGCATCTCTTTGGACCCGCATGGGGATGAGAGCCAACTCAACATCCTGCCATATGTCTGCCTAGACTGAGCCCGAGCTTTTTTATTCTTCTAAAAGGAGGAACATGTTTTAAGTGTGCACACTGTGAGCAGTGGGAAGGCAGGTCTGCTGACCCCTGTCGCCTCCCTCCTGAGAGAGAATAAATGAATGAAGGGGGGAATGGGGAAATGGCAGTCATATTTGCCATAAGGTGTCCAGCAACCTTTTTTGGCGGGTACAAGAAGCTTTATGGGGGATAAACATGAATAAAGTTTCCTTATGTATGCATATATTTATTTGACATTTCTTTTATTTTGGAAGTTTATAAAATAAGATGTGCAAAAACTGTAGAGCTGTTCTGTTTGCATCACATTCTTTGTTTGACCTGTTCTGCAATGCAAAAAAAGGCATACGTATGTTTTACACATGTTCTTTCCCACACTAAATTGGCTGGTTAACGTAGTAGCTACCAACATTCCATACTCCTCTCTACCCTTGTCATCTGCCAGTTTTTCTTAACATACAGGGAATCTGCAAAGAAGACATTTTTTTAAATAAAATGAAATAATTTATTGTAGGACATTATTATTATTTTTTTCTTGGATTGGTTGGTCATCCTCCATTAATCCACTTCCTCAGAAATAAAATGAACATATTAAAAATGGAAAAACAGGATGCTACTACATTGCAACTTGTACTGTGAGGAAAAGAAAAATGCTGTATGCTGGAACTTGTTACCATTCCTTTAGATATTGTTTGCCTTATGGAACTATCATAACTTTTCTGTTTTTGGTAAAAACAAAGAGCCTTAGTGTGAATGTACAGAAATTAGATTTCTGTGTTCAGTTGGATACAGAAGGGAGCAACTTTGCTATTTGGTCCTTTTAAATGGACACGTTGATATAAATGTGTAAATAAAAATTGCACAAAATCTGAGCATGTCTATGCATTTTAATACAAAGCTTCTTTACATTACAGTGTTTACAGATGAATAAAAAAATACCAAGACCTGTATTCATAACTGAGATTTTGAAGTTGAAAACATGTAGTAATGAAAGTTTCAGTAGTAGCCTACGCAAGTTAGGATGCCGAGCCAAACGCTACCCTCTAGTGTTTGTTTTGACATACAGTTTTCTAGAGGGCAGAAAATGTGTTGAAGTCTATGGTCGTATTCAGTGTGGCTCCGTAGAATGGAGCGGCATGAGTTTACACGATCTTTTTTAAGCAGAAAACGCAAATTGCATCGAACCCGACTAAATTTAAACGTTGATTAATTTAACCAATATATAATGTAGACTGCATGTTTATGTTCAAACAAACATTTGTTGGAATGAGTAGCCTAAATTATCTGGGTAATCAGCTGGAAACTAGGCAACAGACTATTTTACTATCCAAGAGCAAGTTTTATTTTAGACATCTAATTTTACCATAAATTAATGTATCAATCAACTTTATCAATTGCGCAGAATTTGTCAAAAGTCGTTAAATTTCCTGGCCAAAACCCCTACTAAGCAGGCCAGAGGCGACTAGCAAGAAAAAACTCCCTGGAAGGCATGTCGGAAGAAACCAGACTAGTAGGGGGAGCTCATCATCCTTTGGCCGGTGTGGTTACACTGGAGCAAAGTCAAGAAACATGGTCAGTAAATTATCAGTTATCATCTGGTGAGTTCAAGACTAGTTGCATGCATCTGAAGGTGGTGGTCCTTATTAAACAAGTCTTTATTTCATATGTATCCTATTTAGTTATCCGATATATTACTAATAGGCTATATACAGATTTTGTTGTGCATGACCAATCTATTTAATGAAGCTATGCAAAATTGAAACTACTATGAATATCTTGTGAGTTATGGTCCCTAGGTTATGGTACCTAGGGGTAGCTCAAATTCTGGATCTTTTTATTTCGCATTCAATTTTCAGTCATTTTTGAGCCCTCAGCTTCATACTGTATGTGAAGGTGCTAGTCACATGACATTTTCAGGGCTCAAAGATACATTCGAGTTGTGTTCATAATTGAAATCAGATCTATTTTACATACATAACACTTCTCACAGTCTCAAGCCAAAATCTCAGTTTCATTCAGCTCAATTTTTTTGACAACCAACTTTGGCCACCAATATCACG
Source organism: Ilyophis sp. 1 JC-2022 (assembly GCA_022702515.1). Classification (NCBI taxonomy): domain Eukaryota; kingdom Metazoa; phylum Chordata; class Actinopteri; order Anguilliformes; family Synaphobranchidae; genus Ilyophis; species Ilyophis sp. 1 JC-2022. The sequence continues at coordinate 38,079,573 of CM040403.1, read as the reverse complement.
GGATATATCATAGTATCAATGTTCAAACTGCACCAATTTCATGTCTGTGGCCTAGACTAATACAAACAGGCATTGGTAGCATGTACATATCTGTTTTCTGTGAAATCTTCATAGAAATCTCAAAATATTATTTTTTGTACTTTTTTTGAAGGTTCATATGTGGGATAGTTGGTTGGTGAAAACAAATTATGCCAAGGTGAAAGGGCTCATTTTTGCCTACATTTTGATACCAGACTCGACTGATTCTTTCTGTTTCAAAATAAATGTCAAACATAGGCATATTATGATGCTCGCAAATATAGTTTAGGGCAGTGAAATTGACAAACAACATTGGTATACACGTTTTATATACTAGAAGTGTAGTATCTGACAATGTATACTAATAATTATGAAAATATAACATTGGAAAAGTTAGGAGCATTCAGCATCTCCACCTATATGGGACCCTAACCCTTTTCCCGTTGTCAAGATTGTGAACTTTGCTAATGATGTGATTTCAAATATTATATCTTCATCATACTTGTTGGTATGCATTGTCAGTTGTACTTACAGTATAAAAAACATGTGTATACCAATGTTGTTTGTCAATTTCACTGCCCAAAGCTATATTTGCGAGCGTCAATATACCTATGTTTGACATTTATTTTGAAACAGAAAGAATCATGGCTAGAGGTTGAGTCTGGTATCAAAATGTAGAGAAATAATGAAAAAGATATGGACGAATCACTTGAAAGGTTGTTTCTCCTGCCTTATTTTTTCATAGAGAGTTCAATAGAAAAATGAGTCAGGAGAAACAAGCAGCTTGGTATTATATTTATTGAAATGTGTTCTGAGGGCAGCATTCACGTTATTGGTTGTCTCAGCCATTCAAGCAGAGAGAAGGTTAGGGTTACGGTAAGGTTTGCAATGCTGCCCTCTGAACACATTCCAATAACTATTAACACCAACCTGTGAGAAACAACCCTTTTCTGCAGAGATGGTTTGCGGCTCGTTTGATGCATGAGACCCTTGATGATTTACAGCCATTTAGCCAACCATGGGTTTCATACTATTCCCGTGTAATTTACAGCTAAATCTAGTCCCACCCCCCAATTCCCGTAGAGATCCAATCAAATGCAGAGAGGTTATTGTATCGCTTGTAAGAGTACCTGAAAATAAGATATCAAGTGTCTTTTGATATTCTTTTATACCCAGTCATGATAGCATCACCTGTTTACCTGTGGAATGTTCCAAACAGGTGTCTTTGAACTTCACAGTATTTTTTTACCCCTGTCCTAACTTTTTTGGAACGTGTTGCAGGCATCGAATTCGGAATTATCATATACAAAAATCAATAAAGTTGATAAGGTGAAACATTAAATATATTTTCTTTGTACTGTTTTCAATTAAATATATGTAAAAGAGAATCTACAAATCACTGCTTTCTGCTTTTACGTGCATTTTACATTCTTTACATTCTGTCCCAACTTTTTTGGAATTGGGGCTTGTATGTTGAATTCGGTTGTTTCTGGAGAAGTCTCTCTGAAAAGTCTCTGCTATAGGCCCTATATGTGAAGTAAGTAGCTTATGCCATCAAACCTAAATTGTGGATGACATAGCTACCTGCCATCCGAATTTTATTATTTACCTGATTAACGTTTTAACCATCTTCACCGTGGCATTGCACATTCTCTCATTTGTATGCGCCAAGACGGTTTTCAATAAAGGAAGTGACGCACGGGGCAAGCCGTCAATATGCTCCGTGTTCTACGTGTACTCCCCGGCCCTGCTGCCGGTGGCTCTGAACTGGAAGATGGCTGCGGTGGAGCGTCCGCCTGTTAAGGAAGGAGTCCGGATTGCGTTGCTTTGTCTATGTTGGTATACTGTCAGCTCTGGAGGAAACATCGTCAACAAAATTATTTTAAATGGATTTCCCCGGCCGGTCACCGTCTCGCTCTTCCACATTTTATCAATTGTCGTCTTCCTCCCACCTTTACTGCGGGCATGGGGAGTCCCTAAAATTGAACTGCCTGGCAAATACTACCGATGGTATATTCTGCCTTTAGCTTTTGGAAAATACTTTTCGTCTGTATCAGCCCACTTCAGTATATGGAAGGTTCCAGTGTCCTACGCTCACACAGGTAAGCAGTTCTCTTAACAGTAGTACTGAATAACGTGTTCTTATTCTGTCAATACATTTAACGTTAACGTTAGCTATTTTAACAATGCTAACGTTGAACGCATCATACTGGATAGCAACATGTGAATGCTATTAGTTGACAGCTAGCCAGCTAACTTAAGGTTTTATAAGGTTTCGCATAGGCTGTCCAGCAAATGACTTAGCTACTGCCCCCCCAGTTCAAACGTGATTGTAAAATGAGAAGTTAGTTTGTATTTGCTTAACTTAAGCGTCGAAGCATGATAATGTTATGTGTCTTTGCTTTAAGCCAATTTCCTAATAATTACTCTATAACTAATGTTACCTGGCTACAACACAATTGTCATTATTACACTATTCGCATGCTTGATTGCAAGCGCGCACTGCATCCGGGATTTAAATCTACATTCAATCGTGTCATCGGATACATTGGGAACGGATACGGAAGCGACCGATCTGGGAATGGAATCTACAACCTTTGGGCTATAATAAGCATATTTCTTTCATCACTGTGCCACATTGCCAACATTGATAGTCTTCCTTTGGATACGATCCCTTCAGTCATACTTTGTCCAAAATGTGCACTTTCCTCTTGGCCCTAGAAAAACTGAAGTGGCTACTAACGGGACCTTATCAATACGCGAATCGCAGCGTCCGAAATGTCTACTGTTGTGTGCCTCCTCTCAAGATGTCGGGTGAAAAATTAACCAATTTAGCGTCTGTTTCCGTGTCAACGCAACATGTGTGGCATAAGAAAGAGAAGAGAAGCTGCATATTGACTTAAGTCTATTTCTTCTTCGGTGCTTATGGTTCTAGCCTCCTGTGTTATGGAAAGATATAAGGATATGCAGCAATGTCCTGTCATATGGTCTTTGCAGCGCTTGTATTTATATAACTTAACACAAATCAATCAATAAATACATTAATAATAATTTGATCATGATAGTCACAGTAGCGGCCCCAAGCAGAAAACTGGAGCAATGTGCATATAGGCAATTGCATTCTTCTGTTTGCCATAAGGGTGCAGTAATGACGCAGTCCCTATGAAGGTGTGATCGTTTTTTGCCACACCAGTCACAACTGCCTTCTGTAAACAAGTTATTTTCCTGTGTAGATAAGAATGTTGGAGGAACTGTAGATTGCTTCATGAAAAAATGTGCTGGATTTGTCTACACTGAAATGTACTGGATTTGTCATAGACATCAAGGCTGTTTTATGTTTTTGTCTGCCATTAGGGCCCTCATCTTGAATAAATATACTGTGCTATTGTATCTTCAAATGTTTATTGTGGTTTTTCAAATTTTTTGCTCATTAAGTTTTGTAATCAACAAGAAATGCATTTCACCACATGGGAAATCTGAGTTTCAGCAAAGACTTGTGAACCTCTTCTCTTCTCTTTTATTTTATTTAGATTCTATACACCCCATTTATCTTGTCCTCTCTCCATTTTCCTTTTTGCCATAGTCAAAGCCACGATGCCAATATGGGTCGTCTTGTTTTCACGAATCATCATGAAGGAGAAGCAAACAACAAAGGTGAGAGACAGGAAATTGGAGTATGCACTATCATTTTGCCTCTGGGAGGTTATTTTATTTCAAGGATAATGCAGTGTAATATGAGTGCTACCCTGTTATTCCTCATATTACTGCCAGCTAGCTAGTACAGTGGGTTTTTGTGTGTGTGGTTGTATGCATTTGGTAAAAGCATAAAAAATGGGGGGGGTCTACATTAAGCTGTAAATTATGCTGGAACAGTATGGAACACACGGTTGGCTGCATGGCTGTAAGTCATCAAGGGTTTGAGGCATCAAACAAGCCTGAAAGCATCACTCTGCTGCCAGATATGCAGTAGTTATGGATGGATCACTTTAAGTGCCATCCATAAGACATACTAAGATGGGAATTCAAGGACCCCGGTTTACTTGAAATAACCCTACCTCTGGCAGTCCAAGACTAATTGTGTCCCACTGTTCAGGTCTCTTTGTAGTCGGCCAATGACAAGACAAGCTCAAACTTGAGACTCCTGTCTGCCCTCCTGATGGCTGCTTTTACCGGTTAAGCCATTTGGGAGCATTGCACTTTTTGTATTTTGATAAACATATACAAAGCTCTCTGGCACTTTTTGCACTTTTTGCACTATTATGTTTAGTATATGTGTATATATTTTTTTTTTTTTTCTATTTTTTTATCTGTGAAGCACTTTGGTACAGTCACAACTGTTGTAAATGTGCTATATAAATAAAGTTGAGTTGGCACCCAATAAACTGATACAGTGAATATGAGGTTAAAGTGCAGACTTTCAGCTTTTAATTTGAGGGTTTTTACATCCATATCAGGAGAACCGTGTAGGAATTCTAGCAATTATTTTATACATAGTCCCCCATATTTTTAGGGGACGAAAAATAATTGGACGAATTAACAGTTAAATAGTCATCATTTTAGTATTTGGTTGCATATACTTTGCCATGACTTCCTGATGTTTGTGACTCAACATCAGACTTATCTTATTTTCAGCTACTCTTGCAAGCTTACTATAACTTTTCTGCATTGGAATTGGAGGGGTGGACTAGATTATGCTGTAAATTATGCTGGAACAGTATGGAAACAATAGGAAAATGAGTCTGAAGAAACGGCACTTAAAGTGATCCATCCATAACTACTGCATATCTGGCAGCAGAGTGATGATTTCAGGCTTGTTTGATGCCTCAAACCCTTGATGACTTACAGCCATGCAGCCAACCGTGTGTTCCATACTGTTCCAGCATAATTTACAGCTTAATGTAGACCCCCCCCCCCCCCAATTCCCATAGAGAGCCATTCAAATGCAGAGAGGTTGTAGTATAAAATAAGATATCAAGAGTCTTTTGATGTTGTTGGGCCACAGACATCAGGATGTCATGGCATGCCAACAATATACAACCAAATATTAAATATGATTGCTTGATTTAAGTTTATGTACATTTTTCCAATGTACTTTTCGTCCCCTAAAATGAAGGGACTATGTATAAAAAGGGCTACAATTGCTTCACGGTTCACCCAATATGGATATAAACACCCTCAACTTAAAGCGGAAAGTCCGCACTTTAACCTCATAGCCACCGTCCCATTTAAAATCCAATGTGTTGGAGTAAAGATCCAAAACAACAAAAATTGTGCCACTGTCCAAATACTTATGGTATGTACTGTATGTACCATTCATGTGCCCTTGCTGATCCGCTTTTAGTAGGAAGGGCTGAGAATAACAGTGCAAAATTAATGTTCCATTAACTTGCAATAAACAATGCAATGTTTTTGTTTGAAGAGTCAATGTGTTGCACACATAGCTGCCAAATGGTATATCTGTTGCCAACTTATGCTAGTTAACTTCACAAGCTTGATGCAGTTAGTTGAATTGAAAGTGGTTTTAAAATTGTAAATTGAAGTACTGTGTCTCTTGAAATGAAGTCCATTAATTGTGGAAAATGACCAAAGGAGAAATTGTCCCACTGAATGACCTCTATACCTCAAAAGCAAAGAATCTTGAGAATATATATATATATATATATTTTTACTTTCCTTCCCTCTCTCCAGGTCTATGTATCTCTTATCCCCATAATCGGGGGTGTGCTTCTCGCCTCCATGACAGAGTTATCCTTTGATCTCTCTGGACTGATCAGTGCCCTTGCTGCTACCATCTGCTTCTCCTTGCAAAACATATTCTCCAAGAAGGTAGGTCTGCTAAATTAAGCCTGTTTGTACAGTCAGAGAAATCCCGGTGTTATTTTAGCTGTATGAAGCAGAATAAGTGTATTCCATAACAGGTATACTTTGGGTTTTAGGTATAGCTTGGTTTTGGAGTTCGTAATTCTCCAGTTACTGGATGTTGCCAAGGCCTCCCCTTGAAGCCACCTGGAGAGCAATCATTAACAATCCTCCCATTTCATGAAACTGATAATCTCAGTCAATGAATGATTACTAATTACATTTTATTCAGCAGTGTTAACTGTAATATGTCAGTACTGCATTTCTGTTAACTTAGAAAGAATATAAATACAACATTTTTGGATTTCTTACTTATACTTATGAGAGAAAATAGCTACTGAACCAGTAATGTCCATTGACATTTCAATCAGCTTGTGTCTCTTGTTTCTCTCCACGCGAGTACAAATGACCCCCCCTGGTTCAAACAAAGTCATCATGTCAAATGTGGAGTTTATTTATCCTTTCCATACAGAGAAGACATAGCAATGTAAAGCATTTTTTAAATAATATCTCCCACCTTCCTTCTATTTATACTTTGCATAAATAACCCCACTTTTATTGACACTCTAAAGAAAAGCTCCCTTCATTGACTGTTCTGGATGGCCCTGAACTGTTTGTACAGTGCTTGATGTAACATGCGGGTTGTCCTTTCATTTAGGTTTTGCTTGACACGCATATTCACCACCTGCAACTTCTCAACGTCCTTGGATTCAATGCTGTGCTGTTCATGGTGCCCACCTGGATCCTGGTTGACTTGTCTGCATTTCTTGTGGATGGAGACTTTGTAAGTCTAGAGACATGGTGTACGGTGTACGTAGTCAAATGATTATGCACCCTAGTGTCTACCTGTGTCTTGAGTTTCTCACTCACTTCACAATCTATTAACTATGGGTTTTTGGCTGCGCCCCCTCTACTGGTTGGTCCGTTCATGTAGTAATTAACACTGATCCTCAAAAATGTTCCTTCAAAGTACATCAGATGTCCAGTAGAGGGTGCACTTAAACAAGATGTTGGACACTCCTAGCTGTCACAATAAATTTTTTAAATGACTATATTCTATAATATCTTATATATTTTTAGGTAAAAAACCCCAATTCCAAAAAAGTTTGCATTTAATTGAAAACCGTACAAAGAAAAGATATTTAATGTTAAAGCCTCAAACCATCACTGCTGCCAGATATGCAGTAGATATGGATTGATCACTTTAAGGGTTGTTTCTCCTATCTACTGCATATCTGGCAGCAGTGATGGTTTGAGGCTTGTTTGGTACCTCAGACCTTTTATGACTTACAGCCATTTAACCAACCATGGGCTCCATACTATTCCCATGTAATTTACAGCTTAATCTAGTCCCACCCCCAATTTCAAATACAGAGAGGTTATAGTATCGCTTGTAAGAGTACCTAAAAATAAGATATCAAGAGTAGTTTCATATCCTTTTATACCCAGCATATATTATTTATTTTTTCCATCCCACCTTTTTTGGAATGTGTTGCAGGCATCAAATTCGGAATTAGCGTATATTAACAAAAATCAATAAAGTTGATAAGGTAAAACATTAAATATCTTTTGTTTGTACTGTTTTCAATTAAATATATGTAAAAGAGAATTTACAAATCACTGCTTTGTGCTTTTATGTGCATTTTACATACTGTGCCAATGTTTTTGGAATTGGGGTTTGTATATTGAAGGCTACTATTTTCCCATGTATCACAGGGAGGAAGTAGACTTGGGTCTGGATCTGAAGCATAGCTGTTCTTTTAGCCTGCAGCCGATGTGTGCTGTTTAATTCTAAGAAGTCACCTTCTTAATCAAAATCAGTGTAGCGCAAATGCGGCATGGCAACCATGTTGTATCTGCAGCTGGTGTTTTTTTGGCATTTACAGTGCTCTCTTCAGAACTTGTAACATCTTCACCTGAAGTTTCCATGAGTGTGATTTAGTGATGAATGATCACTTCTAAATAAATGCGTAAAATGTCTGGCCCCGCAGTCAGTCTTCTCTCCTTCTTCTTTCTCTTTGCCCTCAACTCTACCAGACAGGAGTGTCCGACTGGTCTGTAACCCTCCTGCTCCTCGTGGTGAGCGGTTTCTGCAACTTTGCCCAGAATGTGATTGCCTTCAGTGTGTTGAACCTGGTCAGCCCCCTCAGTTATGCTGTGGCCAATGCAACCAAGAGGATCATGGTCATTAGCGTTTCCCTCCTCTTGCTGCGCAACCCCGTTAGCTCCAGTAACTTGCTGGGCATGCTGACGGCCATCCTGGGTGTCTTCTGCTACAACAAGGTGACCTCTTATACCTGTGTTAATTACCTATACCCTTTCTGTCAATGTATACATTTTTCAGCTGAGAGACAAGCTGTAACTAGGCTTACATTTCAGCACATTGTTTGGACTCATGATTTTATTTTTTTTCTTACAACAAGGGGACTTGAGGACAGAATTACCATTTCCTGTTCAGGCTTTTTCCCATTGCATGCTATTGACATTAGAGAACAAAAATTAGAAGGGATTTCTCATAGGATTACTTCCACAAAAACTAAGTTATTTCAGCTGTGATTGATCCATAATTTGTCTAGGTAGACTTTGTTTATCTCTACTTCTTGCTCGTAACCTTTCCCCCAGGCTAAGTATGATGCAAACCAGGTGGCCAAGAAGAAGCTGCTTCCAGTTTCCAAGCAGGACATGATGTCCTTCGACCATGTAAGCGTGGGGTTGGAGAAGACGCAGCCCAACGGTATAGTGCCTTTCCCACAGGGTTCAGACATTCAGTACGGCCGGAGTAATGTTCTCACTGACCACTTCCAGTACAGTCGACAGGCCTATACGATGGGCTACGGATCCAACCATTACGACATCTAGGCTGGACCTGTGCCGGGTCGTTGAGACTGTTAAATGACCTATAAACCTTTACGAGTGAATTGTCTCCTGTGCTGTCCAATCCTGCTGTGACAGAAACGGAGGGGGAAACGCTGAGGTTCTGCAGCAATTAAAGGAACAGGAATGCATGCACAGATGTGAAAGAAGCTGTTTGTCTTGATGTGCACTTTGACAGATTCACCTCCCCTCAGATTATTTTGTTGGCATTTAAAAAACAAAAACAAATGCAGTAGATTTACTTTGAACCTGTTTGCTTTTTTGTGTCACAGAAATGTTCTCCTCTTACTGCGGAAACAATCAGTGGCAAGGCTGTTAAGCTAAGCAGGGTCTGCTGCAGTATTTTAACCCCAGTTTCCTGTCCAGATGAACAAAATGTATTATGTGGTGCAAGGGATTTTTAAGGTTAAAGCCCTCACCCTTCTCCAAGGCCCCTACTTGTTACTGATGATTTTTTTTTGTTTTTTTTTGTTTTGGCATCGAGTCATATCATGGAAGTAAACTGTGTGTTTGCAGATTGCATTCTTTTCTGTTAATGGAAATAACTTGCTATCTGCACAATGTGTCAGCCATGTGGCGCAGTTCTAGTTGCAGATATGCAGGATATTAACTTATTTTTGCTATCTTTACATGCATCTTTTTATGTAAAGGCTTGACGTACTTGGTTCATATTCAAAGAACTGACGGGAAATCATGCTTGCCTTATGTTTTCTGGTTAGAAAGTTATTATTATGTAATATTTGTACTAAATATGATGGACAAATATTATGCTTTTAAAAGGGACAGTGGCTGAAGCAGACACTTATAGGGATGTTTGCCATTTTAAAGTGTTAATATATAATGCTCAGCAAAGGGCCAGGTTTAGCAGAACATTCTGTCATCTCATCCTTTTATTGAGACTGTTAGTCTAAGAATGTAGATGTTTATTTTCCCATATATATAGATGTATATATTTTTAAATGCATAGTATATAATGTCATATTTCATTGCATATTCCCCAAGTTCAACAACATCATCATTGTCATTGGTTAAGAAACAAGCATTGCCTGATTTTCACCAAATGAGCACAAAACTTTCCATGTAAATGAAAACAATTGATTTTGGTACAACAGTAGAAGTATTAACAGGTATTCTGCTTGCTAGTGAAATTCTGAGCATTCAACATTTGTATTATAGTCCTTTTTTGTGGGAAAATATATGTGAATGTATGCCTGTTTAATGAGTGCTACACCAGGTCCTTCAGCTTGGCCCATAGTGAGCTAAATGAGTGCTGCACCAGGCCCTTCAGCTTGGCCCATAGTGAGCTAAATTAGTGCTGCACCAGGCCCTTCAGCTTGGCCCATAGTGAGCTAAATGAGTGCTGCACCAGGCCCTTCAGCTTGGCCCATAGTGAGCTAAATGAGTGCTGCACCAGGCCCTTCAGCTTGGCCCATAGTGAGCTAAATGAGTGCTGCACCAGGCCCTTCAGCTTGGCCCATAGTGAGCTAAATGAGTGCTGCACCAGGCCCTTCTGCTTGGCCCATAGTGAGCTAAATGAGTGCTGCACCAGGCCCTTCTGCTTGGCCCATAGTGAGCTAAATGAGTGCTGCACCAGGCCCTTCAGCTTGGCCCATAGTGAGCTAAATGAGATGGCAAACATGCTGAATTATCCCATGGTGGTTCAGGTTAGTTGTGCTCTTAATTTTTGCAGATATGAGCTTGGTTTATCCTTTTGTTACTGTCCTAAGTATTGATTCATGTTCACATACTTGGCTGAAAATTATTTGTGTTTGAAGGATCTTAATGAGCTGTGAAGTGCCATTTCTTGAGTCAGCGTAGAAAGTTGTTGTTTTTTTCTCCCCGCCCCCCATACTTCAACAAGATGCGTATCATAGTAAGACAAAACTGCACATTTGGACAGGATATTACCCTACATTCTGTTGTCCGCTCTGGAATGCTGTTTTCCACAGCTAATAAGTTTGATCCTTTGGAATTCTGGCATGATGCACATCTCAGCTGGTCTCATTTGTCAGGACTTCACCAAACTAGATGAGTGTCAAATTTAAAAAAAAAAGGCAAAATGTAATTCAATTTTTAATTGTAGTATGCCTTAGAACTTCACTCCCTTAATTATTTTGACACATCATTAACTTGCAAGGTTCATTGTTCAGAGGACCTTTGAATTAATCTTTACTCTCCCTCCTATATTTTTATACAGGAAGGCTTAATTATCCAATACATTTGTACAAATTAGTGCAATATAGGGACCGATAGATGCGTCCTGTTGGTATACCTGCTTGGTGCAATCATAGAAAAGCAATGGGTTACCACAGGTCTCAGATGTGGAGCTCTAGCTTAAAATATATATTTTTTAAATAAAATTTAAAAAACAATAGATGCACATTGAGACTGATTGGTGCTAATGCAATCGTAGTTATTGTATTTTAAACATAATTCTCTTCCCTGCTATGTGTGTCTGAGCTATTACATTGTCAAGTCATTGACAGCCGCTATAACTGAGAGACTGGTGATAGGCCTAGAGTAGTGGTTTGCACATGCGTGTGTGTGAGGGTGTATATCGGCACACTCTGCCTGCTGCATATATTTTAGGCAATGTCACAAATAAGCAACAATTGATAAAGGAAGCTTAGACAGGCACTAGGCAAGGTGAGAGGACTAACATGGCATAATTTCAGTTATGTGAGAAAGTCCTAATGAGGTCCTGTAGCAGCCTTGCTGTATTGATTTATATACATGGAGTGTACATACGTGTCATTTTACTAGTGTAAATTTGCAGTGCTGCTTCATATAAAAAATAAATCATCGTTATTGTTGGTATATCTGAAAGATTAACACTTGATTTTTGTTGACCGTACCTGTTCTAAACATTTCAGAGTCATTGGTTTAATCTTAAGATTTCAGTACGGCCCGAAAATAAATACTTTGTAAAATGTTAAGAGATGGTGAATGTCTGAGATTGCATTACATGTGAATCAATAAAATCATAATTCCCGTTTAGTAATCGACTTGTTTAGATTTCAGGAATTGGTTAACATTTTAAATGCCTCTATGTGGGGCTGAAAGTCTTCATTGTACATGCATGAATACAATGAGTGCATTAAGTAACAAATAATACAGGATCTGGCAGCCAGATCTTATAAGTTATAACTAATGATATTAGTTGCAGCTATCAGATGTCAGTAGTGAACACTAATGCATACATTATTAAAACCTTTAGCATGCGTTAAAACCCTATAGCACATGCAAAACCAATAACATGGTCACAGTATTTGTTTTGCACCAATAATTTGTGTGTGTGCTAAAATGTGTCGCACATGCTAAATGTCTTCGTCAATCAGTCCAATTAAGTGTCTTCAGAAAAAGAAGAGTTGTCATTGCTATTTATATTACCTTTACATGTTGATCAGTCTCAATGTGAAAAGAACAGATAAGGAATGATTGAGAGTAAATTTTATTGAACGTAAATGAATTGCAAGAGATTATTTTACAATATTATTTTTGTTTGTCTTCCCTACAAAAATGCTTTTATACATTTCCATGTGAAATTTGTTCGCACGTCCAAAGTCCAAGTAAAAAAAAAAAATAATAATAATAAAAATTTAAAGTGACAAATACTTTATCTAGGCTGTGCGTATACTGTTTACTGTGTAACCCGAACGGTTTGCTGTGTATTTACTAAACATATTCTTTGTTGTATAATTTAAAACGGCATGTTGGCAGAAGCCTACGATTTTTAAGTCAAGACATAGCCTACTAAATCTTTTATATTTGCAAATTAAAATTTAGTTACTTTTAAAGCGTAGGATATCAGGAAATTACATTTTGAGAAGGCATGTTGACAATAGGCCTACTGTTCCATGATTTTCCGAGTGAAGAACAGACCAATGATTGCGAGAAAGAAAACGATGGATCAAAAACGACAGGGCATTTGTTAATCTGTAGCCTCGTTACATGTTGGATAAAATAAATGTTAGATGTCATACAGCATTTCATATCTATTGTCCTGATTTAACTGATTTGCGCTTTCACCCAAGCCAGAAACTAGCTACTGTTGATAGCTGTTAATGTGATTTCGATAAGGTTTTCATTTCTAAGGTTTTCATTTCTAAGGTCTTGAAAAGGCGCTAATCGGAATTTCCTTGGTCCTTTCTGTGAAAACGCAAATTTATAATGTGCCTAATGGTGTGGGTGGTTATCCACATAGGCAATTAAGCATAGCCTGCTTTTCCCACTCAAATGTTCTGATCAGTTGCCTATAGATGCTACTGGCCACGGTTACATGCACGCAATATTTCTAATTAAATGCGTAAACTACATTTTCAGTTTGAGAATGTTGAATTTCCGTACCAAGTAATGTGTGTGTTGTAGCTACACTGCTGTTTGAAACATTCATGGTACGTTGCTCCACAAATGGATGCAACATTTTTGGACGCGGATCGGGCAACAGAAAACAAGAACTGACTTCAGATGTCTGTTTCTATTTCAATATGTAGTATATACTGCCAAATGCATGCAGTGTGGCCGCATAGGCTAGCCTACTATTTTCCGTCACTTTTCACACGTTCACAATCCACCAACATTACTATAGCTACGTAGAAGTGTTTCCATTAGCCTACCTATATTTGAATTACATTTCCTATTTGCAATAAACACGTGCTCTTATTGGCACTTCTACTGACAATCCTGATCAAGATGTGTCACTATATAGCTACATGCCTGTGGTTATTCTGAATAGGCTACGTTTGAACAAAATCACATGTTCTACTGATTTAGGAATACAACAGGCTACTGCATTACCCGGTATTTCATTGGATAATATGTTTATATTGTCACTTTATATTTGGAATGTATGTGTAGGGAAAGGCGAAATATTGTATGCATGTAAACGTGGCTTTAGTTTGACTGATCATTTTTAGCATCTTTGTCATTTAGCAAATTGCGAGTCTGGGACTTGTTTTGTCAGTAAGTTTGTTTTTATTTACTGGAATCAAGCTACATTATTTGCTTATGGTAAGGGAGTTTATGTGCAGAATGCATCTTTAAGTTTGATTTTTGTTTCAATGAACAGCAAGTAGTAGCCTACATTTATTGAACCACTGTTTATAGATTTTTATTTATGTTTTGTGGGTACTCAAAGTTGTAAACCAGTGCATCTGTGCACTGTCCTCTGTTTAAGTTGAGTAAATTACAATTTTTGTCAAAATAAATGATAAATTCAAAAGGCTTTGTATTTCTTTTATTTATAAAGCTGATTTGGGAATGCAGTGGATTTTGATAAAACGATCAACATGTTTCATCTGAGTATGTGACCAAATAATTTAACATTTATGTTGCATAGTATAGGGTAGAAAATTGTGCTATTTATTTTATGCATTGACGTAGGCTAGTCTATGTTATATTCAAGTACACTTGAATCCATCTCTGTTTGTGGGCAATACTTGTTCGGGTTAATACTATATAGCCGATACAATGGAATTAATTACAGAGCTTGTTCCTTTTCTTCCACTTGGGAAACTGCACCAGTTGTGGAAGGCTTGTCATCCAAATAAACACCACCCAACAGCTCAGTGGAAAGAAGTAATGGAGTAGTACGGTTTTTCTCCAGTCGATATTGTACAGTCGGCTGAGGCCTATCCGGTAAAACGGAGTTTGTCCGGCCCCGCATAACCCGCCTCGAGACGCTCAAGAGCGTATGGAAGACTGTACGTCTCAGGATGATGTACACCCATGGGTCAAGAATGGGGTTGACGGATGCAAAACGAATCGCCAGAAGATCTGCGTCCCAATCGTATACCAACCATGTCTGATTGACGAATATGCGAACCTGTAACAAGATGTAATCTGTTAAAAGATGCACTTGCTGTAATTGAAGACGTGCCATGGTAGGCTACATAATGCACTAACTTACCTTAGCTATTAAACCATGTGCATATCCTTTACATTTTGGGTTTAATACATAATACATTTCTCAACTAATTACATAGCGTTATGCGTAATTACACTTAACTGTAACCTATTACACAATATACTGTAAGTAAAGAGAAAATGCCCTTACCACGAGCGGGGTTGAACAAACTAAAACTACCAAAGAAGTGACGATGAGCAGCAGCATCATTTGGATTTCCACACCGGATGAGCGCTCTCTCCAGTGCTTCTTGATACTCGCTCTTGGGGCAAGTCTCCTAGTCCTCTGACGCATGATGAGCAGCGTCCAACACAGGGCGACATTGCAAGCTACAGTCACTAAAATAAGGAGAGAACTAATGCCAGCGTATAAAAACGAGTAGAAAACATGTAGTGGAATTCGCGACCTCCAGTCAATAAAACACCATGTGTATGGTGGTTGATGTATGCTCTTACTGAATCCCAATAGAGGGAGACAACAAAACAGAACATTCCCCACGTAAATGGCAAATAGACACCATCGTGCCACATGGTGGTGGACGGCCCATCTTTCGTATATGTATGGATGGCTTATAGCAAGGTAGCGCTCAGCGGACATGGCGCAGATGATGCTCAAACCCGCTACTCCAAAGAAGAGAAGAAGAAAGGAGTGGAATTCGCACAGAGTTCTGGGCCAGGGATTTTCGAGATAGGTCGCTATTGTAATTGGGCTGGCAAGACAAGTTCCTAGCAGATCTGTAATAGCCAAACCGCACACCAGAGTATAGAAGGCGGACTCCTTGCGCTCTCTCTTAGTTCTGGAGAGCACTGCTATGGCGGTGACATTCCCCACGACCCCAACCACGAACATTAGCACAGGGATGGCCCGGACGGCTTCCGGAGAGATTTTTTCAGCATTTAAGTCTGATGTCGTATTCTGATTGTTGCCCATGTTGCGCAGTCGACTTCTTAAATGTCTTTTCATTCAAGTTTCCTGTTAGTCGTACATTAACGGTTGGTACACTTGAATTCCATGTCCAGTAGTTGTGCTGTGTTTTAATGCAAATCCATAATTCTAGGAAAGCTTCTTTTGCAGTCCAGATACATGAGCCAGTGAGTAGACCAATTTGATACCCCTCTCAGCCATAGACAGCTAGAGAGTGGAGTTGCACGCATGTTGAAATACAGCGTAGTGCTGCTGGCGTTTTGTGGGAACCCGCCCCTTTGGTTTGCCTTTCCACATTTGGAATTTAAATACACTACAAGTTCCAGACAAGATTAATAGAACAGCTTGGCTCTGTAGAGTGACAAGTTTAATGGTAGGCTAGTAACCTATTTTGCTTACAGTGTTTTATGAAGGAATACTTTAAAAAATATATATATTACATTATTACAGTCCTATATTTTAATAGCCTAGATTTTCACCATGTAGGCTAAATACTGCTGTCAATGGACAGTTTAGGCTACACTGATATAATTTACCACTGGCAGTCTTTCATGCGTAATGCTGTGAGGCTAAGCAGTGCAATACCTCTTTCACTGGCACAGGCACTTCGTAGAGAAATAATTGTGCATTTGATGCGGGGACTCTTGATATCTTATGATAGATGTAAAACTAGCCAATTTATACACTTTCATTATAATATAATGTTTTGGTTTGTAGCTACGCAGAAATCTAATCTTAACTCTAATAGTACTATAGGCTATAGCCTACGTAATTCTCTAGGGTGCACAAAACAAAGTATACAGTGAGCACCATAATTAATTGGACAGTGACACATATTTTGTTATTTCGTTTCTGTGCTCTAGCACTTTGAGTTTGAAAGGATACAATGATAATGAGGTTGAACTGCAGACTGTCAGCTTTAATTTGAGGGTATTTTCATCCATATTGGATGAACCGTTTAGAAATTATAGAACCTTTTGTACATAGTCTCCCCTATTTTCGGGCATAAAAAAATATTGGACAGTTTGACATAATGTAGAATAAAGTAACCTTTTTAAATATTTGGTCACATATCCTGTGAATGCCATGACTTCCTGATGTCTGTGACCCAACAACATCAAAAGACTCTTGATATCTTACTTTCTGGTACTCTTACAAGCAATAATATAACTTCTCTGTATTTGAATGGATCTCTATGGGAATTGGGGGGTGGGACTAGATTTAGTTGTAAATTACGGTGGAAAAGTTTGGAATACATGGTTGGCAAAATAGCTGTAAGTCATCAAGGGTCTGAGGTATCAAATGACCCTCAAACCATCCCTCTGCTGCCAGATATGCAATAGATATGGATGGATCACTTTAAGGGTTGTTTATCCTGACAAATTTTCCTATTGAACTCTATGGACAAAATAAGTCAGGAGAAGAAACTTTTCAAGTTATCTATCCATATCTACTGCATATCTGGCAGCAGAGGGATGGTTTAAGGCTTGTTTGATATGTTAGACCCTTGATTACTTACAGCCATTTAGCCAACCATGTGTTTCATACTGTTCCAGTGTAATTTACAGCTAAATCTAGTCCCACCCCCCAATCCCCTAAGAGATCCATTCAAATGCAGAGAGGTTATAGTATCGCAAATTAAATCTGGCAGTGTGCACTTCAACCTCATTGCCACTGTATCCATTCTAACTCAAAGTGCTAGAGTACAGAACCAAAATAACAAAAAAATAATTATGGTGCTCACTGTACGTAGCTTAGGCTACCTATCATTCCTTATACTTTTAACAAAATCATGGTAGATTACAAAAACATTTCGAAATGTTAAACATTTAAGGCATATTCAGTGATTCAGGAATAAAACCATAGCCTAGTCATTTGAATAGCAATGCAATCAACAACACAGACAGACAACAGCTATCCAAATTTTGAGCAGAAAACCAATGTGGGCTACACTGTCCACCATCAACGAAAGCATTCGATCCCTAGAATAGGCTAATTCGATTGGCCCTTTTTGTTATAACACATACACGTCTGAAACGCCCCCGCAAAATAAATAAATAAATTTAACTGCAATACAGAAATTGTCGACAGGGTCTAACTAAGATTGGTATTGGGTGCAACATATTTCAGCTCTATCCACTACACCACCATTCTTAACTTATTAGTTTGCGAGGATATTCAACAGCAAAATATCCATAAACAGCTCATGTTTTCAAGGTTGAGCGAACAATATTTGTATAACACCTAATTAGGTTGCCCATAGGCCAACATATTTGCTGATCTCATATTTGCTCGGAAAAACGTGGTCACGTTTATTTACCATGCTTATCCCACCATCCTTTAAATCTTTTCATGTTAATTGCCTGTATATAGATTAATTCCAACGCTGAACTAATTATTATTGTGATTTTGTTGTTGTTATTTTACATGTATCTTAGTTTATATTAAGTTCTCTTTTAGGATAGGCTACTAGGTATCGTCCATATAAAAGCAGATGCTAATCATTGGTTAAAACGTGTCTCTGCCTCAGTCTCTGAAGAATGTTCCATGAGTTTTTTTTTTAACATGAGTTTCATACATTTATAGCCTACATGTATGAAACTTTAAAAAAACGTGTTGAATATTTCATTAAATGTGTTAAATATTTAGCAAATAGCCTACACTATTATTTATTATTGACAAAAGAATGACTTTTTGTACATTTGGCTAAACGTTGCCTATCGTAGCCTTTTTTTATACATTTAAGAAGTCAAACATTTACATTTTTTAAATATTTAGGTGAATTTTTCATACAATTAAAAAAAGTTCCATACATTTAGCCAAACTATTCATACACTAAACTAAATGTTTTATACATTTAAAGTACAATTCAATTGCTATCTCCCATTTTTTTATTATCTGGTCATAAAAAGGGCAAATTATCTCGTTATTCCAGATTTCCTTGTCACAGCAGAATTATAGCATTTGATCACATCAGACCAGCAAGGGTATCTTCATCTACAGCTTTAGCACAGCTAGTCTTAAGAGTATGTTCTGTTAATAAGTTAAGATTCATGTCAGTTAATAATGGCAATAATGAATTGGGTGGGAAAACACATTTTCCTATTTATTCTCTGTGAATCGAATGCTCACCAGTCTGTGGAGAAGGGTGTCTTTAAATTTACAAGAAATTTAGAGAGAGTAGGATCTCCTGCAGTGAGTCACAAGTTTCTCAGGGAATCACAGCTTTCTCTGTCAGTAGTTTTCTATGTATGTTCAGAACGCATAACAGAATGCAGCTGGCTGCAGTCAATTTAACAGCTTGGGACAAAACAATGTTTTAAAAATAGTTTTGCTCTAAAATAGCTTGATTTGAATCCTCATGTAATTATTCTTCTAAAATACTCTGCTCAAAACAATAAAAACATTTAGGTTTGATGGTTTTCCTTACTATATTTCTCAAGGGATTGACCGTTTAATTCTCACAGCGAATAAACCCAGGGGATTAGCATCATACATATGAAAATGTATATGTGCATAGCAATTGATGAGAACAGATCCAAGCTGAAAGAAGCTTCCATGTGGCTCCTATCTCATGGGTCATGTGGGAAAAAAACCGAAGAGCATGTTCTCATATTAGTTTTGAAAGAGAACTTGGCTCAGGCAGCACTGTTCTTGACATGGGAAGATGGATCCACTTTATTAAATACAGACTAATTATATGAAACCAGGGTCCTAACCTCCATTTGGTATTATATTGGCGAAAGGTCATGCTTAGCCTAGCTGGTAGCAATCATAGAAAGAACTGCTGTGGGAGAAATCACTGTGTTTCTACCCTCAAACTCTGAATTCTAAAATCAGCGTTTCGGCCCAAATTTTGTTTTCAAAACAAAGTGGTTTATGACATAAACCAATCGAAGAGATAAGATACTCTCAACAGTGAGATTGATCTTGCCAGTTCACCAGCTAGAAGTTTCACCAACAATGGCGGAGAAGTGACCCACAACAGCAGCATTATTTCACGCAAAGAAAAATAAAAGGGAATTGGATAAAGCTCACTCGAAAACTACAGTAGGGTAGGCTAAACATAGGTGCTAATTTTAGAAGGTGGCGAGATGCTCGGGAGCGGATTGGTTTAATGACAGATGTGGAGCTTTCATATTCTGCTGGACAGGTAGGTCAAAAATTTCACACTAATTTACCTGGATTTTCTGCTTGGCAGCCTTGTAATTACCTATAATGAATAGTAGCTAGATTGCTAGTATTGATGACGTGACTTAATTCCGCGGCTAGTTCTCGGAAGAGGGAAATGTTTTCTAACATTACATGTCGTAGCCTAGCCTATAGATTGCGTTAGCTATAGAACCATGCATGCCAGCTGTAGCCAGATAATGCCTGGTCCAGACTAACGCTACACAAACTCAGTGTGATACAACAACTCTGCAACAACAGAAACTATTCCATTGTTTTACCTGGACACTTCCGCTTTGGCTCTACTATTTATAAAACGGTGTGATTTGAAAGTCTTTTTTACTTATTGCTGGACATGCTAATGTACTATCTTCACTGCAAATGCTGATAGTTCACCCCTTGAGGCCTCAAAACGAAGGTGGCTACCTTGTATGCTCACTGTTTACGCAATATGTTCTTTCCCACTCTGCTCACATTAAACACAGAGGCCTGTAAATGGCTCTGAAATGAACACTATAGCAAATGACCAATAGAGACAGTAAATTTAGGCCCTGGTGCCTTTCTCCCTCCTGCACATTCCATAGTCCATTTACAGGATGCTCAAGTTTGTTTATATTTATGCCTTCTGGTAAGGATGTGCCCACTAACGTAAGCCCAGTCCTGTCACATGAAGGTAAACACAGGGCACAGCTCTTTGGATATCTTTATAGGCTATTGTCATACTTTTGTGTAAGCTGCAGTTAATACAGTACCCATCTTCTATACTATGCAGTTTGTTATAGCAAGTCTTCCACAATTACTCATACAGTACAGAAGGCAATCTCTATGCAGAGACTGAGTTTCATCCATTTTAGGACTCCTTTGAGACCACTTCGCCCATAAACTCAATAAAGCATTGGTCTGATTGGGACACACATGGAAAGAACACAGTCCAGCTGATGAGTTAGGAGTCAGTCTGTGCTTTCTAATGAAAGTATGTGCTGTCTGTCTGAAACACGTCTTTACTGTTGGTCATTATACATTATAAAATACTTTGTGAAAAATAGAATAGTTCATAAAGGATGTATAAGAATTTCTTACAGGGCAGCACAGTGGTGCAGTGGATAGCACTGTCACCTCACAGCAAGAAGGTAGAGAGTTAGAATCCCAGCCGAGGGCCTTTCTGTGTGGAATTTGCATGTTCTCCCTGTGTCTGCACGGGTTTCATCCGGATACTCCGGTTTCCTCCTACAGTCCAAAGATGCCTTGGTTGATTGGGGAGTCTAAATTGCCTGTAGGTATCAGTGTGTGAGTGAATGGTGTCCGTGCCCTGTGATGGATTGGCGACCTGTCCAGGGGGTATTTCTTTTTTTTCTTCTTTTTAAAAAAAATTTGTTTCTGATTTTTTCCCCATTTTTCTCCCAATTTTAGTAGCCAATTGAACCCCTATTCTACTTCAATTCCCCCCGTGTAGCAACCGCTAGAGAACCACCGCTATACAACCCCGTCAGCCGGTAGTAGGAAAGAGGCCGCCACGTCCTCTACAGGGCGCGACTCCCCAAGCTCCTGACCGTGATTCCAACTCGCCCGGGGCCTTATTTTGCGTAGCGATTCTCATCCGAGCCCTCCCCCCACCCGGAAGCAGCCGCCAATTGCTGCTCCCACAGGGCGCTGGCCATGCTCGGAAAATGGCAGGACCGGGGCGCGAACCCCGATCCTCGGAGTACGCCTTTTACCGCTGTACCACCGCAGCGGGTCCAGGGGGTATTTCTGCCTTTTGCCCAATGCATGGGATAGGTTCCAGCCCCTCCGCGACCCTGACCAGGAATAAATGAGTTAGATGATGGGTGGAAGAATCCCTTACCAAATGGACAGTAGCTGAGCAGAATCTGGAAGATTTGCTCAATTACAAAATAATAATTAATGTAAAAATACCTCAATATATAAAAAAATAAAATACAAATAATAATTTTTAAAAATGAGTTAAATATTGTGATTCATAACAATATGGCATGCTAACCACATATGCAGTTGTTAACAGAATTTCACACCATACACAAGTTCATCTCAGACTATGAAACAAATGAACATTGTTAAATATACAGAGAAATAGCATACAATGGACACAATCACATGCAATGTTATTAAAATTTAAAAATAAAAAATTGGTTTGAACAAAAAGTGAGTTGAGATTGACCTCTACTCAAAGAAGTAATAATTAAATATGTGCCCAATGTATTTAATTTGAATTCACAGTCAATATGTCCACAGTGTACAACTTTGTAGGGTGATCCCTGCTTTTCACGTCCCTGGTGCAATAGTGCCAAATGATTGAATTTCATATACAACAATCCACCTAAGCATTTACTCACACAAATGTAATACTCATTTTCACACAACAGTAGTTTTCCAATGTGTAATAATATGCTGTCACGTAAAACAATTGACATTTATAAAATATCAGTTTTAAAATAATATGCAGGTGCAGTGTCCAAGTGGGTATGTATTCACTCTCGTAGAGTGTTCTTTCCATTCTGCAATAATAATAAATCAACACATACAGTGGGGACGCAAAGTATTCATACCCCTTCACTTTTTGCACACTTTATTGTGTTGTAGATTTAATTTTAAATTTATAAAATTGGCATTTTTGCCCGTCAATCTACACTCGATAACCCATAATGACAAAGTGAAAACATGTTTTTAGACATTTTAGCAAATTTATAATGAAAATTTTCATTTACATAAGTATTCATACCCTTTGCTTTAACGTATTTTTAAAGTATCATATTTAATATTTGGTAGCACATCCTTTGCATGCTGTTACTTCCTGAAGTCTGTGACCCATCAATATCAAAAGACTCTCGATATCTTATTTTCAGGTACTGTTACAAGCAATACTATAACCTCTCTGCATTTGAATGGATCTCTATGGGAATTGGGGGGTGAGACAAGATTCAGCTGTAAATTACACTGGTACAGTATAGAACACATGACTGGCTAAATGGCTGTAAGACATCAAGGCTCTGAGCTATCGAATGAGCCCCAAACCATCACTCTGTTGCCAGATATGGAGTAGATGTGGATGGATCACTGCAAGGGTTATTTCTCCTGACTAATTTTTCTATAGAACTCTATGGGGAAAATAGTCAGGAGAAACCACCCTTAAAGAGATCCATCCACATCTACTCCATATCTGGCGGCAGAGTGATGATTTGGGGCTCGTTTGATACGTCAGACCCTTGATGACTTACAGCCATTTAGCCAGTCATGTGTTCCATACTGTAATTTACAGCTGAATCTAGTCTCACCCCACAATTCCCATAGAGATCCATTCAAATGCAGATAGGTTATAGTATCGCTTGTAACAGTACCTAAAAATAAGATATTGGGAGTCTTTTGATATTGATGGGTCACAGACTTCAGGAAGTAACAGCATGCAAAGGATATGCTACAAAATATTAAATGTGATACTTTAAAAATACGTTAAAGGAAAGGGTATGAATACTCATGTAAATGAGAAATTTCTGTTTTAGACTTTTTATAAATTTGCAAAGATTTCTAAAAACATGTTCTCACTTTTTCATTATGGGTTATTGAAAAAATGGATTGATGGGCAAAAATGCAAATTTTATCCATTTAAAATTAAATCTACAACACAATAAAGTGTGCAAAAAGTGAAGGGGTATGAATACTTTCCGTCCCCACTGTACATATGTTTAAACATTTTTAAACATACATTTCCTCTTCCTGTAAACCCAGGTATGTATATACAGTCAAATAGTAAATTGTGACTTTAACAAAACTCCTGATACAATGATATTGTGCCATGTGAATTGAAGAAACCAAACAAATTCAATCCAAATTTCAGCCAGAAAGAATGTTTTAAAACAATGACATTTCTTTTTAAATGTGTTGTTCTGCTTATGTAAACTGGGGTTAATTCGATTCTACAATTGCTCTGTTGCGTTCACTTCCTTTGGCAGGGGAATGTTTTGACTTGTTTAGTTCTGGGAAACTCTGGTTCTCACTATGAGGCACTGAATGTTAGCGTCACTGACTCAGGCTCAATGCACTGTGATGCTTCCTGTGTTCTGCAGACATTCCCACTCAAAGGCTCTGATTAAGAGTGATGTGTCTACATAATATGAACTGCCTCTTTTTTCAGCACGTTGCATAATGTGAATGCGTCACTGGTATAGACTGTGTCAAACAAGTTATGAAACATATACGGAAAGACATATTAGGGGTGCTGTACACAATGCGGGCAGAGAAATACAAACGATATGGGAATTGTGTAAGTAATTTTCTTCATCAACTTTACGAGTTAATAAAGTCTCTGGCTGTCACACAGTGGCCGCAGATATAAAGAAAAACACTGAGGGCAGTAAAATAAGTGACTTTTTGTTGTTGTCGTGTTTTTCCTCTCTCTCTCTCAACTGTAATTGTGCCAACATTCTTCAGATGTTTTCTTGTAGGCTATTTTGTTCTGACTTCAGGCTTACTCTTAATATTAAAATATTCCCTTTTAATTTGAAAAATTGAAATGTACAATAACTGTGAAATTATAATTTCCTGGTAGGATTCATTCATGAAGTAGATATTGTTTTTTATTTTACATGTGAGCACAGCGCACTTAGAGTTTTTTCACTACAGTCTACCATCAGGTGGTCCGTATATAATAATCAATAACCAGTTTATATCTGTTTTTGTTCTATGCCTATCATCTCTCTAACACCAATTTATACTGTTTATTAACTCTACTGCCCAAAATAATGAGATATTCACATTGTGGTGTCCTTTAAAACTGTGAAGAAATAATAACCAGAAATGTTGCCCAGTATTTCCGTGATGCACATAGAACATGTACGTACATTTTACCTTACATCATAGGGTAAAGATGTAATAAGTTCTGGTAATATTTTAGACAACTGTCCTGAATTTATAATCACAAGATTAATATTTCTATTGAAGTTGAAATTGTAGACATCATCATAAAAAGAATCTCCAAAATGATTACTTTTCAGGAAATTAAAGAGCCTTTTACATTTATAACATTAGACAAGTTTTAGTTATGTAGTGTTTTGAATACACTTTATTTGTCACAGATACATGAAACATTGTCAGTATACACACGATGATGCAAGCTCCACATTAATGTATAATTCTTTTCATAACGCCGACAATTTGTTTCAATGAATAAAACCAGGACTCATTCTTCTCTCTGTACAATGTCTATTTGAAGGGCAGTGTCCAATGTTTTCTACTCGCTAAAGGTTGAGATACAATTTAGTATTAGATCATAGACCATGTGAAGAAAATGGTATACTTTAGTGTAATTAAAGTAAAATTATATAAACTTTCATTACACTTTAAGAATTCCAAAGTGTAAAAAATATACTGCAAGTATAGTTCTGCATACTAAATATACTATAGTGTACAGTATAAATATATGTACTATACATGAGAAGATGTGCTGATTCAGTGTGTAAGAGCACTACCAATTTTATTATTGACATAGCTTTTTCTTTCATTTTGAGGAGATTACTTTAAAGCATAATCAAAGCTCGACCAAAGCTCTTTTTCCTGGTACTCCCAGAAGCAATAAGTTTGTGAGGATTTGATTAAAATAGACTCAAAGCTTAAAGTTTAAACCTGTTCAATTATTTCTCAAGTAAGATATTTGTTCTGTTAAACTTTCTTGAAACTAATTTAATGCCATTATTGACATGTGAGAAGGACAGAAAACAAATCCAGGAAATGAATACTTTAATTATTTTATGTGAAAATATTTTTTCAGTTTGACCTAATTAAATTATTAGTAAGCAGCATTGCGTACACAATGCATTTTGTAATCATGCTGTATCTTGATAAACATGGATACAAATATTTGGTTTGTGCCCACTATAGTTTTCTTTTGGGTTCCTCTGTTCAGGTTTTTCACCAGTATTGTAACAATAGATGTGATGGCTTTTTTATTGGAACTTGATCTCAAATCCACAAAACCGAAGTAGTGGCCATTGCGGTATATGGAGGAAGATTTTGCTGATTGTTGCGATGGAGCATTTTCTTTCTAGAGGATTTGCCACACAACTATGAGTAAAACAGTAAAGCATTGCTTGGGTAATGATATAACCTGGGATTTGAGGTTCCTACAATATGGGGAATGGAGAAAGAAATTACTTCCAGTCACTAGAGGGATGTAAATAGTATATGTCTGGCTGAAGACATTCTCAGTTAAACAAGGCTATGTTAAGATCCTCACCACTGCTCAAAAAGATCTTGCTCAGGGCCAGGGCTGCATTCGAATCCAATTTAACACGCTCCCTTCCCTTGCTGTCTTCCCTCGAGAGAGCTATCTTGTGAGGCAATTTTCTACGTGCAGCAAGCAAACTTAAAAGGTGCTCTGCAAAGGAGGGTTGTCGAGTAACAAATAAAAACAGAACCGAACTGCCCTCGCAACATTTCGGGAGTTGAAATATGACCGTCACATAGTTCTGTGGTTACCACCCACTTTCTTCACGTGGAGCATTGCATTGTGGGATTCCCTTCTTGCTGGAAGCTTGCATTTTATACCCTTGGTGGAAGGGAGGATAAACGAGGGAGTGAGGGAATATAATTACTCCCTCCCCTTTCTTAAATTGGATCCGGATCACACTTGGTGTGGCTGCTATATTTCATCCTGGCATTTTGGGGATTCCCCCCTTGAAGCAAGGGAAGGGAGTAATTATATTACCTCGCTCCCTCGTTTATCCTAATGCAAGCTTCCAGCAAGAAGGGAATCTCACAATGCAATGGTCCACATGGAAAAAGTGGGCGGTCACATTTCAACTCTATGGTGTTGCACTACCGAAATGTTGCGAGGGCGGTTCGGTTCCGTTTTTGTTGTTAGGATGAGCAAGATAGTTGCTCCCTCGAGGGAAGACAGCAAGAGAAAGGAGCGTGTTAAATTGTATTCCAATGCAGCCCTGGTCTCAAGGAGAAAGGTTTTGTCCATGTTTGGTACCAATGGTCTGACATGTCATAGTCTGTCTTAACATATTTTAGAAACCATGACTAAACCTCAGTGAAACCCCAAGGAAAGGTCAACAAGGAGAAAGTGAAAAAGTGAAAGTGGGTCTAAGACTGCGTTCCTGATACGAATTTTATGTTTTCTTCCTGTTGTTCCCTTCCCTTGCTCCAAGAGGGGAATCCCAAAACATGCCAGGAAGAAGTACACTATATGGCCAAAAGGATGTGGACACCCCTTGGTCTGGGGCAGTTTTTTTATGGTTCAGGCTAGGCTCCTTAGTTCCAGTGAAGGCAAATCTTAACACTACAGCATATAGTGACATTCTAGACAATTCTGGCAATATTTTGGGGAAGGCCCTTTGTGTTTCAGAATGTCAATGCCCCCTTGCACAAAGAAAGGTCCATACAGAAAGGGTTTGTCGAGATTGGTATAGAAGAACTTGACTGGCCTGCACCTGGCCTGCACAAAGCCCTGACCTCAACCCCATCAAACACCATTTGGATCAATGCTCATTTGACTAAATGGAAACAAATCCACACAGCAATGTTTCAACATCTAGTGGCAAGCCTTCCCAGGAGAGTTGAGGCTGTTTTAGCAGCAAATGGACTCCATATTAATGCAGATGATTTTGGAATGGGATGTTGGAGGAGCAGGTGTCCATATACTTTTGCCCATGTAGTGTATGGGCATTTTGGGGATTCCGCCTTTGAAGTAAAGGAAGGGAACAACAGGAAGAAAGCACAAAATTTGGATCCAAACGCAGCCTAAGTCTCTCAGTGAATCCTGTAGTTGCTGCTGCTAAAGCGGGCTATGGAGATTGATTTCTATCAAAACCTCATGGAGGTGGTCCTACCAGGCTGTATTGACACTTGGTTCCACCAGTTCCTTACTGTTGAATTATTGTTTGCAGTGTTGCATTTTCATCTGTGAAGCAGCTACTGCCTGATGCAGCCTGACCTTGTAGAACCAGCCTGTAAGCGAATTCTCCATTGTGCAAATATTGTCAGTTTTGTTTTCTAGAATAGAATAACTTTATTTTTCCCAGGGGGTACCTCGGGTACCTCTGTTTTGTTCTGTTCTGCAATGTGCCCGCTATATTTCAGTGACAAATGGGGCCCCTATTAGCAGTTAGACCCCACTCCCAATGCCTTAATTACTTCCATGATTTATTTGTGTATACCACTTACATTAATAGTTCCATGCACAACCTTCAACGGTATGAAAATATCCCTGACGAGGATCAAGATGAAGGTAAAACATCAGGCAATATGTGTGCTGATCTCCATAGTGATTCAGGAATTCCCTGAAGTTTTTAACAAGATTGCACTCCAAAAATAATAATTTTGGCTTCCAGTTAATTTCTCTTAATTTGTCAAAATATCTTGAAACAACAATGACTAACAGGCTGCACTCTGTTTTTTCAAGATAACTTGCATTTATTAAAATAAAAATTTAATCAAAACAAATGAAGCTTCATGTTCTGGAGTATGTCTTTTTAGCAGTTTTTTCATTTCAGTTCAGTTGTGCTGGCTTAATGAACCTTGAGTTCTACAGCTTCCTTGGACTGACCTCAATGTTTGTTCATTCACCTTGTTCAGAGTAATATGTGTCTCTACGGAGCAACACAAAATGCTGGGTCAGCCCCCTATACAAGCAACTCTACTAGAAAGTAAACACGACTACCTAAATTCACGGATCTATGTGTTTTCCTGTCAGATCTCAAGGCAAGTCTTCTATTCCACTACACCAAGTTGGACTATACAATTTTTACCTACTGTCAGATGTGAGCTTGAGAACTTTTATACAGAACTTAAAAACCTGATGCTGTTCCAAACCAAGATGTTTTCAGACTTTCCACACTTTTATTAACCAGGGGTTAATGAATACCTGCCCCTGAATGTAGGGAAAGGCAGAATTTTTACATTATGCATAAGCTTATGTTAAGCTTATCCTTGGGCTTAGAAGTGGTTTTAAATGTTTGATGAGCAGTCAAATAGAATTTATGCATTAAAAAGATATATTTAATTAGCAAATCACATTAATTTACACTCTCACAGTCCCCCTGGACAAATAACTGCAGTTAGTCCCTGTCGCACCAGGTTAATGTTCTTTAGAAATCATCTAGCAGTAAAAAAATTAAAAAAAAAAAAGTTCATACACATCCACATGCAAATCCTTACCTGTCATGTGCTTCTTCACCATTCACTTACCAATTTGATAACTTAAATTTCTATTGAATGCTGCCCATTTTATTCAGAAGTGTCCATTCTGTTGGGCTAATAAAAATGATTTACTTCACAGACTAATTGAAGAAGAGAAAAAACACTTATAATCTTTCTGTCATCACATGAGACATTAATGTCACGAGTCAGACATCTGCTGTGACCTTTGGCCAAATGAAGCTCACAATTCCCCAGGCTTAAGACCGGTACGGTAGAGAGGACAAAGTTGTAAACGGGTAAGTAACATTAAGACATTCTCTGTGCCAGAGTATATGTTTTTTCTTTGTAAATGCATCAAAATGGTGCACATCATACAGTGGACTTACTTTGAATATTATAATACAGATATTGATTTGACAATCTCTTCCACGGCTTTGGCTACTGGGTTCATTTTCAGGTGAAACACTGTGAAAGCAACGTTGCTTAGAATCTTCAGAAGCGGAAGGTGTACACGTATCTACTTAGCAAAATGGACACAGAACAGGAGCCCACCAAGCTGACTATGAGCAGTCCAGTTCAGACCCAGATTCCCAGTAAGACCTGGCGTTTGACCAAGAAAGGTAAGAAAATGCAAAGCTTAGCAAGAACCTCTTCCAAGAGTCATATAACCATGTGCATCTAATCTTTTAGCACAGCTATACTCATCGTGTCTTATCCAAATGTTTAATATCTTCTCACGAGTGGTTCATAGTCGTTATTAAATGGAGAGAAATACAAATGGGCTTGAATGAACAGCTAATGTACTCCACATGGCATGATTATTCATGCTTTTTTTGTGGCATCTTGGGAGTTGATGTCAAAAAAGTCATTTGTAAGGAATTTTTTTTATTTTCTATTTTTAGACGATTGCTGTTTTTGATTTTATTTGCTTTGAGATGACTTAGAGTTCACTGCCCCCTAGTGGGACAACCCAGCTGCTTGCTCATCCTAAAAACAAAACAGGGTTTTTGCACACCTGTGGAATACAGTTTACTCAATTCTGTTTTGGTGTCCATAGAGGACACCAAAACATAAAGATAAAGTGTTCTGTTATTTCCGTGTTCCAACAAAAGTGCTTGGGAAGCAGGTTAGATATTAACCAATGAGAGCAGAGTTCTCTTTTCTTGATGTGTCTGAATTTCTTGTGCTGGTAGTCTTATCTGCTACTTGTTGTGTTAACATGTATGCTGCCAGTTTCTCTCCCAGTTATTGAGAAGACGCCAGAACACTTGGCCTCACGTTTTCAAGGCGATGGGGTGCGCTACAAGGCCAAGCTCATTGGGGTAGATGAGGTTCCCGGGCCCCAGGGGGACAAGATGTGTTTGGACTCCATGATGAAGCTCAAGGTAACCTGAGTGGACATGGCAATTCACTCCACTAGAGACACAGCTGCTTTCATGACAGTACCAGAGTCTACAACCTCCTGAACATTAACTGATAGACCAATGATATACCTTCTGGTTTTGTGTTTTGTATTTCATTCACAATAAAGCAATTGATGGGCAACTATTTCATAACTGTAATAAGAGAGAAACTGCACTGCAGGTTGGTTGTGCAGGTTTTTGTTTTTGTGACAAATAGGGTGTGTAGGGTATGTAAATGGGGGGGGGGGGGGATTGGGGTGGTGAGTCAGTACTACTAAGGGTGTGGATCTCTTGTCCCAGGGCTGGGAGGCTGCTGGCAGGCGGCAGGGACAGCACAAGCAGAGGGTCTGGCTCAAAGTGTCCAGCACTGCCGTGAGAATCATAGACGAAAGGACGGGGGTAAGTGGCGTGCAAGTTTATCCGCACTGGGAGGTCCTCTTAGGGGGGCGGGGGGATTTTTTCGTGGGAAGCCATGCGTGCACACAGCTGGGGAGCTGTGCTGTCCAGCAGGAGTGAATGGTTGTGTTCAAGATGTGTATGAGAGTGAACTGTGTGGGTTTCTCTCTTCTTGAAGAAGATGAAGCAAAGCACAGGAAACTGAAGTACATATTTAGATACTTGTCCCTGCTGGTTGTAACAAGAGTGTGTTGAAGGGTAATGACAAATGTGCTTTCAACTAACTAAAATAAGCCGTATTATCCAAATATTTGGGTGGAAGTACTTTTTCATTATTTAGTCTGGAGAATTTTACCATTCCAGTCCAGGGAACTGAATGGGAAAAAATATTTTCAGCTATGCATACAATTACTTTCCTGTGTGTGCACTGGCATGTGGTAATGTACACTATATCATGCAAGATTAAGTACAGCAACACTTGCCTTTGCGCTAAACTTGGATCCCATTTTGTTGAAATATCATTTTTTCAGGGTCAGTGGTCATTTATGTTGTATGTTGTGATATGTCCAGTGAAGTAGGACACATGTCACTTCAGAGCTTTGTAAAATAATTCAAAAATATTATTGTATAACAAAAAAGTGTCACAAGGAACAACATCTCAACTAAAATGGCTTAAGTCAGTTTTATAATGAATCTGGGCATAATAACAATTGTGTGTGATATAACTGTTTACTGGAAATGCCTATTTTTTATTCACTTTAGCTTAAACAGTCAGTGGAATAATTTTTATATTTAGATCGAGTTAATTGAGGTTTTGTAAAATGAGGCAGTTTACTTCTTAGAGGACAGCCCTACACTCACACCTGTGTGTACTCACTTGTGTGAAGAGTGAGGAACTGTTTCAAACTGATATACCTTGGGACCTTGGGAAAAAGTTGTTCTGTTAATCCATGAGAAATCAATTTTGGAATTATATTGATTCTGGCTGTTATAGTAGGATTTCATTAACTATGCTAATAAACTGCACCACAGGTGACAGAACATGAACATGAGATTGAGAAGATCAGCTCTTTGAAAAAGGATGATTCTGACCCTAGAGCTTTCTCCTACATCTACGGGCACGAGGGGGCCTTCAAGCTGTTTTTCATCAAGATGGCCAATGCAGTAAGATCTTTGGTTATGGGCAGGCATACTGCCTAAAGTTTCCTATCTCCTCTGCACTGCAGATGCAGGCACCAACTGCCCATCAATGTACTACTGACTGTCCACCCTGCCCCCATTGCAGAAGTGTGTGTCAGGTCTAAGGATCATAGCCTATCACTATCTTCAGCTATAGGTTTAATAGTGCTTTTTGAAGTTACATCCTTTCACTCGACAGCTAAATTAAATCGCAGCAGCCAATTTTGTAGTCTCAGTCCAGTATGGAACCTTACTTCATTAATCCGAACATCTGCATGTAGTCTATGAACTGCAAATGTAGTCTATGAAATGGAGTCTATGAAGTGCAATTTTCCTGCATAAACAATTTCATCATTTTGTTACAACAGGCTGACCCTGTCATTGAGGACATCAGAGATGTTTGCCAGATTATGGCCCAAGTGGAACCAGTCCCAGAGACTCCACTAACACAGGCAATTTACAGTTTTAATGTGGGTTCTCTTTCTTCCCCAAGAATGTCTCAAGAAAATAATTATTTTGACAGTTGAAGCATGAATCAAAAAACTGCAGTATAGCATCATTTTGAATGTGTTGGGTGTAATAAGGGCTGAACTAGACTTTTAAAAATCTGCTTCTTGCAGAATGGAACTTCCCTGCTTTTGGATGAACAAGTGGTCACTCCTCAGAAGGTCAGAAAAATGAATGATTATATCCAGTTCAAAGGCGACTGCAACATTTTTCTTTCTGGGCCGATTTTGTTTAATATTCACATAGCTTCACAACATC
Source organism: Ilyophis sp. 1 JC-2022 (assembly GCA_022702515.1). Classification (NCBI taxonomy): domain Eukaryota; kingdom Metazoa; phylum Chordata; class Actinopteri; order Anguilliformes; family Synaphobranchidae; genus Ilyophis; species Ilyophis sp. 1 JC-2022. Next base: position 38,046,927 of record CM040403.1, on the reverse strand, counting down.
TGGTTATGCAGCTTCTTCTTTTTTTGGAGGGGGGTTCTGGGAAAATGTTGAAAAATGTCTTCCTGGTGTTTTTTCATATTATTTTAGTTTTTCTGTGTGTTTTTCGATTGACCAAGCTAGTTAGAAAGGTATGTTTGTTGCTTATTGATGTTTCTGATGAGCAGTTAATTTTGCATTGGGTGCATTTGGGGGTTTGTGGTCTATAGCAAAAAAATACACTTCAAGAAGCCTAACTGTAAAACAGCTTGTACAGTAAGGGATATTATGTTTTCAGAAACTGTACATATGAACAGATTAATCTTATAATGTTTCTTCACAATTATAAACCTAAATATCAATTTTTACATTGTGATTTTCCTTGAGCAGAGTTATCTCAAGTTGAACGTGCCTCAGGAAATAATTCCAACCAAAAATAACATTGAACCTTTTTAAAAAAAAGAATAATTAGGTGATGCACACAATCACACCTTCTGGAGGAATAACACTGCTGTAAAACCTGCTTTGGTGTTACCTGAAGTGTGTTCTTGCTTTAAACCACAAACACATGAAAGCCTCAATACCAGCCATTGTAAAGCCAGCAGGTTGACACTCCTGTAAATATCTGAAATGTCCTTTATCACACACAAGAACTGTTTGAGCCAATCAAAATGGTTCACAGGACCTAAGCAGATATGTAGCTTTACCTGCAGATTCCTTCTTTGTCTGTGTTAGTATTCAGTGTACCCCATTGCCAAGTCAATTTGCCACGGAGAGAATAGTTCCAGCCAACAGATAAGAGATTTATGTCTTTTGTTGACTGAACCCCCAATGCCCTGGTTCAGCTCTTTTGAAACGGAATAAAAAGCATTAACCTGATCATAACTGAAATATTTAGCTAGATTAGGTGATATCCCTTTTGAAAAAAAATAGTTTGCTATTTTTTGCAATTTGAAGTACACTTGAAGTATGCTATTTCATACTTTGGGATACTGTCCTGTCTGGTCTTCAGTCGCTGTCCCATGATGAGCTCGCAGTTTTATTCGCCCCCTCCTCTGAGACCCAAGCCCCCGCCTCTCCAACCACCCCGAGCTTCCACTTCAGTCCACCAGGCGAGACATCCGTATAAGATTTTTGAAAGCTAAAAAGCCACATACTGTATATTCCATGACTGTACAATTAACTACATGTGTATTTGTTATGCATCACCTTTTGTAAGTTGTACTGGATAAGAATGATAGTGCTAAATGCTTAAGTGTAATGAATACATTCATGAGTTAATTAAATGTATTGTTTTACTATTAAAGCTCACAAAGTCTGAACCCTAAGTATTTGGAATAGCAATCAAGCATGCATTTGCAGAAATGCAATATTTCTTATCAAAGTGGTGAAGGTCTTGTATCAAAAACATTGTAAAGTTTATTTTTATGTACATATTTGATATTTATTTCTGTCACCACCAGATTTTCTATCCAAAATAGTTAGGCCTTTTTGTAAACCAAATGGTCTATGGTTTTAATTAGTACAATCATACACGCTTCAATTTGTGTCTGGGTTTTCAAACTGATTCAGCATAACAGATTTTTTTTTAATACTGTACATCATTTTAATGCAGTTTTCAACTTCTTACAGGATGTCCATCGCAGAACGCCTGGGTTTCTCCCCAGACACCCCCTGCCTATCCTGGCCAGACACTAGGGGTCACACCATTCACTCTGTCATCTGCAACAGCTTGGGGCCCACAAGGGAATACCCCATACCCCAGTTTTAATGGCCCCTGGGAAGCTACTGGGCCCTGGACTACTCAGCAGACTGGATCAAGCTGGGTTCAGCCCAATCTGGTGCCACAGGGGGCCCCTGGGCCCCAATCGGCTGGTGTGATGCCATTACCTGGAGCAGCATGGTGCCAAGCACAACCTGTGTACCCCACCACTGCTGTCAATTTCCATCCCACAGGAGGAGAGGAATTCCCAGAACTGCACGTCTGCACAACCTCCCAAATCCAGAAAAACTGAGAGTACGTAGGAGTTTGAGCAGTCATGCAGAGTAAGGGTAATTCAATGGGAAGGTATCTTTTGCAAGATGATAGTAGTCTGTATTGTGTCATTCAAATATTGATTTGAGATTTGGTAATCATTTGACGTTTTAATTTGTGTGTCCTCTGCTTTTTTGTAGGCCACCAGTCCATTGACCAGTGATGCTAGGAAGAACCATACCCTTTTATAGGAATCATGATATTGCTTTTAAAAAATGGACAAACACATCTATCTATCTATCATCTAAGCACTAGTGCATGTTAACTATGCTAACCAAGAACTAATTCTAAATACATGCAAACTACATCTATAACAAGCTCTTCAATTAGAAATATCAAGCCATACACAATATCATCTCAAATAAAAAAATACCACAACCTAAAAGAATACAAAAGGTGGGAGTGTTGTCGGATTGGGATGAGAGGGGAACCAAGATGCAGTCTGAAGAGGTGAGTCTTCAGTCTGCATTAGAAGATTATTCTGCTGTCCTGACCACTTCCGGAACTTTAGATCATACAGGCATCATGACTGGGAGAAGCAGCTGGACATGGAGGGGAGAGCGCAGTTGCGCTCAAGGTTGTGGAAGGGAAAGAAGTGAAGAACACATGTAATGTTTATATCAAAACAATTATTTTTATTAGTTTTTTCCCTTGTGTGTTGAGAGAGAGAGAGTGAAAATGGCTAGGACATATGAATAATAGTTGCCTATCATGCACCTCAAACCAGTGAGCGAGTTTCCCCCTGCTCTATGGGTGGCGGAAATGTCATCATGAAATACCCCTTTCTGCTGGAAAGAAACACTTTAACGTGCAGTGAAGATCACTCAGTACCATTAAACAACCATTGACATAAACTTTGCCTTCTGAAGGTATGAGTGCTTCAAAATCATACCAGGAAAATTCAATACACACCATGTATGTACAATAAACAATTACTGAACATAAGAGGACAAGTCTATTTTGATTAACAAAATTGCCTCTCACTCATGCTTTGTGTTAAAATGAGAATACTGAATTTACTGGCGATTTAGGCAGCGAGTTCAAGTTCAATGAGTATCAATCAATCCATTTTCGTATCAATGAAGTTGAGAAAATATTATGCATCAGAATGTCATTGATGTACATTTAAATATCTAAGTTCTCCATGCCTTGCAGCAAACATAAAATTTGAACAGACTGACTAACATGAAGTAGGCTACCCTACTTGTAGCCCTACGTCCTGACGTGGCAATAGCCACAGCTCATTCGACGCTAGCTATTTGTGGTAATGTAGGTCAGTTTATCAGTAAAGCGGAACGACAGCGCTGCGAGGTAGCACCTATGAGAATGACTTCCGAAAACACCATTTGAATTCAAACTCCGTGAATATTCGGGATAATCAAGATATGGTAAGACAGTGCCCCATGAGGCGCGCATTCACTTTGTGGGATTACGAATAGCCTAAAAAAGGAGGCGGGATTCAATAGGCTAGTTTGGTACTCTCAAATGTATTTCTGTCGTATATTTAAATCTCAATTGACAATCTCTATCAATGTACATCAGGTAGCCTAGACTAGATATAAAACCATTCCCGCAATGTAGCGAGACCTATTCAATGTTCTCGTAATTGAATTTCATGAGCAAAGCTACCCGTCAGAATTGTTAATTGTGTGCTCCAATGGGCACTGACAATAGTTTCTTAATCAGCAGGAGGTGCCTCGTGTTGTTTCTCACTTGATTCTTAAAATACCACTAAAGACTTGAGGTTACTGTGCTTCGGCAATTTAGCGATAGACTATAATAGTCGCACAGAAATGGTAACGAAGTTGCCTACATTTGTTAGGTCACTGAGTTAATAGTTACATTTTTGTTTGCCTAGCCTACTTCATAACACACCTGTTTCCTTGTGATGGAATGCATGAAGTTTATTTTGGCTACAGTTAACGATGAGTGTGCCGTGTAGCTACTGGATCATTTAAAATGAACAGTTTAAGATGAAAAAATGTAATACTATAATTTATTACTTCATAAATATACATATTATGCACTTTAATTCCTTGGTTCTCATTGATTGCTACTAGGTTAGCCCTAACCAATTTGACCAGATTCAATGTTTGACTCTTAAAACCAGTTAAACAGATTTTAAACTTCACAAACTTTAATTTACCTCAGGCTCTAAAATCAGATGTTTCATCACAGATTTTTTATATTGAGGGATAAAAGGCTAGTCAATTGGGAGACACAAAAAGGTGACACGGAATGTAAAATAGTTTTGTGTCAGTTTAAAATTTACCCCATACATAAAAGGCGTCATAAAATGTCAACATAGTATGTGGGTTAAGTGACCTGTAGGGCCAATCTTACGTCTATGGTTTAAAGGTGATATCACCTTAATATTGCCCAATCCAGTTGATCAAGTATAATTTTAATCATAATTCTTCCTGTACTTCTACAACACTTGTAGTTAACATTGACCTAAAGCCTTTATAAGCAATATGCTTCATGTTAAATGTTTATCTGCAGATTCAAATCATTCTTTGGGAAAATGATGTGAACATGAATAGACCTCTTGTAGACTGTGATCAATTTTGCATAATTGTGTTAGGTATTCTGTGCTATCCTCTCCTCCTCCCTGTGTTTTCTCCCTCTCATAACTGAATGAGACTCCACATTATGTCATTGTTTTTGTTGTAAAATGCTCTTTACAAAAATGGCATCATATTATAACCTTGGAATGGATTTTTGCCATGTTAAATGAGTGTCTGTAGTACACCCCAATTCTGGAAAAGGAATAACTGGGACTGTTGTGAAGCACTTAAATATACCCAATTATTGTTCTCATCAACAATAGCTCATCCAAATTACAGGATTGTTAACTTTTAAAACTGACCTGAATCTAGGTAAAAAGGAGAGCAAGTGTGCTTTGAGTAAGCAAGCATTTGCAGAACTATGATATTCTCTCTAGTGTAGATAAGAAAGACCTTGCTTGTTTCCTGTGTCTGGGAAAAAGGTTCTAGTAGCAAATGCATGTATCTTATTGGTCAAATGAGAAACATTATGACTGCTGTCACCATGGCTACAGTTGAAGGTGATAGGTGTAAAAAAGCATCTGTGTGGTTATGGGTGCTTCCTGCTTGTCTGCATTGTTCAAATTACTTTTAAGTAATTGTTAAACTGAGATGTTTAACAAGAGTAAGGCCATGTTTTTGTGGGGAAATTCTTTCTTGTGTTAGATTCTCAGAAGTACTTATTTGTCCTTAGAAAGAAAACATAACTAATTGTCTCAGTCACTTGAAGGAGCCCAGCTGTAGAGGTAGATTCAGTGCCTTCCTCTTTTACTGTTAAAACTGTGACCTCATTTTTTCACAAACTGCTACTTTCTTTTTGGAAGTTTTCTCTCAACTGGTGTGGTTGCCATGACATCAGATGGTCTTGTAATCATGTTACGAAAGATACCACTTTGCCTACAGCATGGCATTCACAGCTTGCTTCTACTCTTTCTGAAGACAGTTTTAGGTTGGAATGCTAAGAAGAAGTCTGGTTTAAAATAATTGAAAATTAAATTGATTGTGTCATCTATTACTGTCACATTCTTCTGATAACCTCCAACAAGTTTAATTAAATCAGATGTGAAGTGACAAGAGAGTGGTGATGAGAAGACTCAGAAAAAAGCCAAGGGCATGCCATTGACTTATTTTTTTCCATGGCTAAAAGTAACAATAAACACCTTAGAAATGTTAATGAACGAAGCAGCTAAACAAAATGTGGATTTATGGGTTCCTTGTGTGTACAAAATAAGTTTTTCAGTGTGGCTTATCATCTTGGTCTGATAGCACAGCTTACAAAAATGCTATCTCGTGCACATTTTTCTTCTGCTTCTGCTGCACTAAGTACTGTAATTTGACGAAGACTTTTTTCAAAGGTAGTCTTTAAGCAAGGCATTGTCTGGCACTTCTAGTGGTGCTTTCTTTGAGTTAACTTATGAGTTATGTGGGTTGACTTTCATTTTGTGTGATGAATGTGATTGGAGGTTTAAGGGGAGGGGATTGATGTGGCTGCTCTGATGCTGCTTCCTGGAGAAAAGCTGAGCACTTCAGCTTCTTGCTCTTCTCTGGCAGGAGGAGAGTGTTGATGTCAAGGCCTTGAGGGCTAGGTTTCATGCTCAGGCTGGGATGGCTGCTGTTGGAGGTGGTGGTCCCCCGAAGACCTTGCTGCCAGGAATTGGGAGAGCAGGCACACCGATGGCCTTCAACTCGTCAGTGAACGGAGCTGTCAGACCTATTGTTCCCAAACCGCTGCCGGGACTTTGCTCATCTTCAGACCTGCAAAGGTTACCCAGGCTCCCCATGGCTGATCCTTGGGGTCCAGCCTCTGTAAGGAACCTGCCTCCACAGGGCGTCTTCCCAAGACCACCGTTGTCTCACCGTGCCAGCTCCCAAGAACACAGGATGGCCTTGCCAGTCGCAGAAAGGCCAGGGAGGGTCAAAGCAACGGGGGAGATGTTACAAACTGTGATGCGGAAGCAGCTTTCTGTCCAGGATGGACCCGTACCCATTCAGGCTTCTCCTGTCAGCACCTCACTGCGCAGCCAGAGGAGCATGACCGAAGTTGCCCCCCTCAGGAGGAGCCTACCCCCAGAGGGACGCAGGCCCATCAAACCCAAACGGCCACCTTACGTCAACCTGGAGAGTTTCAGAAAAGCAACGCCTTTCACCCCAATGACTAGACATCCAATGCCAGGGAGGATTCATGGTATGCTTTGTTTTGTTGTCGTGCTGGTTAGCTGTGCTTTTCTCATAGAAGTATTGTTTTATGAAGATTCATGACCTGTAGTTAGGCAGTGGACATTGCAGCCATTTCAATGATTTCTCTTGGAGTGACTAAAGAAGTATATTTTTCATTGTATTATAGATGTATTTACTTGACTAAAATATCACTGTGGTGATACAATGTTTTTGTATCTTGGCGATAATGGGCTCAAGGTTTCAGTGTACAATAACAACCATGGAAAAGTTAATGCAAAAAAATTTTTTTGTTCAAATCGGAGGCTAAATGACAGGAGTATGTTAACCTTGTGAAAGCATATTTCTCGCTGACGTCAAAATAATTCCCTTTAAATATTTGCTTCAAAAATTAAGAGACCACTGCAAAATTATCAGTTGTCTCATTGTTATTTTGTTTCTGTACTCTAGCACTTTGAGTTTGTAAGGATACAATGACAATAAGGTTGAAGTGCAGACGGTCAGCTTTAATTTGAGGGTATTTTCAACCATATTGGATGAACCGTTTAGAAATTATAGAACCTTTAGTACATAGTCCCCCCATTTTCGGGCATCAAAAAATATTGGACAGTTTAACATAATGTAGAATAAAGTAATAATTTTTAATATTTGGTCACATATCCTTTGCATGCCATGACTTCCTGATGTCTGACCCAACAATATCAAAAGACTCTTTATTTTATTTTATGGTACTCCTACAAGCGATACTATGACCTCTCTGCATTTGAATGGATCTCTGGGAATTGGGGGGTGGGACTAGATTTAGCTGTAAATTTGAAGGTAATATGCCTCTATATTCTTACATGTGGAGTATTACTCATGCAATCAGTTTACATATACATTTAGCAATAGTAGGGATAGACAAATAAAACATGTCTGTCTTACCAGTCTTCACCCGGGCACCAACTAATGTAGAGAATACGTACGAATCTGGTAGCAGTGAGCAAGATGATTAGTAATATTATTTCTGAATCATCAGAGTTCTCACTCGGCACCAGTTATGTAGGGAATATCCTAGGACGGGGCACCAATAAATGTAAGCAATATGCCTCTGTATATATATATATATAAACTCTTACATGGGATGCCAGAAATATAGGCAATAACTATGGAATAATGGGGTTTACCCTTATTATTTTTAAGTTAGGTTAAAATTAAATCAGTCTCATTTAGATTATTATGGATTATAATTACTACTACTTCAATTTACCATCAAAGCACTAATAACTAATAACTCAGAAGGGTTGAAGGTATTACTTTCTAATGATTAGGTTGACTCAGCCCTCGTGTTCATATGATATCAAAACAGACACCAGGTTGAACAAAAATAGTTTTATTAAACAAGGAAAAACAGAAATATCACCTTCTACTAAATAGACATATTGTGTTGTGTGCGTATTGGACTATTTGTGTGGGTATGCACATGTGTGTACGTGCATGTGTGTGCGTGCCATGTGTGCTCCGAGAACAAAGGAGTGTGGAGTAACTGGCTGTGTCGCAGCATGATGGTGGTTATTGATCTCAAATCGTTACTATAAATACGTTCACACACTTCAGTCAGGAAATACTGTTATCCATCTACAGTAAGCTAAAATGAGATCATATCACACAAACGTTAGTCAGTGTTAGTATAGGTGAGCAAACCGTGAGGCCTGCTTTGGTTAGGTAAGAGCGCTACCACATAAACGATAGGCCAACCCGCTAGCTTGCTAACCAGTGGAACAAGTTTATACAGGTATTATCGCACAAAGTCGAGATACAATCAAATTACCGATAAACAATTCAGACTAAAATCCTAAACTATGCCTGGGATGTTTGATCAGTCTTACTGAGTCCGCGGTGAGCTGATTACAGTCCGTGAGGTGGATGGCCAGAGTGTCTCCTTTGGCCTTTCTTATTCCGGTTGGGATTTCTCCGGGTTAGAATTTTTCCGACGTCGTCTGGTTACCGCCTGGTTTGCGTCTTTGTCCGTGGCTGGAACACACCTCAATCACAGTTGTGTTAATTCAGTCCTCTGATCAGATGCTGTAGGCAAGCTAACTCGTTCCTTGTGTCTCTCTCCGCGGCCTTTCTGAATGCCGCTGGTGCAATGGAGATCCACCTTTGTAGCTGTGTAGCTAGTAAAAGAGGAAGACAAAAATGGAGTGCTGCCTCTTGTGCAGTTTTGCTGCTGCACGATAGAGGAAGAAGGAAAAGTGGGGAGAAGGAAAAATGGGGCAGACAGACTGGAATGTCTTCAGTTTTATCTGTTTTTGTTTTATGACCCTTAGTGTCTCGTATTTCCAAGTGACACGATTAAATCACTAAAACGGACGTTACGCTGTAGCTGGGTTGTAAATGTCCTTTGGGTTTCCTGTGGAATGAATGTGGTCCCTACAAATTACACTGGAACAGTATGGAACACATGGTTGGCTAAATGGCTCAAAGTCATCAAGGGTCTGACATATCAAACAAGCCTTAAGCCATCACTCTGCTGCCAGATATGCAGTAGATATGGATGGATAACGAAGGGTTTCTTCTCCTGACTTATTTTACCATAGAGTTCAATAGGAACATTTTTCAGGAGAAACAACCCTTAAAGATTGAGTGATGGTTTGAGGCTTGTTTGATACCTCAGACCCTTGATGATTTACAGCCATTTTGCCAACCATGTATTCCATATTGTTCCAGCATAATTTACAGCTAAATCTAGTCCCACCCCCCAATTCCCATAGAGATCCATTCAAATGCAGAGAGGTTATAGTATCGCTTGTAAAAGTACCAGAAAATAAGGTATCAATAGTCTTTTGATGTTTTTGGATCACAGATATCAGGAAGTCATGGCATGCAAAGGATATGCCACTAAATATTAAAAAATGATTACTTTATTCTACATTGTTAAACTGTCCAATATTTTTTGATGCCCGAAAATGGGGGGAACTATGTACAAAAGGTTCTACAATTTTTAAACGGTTCATCCGAATATGGATGAAAATACCCTCAAATTAAAGGTGACAGTCTGAACTTCAACTTCATTGTCATTGTATCCTTTCAAACTCAAAGTACTAGAGTACAGAGCCAAAATAACAAAATATTTGTCACTGTCCAATTAATTATGGTGCTCACTGTATTTGACATATTCATCATTCTCATTTTGATAGGTTTTACTTTGTCAGACTGTTATCTTTACTGTATAAGTTCTGGATACAAATCTTTCACGTTTTTACATATATAACACATGCCTCTTTTATACTAAAGTATAAATGCGACCTGCTCTACAAAAAAGAGTCTGATGTGGAAAATATGAGGAAATATATATGTTTTTTTCACATCAGACTAATTTTCGTAGAGTGGGTCACAAATGTTTCCAGCACCCCCTATTCCTGTAAAACAAGGACGCACTTGCCCATTGACTGGTGAAAGCCTTTCAGATGTTTATTCTTATGCAACACATTATTTGTAACAACCAGGATTGGAGGCATTCTTAAAGGAGACCTTTATATGTTTACAAGGCCAATGCTCAGCTACTTGTCACAGAGCTGATGAGAACATACAGGTTCTTCTGTGTTTGAGAGTTGTTTTCTTTCTCAGGTGGCAGCAGTCCGTACGTCTCTGGGTCAGTTAGTCCATCAGGCCCACCAAGGCTCCCAGCTAAACACAGTATCCTACCTCAGCAACACTCCACTGTGTGAGTTACTACTCCATTAGATGCTGACAGGAAGTTTGTCATATAGTTCCATATAGAGTCATGGATAATAGGATATTGTCCAGCTGCTGACCCTCCGAGTGGTTTTGGAAGCCTCTTCAGGAATGTTCTGGATTGTTTGTTCACTCACAAACACAAGTTAACCATATTGTCTCATGGACATAAAAAGCTTACACTGCTGGCAGTAAGAGTGTAGAGCGTACTCATGGCCATTGTTCTGATATACATTTATTTCAAACTTCATTGGAATTAGGATGGGGATTTTTTTTGCCTTATTTTCAGATTTTACATTAAATGGCCAGCCATGTGTTTGCAGCTTTCTTATGCACTGGGTATATGTGGGTGGATAAAATGGAGGCATCTTCCTTTGCGTGTCTTTTGTTTAACGCTGAACTTGTTTCTGAGAGGTTTGTTTGGTAGCAGAGACTTGCAGCTTGCTGCAGTGTTACACACGAGCGTGTTCATATGCAGCATGCTGATCAGCCAATGAGATAAAAACGGGGTACTGAAATGACACAATTACACTGAGGAAAACCATGCTGAATGTTGTAAACTGAATCTAATCTCTCACTTTTTTGTCTTTAACAGCACTGAATGTACAGAATTTAAATGTAATTATGTACATATTCAACAATACACAAGGCAATATTTTCAGTTGCTGTCATGTTGGATGATGTGAAAAGGCACTTTTATAATGTTGAATATTCAAGGAAATGCTGAGCTACCTGCTCTACTCCCTGTTTCTACAACATTTTGTGAACTACTTTGGGTAAAAACCAAGTTTTTTCCCCCCCACAGAGCAAAAGTAAAACAAAGCATGCAGCATGAAGGCAGAGAAAAATAGGTTTTTATCAGTACTGTAATGGTCATCCCTGTTGTACCTTTTTTACAGATGCTAAGGCTTTCATTTAATCAACATTTGTTGTTAACCTCGACTTACACTTTTAATAGCAATAATAGTTTTTCTTCACAAACATACTTTAGCAAATTCAGCAATCACAGAAACTAATTTGCCAAACTGAGTTTGTGAAGAATTATTTTTTTAAATGTTAGTCAAATGTTGATTGAATCCCAGACCAAGTATCTCCAGTAGAGACTGGTAGTTGTTCTCATTTACAGCAGACCAATAAAATTAGGTCACGTCATTCTTTTACAAGGATCAAGTATTTATTCATGTACTTGCAGCCAAGTAGTTCTTTATGCAGTATTCACAATACGAATGACAATACACTCAAAATTGCAACGTAAGCTGCCTCTCAAGATAAAAGGAACAAGGTTCAAGATAAACACCCGACCAGGTTCCAATTCTTCGATGTTGTCCAATGCATTTTATTGCTGACAAAGGCTTTGCTGACTTGATAAAGAACTGACTTAATACGTATTGTTTACTCTGTCTTACTCACCGTCTTGTCTTTGACAATTTTATTTTTAAAGTCTTGATGACGATGATGAGGACACTTATGATGATATAGACATGCTTCCACCTCCCCCACCCCCTCCACCCCCTCCACCACAGTATCCAGGAAGTAGAGAAGGTAAGTTTGAAAGAGAGATAACATTCATGCTCATTGTTCAGATGATACAAGAGTAAGTCTCTATTCATCTTAGAGATTCCCTACAAAGCCTCTGTATCTTGTATCTGCAGGTCTAGTTGTGCAATATTGCTGGTGCAGGCTTAAAAAGTGTACAATTCAACGCTGAGACATCTATTTATGTATTTGGAGCATTTATAGTTGTTTTGTGACCCAATTTGTAAAGGTTTAAAGATTTATATTTACCTCAACTTAATTCTGTGGCAGTCTCCATTTTCCGTGATGAAGGTTATTTTGACTTATTGTTATTGCTGAGTTATTGTAATGCTTTTGAGGCAAATTACGACAAACATTGCAAACTTTTCTGTTGGGGAAATGGCGTACTTTAGAAACCAGTGTTAATAAAATTGAAATCCTCCGATGTAATTGTTAAACAGAGATGTTTTTTTCCCCAGAGGTAAACAAGAGTAAAACCACGTTTTTTGGGGGAAAGTCTTCTTTGTGTTAGATTCTCAGAAGTACTTCTTTGCCCTTAGAAAGAAAACATTCCTACTTGTCTCAGTCACTTACCATTTGAAGGAGCCCAGCTGTAAAGACAGATTCAGTGCTAGTCTTTTACTGTTAAACCCGTGACCTCATTTTTTCAGAGAAACTGCGACTTTCTTTTTCACGATCAAAGATCATTTGTGACTTCTTTGTGAAATTTTTACTTGTGAAATACTGTAGTTTAGCTGGACCACATAGTAATTGTACATGTTTTTTATTAAATCAGTGAACTGACTTAATAATAACTGACCTCAAATGTTCAGTTCAGCTATCTGAAAACTGCTAGTCATTGTTTTAGCTATCCCAAGCAATGCCCAACATTTTACATGCTGAATAAAAATGTCACAATATAAGCATTTTTATAGCACAACTGAACTTTGGGTTGTGTAGTTACCTGGCCATGATATGAGTCCAAATGATGGTGAAATATGTTTGTTAGTTGCTCTGTGCTCCCCTAGAGTGATAATCCAGAATAGGGTATTTGTCGCTCTCCATTCACTTCTATAGGGCAGCTAAAACAATCTCAAAATGACACTTCTAGCACGTATACGAATGCGAACAAAGCAAATTTTGTCAATACAAACAATAACCAGTTCTCGTAATTAAAATAATTTATAAAAGTACTATTTTCTTCAATGTTGTTAGCAAGCTAGCAGAAAAGACTAGCAAAATGTCAGCAGGTCGGTTTGTTTACCATAGATACTGTTTATACAACCAGGAACGCTTGCTTCCGTGGAAATTTGGACAATGTGTTCTGACGCATCAGCGCATTAACACTGTTTCTGGCGCAATAATTACCTACCGGATCTACAGTCCAAATGAAATATGAAAAAGCCAGGAATGGGCCGTTTCATTTTTTTTAAAAATACGTACGAGGACTGGTTATTGTTTGTATTGACAGAATTAGCTTCATTCACGTTTGTATACATGCTAGAAGTGTCATTTTGAGACCGTTTTAGCTGCCCTATAGAAGTGAATGGAGAGCGACAAATAATCTATACTGGATTATCACCCCAGGGGAGCACAGTGCAATTTACAAACATATTTTTCCACCAAATTTTGGACTCATATCATAGCTAGGTAACTTCACAACCCAAAGTTCTACCAAAGTTCAGTTGTGCTTTAACAAGGGCCTTGTATATCTTTGATCTGTATTCTCTAATTCAGGAAATGTTTTATGCATTTCTCAAACATTGTCTCTTAGCACTCTTGAATATAGCAGAACATTTTTTTTAAAGAGAAGTACCATAGATTTCAGAAGATAATCCAGGCCCCTATGTAACATGTCTAACTTTAATTTGGTTAGGGAATAAAATGATTCCAATTTTAGATTAGTATACATTAGGCATAATTCTGTATGTCATGATAGATCAGGAATTATTTGTGGTGAAGAAATGTAACTGCATTCACAGACTCCTGGACTGACCATGGTTCCACACACGGAGATGAGGTGAGCATCAGGAATTTCTTACAGTATATTCATATTCACAAGTGTGGTATACAACCTGAACATCTGTGTATTCTGGTTAAATCATGTTATATCTGCAGAAACTGCCTATCTAACATTATTTAACAGGGAACTGAGTGGTTGCAGCAGTACTGTCACTTTTTTTCATGAAAAATGTCTTTATGCAACAAATGACCGTAGCGTTGTGGTGTCATATACAGTCTAATTTATCACTGCTTAAACCCTTATGGCAGCTGAAGCTGGCTGATTGCTGCTCTTTCCACCCACTCTTCCTTCTACTTCATCAACAATTCTTGTAAATCATTAAGGGGATTTTTATCATTTGGTTTTCATCTTTTGTCTTCAAGTTTTCCCGATTAAGTATTGTGCTTATTATGCATGAAACAGTAGTTAGACTTAACCTGTTGTTTCATTTGTCTGTTTTCCCAAAGGAAAGTGGTGAAAGTGAAATTTATGAACCTATTGATGAGTAAGTGTTGCCTTTTTGCCTTGGATAATATGATATTGATCCTGTACTTCCATACTATTTGTTAATGTTGACAGCGAGGAGGGAAAAGTGTATATGTGATAAAATCCAAAAGGTTTAGGTCTTATGTCTTTGCATAACAATATTTGTCACCAACCAGAGCAACAAAACCGGTGCTCTGGGCTGAGACAGAAAGAGTTACTGTAAAGCTTTTTTATCTTCTCAAATGCGCTAGACCTGAGGAGCCATTAAATCCCACCAGCCCTGACAAGAAAAAGAAGGAAGGCTCAAGGCGACTGTTTGAGCTGAAAAATAAGGAGCAGAGGGTGAAACAAAAGAAAGAGAATGAATACCGGAAGAGATTTAAGGTTGGCTGCCACACCACTCACTCACTCGCACCTGCCTTAAAATTTCCCAGGCCCAAAATGCCCCTTAAAAGTATTGTTTTCTGCTTGCCTAATTTTAATTTATGTCCAAAACATTTGCATACAGCTTTTTCTTTTAAGGTAAATGTAGAATGTGTGATTTCATGTATCAAACAGTGCTGTAGTCATGAAGGAGGCCATGATGTCATAGTTCTGGCAAATGAAAATTCTGTACCCTGCTCTTCTGTAGCTGACTGAGCCAGTGGAGATCCTGCATATAGCCAGGATTCGACACGACTGGCAAGGAGGCAAGAATGATCTGTCCGTGCGGCAAGGCGACAGTATAGAAATCATCCGGGTCAAGAACAACCCAGAGGGCAAATGGCTTGCCCGCACGCTTAATGGCACCTGTGAGTTAATATCAATATCAGCTAGTATCAGGCTTCTCAAAGCATGCCCTGAAACAATAGCTTCTACATGAAAACAGCTGCTAACTACCAATTAGCCAGCTGGCTATGTAATACACAGGACTCCCAGCTGGGTTCAGTCCAAGTATAGTAATGTATACTTCTAATTATTATGTGTGGAAATGTAATGGCGGGTTTAGTATAAAGAATATTTGCAACTTTTTGCTTTCTGTCTAACTGTATGGAAACTACGTTGACACAATAGGCATAATTGACTAACCATGGTGTATAGTTGCAATCATGCTGGCTGTGTAAAATAGCTAAATCCACATCGCCAGGCATCAACTTCCTGAAATTCATATAGCCAAACAAAATAATTAGCAGGTTTTTTTAAGTTTGTTGTGCATCCATAGCTCACTCTCTTTCCTGAGCTCTTGTATGTATAAATTAATTTATACATACATAATTGGTATGTATTAATACATTTTCTGATAATGTGAAAATCAGAAACCAGGGGCTTTATCTTGGCGATCTTGGCGCTTGGTCTAAGCGTATGGCGTAAAGTCCATTTAAGGCGTGTCCAAGTTCATTTTTGCTAGTTTACCGGCGTGTATTTTGGGCGCTAAGCACGGCGCAATGCGCAAATGGGCTGAACTTAGTCTCTTCATTAATTATAGGTGTGTCTTGGGTGTGACATGCAATAAACCAATCAAAATGTCCTATCCCATTCCCTTTAAAAGCCTGCTTTTTCACCTTGGTGGATTGATTGATGGCGAAACAGACATGCTCGTGCGTGTTTAGTGCGATCAAGGAATAGGCTAAATGGATCAATAGTATGATCAATATTTTGTTTCCAGATTTAAAAAATTACAACTGAGAATAGCTTCGTATTAACTTTTACCTACGTTTTGTCAGTGCTGTAAGAGCACACTTCAGTAGGTGCGATACATATAGCCCCTGATTCCAAAGCGGACGTGGATGACGTGTGGATGGATGTGGATGTGGTAGTGATGTGAATATAAACCATATCTGTTTGCATGGATTTGTATGGTGGAAAGGATGTTACAGAGCCGTGGCCTTTTTATTTTGACGTGCAGATGGGTACATCAGCAACACATGTGTGGACCTGGACTATGAGGATGTGAAGCGAAGCTTTCTTTGTAAAGCAGCGGATGCCTCTTTTCCCCCACCACCTCCTGTCCAAGATGAGGACTTCTACGATGATGTGGGCTCCTCTCAACCATTGAACAGGTTATTACAGTCCTGTCATATCTGCCAAATTATAATTGCAGAGGATTGCAGTGTAACTCATCCTCAGTTACTCCTTAACCAGAACATTACCTGGCAAAAGTGTAGAAAACTTGAATTGAATTATGTAATAGTCTGCTAGTGGAATTGATTTTTCTTTTTTTTTCTCTTTTACAGCAGCTTAGAATTGGACAGTGGTAAGTGGGGTTGACAATGTCCTTCATGCATAAGAACTGTAAAGATGGGAACTTTTAATAACATATTTTTTCTCCTTTGCAGAAGAAGTATATGATGATGTGCAGCAAGTACCAGATGAGTTCCCCCTTCCCCCTCCAGAGGCAAGGTACCACAGTCTGCCCTTGTGTCCTATTCTCTTAGTCCTACCCTATACAGTACATTCATAAGCACCAAAAACATTCCCATACAAAGCAATTCATCATCTATGTCAAATCTATATTGCTTTTTCTAGGATGTGTATTACTTTTTAAAAGAAGGCATTATCATTATTTTTATTTTAATAATAAATGTAGTAGCTTAACATCAAATGTCTGGTGGAATGCAACAGTGCCTTTACTAGCAAAATAACTATCATGACTTTAGATTCACTTAATGATGTTCCAGTATGAGCATCAGGACCGATAGGTAGCCTACCTTACTGCTTAAAGCTTAGAACTGAAAAACTCATATAAATAAATAATTCATTTCAAAATATAAGAGACAATGTGCTGTGATAGAAGGTTGTACTTTAATGACACTTGAAAGTGACTATATGAGTCACCACTTGGGGTTGTTGGTTTCAGTTCTACCATATTTTCTAAAGCAACAAAAATTAATGACTCCATGCTCAGTAGCAGTAAAACACCTAGGGCCTGATTTGCTAAGACCTTCAGCATGTGCAAAACCTGATTGGTCATGGTATTTCTTTTGCACCAGTTAATGGTTGTGTTATTAGTTTTGCGTGTGCTAAATATTTTTGCACCCGCTAAAGGTCTTAGTAAATCAGGCCCCTAATGTATTGTCAGACCCGGTGAATGTGTGTATGTGAAAGATTTGATTGAAAAAATACACAATGCTATTAACATAGCTAACTACTGTATTTTGATTTTCCAGCCTAGATCCTAAAAAGGCCAAAAAACAGGAAAAGGAGGAGAAAGATTTTAGAAAAAAGTTTAAGGTGAATTGTTGATTCAAATTTTTTTTTTCCTGTAGTGATAAATGTATATACAGTAAGCGCCATCATTTATTGGACAGTGACACATTTTTGTTATTTTGATTGTGTACTCTAGCACTTTGAGTTTGAAAGGATACTTTGATAAAGAGATTGAAGTGCAGACCGTCAGCTTTAATTTGAGGGTATTTTCATCCATATCAGATGAACCGTTTAGAAATTATAGAACCTTTTATACATAGTTCCCATTTTCGGGCATCAAAAAATATTGGACAGTTTAACAATGTAGAATAAAGTAATAATTTTTTTATATTTGGTCGCATATCCTTTGGATGCAATAACTTTCTGATGTCTGTGATCACTTTAAGGGTTGTTTTTCCTTACAAATTTTTCTATTGAACTCTATGGACAAATAAGTCAGGAGAAGAAACCCTTCAAGTTATCCATTCATATCTACTGCAGATCTGGCAGCAGAGTGATAGTTTAAGGCTTGTTTGATACTTCAGACCCTTGATGACTTCGAGCCATTTAGCCAATCATGTGTTCCATACTGTTCCAGTGTAATTTACAGCTAAATCTAGTCCCACCCCCCAATTCCCATAGAGAGCCATTCAAATGCAGAGAGGTTGTAGTATCGCTAGGAGTACCAGAAAATAATATATCAAGAGTCTTTTGATATTGTTGGGTCACGGAAATTAAAAGTCATGGCATGCAAAGAATATGAGCCAAATATGAAAAATTATTAATTTATTCTACATTATGTTAAACTGTCCAATATTTTAATGTATTTAATGTAATATTTTTTGATGCCTGAAAATGGGGGGGCTATGTACTAAAGGTTCTATAATTTCTAAACGGTTCATCATATATAGATGAAAATGCCCTCTAATAAAAGATGACAGTCTGCACTTCAACATCATTGTCATTGTATCTTTTCAAACTCAAAGTGCTAGAGTACAGAACCAAAATAACAATAAATGTGTCACTGTCCAATGAATTATGGTGCTCAATGTAGGTGCATTTTCTTTTTACCAGTATGAATTTTAACATGTCCTCTAACCAGTGCTAGAGATATTTTACCAATCAGAAAGAATGTTAAATTCATGAAGAGGTTTGAAAATTACTTTGACCATTTTCTTGTATATACTTCTTGTATGTACAAAGTGTATAAAATTATTGAAAGTGCACATTATACTGTTTTTTTATTAAGAAAATAGCTATGCTAGGTAACATAATCTTTGTCATTCCCACACTTATAGAAAATTGTATTATGGGCACATAATACAGTGTTATGGTTTCTGTGGCTGGACAGATGATTTTCAGTCAATGAGGCTAATAAGGATAATCTCATAAAATAAGACCAAACTTAAATGCAGTGTGTTTGTGTATGTCAACAGTTTGATGAGCCTATAACTGTCCTCTGCAACATGATGGTTGACCCCAACGGCAGCATCAAAAAGGGAGGTGGAAAGGATCTATCCTTAAATCGTGGAGAGATCCTGGATGTCATTCAGTTCACGAGTGATAAGAAGGCATTGTGCCGCAACGAGCAGGGGAAATGTATGTGAATGGTCGCCCTCTTGTGTCAAGAACCTGCATGACATTTTGTGGCAATTTTTATTACATTTTGATTGGACACAAATTGATTGGAGTTCGGACAAGACCAAAACGTGTCTCCCGATCCCTTTGCTTTAATGGTCTCGTAAAGATCCAGGCCCTCAAAACAGTGTTTGTGATATAACCATGATACACTGAGAAAGAAAGCTTTGTCTGCTGACAAAAGCCAAATGAAAGTTGGCGCTTCTTAGGTCTAAATTCAAACATTTATGCATTTATTGAGCTGTTTACTTCATCACCATGTGTAATCTGCACTAATTTGTTGTGAAAGATATGTGGAGGTGGAAGATAGTTGTGCTAAAATTGTTTTTTGTTACAATTTGTTCCTTGTGCAGATGCAGTCCAGCAGTTTCAACTAGGCTTCTTTTTTATTGTTTAAATACCGAGTCATTCAGGGTTGGCTTGACTGGCTTAAATGTATATAAATAAATTGTGAAAATACTTTGCTGGAGTGAACATCAGCATGCACGGTGGGTTTCTCAAGACCAGGTTTGGTCTTTGGTAAAGCATTTATTTTGAAAAAGATTTCTCCCCCTGAGCTTTATTTTCTCATTATTTTATAGATGGATATGTGCCACGGTCTGTCCTTCTACAAGCGTATGTATCTCATCTCATTCAGTGACAAATTCCAGTCTGTCAGTAACCCAATAACTACCGTTTATAACCTATGGACTGATTATAACCAGACAGGATGTGATTATTCTCAGAAAGGAAGGAAATAGTTCCATGAGATATAATCATCTACAAACCCCAATTCCCAAAAAGTATGTAAAATGCACATAAAAGCAGAAAGCAGTCAATTGTTTTGCATATATTTAATTGAAAACAGTACAAAGAAAAGATATTTAATGTTTTACCTGATCAACTTTATAGATTTTTGTAAATATACGCTAATTCTGAATTTGATGCCTGCCGTTTTTTAAACGTGGGACAGGGGCAAAAAAAAGACTGGGAAGTTCAAAAAACACCTGTTTGGAACATTCCACAGGTAAACAGGTGATACTATCATAAAAGGATATCAAAAGAATATTTAAGAGGTAATCTTACAAGCGATACTATAACCTCTCTGAGGTATCAAATGAGGTATCTATCTGCTGCCAGATATACAGTAGGTATGGATGGATCACTTGAAGGGTTGTTTCTTCTGACTTATTTTGAGTCAGGAGGAACAACCCTTAAGGTGATCCATCCATATCTACTGCATATCTGGCAGCAGGGTGATGGTTTGAGGCTCGTTTGATACCTCAAACCCTTGATGACTGACAGCCATTTAGCCAACCATGGGTTCCATACTATTCCCGTGTAATTTACAGTTTAATCTAGTCCCACCCCCCAATTCCCATAGAGATCCATTCATACATAATGAATTAGCGTATATTTACAAAAATCTATAAATTTGATAAGGTAAAACATTAAAATTTCTTTGTACTGTTTTCAATTAAATATATGTAAAAGGGAATTTACAAAGCATGGCTTTCTGCTTTTATGTGCATTTTACATACTGTCCAAACCTTTTTTGGAATTGGGGTTTGTAGAAATTGATCAGATTATCGCGTCTAAAACAGCCTGTTCATTTATTAATAGCCAGATGATGATATTCTGAATTACATACAGTATCCTGTTAGTGAATGAGTCATCTTCCCACTGTAATTACTGGATGGAGTTGTGTCATAGCTGTTCAGACTCACTTTTTTTAGAAATGCATCTTCCTCATCAAGTATACACCATCTTGATTCATTTTCATCTGAAATGTTTTTTAAATCTTTAACTTTTATTACAGGGAAGGGGAAATTTATGATGATGTTGATAACCAAGCAGGTTTGTAGCTTCTGTTTTAAAGTAGATTCTTTAAAAAAAAAAAATTCTTGTGACTTACAAATTTAGATAATATACAGTACTGTCTTAGGTACATGTAAAAACAATTATGTAACGTGAAGATGCTTGAAATTAAAAGTTTCTAATTATCAAACAATTGACTATAAAGTGCAGTAAACAGTAAAAAAAACTAAATCAAGTCAATATTTGGTGTGACCAATATTTTCCTTTAAAACTGCATCAATTCTCTTAGGTACGCTGTCGTGCAGTTTTATGAGAAAATCAGCTGGTAGATTGTTCCAAGCATCTTGGAGAACTTGCCACAGTTCTTCTGCAGACTTTGGCAGTCTCGCTTTTTTCTGTCTGTCCTATATCCTTTCCTTTTTTACGCTCACTATTTCTTTTAAAGGTGCATTATGCAGGATTTACCTTGAAAATATTATAAAATAATCATGCTCGGTCATATCTGTGATGCACTGGTAATCTCTGTCTTTGTGCACATTTGTCAAATCCGTGCCCCTCTGCCTGTATTTATTATTCTAAGATGTGTTCGGGACGTTTCTGGGCGTGACGCGCTTTTCTGTGTGGGGAGGGGTGGGTATAGCTACAGAGCCTGTGGGGTGGGATCAGATTTAAGCAGAGTGTTAGCAAGTTACTGCAATGGCTGAGGTGAAGAAGCGCAAGTATAGCGAAGCCAAACAACAAGCCGACAGGGTGCATTCAAGAAGCGGAGTCAACCTAAGATTTGCTTCTTCTCAATGGTGACAGCTGAAGTTTAGCCAGGGGATGAAAAGTGTTTTCTTTTTTAAAAGAGTTGGCGTGGTTTCTGTTGGACCTGTAAGTGATGTTACTTCTAGCTATCCAGCTAGCTACGTTAGGTAGCTAGATGGCTGTAGTCGGATACCTTGTGTGGGCGGGATTGAGGACGGAGGAGGAAACTTATTTGATTGTAAACACAGGACGACAGCAAGGCTAAAAATCCAGCATAGTGCACCTTTAAGTTGTTTTACATTAAAATTATATAGGGATGATAATATTCAGTACATTCTGTATTTTTAAAAGGAAATCATGTCAAAATACTTAGTAATCATACTATTTAACTGTTGTCAGATGTAATGATCTTTTTTCCTGTTTTGTGTCCCTCTGATACAGTTGTTTATGACAACGACTCCAGCACAGATCAGAATCCCTGGTCCTGAAGATGGTAGTTATAGGGATGGATGCCTGGTTTTTATAATTCTAACCTGAGAAAATATTTATTTCTTCCAGAGGGATCTCTCTAAATACCCATGGGTTCAATCTGGTTTAGAGAAAAACAAGCACTCAAGAGAAACTTGTATTTTATTAAGTTTTTTAGCATTTGTAAATGGCATGTTTGGCCTTCAGTTTCACACAATATATTTGTTTTGTACAGTGCTTGATGTATTTTTTATTTTTTTTGCTCTAAGCAGTTAAAATACATATGCAAATAAAGGTTTTAATCACATGTCTTCTGTGGTACATATACCTGACAGAGCTGAGAACTTTCCATTTGGATATTGCATTATCTGAAAACATTGTTCCTTGACGAGTTTAACCTACATCCTCTTAGAATCATGTTCTAGCCATATGGCATGGCATGTGCTTTTTTTCTTGCGCTGTAGTATCTTCAGAGCTGCCATTCTCTACTTGAAGTTGAGTCAGACATTTATTTTAAAGTTCCTTCTTCCTTCCTTCTACTACCCATAACAAATACATTCAATATTATACTTAACTTAAGACATTTAACTAGTTAAAAACTTTTTGAAAGGTGTTCTGATTACTGAAAAATTATATATACACTACCGTTCAAAAGTTTGGGGTCACCCAGACAATTTCGTGTTTTCCATGAAAACTCACTTTTATTTATCAAATGAGTTACAAAATGAATAGAAAATATAGTCAAGACATTGACAAGGTTAGAAGTAATGATTTTTATTTGACATAATAATTTTGTCCTTCAAACTTTGCTTTCGTCAAAGAATGCTCCCTTTGCAGCAATTACAGCATTGCAGACCTTTGGCATTCTAGCTGTTAATTTGTTGGTTTCTGAAGAAATTTCACCCCACGCTTCCTGAAGCACCTCCCACAAGTTGGATTGGCTTGATGGGCACTTCTTGCGTACCATACGGTCAAGCTGCTCCCACAACAGCTCAATGGGGTTGAGATCTGGTGACTGCGCTGGCCACTCCATTACAGACAGAATACCAGCTGCCTGCTTCTTCCCTAAATAGTGCATAAACATAGTGCACCCCCTTGCATAATTTGGAGGTGTGCTTTGGGTCATTGTCCTGTTGTAGGAGGAAATTGGCTCCAATCAAGCGCTGTCCACAGGGTATGGCATGGCGTTGCAAAATTGAGTGATAGCCTTCCTTATTCAAAATCCCTTTTACCTTGTAGAAATCTCCCACTTTACCAGCACCAAAGCAGCCCCAGACCATCACATTACCTCCACCATGCTTGACAGATGGCGTCAGGCACTCTTCCAGCATCTTTTCACTTGTTCTGCGTCTCACAAATGTTCTTCTGTGTGATCCAAACACCTCAAACTTCGATTCGTCTGTCCATAACACTTTTTTCCAATCTTCCTCTGTCCAATGTCTGTGTTCTTTTGCCCATATTAATCTTTTCCTTTTATTGGCCAGTCTCAGATATGGCTTTTTCTTTGCCACTCTGCCTAGAAGGCCAGCATCCCGGAGTCGCCTCTTCACTGTAGACGTTGACACTGGCGTTTTGCGGGTACCATTTAATGAAGCTGCCAGTTCAGGGCCTGTGAGGCGTCTATTTCTCAAACTAGAGACTCTAATGTACTTGTCTTCTTGCTCAGTTGTGCACCGGGGCCTCCCACTTCTCTTTCTACTCTGGTTAGAGCCTGTTTGTGCTGTTCTCTGAAGGGAGTAGTACACACCGTTGTAGGAAATGTTCAGTTTCTTGGCAATTTCTCGCATGGAATAGCCTTCATTTCTAAGAACAAGAATAGACTGTCGAGTTTCATATGAAAGTTCTCTTTTTCTGGCCATTTTGAGAGTATAATCGAACCCACAAATGTGATACTCCAGATACTCAACTAGCTCAAAGGAAGGCCAGTTTTATAGCTTCTCTAACCAGCAAAACTGTTTTCAGCTGTGCTAACGTAATTGCACAAGGGTTTTCAAGGTTTTTCTAATCATCCATTAGCTTTCTAACGCGATTAGCAAACACAATGTACCATTAGAACACTGGAGTGATGGTTGCTGGAAATGGGCCTCTATACACCTATGTAGATATTCCATTAAAAACCAGATGTTTGCAGCTAGAATAGTCATTTACCACATTAACAATGTATAGAGTGTATTTCTGATTAATTTAATGTTATCTTCATTGAAAAAAACTGCTTTTCTTTCAAAAATAAGGAAATTTCTAAGTGACCCCAAACTTTTGAACGGTAGTGTATATTTTTTAATTTCATAAATGTGGTCATGTCAACTTTGAGGACTGCACATGGAAAGCTAGAGATTTTGACTGTTGTATGAGTGTGATGCTGTCTCATTCAGATGATTGCTATACAAAGGTGATGAGGTTGTTTTAACTGTTGAGTGTCATGTCTGGTAAACGGCAAGACAAGCATGTTCAGAACTGTGATTCCCTCATCAAGGTAACAAGGGCTTTGTGCTTCTTGATATTTGGGGACAGACTAAGTCAACACTGTTTCTGCTGCCTGGGGTTTTCACAAACAGGAAATTTCATCTGGGTCACAAAACACCATGCTAGAATTGGGTGCATGATGTTTGTTCATTGCTGCAATGTGAGACAAACGTAGTTTTCCAATTAACTAGATTTACAGTTAGCGGCCTGACTAGTTCACGAATGGTTTCACTCCACAGCCCCGCCCCCCCCCCCCAAAAAAATGTTTTTTGATTCGTACTCCACCCACTGTTATTATATAGTTCTGTGGCTCTGATTACTTATACTTGAGTAAAGTTTTTGAGCACTCTACCCACCTCTGCATATACAACTCCTAAATCTATGTGTGTGGACAAATGATGGACACTTCAAATGGAGAAAAGGGTGAAGAAATGGGACCAGTGAGTTGGTGCGTGCAGGTGGAGTTGCATGGCCCTTTGTTATCTAAATCGAGGAAGAGGTATCAAGGGGCAATGGGTAAACGGTGAGCCAGGCAGTGACCCCATCTCTGATATTTCACTATGCCTATCAGCTTTTGAACTTGATTAATTAAATTAATAAAACACAGGCTTACACTTTGATGAAACTGAACAATAAAGTGGTGTAGGTACTGTGGGTGACTTATGTTTCTTAGCCTTCCAATTCTGACTGACATGAGCACATTTGCACAACCGAGCTAGACCTTCTGTGGCTAGCTAACGTTATCTACACCGCTGCCAACAGTATACACGCGATGACACTTAGCTAGCCCATCGGTGGCGGTATAGATATGCTACGACCAACATAACACCATACACACAAAGCACTTGGCCAGCCGAGCTCAAATCCTGTGTGGAAAGTAAGCTCACAATCTTATCAGTTACTCTACTTTTACAGTTAGTTTCCAGCAGATAGCCCACTTTTTTTTTTTTTTAAATCACATTTATTTCGTCCTTTTATATATTTCCGTGGATGCATTTGCATATTTCTTTCGGTTAAAATCCTTCAATTCGTATTCAGGACGACAGCTACCTATTCTGTCAAGGATACAGACAATATGTGTGGCCGTTATTTTCTAAAACAAACCCGTTTTAACCCGTGAAAATGACCCATAAACACGGAGGAATGGTTGACGTTAGCTTGGTCGTCTTAGAAATCTTTATCTCCAGAGAAATAATAAACAACTAACAGGCAGCTTCCGTAAGCTGTTTTCGAACGTTAATTACGTCACCCGGATCATTTTTGCAGCCCGAATAAAAATTCTTAACCAGGCAGCGTCGTTATAGCAACAGACGCTGTTTCAGAACTTCAAATACGTCACAGAGGTTTTAACAGCTGTTTCAGAACGTGAAGACGTCACCCGGATCAATTTTGCAGCCCGGATCAAATTTGTTGTGACAGCTCCACCCCTCTTGCCAATGTGACCTGATGTTTCTGCGCGTACTCGTCGTACATCTTTCTTCAACTTCCGCCCAGGTGTACGCTATTTGCTTAAAGTGCTGTCAATCAGCCTTTCAATGTTCGCTTATTCGTCGTCAAATTCTGACATCTACCCTGCACAGCCACAGACACTTTCAGCATGTCGGGCAGTAGCTTCGTATTTTGACAGCAAGCAGCGAGCTCGCTACGGTTGAGAAAACCTCTAATGGCTGGTTTAGAGCGAAGGGAATGATGGCGGCGAGTAGTAGTGGAGGGATTTCAGAGGACAGTGAGGATGACATGGATGTTGAGGAACGGAGTAGAGTAGCTAGCAGGAGAGGATGGGATAGAGGGAAAGTGAGGATAGAAGAGCAGGTGAGAAAACCAGTTGATAAAAGTAAAAAACGGAGTTTGGAGGAAAGTAGCTCTGATAGTGAAGGATCTAGATCAGTTTGTAAGAAATTGGTGGGAGAAGAATTTAAAATAATACTGAAATTTAGGCGGGAAGATGAAAATGAAAATACCAACTTAAGTCTAATGACTTTGACCAGGGAGTTGAAAAAGAAAGTAGGCGATATTGAAATGGCTAAAATACTTCGAGATGGAAGTTTGTTTTTAAAATGCAAAAACGAAGAACAGAAAAATAGGGCGTTGCAGATTGAAAATATCGGCAGGAAAACGGTGATTGAAAAAAAAGTATTGGGTGAGGATAGAGTTAAATGGGGAGTCATAACAGGCATACCGATAGAAGAAGATATGAATAAGATTGGAGAGATTATCGAAGGAGGAGAAGTGAGTAGAATTAAAAGACTGTTTAGAACAGTGAATGGAAGGAAGGAAAAGAGCTTATCGATACTATTGGTGTTTCAGGGTTCAATTTTACCTGAAAGAGTAAAAATTGGATATATGAGCTTTAGGGTAAGGGCTTATGTACCAACACCGCTACGTTGCTACAAATGCCAGAGATACGGGCATATTGCCGCAGTTTGTAGGGGGAAACAAAGATGTCCTAAATGTGGAGGAGATCATAAGTATGGAGAGTGTGGGGATAATGTGCAAGCTAAATGCTGCAACTGTGGAGGTGGTCATAGCGTGGCATATGGCGGATGTGAAGTTAAAAAAAGAGCAATGAAAATTCAGCAAATCAAAACACAAAATAACATAACATATGCAGAGGCAGTAAAGAAAGTGCAAGGAGAAAGCAGAGTAGAAAAATCTGAGAGAAATGACCAACCTTCTAGATTTGAAGTGCAAGGAGAAAGAAGAGTAGAGGATTCTGAGAGAACAATTGTTAAACAAACTTCTAGAGTTGGGATCGAACAGTGTTGTCAAACTGAAGGGTTAAGCACTGAAAAATTGGTTTTATTCATTGCCTATGTCCTCAATTGTTCAGATCAAGCTAAAAGCAAAACCGAGAAAATAAGAATCATAGTTAAGGGAGCGGAAAAGTTCTTGGAGGTGAAGGGTCTTTGTTGGGAACAAATTCATAAAGAATTGAGTCCGAATCAAAGTCAGGAAACATGTTCTAAAGGACCTATGTAGGCATTCAAATCGAGATGAAGAGATTCAAATATGATTTAAGAGACGTATAATAGTTTGGTATAATTTTAGGTTTTATTTAGTTTCTTTTTATTTTTATTTTTTTATTTTTTATTTTATATACAGACCTAAGATAAATTAAATTTAATGAATCCAGATCTACACTCCAATCCGGTTGGTGGCGGTAATGTACAATTTAATTGTCCACAAACCGCCATAAAACACCAAAGAAGAAGAAGAAGAAGCTTCGTATTTTGAGCCTTAGTGTAGCTACGAGTGTAAATCCAACATACCCGTAGTAATGGAAATTAAACAGACGTTACAGCTGACAAATCAGTCAAATGGTTATGACTGAATTAAGCTCAATTTAAATTTAAATGAACGAATTGGCTGGGGAGAAAATATAATGTCTTCAATGTTTGGGTTGTAGCATTAGCTATCTAGCTATAGTGTCAAAGTCCGTTAGCTAACGTTAGCAACAACTTGAACTTAGCTGGATAAATTACTGCAATTCGGGTACTTGTACTTAGCTAGCTAGCTGGAGGCGTGAACTATTATACACTGCTAGTTGTTAGTTGGTCTTTAACAAACTGGTGGCGCTTGCTACTTTTATTTTGACATCCACTGGGATATTTAGCGCTAACGAGCTAACGTTACGCGACTCCAGTTGGTAATACCGTAGCTAGATAATCATGAGTGATCCAGTGCATTCGTTAGTAAATGTTCTCGAGTCCTACAGGGGAAGAGATAAAGTGGTAAGTTTTTTGGAGCGCCAGCACATCTTTCTTGTGATTAGACAATTCAACTACAGTCAGACTCGATTTGTGGATATGTATTAAGATTAACTATGACACTTCTGAGTATTAGCAGTGATAAAATGTACAAACGGATATAGCGAATAAGAATTCCCCATTTGTCTGTTTTAGATACGGACACTTTGCTATGGGTCCCAGCTCGTTGGCGGAGTCCTTTCTCAGAAGACAACTGGATCTTCAGAGATGGGGAAGAGTCTCTTGCTGTTCTCGGCCCAGCTTAGCCAGTGTCGTACTGTACTCCGACTCTTTGATGACCTGTCGATGTTTGCCTACTCCAGGAGCTATGGTTTGGGGGCCACGGTGAGGAGACTGTTCAGAAAAATAACGTAAATCAAAAACAAAAAGTACAGTTTGACTGATTGATTTCAAAATGAATGAAAAGCTAAGCCACCAGAGTAAAAATGGCACTGAATTGTTTTCAGGGTGTAACGTTAGGTAAATGTGAGCACTCCTCTGTCCATTTAGGAGGCGGACTTCGGGTTGCGCTGGATGTCCGTGCTAACTAATGTGGCTGACCAGCTGTACTACCCCTGTGAGCATGTTGCATGGGCTGCTGATGCCCATCTCATCAGAGTCAAGTCTGACAAGTGGTGGACCTTAAGCACTGTGCTGTGGGGTCTCTCTCTGCTGCTTGGCATTCTGAGGTAAAACACACACTAACCTGACCTAGTGCCACGCCACTGACATATAGAAGGCTGAATACAGCACAGCTCGGATAAAATACCATATTTCCCCCAGATCCGTCCGAGTGCTTCTACTGCTGAAGAGAAGATTGAAGAAAACTGAGAGGACCAGAACGATTGACAGCGAGTAATTAATACTATTCATCACTGCATCAAACCAAGGAGGGCATAAGGAACAGCAAATCCTTTATTGATCTTTCAGTAGAAT
This sequence comes from Ilyophis sp. 1 JC-2022, assembly GCA_022702515.1. NCBI lineage: Eukaryota > Metazoa > Chordata > Actinopteri > Anguilliformes > Synaphobranchidae > Ilyophis > Ilyophis sp. 1 JC-2022. The sequence goes on along the minus strand of CM040403.1, from coordinate 38,017,515 downwards.
TATTCTTAATCAGCTTGTGTGATTATATATGCATGGTTACAGGATTGTTGCTGTGGTGTCAGCAAATGTTCATTGCTACAGTATTGAAATTGAGGATTTTCCTTCAAGGGTTAATACCCGATAGGAAAGTGTTTTGAATGGAGAAGTTAATCTTCAAAAGCACTTGTAGTGGGTGATGCATTTTTTAGCATTCAATGCCAAATGTTAGTCATGGCTGTGTTTTCCTTCAATTTGCATCAGTGGTTTTTTCCTCCCCAGTGTGGCACATGTGAACAGGAGCTCTGAAGTCCAGCACCAGGTGCAAGCTGAAGTACTCAATATTCTCAGCAGCATGGCAGACCTCAGCAATGCCATTCACTGGATGCCCCCTGGTGTCTTTTGGGCAGGATGCTTCCCTAATTGGCTGGTGGGACTTCTGGGCACCACTTCCTCTTTGATTGGTTTGTATCAGATGACCTCATGCGAGGGAGAAACTACAGACTGAAGGTTTTTGTTTAGAATAAACAAGACCTTGTTCAATTTCTGATTGCCTGAAATGAAATCAATTTTTGAAGAAAAAAAAAGTATTCGCGTAAGCACGAAAGGACAGTTTTGCAATCGATATTACTCAAAATAGTAATATCTCTTGTTCAAAATATGCAGATCAGTGTTTATTTGAAAATGCTTCTTGGAATAAATTAGCTATTAGTTAGATGCATGAGTCAGTGAATGTATTAATATAAGTACTGAAGAGGACGAAATGAGATTTTATGTCCAACTCCATATGTATGTAAGTGCATTAAAACTAGGACTTTATATATTGGGACATTACATTACATAAGTCATTTAGCAGACTCTTTTATCCAAAGCGACATACAGTAAGTGCATACAGAAACATCATCGAAGTAACTACTGAACAGATAAGACAAAGCACATCCTTCGATCTACATATTATAGTGCTAGCCCTAAATTGCTCCCAACAAGATTAAATTAAATAGTGGGACTGATTTAAGTACTGTATCGAAAGCTGTGATTTTATGCCTCTGGAGAAACTGCACCAGTTTCTCTCAGTTATGTTTAAATTGTTGTTTTGCACTTTGTCGAAATTCAGTAACAGACACATTCATGTAGAGTGTTAAATAATATGTAAATTAACTGTTTGACTGTATGAATACATTACATCATGTCTTTATAATGACTAATGTTGATAGTATTGTGCTAATCAGAAATGAAGCATTTGGCTGCGTACATGCATAGATGCAAAATGACAAGATCCAATATCCCAGTGAAATAACTGACAAATGTCTACCAGCTGGTGTCTGGAGGTACTGTAGAAACATCTAAATGGAATCGTGCTTGAAATTCAAGTTCAAGAGAGTTTATTTCAGGGATGATGTAGGAGGCATCACTGATTATAATGCAATGTGATTTTTCTTTAACACCCATTCATGTGAAAGGGATGCTGGGCAGTATTGTACATAGATGCCACAATTTTGTTACGGTGTACCTTGTTAGTAATTAAATGCATAAACCTGGGTTTACATTAAATTGGACATTTACTGTGAAATGTCTGCCATTTTACCACAAATGTGATTTTATCCTGGGGATGTATTCTTTTTTTGTTTGTTTGATTTTTGTGGGATTGTTTACATTGCATTTGAACAAATGAATGGTCTTTACCATTACTTGTATTAATTCAAATATTTGTTTAATGTAAACTGGGGTGAAGACACTTTCTGTGAAAGAAAGGTGATCACTCAAAGCCTCATACAAGACATGCAAACTCAAAACTTACAACGCTTCTGGCTTGGTATGTTTCTGTAATGGGATCAGCTGATATGAAACGGATCCATTTTTGTAGCAGTGGATTTCTATTTGGTGTGCAGGTTAGAATAATCTTATGAGTATGACAAACAGTTTCATGTGAACGACTATTTAAATTAGGCGTGTCAAACTCCAGTCCTGGAGGGCTGCAGTGTAAAATTTACCCCAGTGCTATACAGTAATTTTCCACAAGGGGGCATAATGACATTTAAAATGATTTAACTGAAAAACAAATGTGCACCGTACACTTGTAATTACTTTACGAAGGAGTTTTTAGTTTATAATGATCAAGTTGTGATCTTTGAGATTTGCGGCACTTGCTGTTTTAGCGAGTTGAACTGTCTCCCCTTGTATGAAAAATGTATACAAGTGAATTACTTTAACCTACAGCAACAGTGAACATTATATTATGTACCTATTTTTGCCAATTGCACACAATAAATATACGGGTTATAGGTTAACAGACGAACTTGTGGTTTATTATTATTATAACTACTGTTGTTATTTATTATTATTATTACTAGAGAGGGCCTATACATGTACTTACTCAGATGAAGCATAAATAAAAAAGGTAACAAGAAAACAAATCGAGTGAACCGCTGAGAAGTTAGATGTTTGATGATTTGGGGATAGATTGAACTCGACTAGTCTACTGAACGCATGCGCGATTATTGCTCGTCTTTGTCACTCGTAAGTAGGCTACACCAACTACCAAGTAAATTGCAACAACTGTAGCTAGATTGATGAGTGTGTTGTTGTCGCTTTAATAAACTATAGGTGCGGGGTCGTGGTGTCTTGTTGCGAGACTTTTAAAAACCAGCACTGTAGGCTACACAAGTGCTCATTCGACTAAAGTTTTTTTCATCAGCGGCTGCTGGTGTTTTGTTAGCTAAAGCTAACGTTAAATAGCTAGTTATCTAGTTAATCAATGTGAGCGTGTTCTCGCGTGCGTCAATTTTAGTCCCTGGAGTTTGCTTCAAAGAACAGTTAATGACAGAAGAATGCTGGGCTGTGTAGAAATTTGATCAATTAACCAAAGGGTAAGCATACACATTCCTACACTTGATATTGGAGATGACTAGCAACTAACATGTAGCTGATTGTGCAGAGCCGCGGTCGCTTTTAAGTTACCGCAACGTTCAATAAGAATTGCACGTAAAATGTTTTGCTTTGAAAGGTCAGTCGACTCGTCTCTATCAGGAGTGGAAGATCAACGTTGGCTATTTGCCTAAGTAACAAGCTAGGAAATGGTAGTCTACACTGGTTTTGATGAATTGGTGAGGTGGCGAATCGCGTAAATTCACGCACCACATTGGGATATATTTTGTGTAAAGGAATGCGTGACAGCTGACCTTGTCTACAGAAAACGTCTTTAATCCAGTTAAATGTTCGTTTTCTGCTGTGTGGATGCATTTCAGAATTAGGCTGCTCTGTCTGTTTAATGTCTGGGTAGGTTGGTTTGAATATTATTTATTTCACTAAATCCTATTTAATCTAACGTGTTTTATCTAGTGAAACTCGTCGTCGTGTAGCGTCTAAACTATAGATGGTATTTTTATATGCAGTCTGAACCCGATGTTATAAACGTAATGGGAGGTTAGTTTTCTATGCTATGGAACGTACTTTGAACCAGAAATGATATGATACAAGGTTCTCCACTGTTGGACGAGCAGAGATAAGACAACACTACGCACAGGAACGCAACCGATTATGCGTGTTATGGTGATGACATAAGGCCAGTGGAGCCACAGATATCAGTTCAGGTATCTGATGTAGGTAAAGGAATGGTAGCACACATTGATGACTCGGTACAGTACAGATGACTCATTTCATCGTGATTTTCTTCGACAGGAGTGAAAGGTCAATGCTATACCTGCTGCATGGCTAGAGCGCTGCTAAAGCACTCAGGGAGAGAGCGACTGTAGCATCGCCATAGTTCCCAGCCCGTTTTTTCATTGTCCAAGCTGGATGGAGGAACAGGAAGAAGCTGCCTGCAAAGGTGATGAGGCATACAGCCAGGGGGAAAGCAACCAGCCCCTTCTTCAGAATACAGTGGCGATCAGGTCTGTCTCTCCACAAACCGTACAACCGAATGAAGTGCCTTTCCTGACAAGCGATGGCATGTCTGAGACTGAGGAGGTAGACCGTGAGAGGTCTGAGACAACACCTGCAAACATCCTAGACCGTGAACAATCAAATTCCCCTCTCCCAGGCTTAACAGGGCCTGTAGCTTCCTCTGCAGAAGATGAACTCCTCCACCAGAACCCCAAACAAGAGCCTACATACCCTGACATAGAGGACTTGGATTCCTTCAATCTGATAGAGCCCCCTCCCCTGGACTGGAGGTCAGATTCCTCCAGTGATGGTTCCTCCGAGGGAGGGATAGACGACAGCAGCTTCCTGCAGCCAGACACGATGGACACTCAAGAAGACGGACTGAGCGAACCATGCCTACCTTTGGACCCCAGTGCCACAGACCCCAGGACATCCCTTGATGTCCACCAGGACACTGAGGATGAGGGTGGGAACTACATTCAGGAGCAAGAAGGTGTGAAGGAGGCGGAGGAGGAGGCGGAGGCAGCGGCGGCGGAGGAGGAGAAGGAGGCGGCGGAGCAGGAGAAGGAGGCGGCGGAGGAGAAGGAGGCGGCGGAGGAGGAGGAGAAGGAGGCGGAGGAGGAGCAGCAGGAAAGCGGGGAAGGCAGGCAAGGTGATGTTGACCACTCTCAGATTCAGGCACTACTGACTCAGCTTCAGCTTTTCAAAAAGACACCCCTCTCTGAATCCCCCACCTACGACTTGTCCCACCCTCTGCTTGGCACTTCGTTGGACAGAGGTTCTACTCCCCCTCTGATGACTGACACGAGCATGCTACAGCCAGCAGCTGAGGAACACAAGGATACCGGCCTCCTGTTCTCTGAGAGCAGTCAGAGGGATCTGCGGGGGTTGCTGGAAGGTGAGAAGGTGGAGATGCCACCACTGAGGGCCTCCCCAACCAGGTACATCCCACACAGTGGGGAAATGGATGCTGTGGTCTCAGTGTCCTACAGCCAAGAAGATGGGGAAAGATTTTGGGATCATTTTGCCAATGGGCGTGTGGGTGACAGAGATGACCTTGCCTCCCCTGAAGACGAGCTCATGGAGCCAGTTTGGCTGAAAACCGAACGGGGGAGCCCTTCGGAGGAAGAAGCTGCAGCTGCTGAAATCAGAGACGTGGTCAGTTTATGGAAGTTCGTCGTTCATTCCTCACAAAGGGAGCCAGGGGTCTGATTGAATTTCCCAACTGCACGCGATATTGCATATATTTAGAAAGTTTGTCTGCCAGTTTCAAGTGCTCTTCTTTGACCTCTCAACACTTATTTTGATTGCAGGACACAGAGAGTCACCCAGCATATAAAGATGGTGAGTGAATTCTTTCAAGGAAGCAAATTAAGTAATTTTTTTCACAATTAAATTATGGTATAATTATAGTTATTTATAACACCCGATATACTTGCATCCAAAATGTTTGGTGGATTACAAATATGGATTTTATTCCATTAACAATTTTGTTTCTGTATTTCATAAACGCATGTATGCCACTTTTTCAGTGGCATACATGCGTTTATGAAATACAGAAACAAAATTGTTAAGTGTCAAGTGTCAAAATTAGTGTCAAGCCATAACTCAGTGGTAACCTTTGCTGGGAGTTAAACAATTCTACACTTCTATGTCATCCAAAGTGAAACTTAGAGTGCTGTTTCACAAAATCAGCATCTGGATTTGGAGGAAAATTAAAAATTAATTTTTGCCAAAATGTAAGGCAAGAAAGTATGGTATTTAGGTTTGAAGTATTGGCAGTCTTATCTCAGTGAGCACACATCTGCCATGAGCTGAAGAATTGATTTTTGGTTTGTGATCTCTGACAGTGCCTGGTCCCTGTGACCCCGAAGACCTCCTGGATGGAGTGATTTTTGGGGCCAAATATTTGGGATCCACTCAGCTTCCGTCAGAGAAGAACCCTTCGACCAATGCGCGCATGTCCCAGGCTCAGGAAGCTGTGGACAGGATCAAGGTGATCAAGTTTTTTAACTGGGGCAGCAGTGTAGGATAATAGTCAGGGTTCTGTACTTGCAATTTCAAGGATTTAGGTTCAATTCCCAGGTGGGATACTATCTTTGTTCCCTCCAGCAACTTAACCTTAATTGCTTCAGCAAATATCCAGCTGTATGAATGGGTTGCACATAAACAATCTAAGCTGGGCAAGTCACCCTGGATAAGAGCGTCTGCTAAATTCCCAAAATATATAAACTAAATGTACTGACAGTTTAATAAGTGAAACTAGAGGGTCTGTCAGACATACATTTTCAGAGTGTATTCTTCCTAATAACCCAAACTCCAGTATTAAAATAACATGAATGATTGCACAGATGTTAAAAAACATGTGTTTAAATGATTTGTGCTTTGTTTGTTCAGGCCCCAGAAGGGGAATCTCAGCCCATGACGGAGGTAGACCTCTTCATCTCTACACAGCGCATCAAAGTGCTCAGCGCAGACACGCAGGTGTGTAATGCTTTCATTGTGAATAACGGGTTTGGCATTTGTGTCCTCCTCGCTTAACATGCACAGGCCCATGTGGTGCTGCACATGACAGGATGTAGAAGAAATGCTCTGATCAATTTTCACGAGTGTTTAGTGGACTTTTATTTTTTTTAACTGCAGTTCTTTCAGCTCATATAATGGGCCCTTGCAGCTGTCCAGTCACCGTCATCAAAGTGGGTCAGCTTATGATGCCTGAGTTGGTTCATTTCTGGTTATTCATAGAAAGGCAATAAATGGTATTGTCACACATTGGGCTGTGAAGGAGCTGACACTCCAAATATTAGTTATTCCCCACCTCACAGAAAAAGTGAACCAATTGCAAAACACATTTTAATGCACATTAATAATAATAATAAAATTAATATGTTATTATATAATAATAGTTATGAATATGACCCCTGGATGTTTAGGAAGCGATGATGGACCACTCTCTCCAGATGATCTCCTACATTGCGGACATCGGCACCATCGTTGTCTTGATGGCACGCAGGAAGCCCACCGGGCGGAAAGGAGCGGAGGCGGCCCTGGCGTCTGACTCCCAAGCCAATCAGAAGAAGTGTTGCATGATCTGCCATGTGTTCAACTCGGAGGACGTGAGTCAGGCCTCTGCACTGAGTGATGCGTTAACCTGTGGGAGGCTTTGTGGCTTCGTCCCTCCTTTTTAATTTATACAATGTTCTTATCGATGTCCAGTAATTACGGCTGACATGTTTAGTTTGGCCTGATTGAAAAGCTAGTAGTTGACAGTCCAAAGGATTGTTTTTATAATATCTGTTATTTAAAATGTATTTCCTCGTTCCAGTTGTCCGTGTAAGCTCCAGAACCCTTTCCTCATCCTGTTGATGTTGATGGGCATACCTGCAAATCACATCTGTAGTCACTCCAATGCTAATCAGCAGATCGAGGAAACAGCTTTGGAAACGATACACAAGTTCGGAACCAGGCTCTCAATGTTGGATGAGCATTTATGAAATTGATTATGTAACGTGAAACTTGCTGAATGCTTCACCTCAATAGAATTGAGTTTGTTTCGGTACTCTGCTTTCTCTAGAATGCTGACTGCCTCTGACATCTCCTAGCATTGCTCTGCATTCATGAACATTTTTGGATTCTGCCACAGGCACAGGTTATAGCTCAGGCAATTGGACAGGCATTTGGAGTGGCCTATCAGCAGTTCCTGCACGTGAACGGAATCAAGCCTACTGAACTACGGCCCAGCGAGTACAGTGACTACCTAGGAACCCAGGAGCTGTACAATGGAGACCTTGTGCACTTCTCCCGTTCTGAGAATATCAGAGAGGTCGGTTGCTGAACTGAGAATTCCGCTTCCCCCACACTGGTATTCCTATCGATGTTGCCTGTTTCGCAATCCTCTTGATTTGAGTTGATGTAATCCAGTACTTTAATGGTGTTTTTGCTCAACTTGAATGTACTCATTCATGTGCAGTACTGTATGTGTGAATGTCTTGCCTCTTTTACTCTGCTTTTAGGAAATGCAACAGGAAAGGAAGCCGATTTAATCAAAGGTTTTTCTTCCGTCTGTTCCTGAGCAGGTGTGCATCACCAAGGCTGCAGGGGAGATACTAGGCCTGGCTGTGGTGGAGTCGGGCTGGGGCTCCATCCTGCCCACTGTGGTGGTGGCAAACCTGCTCCATGGAGGCCCTGCAGAACGCAGCGGGGAGCTCAGCATCGGGGACCGGGTCATGTCCGTCAACGGCGTCAGCCTGGTGGGCCTACCTATCTCCACCTGCAACAGCATTATACGGGTGAGAGGGCTGGACAGTGAGGGGAGCCTAAGAAGGCTGCTGAGAATGGGGCAATTACAAACTCACCATCTTGTATGATGTATACTTTGGATTTGACCTAACTTTATTCTGTTTGTTTTCTTGTCAGGATCTGAAAAATCAATCGGAAGTGAAGCTCAGAATTGTCCACTGTCCTCCTGTTACCATGGCAATAATCAAACGACCAGACCCCAAATATCAGCTTGGTTTCAGTGTGGAGGATGGCATTGTGAGTGTCAACATTCTGTCCATTTTGATGTAGTTGGAACTTGGGGACCAAATCGGTCAGTAAATCATGGCCAGACATAACATTCTGGTGTGTATTTAATACAATGTTCTGGCCTTGAATTTTTTATTCATCAAGAATTAAGGTGATTTCAGATGTATGTTTTTCTGATATCCACCAGTCGTGATCCTGTGTTTTTCTTATCTGCTATCGTCTCCTGTCTGAGCAGATATGCAGTCTGATGCGAGGGGGCATTGCCGAGAGGGGCGGAATCCGTGTGGGTCACCGCATCATCGAGATCAATGGGCAGAGTGTGGTGGCCACGCCCCATGAGAAAATCATCCACATCCTGACTCATGCAGTGGGAGAGGTGAGGCCCAGCTCTGCTTATTCATCACTGCCAAACACAAGACTTGGGCAGCATAATCTGCCAGTCTCCAACAGGATTGCATTAATACATGTTTAACATTGAAATGCAGTGAGCGATTAGGACTGAATTTATCGCTCATACATAACATAAATGTCATTGAGCCAAAGTGTGATACACAAAAGCAGAGGCACTGGTATCTCAACTTCATGCAGAGGGAGCCTATTTGTTTCCGACTGGTCCAAATGCATATGAGCGATTTACACCATCATTTTGCAGTGCACTGCATTCAGTGCAACTACTACAATCCTGGACAACTTGTTATGCAAAGAAAAGCTGGCTTAAAGGTGCACTATGCAGTGGTCCTGTGCTTACAATCAAAGAAGTGTCCTCAACCCCGTCCACTCAAGGTACCCGACTTCGGCCATAACGTCACTAGCTGGATAGCTAGAGGTAACGTTACTTACAGGTCCAACAGAAAACATGCCTACTCCTTTGCTAAACTTTGGTGGTCGTCATTGAGGAAAACAAATCCTAGGTTTTTGAACTTTGTCAGCTCGTTGTTTGGCTGCACTTTACTTGTCCATCTGCACCTCTGCCATTGCAGTAGCTATCTAGCTAAACACTCTGCTGAAACCTTACTGGCTCTGTAGCCACACCCACCCGTCCCCATACAGAAAAGAGCGTCACACCCAGAAACATCCCAAACACATCTTAGAATAATAAATACGGGCAGTGTAGCAAGGATTTGGCAAATGTGTGCAAAGACAGAAATTGCCAGTGCATTATAGATACGACTGAGCATGGTTATTTAATAATATTTTCGAAGTAAAAATCCTGCATAATGCACCTTTAAACATCCCACATTATTCTACTTCTTCCTCCTTGATTGTGAACAAATAAATCATGCTCTGTTGATTCCAATCTTAAAGTTTTTTTCCCCCCAAACAGATCCACTTGAAGACTATGCCTGCATCTACCTATCGCTTGCTGACTGGGCAGGAACAGCCGGTTTTTCTCTGAGAGTGTAGGGACAGAGGATGGATTACCACTGCCTACAGGGAGGAAATCAGGAAGCCAGGATCATAGTGTGAATGCTTATCTCCCCATTCATTGTATTGTTCAAGCCAGGCACTTACATAGAGAGTCACATAAACCCTTTGCTGGTGCATAATTGCTGCAGTACATAGAAGTATTTTCTGCCATCATATTAGAAAACACCATGTCTGCACTATCCAAGGAGTTGAAACTGTGGATCCTTCACAATAGATTTCATTTTAAATGTGTTTTTAAATGAGTGTCGTCGAGCCGGTGCACACTTGGTCTCGGTATAAATCTGTACAGAGCGGTAGGAACTTCCTCATTCGCTTGAAAGGCTAGTTCTCGCTGATTGGTGAGGTACAGCACGAGTACCTGCTGCAATGTGTCTTCCCGTCCTCACGCCATATTGTGCCTCAACTCGTCTGTCCTTGGAGAGGACTCTTATTTCAGAATGCAGTGTAGCGTGTAGTAGACTCCCGAATGTTGGACATCATCATGACATTCAGTAACATAAACTAGTGAATAATTCCATCTGTGTAGTTTGGCCTTTGGCCTTTTTTGGCCATTGTCTCTTTCACAGGAGCTGGCACAGTGCTTTCTCTATGCATTCAGAAGCCTTGCAGCTTGCATGCTAAACTCTGAAGTTCAATTCTCAGGCTGTGTCCGAATCAACGCCCTTCTATACTATTAAGTATGCTTGTTGAGTACACTGGATGAGAAAGTTAAGTAGGCAAAATGTTCTGTAAATGTGCTGTACTTAAGATCCCCGGATGATATACTTATTTCCAGGTTTTTCCTGATAATAGTACAGAGGATATTTTTTGCATACGAGACGGTATGCAGTAAACAGTTCAGAGTAGGCTACTAGACAGGACCTAGTAGATGGGGCACTGATTCGGACACAGCCTCAGTGCTTGTGAAAACAGAAAGCACCATGATCTCTGGGTTTGCATAAATCTTCTGTCAGCAATATAACCAGGTATATTTTTGATAAATCCTAAATGCAGTATTGGATGTTTATTAAAAAAGATTTATCTCAACTAGTTATGTTCTCAATGTTTTTACTGAAAAAAATGGATGCAGACTTATTATGTCATTTTTATTAATTACATTAAATTGTGTTTTCTTCTACATTTATGTTGAACATGCAACAGACTGGTTGTTTACAGTTGTCATTTGAACATTTATAATATATATTTATAACACATATAGTGTTAGGAAGGAAGAGCTCTTTTAAAGTAGTGGCAGATAAAAAAAATTATTAATGAATATTAAAACAATGAGTGAAAAATGCATACTAAAACGGTCTTATCCAGAGCTATTGCAATAATGTATCTTTAGAAACTGTATTTCATGAAGTATTTATTGCTGTACATGCAATTAAGTCTCTCACAGATAGGGGTCACTTTCAGACTTTCTGTTCTGCAAAGATGACAAAGGTGATGAGCATTGCTTCGCTTTACTCTATCCCGTTGCCGTACCAGGTCGTATTTACAAGCGTCAAAGAGCTTCCATTGGCAAAGGAATTTGGAGCGATAACTCACGCAAGCTGCTTTCATTTACCTAGAATCACACTTGGTTACACGATGCTCCAAATATGTGCCTATTGCCTCCATTGAAGAACTGCCCCAAAATGCAGCAGTGAATTGGAATGTTTACAGCTGTGCATTTATATGCGTGTGCTGTATCTAAAGAGAAGACCATTTTCTGTTTTTGGTAAAAGGGCTTTAGTGTGTTCCTCTGCTAGAGTGAGTGTTGCAAGCAAAGATGAGTGCTGAGTTAAATAGTACAGAGTGTAAAATTGTGCTTTCGGTACTTCACAGTCTCCCCAGAGCAATAACCACAAACCTTAACATGCCTTTCATGCTGTCGTTCAGCAACTTGCGGTTTTCTTTCTTGTCTTAGACTTGTAGATACAGTGACAAAGAAATGCCTTACATTTAAATTGTTCAGACATCTAATCTGGTTTTAGCTGAGGGACGGTGGTATCTGAAAGCTCACCTCAATGCCTTTCAGCATGCTATACAGCAGGAATGAGCAACTCCAGGTCTCGCGGGCCGGTGTGTATGCAGGTTTTTGCTGCCACCAGTTACCGATTAACCCAGTCATTTACATGATCTGATATTTTATCTACATTCCACAATATGAAAAGCACCTGAGGAATGTTTTTTTTGTTGGTATGCATTTATTGTAGTGTTTTATTTTGGTGTCATTTATGAGTGAATCGGTGATGGTGTATACAACTAATTAACTGATTGAGCCAGAGTAACTGGTGGCAGTAAAAACCTGCGTACACACCGGCCCGTGAGGCCTGGAGTTGCCCATCCCTGCTATACAGTATTTCACTTGCCTTTCTGGTAGAATTCAGTTGTGTACAGGAATATGTCATGATTAAACAGGGTTAACCATAGTCTAATTGGTGCTGGCACAACTGATAGTCTTGTTGCACCACCATCCACAGTACATTGTGCAATACAACAATTTAGTATTGGTACCAGTTAAAAATTCTAACAATGAGGTGCACTTCATAAGACGGTCAAATTGCTTAATTTAGTAAGTTGTTTTTAAGCTATGTGCAAGACAAGAGACTTTTAGCCTTTTATATTTAACCCTTCTCTCTCCCCATCGATTCTGGTTTCCCCCAAGATCTCATTGTGGAGTAGCAAAATGTACACAGCCAACAGACTAATCGGGACAGCAGCAAGCAGTTTAATGCATGACCTCATTGCTCAAGAATGCAGTGAGAATGCACATTGTTTACCAGAAGCTTGGTCTCCTGGGCAACTGGCACACAGGCTTAGGCAGTCAACACCTGAAATGCAGTTTGTCATGCTCTAGAGAACCGGATCCCTGGGTTGACTGTCTGTGCCTATTGTGTTTTTGTGTGTGTTATGATTAGACAATTCCTTTTGTCAACTGGTCGAGTTGTTTTCGTTTTCCAGCATACTTCCTGTTTCAACTCGAGCAGCAGTGTTCATATTTATTGTTTATTCATCCCCACTATAATGAATATGTTTTGTCTGCTAAAAACTGTTCTAACCTAATTCTAAACTGACCTCAAATGATTTTCACTGTTTAATTGGCCTATAAATCCTTCTCCCTCTACCTCAGCTGATTTATTTTTATTTTTTTGAGCATTCTGCTGAAAAACAAAATGGCTACATCAATTGCACATTGTTGGTGGTTAAGTCACGTGTTTCACCTTTATATACTTGTGAAAGCCACAATATAAATTCAAGCTCTTAGTATTATCATTGGGAGTAGTAGTATATTTGTGGCAAGTTGTTTTTTTTCTCCCGGAATTAAGGAAGAAACTAGTAACAATTTTTCTCCTAGTAGGCACGACACCCTAAATCTTCTCTACCCCCGGCATAATGCATAGGTGGATAAACATTTGGAATTTCAGACTCTCAGAAGACCGAATCCAAGACCAAAATGTGTACATTCCTGTTGCATGATGATTATAACTTAACAAAAAAGCATTAAAAACATGAATCGGCCAATTGTAGTCTATGAATTTAGTACATTTGTTGTTTATGAAAGGGGAAATCACCATATGGACTCTTCTCCACTCCACCCCCTGCCCTCATTTTTATTCCAGTGTCAGCAGATAAGATCTTTAAGAAGTCTTTGTGAGACCATTCCCAGATAGTAAATCCCAACAAGAACTGATACTGCCAGTTAAACACAGGCTCATTGGCTCCTATATCTGTCTGTTTTTTTTTTTTTTTTTTACAAGAGCCCACAGTCCACAGCCCCTCCCTTTCCTCTCTGTCCTCTCTCAGAACCACAGGAATGTGCTTCTTTAACTGCATGGCTTGTGCTCAGCCAGTGGAAACATCAGGCTTATAAAAAAATAAAATATATATTTTTTTAAAGCAGAGAGGAATTGGTTTGATTATTACAGCTCGTATAGAAAGGAGACGTTTGTATTGCAGAAGTCCAGCCACCTAAAATGTGTTGCTGTGAGAACATTCGGGGAAGCATGACAGCAGGTCAGTAACAACACCGGCTTCCATCAATTATGGAATGGTGGATTTTGTAGATTTGACAGGAACAAATTGAGACTACCTAGTTCTATGAAACACTGAGCACAAATAAGGAACGATAGACACTTGTCTAATCTGGTTTTGGCCTAATAAGAAGTGCGTGGTGTGAGGAGGAAACCAATCCAGGTGTTTTCACTTCACTGCAATAACAACACTTAGAACAGCGCGACCTAACCTCATGCTAACTCCATTGCACTGCCACATCCGTAGGCCGAGCGCCAGAGGTGCTGGACCGTTGTTACTGTCAAGTAACTTGAGATGCGCGGAAACAACACTTTCTGTGCACATAACAAATGGGAACATTGCATACTTTCCCCTTTAGTGAAGCCTGTGTTTTGCATTGCAATGTCCTCCAGGTATAACCGACCTTGAGGAACAGAGTACATGACTCGGCTTGCCGGAGTCTGGGCTTGTAGGCCTCGCCCTACATCGTTTGTGTTTGCTATTGTACCACAATGTTGTTCTGCTCCACACTGTCTAAATCACCACACTGCATGTGGTGTGTCGATTCACCCAAAGTCGTGCTTTGTTGCCGTTAAACATACATTTACCATGTGTAATAGCTTGCCGCACAAACTGGGTGTTTGCCCCAAACTTTAAGGGCACAGGCTATTGTTTACATAGTTTTATTGATGTAATCTACACCTCATTACAATTGTAACACAGGTAATCTGGCTGTGCTTACCTCAGGGACTCATTTGGGCATAGCATTACAAAATGTTATAAACACAAAAGTCCAGTCAGATTGATCTCCCTGATGTTCCCCACACTGATATGATCCCATTTTAATACACTGATGTAACATATTGTATTCTGCGTGCATTTGTCTATTACACCCAGCCACAGAGTTGAAATGTTGACAATCTGGTCCCTGACAATGAGAGATTGGCACATTATCTGTTATGAATGTAGCCTATATATTTTGAATATTTGGAATTATTTTACTGCCTAATCATATGGTACACACCTACATAATTAAATAGAATAGAGTAGCTACTCTGTTGTTGGAGGCTACACAAAGAAATGTCCAACTGTTTTCGAATAATCTGCGTGACCTTTGGTAGTGGCCAAGTCTGTAGACCCCTACCCGACCGTATGTCTTGCTGGGGTGGGATCATAGGGAACTCCCATCCTGTAGGAATTTTGGCCGCCTTATCCATATATGGAGTTTTTGCTATCAATCACAAATGAAAAGCAGAGGAGGAGCTTGCACGTGGTGAACTGGGTGTACAGCGGCCAGTATGAAACAGCTTTGGTTAGAAAAACGTATGACAACGAGGAAGTCACCCCGACGACAACGCAGAATTCTCGTTTAGAAAATAGGCTATAAGCACGCGGGTGTTCATTTCATCCAATTAAAGACCACGGGGAAAAGTAACGATGTCCAGCACACAGTTTAACAGAGGACCTACTTATGGATTTTCTGCAGAAGTCAGAAGCAAAGTAAGTACCGTAGGCTACCAGATAAATGTAAATTAAAATTCCCGTTTGGGAGAACTTTTTATATGGTAGTATAGACTGTCTATTCTACACTAGGCAATAGGCATACCTAAGGGGTGGGCTACAGTAGCATCAGCTTCTGGCTGAGATGTTTGTTTTGTTTATGATTAAACCCAGTTATGAATAGATTATGCTTTCTGTCTACAGGTTGTAATTGCACATTTTACCTATTTATTCAGTCATATAGCTACATAGGCTAGTCGATCAGTCGACCAATTATCACTAACGTCATCTACCGGTATCCAATTATTTTGGGCTGATTTTTGTTTTTTAAAGCATCCAATCAAACCAGCGTAGGCTATTCACTTAAACTTTATGGGCGTCGGCCAGCGTGTTTCAATTTCGCCGAAATGAATATCTAGCTTTATGGTGAGAGATGCTATGTTTTCAAAGTTAACAAACTTAACGTAGCTACACACACTTTAGATAAACTCGTATTTAATTTACTAGAATAAACTAAAATGTATCATGGTTTATTTCTTTGGATATTTAGACCACCATTAGATGGGACTTTCCATAAACTAATAAAAAGGGTTCTTCCCTAACGCCCCATTTCTGTAACTAGTAACGTTAGGCCTAAGTAGGAGGCTATGAGCTACGGGACCCGTTAGCCAGTTATAAATATGTAATATTGTGGAATGTATGATCATATATAATTTCCCATTCACTGATTAGTTGAATAAACTAAGGTTACTTTTTACAAAGACCTTGAAATACGCACGCAAGCTCCATGCAGTCATGATGACCAAACTGGTTGTACTTGCTAGACGACAGTGGCTGCAAGGACAAGAGAAAGGGCAATTTTACACTGGGACAAACTTCAATAAAAAATTGAGATTATAAATACTATTTCCAAGGTCTATAAGTCACTAGCACAGTTACACCATATTATGTGAGTATGTGGATGTAGGCTACATGTCTGAACACTAAATATTGGCATAGGCCTTTAGAAAGAAATGTAATCGACCCTGAGGCTGCATGAAATAACCATTCAGGATCGAAGCAATAGGTATACATTGTTTACACGATAAAAACAAGATGGTATTCTGCATGTCCACTCTGGAAGCACTGTCCAGGAAATCTCATTGTGTTTGCCCTAATTGGCATGGAATGCAGTCTGTATGGGAATCCATTGTGGGCCAGACGAGGAACCATAGTTCCCCATAATCACAATAAATATTTAACTATTTAGGCTATAGTGAAATAACACAATCAGTTGATGTTTTCTGTATGTACCTGCCTCATGCTTTTTGAGCTGTGATGGGGTGAGCAGTAGCCTACTGTGCTTTTGTTTCCCTTTGCTGTTCTGCATGGTGCTTGGGGGGGAAATGTTGCTGAAATGGTATCTGTGCCTCTGTGATATTAAGAGATGTTTTTTAACTTCCTGTGTGGTTGCTGAGGTAGTGTCATACTGTGGGCTGCTGAGGGGAACCCAGTAAAGGCTTGGTCGATTTATATACACGCATAGCTTTATGGTTGTATCAGATATAAAATACCATCTTCTGCTTTGAGAGTCCCTTGAGAATTATAATTTGATTTACATAATTCTGCTAGGTTTTGGCATCATTACTGACACATCAGGTTGCGAGCACACATCACCTAAAATTTGCTTAATGTTCTTTGTGTCACTCTCACAACTTGGTATTATTCCAGTTTTAAATGGAGCACTCTTTTCTTTCTTGCTTAAGTAAACAGAAAATGGCTGACAGAACTGATTCTGCAGCCCCCAGAGACTAAACATAGCGTGGCCCTGAAATTCCTCTGCTCAGACAGAAAAGGCCAGGCCTTTTCCCACAGTCCCTAAACTGCATTAAGCCTTTTGCAGGCAGCTGAGGATGCTTCCGTCACTGATAAACGGCATGCATTCCATTCATTGTTACACTCCCTGGATTTTAGTGATGGCGCTTGGATGCCTCGTACTACGCCACACACTTTTCCGTCTGTTACCCTAAAACGTATGTCTATGGTTCAAAATAAACTGAAAGCTGCCACAGATGCAGTCAGCTTCTTGGATTTGGCTGTGAGTTTGGTGAAACACATTTGATAGCTTGGCATACTGCATATGCTTTCATAATGAAACCAAAGTCAGGTGGTAGGGTTTTTTTATGGGAAGTTTAGAAAAAATCCATTATTCATAATAATTCTGATGTAGACCATGTAAAAAGACTTTATGGACATACTCTGCGAGGAGTTCCAGGGATTATGGTAGTTTCTGGTAAACCAGTACGGGAACCTTCATCTTTTAAAATGCAGTGCATTTCACTTGAATTACAACACATCCATATATTGAATTTCTTATCACATGATAAGTTATTTAGGATCAGCATTCCCTAAATTTCTGAAATTCCTTAGTTGTGGTCAAGCCTTGCAGTTTTTATAGTCAGATAATCCGGTGATGTAAAGACAATCCATGATGTGAAGAGATTTTAAACCCTTAAGTACTCTGTCAATTAGTACCATTCATCGTGTTTAGCATTACGTACTTATAAAACGGGTAATAAACTTGTATTGGTCAGGCTGTTTAATGCCACATTAAGTATTGTGATTTTGAAATGATTCCAGATTTAGGCTATTTTTATTTGAAGCTATTCACCTAGCCATTTAGTACTCACATGTGCAGTTTAACACTGACTTGTATCAGCAGTACAAAGATGGACTTTATAATAATTGCCTTTGGATAATGTGAATTGCATATTATAAGCAGTTGAATATTTTACGCTTATTTATCCTCATATTTCAATTATTTTAAAGCTATAATAGTGAGTTATACTTAGCAGCATGCACTCAAAAATGAAATGATTCAAGGTGTATTCCAACTGATTTTCTGTAGCCAGTGATCACTGATCGTCTGATTACCTCATTGAATATACAGGTGCAGCTCAAAAAATTAGAATATCGTGAAAAAGTTCAATATTTTTTGTCACTCATGTCAGAAATTGAAACTCATATATTATATAGATTCATCACACAGAGTGAAATATTTCAAGCCTTTATTTCTTGTAATTTGGATGATTATGGTTTACAGCTAATGAAAACCCAAATTCAGTGTCTCAGAAAATTAGAATATTACATAAGATCAATAAAAAAGGATATTTTAAACAGAAATGAACTTCTGAAAAGTAAGTTCATTTCTATGCACTCAATACTTGGTTGGGGCTCCTTTTGCATGAATTACTGCATCAATGCGGCGTGGCATGAAGGCGATCAGCCTGTGGCACTGCTGAAGCCCAGGTTGCTTTGATAGTGGCCTTCAGGTCATCTGCATTGTTGGGTCTGGTGTCTCATCTTCCTCTTGACAATACCCCATAGATTTGCTGGCCAATCAAGCACAGTAATACCATGGTCATTGAACCAGCTTTTGGTACTTTTGGCAGTGTGGGCAGGTGCCAAGTCCTGCTGGAAAATGAAATCAGCATCTCCATAAAGCTTGTCAGCAGAAGGAAGCATGAAGTGCTCTAAAATTTCCTAGTAGATGGCTGCGTTGACTGTGGACTTCAGAAAACACACTGGACATGGCACCCCAAATCATCACCGACTGTGGAGACTTCACACTGGACTTCAAGCAACGTGGATTCTGTGCCTCTCCACTCTTCCTCCAGACTCTGGGACCTTGATTTCCAAATGAAATGCAAAATTGATTTCATCTGAAAAGAGGACTTTGGACCATTGAGCAACAGTCCAGTTATTTTTCTCCTTAGCCCAGGTAAGACGCTTCTGACGTTGTCTCTGGTTCAGGAGTGGCTTGACACGAGGAATGCGACATTTGTAGCCCATGTCCTGGATTCGTCTGTGCGTGGTGGCTCTTGATGCACTGACTCCAGCCTCAGTCCACTCCTTGTGAAGCTCCCCCAAATTCTTGAATGGATTTTGCTTGACAATCTCAAGGCTGTGGTTATCCCTGTTGCTTGTGCACCTTTTCCAACCACACTTTTTCCTTCCACTCAACTTTCTATGAATATGCTTGGATACAGCACTCTGTGAACAACCAGCTTCTTTAGCAATGACCTTTTGTGGCTTACCCTTCTTGTGGAGGGTGTCAATGACTGTCTTCTGGATATCTGTCAAGTCAGCAGTCTTCCCCATGATTGTGTAGCCTACTGAACCAGACTGAGAGACCATTTAAAGGCTCAGGAAACCTTTGCAGGTGTTTTGAGTTAATTAGCTGATTAGAGTGTGACACCATGAGTTTCCAATATTTAACTTTTTCACAATATTCTAATTTTCTGAGACACTGAATTTGGGTTTTCATTAGCTGTAAGCCATAATCATCAAAATTACAAGAAATAAAGGCTTGAAATATTTCACTCTATGTGTAATGAATCTATATAATATATGAGTTTCACTTTCTGAAATGAGTGACAAAAAATATTGAACTTTTTCACGATATTCAAATTTTTTGAGCTGCACCTGTATTTTCTCAAACCTATTTTTGTAAATGACTTCTTGTCCTGTTTTACATATCCACACATTTACAAACGGGCTTGTGTATCCAGTTTAGTCTTGTTGCTCTGGGCTGTGCTCTGAAGACATTTTGTGTCCAAGATTCTGTTTCACGTTGACTCATGTTGAGACCCCACCTTTCACCCTCCACTTTCCTGCATCAAATAAGGCGTACAGGATGTGCATATTTACCCAACAGGATGTAATCGTGTTACTGAGAATTACTAAGCATAGCTTGGCCCTTTCTTGATCATTGTGGGATTAGATGTAATTACTTGTATCTTAAATTTTTCTGATTGTGTGATTACTAAGAAGCTAGAGAAAATGTAGCCTATTTTGCATTAGGTTTTCTTTTAAACCAAGAAAAAAGGAAAAAGAAGTGCTATGGTAAACTGCACTGCTTTGAATGCACCTCCATGCCTTTGTGGACTTTCAAATGGCCACCGTTTAGAATTATAATGTGAATGAATTTCCCAGGCCGTAGGATGCAGTGTTCTCTGCAGATGGCTCAGTAAATAAATCTTGGCTGGAGCAGTGCCGCAGAATATTCTGGAATGTGAAACCATCTTTCCCGTATGGCTTCCTCTGTTGGCCTGCTGGGAAGAAGCCGGGTCGTCACTGTTCTCTGGAGACCTTCACGATCAATTACAAATTTCCTTCCTTCCAATATTTTTTTCACACCTATGTAAGCGGTTTGAGAACAATATGTTTGTGTGCAGATTACACAGTCTTTTTGTTTTCTATCCCCCTCCACCATTTAATTCAATGATGCTTTATTGGCTGGACATACCAAAGCAGTGTGGCCAAAGCAGTCATTAAATAAGTAATTGCTTAAAAATATTTGCTATAAACACATTGCAATAGCAATTGTTGACTACAAGTACAATATGGAACATGAATACATGAGAACGTGTATAAAAGATACATGTAAACAAAATGTAAGTATAAATCTTAACATTTTTACCACTAATATTTAAGAAGGTAGCAAAAGGCTATTATGATATCAAAGTACCAGCAGTAAAAAAAGTATTCACTCACTCACATACTCACTCACTCACTCACTCACATACTCACATACTCACTCACTCACATGCTTATTCATGCTTGGGGTTTCTTGGTCAGATTGCCCAGAAGTATGATCCTCAGAAGGAGGAGGAGCTGCGGCTATGGATCGAGGATGTGACTGGCTGCACTATAGAGGACGACTTTCACAAGGGCCTGAAGAACGGCGACATTCTATGCCAGTGAGTACATGCCACGGGTGTGTGCAACAAGCATTTTCACCTAAATGTGCCATGTGTTATCAATTCACTGGCTTTCGAGTTTCTCTCAGCCATTCCTTAACTGAATTTGTTCATTTTCTTTTGCAGACTGATCAATAAACTGCAGCCTGGTTCTGTGAAGAAGATAAGCCATTCTTCTCAAAACTGGCATCAGGTAGGCTGCTCTCTCTCTCTCATATCTGTGGGCCAGCACTTTGCAGACCTGTTTCAGAATCTAGAAATTGAAATTATGAATCTTAAAATGAACAGAATTTAAACTGGTATTATAAATCCATACAAATCCATACAAAAAGTATGGCAACCCACAAGTAAAAATGCCGCTTTCTTTAATTAAATTTGTGAATTGTCAAAATTTGACTTCAGAGAAGGCCCTTCATCTTTTGCTGTGCCAGTTATAGCGCTTACTGTTCAGAGTGGAACCAGCATCCCCAGTCTGTATGGTTAGAGCTTTCCGCATCACAGCAGAAGACGTGACATGTAAAACCCTTCTCTTTGGTCTCAATGTTTTTTATGAGCCGCACTTGTAATTTTGATCGGTTGTGGTCATTTGGTTTTGTGTGAGCGCATGTGTGGGTTGATTTATTTTTGTTTAACTGTCCTACATAATTAGAAGGGTGCAATTTCAGTGTTTTTCAGTCTGCACACCAAGAGCAGAAAAGGTATTTTATAGAACTGTAAAAGGAATGGAAGTCGAGACGGACACTGAGCGAGGCGGTTTAATAATATCTTCTGTGGCTTTAACAATGTAATTTCTGAGCTCTGATGCTTTGTTTGCAGGCAGTTTAAAACTTTTTCATTTAACTCAACCAGTGTGTTTTGCCTTAGTCTTTTTTTGAACTGTCAATTAAGTTTAATATGGCTTTATTCATAGATTGTATTAGGTTCTCACGGTTACAGTGTAGCATAATGGTTAGGGTAACTTGGCTTACAACTCCACGGTTATAGGCAGTGGCGGTTCTAGCTTGTATGGCGCCCGGGGCGAACCCCCTCTTCAAATTGTGTGTCTATCTATGTCAGACATTTGTAACAACACAAATAAATAATCATAACATTTATAACTATATAAATATAAAAATATATACAAAAATAAGATTCATCAATATCAAAAAGTTACAAAGAATTGCCTAATTCCAGGCATAAGACACCCCAAAAGACTCAATATATCACAAAAGATACAAAATATCAGCATAATATAGACGTCCTTTAAGTTGGCCTACAGCATTGGAAATCCCCCTTACTTTATGATGTCACCTCAATGAAAGTTAACCAAATCAATAATGTGCTAGTTAGGTTGTCATCGTTTTTCTGCAGGCTACACACATTATCATGATCAGAGTTGGGGGTAACATATTACTAAAGTAGTGCGTTACTGTAATAATATTAGTTTTTCGGGTAACTTGGTAATATAACTCATTACTATATAATGCGTGTAATAATATTACTTTGCATTTTCAAAATTAGCAACGCGTTACTCAACCTATTACTGTAGGCTACGTTTCATGCTGCGTTTGATATGCTAAGCCTATTTATTACGAAGAACTCTCCAATCGATTAATAATCGAGTGTGAAAGCCCTATATTTTATTTGATTAGCTTTTCATATTTGTCAATGTCGTTTTAAAGGCAACATTTTGAACACCCTGTTACGACGTTTATATTGTCAATTGAAACTAGCTGAATACATTTAAGAAGTTTAATTAAAAAGGCTATTTTCCATAAGTCTTGTCTGTTGACTTAATCTCAGTCAACTCTAATGTAACAAAAGTGCAAAGCATTACTGTGCGCTATTTGACAGATTCTCCTGCTCCCCCTACCTCGGGCTTCCAGTGCTTTCCTCATCTCGTACTTCTGAGTGGGAGACCTTCCCAGGCACAGGCTGGAGCCTGCCTAGCTCAACTAGAATCAGGGCGCCCACTCAGACAAAGTTAATTGACCCACATGGTGACATGATATCATTGACGTGAGTGACGTGCAAATTAGCAGTAGAAAAACGATTGCGCAAATGTCACCATTCCGAATTTTTTTGTGCGGGCTGCTGCTCATGTCGCCCATACCTAAATCCGCCACTGGTTATAGGTTAAATTCCCAGATGAGGCACTGCTGTTGTAACCTTAACACGGTACTTAACCTGAATTCATTTCATAATACATTATTGTAATTAAACCAACTGGGTCCATCCACATGGCTCAAAATCCTCCGGATTCATCTTCAAATTCACAGATGGAAGTGTAACCCCATTTTATTTTCCTAATTCAAGCTGGAGAACCTGTCCAATTTCATCAAAGCCATAACAAGATATGGACTGAAGCCTCATGATATTTTCGAAGCCAATGACCTGTTTGAGTGTGGGAACATGACCCAGGTCCAGACCGCTCTCCTGGCCCTCGCTGGCATGGTAAGACCTTCAGGATTCAGTATCACAGAAAGTGCGACCATCCAAAAGAATTTCACTAGGACCAATTTTTTGTTTTAGTCTTGCTTGTTTGTATTTTGCAATACTGTAAAGCTATCGAACATCATGGTTTATACATAGACATCACCTTTTGTCTGATCCCCTCTCTGTTATCTCTTCAGGCTAAGACCAAAGGTATGCAGTCAAATGTGGACATAGGCGTCAAGTATGCTGATAAACAGGAGAGGGTGTTTGATGAGGAGAAGATGAAGGCAGGACATTGTGTCATTGGCCTGCAGGTATGAAAAGAGGGAAAACAATTCCAGGCACTTTGTGCTCAGTGAGGAACATGGTAGTGGAATGTACAATTTATTGTCTGTCTTCTCGTGAAAATGAAATGTGTGACAGTGTCAACCTTTATGGGATGCTGTTGTCTTGTGTATGTTCACAACCTCCTGTTCACTCTCCAGATGGGTACCAACAAGTGCGCCAGCCAGGCAGGCATGAATGCCTATGGCACCAGGAGACACCTGTATGACCCAAAATCACAGATCTTGCCACCTATAGATAGCTCCACCATCAGTCTGCAGATGGGCACCAATAAAGGTGCCAGCCAGGTATGTCCCACACTTGTCATGCACTGTCTCTTTGTGACACAAGGGGTAAACCCAACCCCTGACCATTAAGAATCAACTGAAGTTCTTATATTTAATCATTTATACGTGAAAGAGCCTTATGCTTATTGTATACTGCACACTGTAATACACACATACACATAAAGATGGCGGTGATAAAAGTATTCTACAGATATATCAGGGGTGCTGTAGGCACTCAGACGTATAGTGTCTCATAAAGCACGAAGTATAGCTGGAGAAAGAAAGCTCTGACGTTAGATGAAGTGCTAACTGTATTTTCTGTCTCCGGCAGGCTGGAATGACTGCTCCTGGAACGAGACGTGCTATTTATGACCAGAAGCTGGGCACAGACCACTGTGACAACAGCACTATGTCCCTACAGATGGGTTACACCCAGGGTGCCAACCAGAGTGGGCTGAACTTTGGGCTGGGCCGCCAGATCTACGATGCCAAGTATTGCCCCAAGGGTGACGAGCAAGATGGGGCGGAGGCTGTTGGCTATACCAAGGAGTATCAGGACGAGGGTTACCAGGGATACCAAGATGACGGGCAGGACTAATGTGACGAGGCAAAAGTTGCATGGCATCCGGCGACTGGGAACTGCATTTCCTCCTTTTTATTGTCAGTGATTTCGCCCTTGAAACAAAGACTTAATTTTGATCCAAGGGAATTCAAATTTGTTTTCCACTTTTTGTCACTCTGAAATGTATTGTGGCTGCCCCCTCACCAAGGGAGGGCCGATGTGGAAAGGATCTGATAGGTTCCTCAAACATGTTGTCTAGAAAAAGTATTAACATTCCCTATTGTCCTGCTATGCCTCCTTTTAATAATGGATATGGCAGTGGGCTGTTTTGTTATTGCACACAGAAAGGTGTTTTTTTTTTGTAAGAATTACAGGTTGAGATCATACCAATGGCAGTCATGCACCAGAAGTATTGATGCAACATATCAGTTTTGGCACAGATGACAGGTCAGTTTTGGCACAGATGACAGGTCAGTTTTGGCACAGATGACAGGTCAGTGTTGGCACAGATGACAGGTCAGTTTTGGCACAGATGACAGGTCAGTGTTGGCACAGATGATACTTCTGCCCTTTTACTGCATAACCATGGAAAATGTGCAGATCTGCATTTTGTTACAATTTTCAGTGCCTCATCAAGCCCTGTGCCACAGGCAGAAGGCCAGACACAGTCCGTAGTGACAGTCCGTAGGATCAGGGTATCTCCCTTATCATTCCAGCTCCTGCCATGACGATCATGGTTTTTGTTAAAGCAGAATGGTAGTCCATGTGAATGGGGTTGTGTTTCAGTATGAAAGCTCAAAATGGCTTTGTTCTTCCTGTTTGGCCTTGCTCCTTGTTTATGCTCTCGTCATTCAAAATATTAAAAATAAATGAGAGATTTTCGCTTCCGTGATAATGACCACGGTCATTTATAAATGCTTTGCCTAAAGTGAGTGACCAAATTTCTTACAAAGTAGGGTCCATTTTAATCGGTGCCAGTCATTTGTTGCGTTGTTTTAGCTGACATCTTATTCCTGACATTTGCTTTTATCAATCGTTTAACTGTCAGCAGCCAAAGGGAAACTGGACTTGTACGAATAAGCACCATGGTGTTTATTCTGGATCATTCCTTTACGTCCTGTGAATTGTTTTTTTATGCGTTTATGTTTTAGATTGCTTGTAATGGAAGCTTGTAATGGATACCAATTGAACAATTTTGAGCTTTGGAAAAATAATGGAAGAAATTGTAATAAATTGTGTATATACTGCAAATCTGGTGTGGATATGGGTTTGTGATTACTGGAGAACACAGACTGCCAAGTTGTTTATCTTTATCTTCAGTAAAGGTGTTAGCAGATAGATTTGACTTCAGTATCAGGTAAGATATTGAGAAAAAGGTATGTTTTTTAAATTATTTTATTTTTTTCTCAAGCAGTGTATTGTAATGGAACTGATATATGATATATGGTCTTATCTAGTAGTTAACTGCATGTGGTATGTTTGAAGGTTTTGTTTTTGTTAGGTATTTGGCCTTAACCACCATTTAACTGGCTGTATTATATTTGAAGATGTGCGAGTTGATAGTGCTGATTGTACTTTAGGGAGTATTTGTTTCAGTATAATGGTAGTGGATAGGCTGCCACCATGTGGTGACTTGCAATAATATTGGATGAGGTGTATTGCAAGTAAATATTGATAACTATCACATTTTGAAATGGTGGTTTTCTTTCTCTATTGGACATTGTATTTTGTATTCTTATGTTTCTGTTTTGCTCAAATTATGAACTTGGAAAATAACAAAAAAGACATTTATTTATGATGATGCCAAGCAAATGAAAATTCCAGGTCCTACATAATACATGTCCCAATGCGAACAATATATCTATAAATAAAAGGAAAATACCTTGTTGAAATTACCACACTTAATTGTGATTTGAGTATTCTTTTTGTTCTTTACATTTGTCGTTTTCACAACTTAACAGCAAATAAACTATCAGGAGAATTTCCACCAGGAACTTTATAAAACGATCGTATCAGATTTAGTCTGTCAACATTTCTTGGATGAGTGATTCTACATCTATATATGGTTATAATTACTTGCATGTAATATGAATATTATATGATATTTTTTGGAATACAGCATCAAATGTCAATAGGAAGTAGAAGAAACAAACATTTAAATACTGAAATTAACTTGTTAATACTGTCATTAGTGTTTCACGCCATAATAAGTAAAGGTGAATATTTTTTATTTAGAATCAAACAAAATCTGAGGGGAGGAAAGGTAAGTTCTATATAACTTATTTGTCCAGGGAAGCATCTAGACCTCTCTCATCTCTCTGTAGATCCTGGACCGTCAGTCAAAAGTCCCTAATGGAAATATCTGTGTGACCACCTGTAGACACAATGGGCTCATTCCAATCGCTTATTTTTACTCATTGCATCCTTTCCTCGATACTTAGCTTTGCCCAATGGAGGACGCGAGAAAATGATGCAAGGATCAGATACGAGGATGGAGAAAACGAGGCAACGTTTATTAGGAAAATGGAACGTCCTTGCTCAATCAAGCGTCATCGTCATATTATGCTCACGTGCTTAACTATTATGCTTTTAAGCTTATTTTTCATGAATAAACGGTTCTTTTGTTTGTTATAAAGAATGAGTGTCATATGCATTAGCGCTTTATAATAAATGGAAAGGAATGGTAAAATTGCATTTGTGTAGGGGTGTGTCTGCGACATGGCAGATGTGAAGAGTGGTGGATAATTTATACACGACACGCGTTCCGAGAAAAGGCTTCCGCAAAGGCTACATTTCTGTTTCCTCACTGAAGCATCCTCCGGGAGCCTCCTCGCTCCTCCGGGGAGCATTTAGCGGTTTGGAATGTCCTTAAAGATGGCGAACCTCAATCGATTTCTGGGTCAGGCGATGACCAAAGAGAAGAGGATGGATAAAATAAGCAATTGGAATCCACCCAATGATTCCACACAGGCTCCCTGTATAATACATACAAAACCAACCACATACCTCACAGCCAAACGCATGCATTGTCTAAACTCAATTGGTAATTAATTGCGGCTTCAATTGTTACCAAATCATGTCCATCTCATTCAGGATTGTAATATCAATCAACTACCTGGTTTAGGGGATGGGCATCTCAGCGCCTTGAAGGTTTTGTTCCAGATGAGGTCAGTATTTACACAGGATTCATTTATTCTTCTATACCACCAAGTTAAATCAGTTGTTCATTGTATATTAACTGTAAAACCCTGCGGGCTCCTGAGTTTTTCCATAGCCTTTTAAAACCGAACACATGAATAACATTGGGTACACCACTGTTTTATTCGTGTGCATTTTCTGCATACTTCTGTTTTCTGTAATTAATCGCAATTGTAGATCCGTTGCATATTAACATTCGCATTCTTTCAGATGAATCGCTCAAATAAAACGGATTATTCGATCCTATTCGAAGTTAGGCCGACCGCATAATTGGATACATTCGAATCCCAGCCACGCAGGTCTCGTGTAGCCGACCGGCCTCTGCGTGTAGCATACTGTAATTCCGAGTCACCTGTCGGTGGATTCATGAGCTTTGTTTATGCCAGAATAGAACAATCAAAAGCCGTGCACTAGCCAATCAGAATGGAAACCGGTGTCTCTAAACCGTACCCACATTCTCGACCGCCCAATCAGCGTTTGCAAATGGAGCTGGGACATGGTAGATATTATTACGAACTGAAAACAGAATGGAAGGGCTTGGAGCACTTAATTCCTGTAAGGGACAAAACGTCTACTAGGAAACTAGGCTCCCAACTTGCCAAGACATTCCCGCGGACCCTATAAAGGTGAATTAACATTTGTAGCTTGATATTCCGATGCGAGAGAATGCTCTCTTTTCCGAATTGATAGCATTTCCTGTAGCTGTTTAATATTTCAGAAATAGCCGCTTTTCGCATCATCCTTATGGTAAAGGAAGTGAACTCACGTTTTTAGTTATCGTCATAAAATATTGTTATCGACTTTTGTGTTGTTTTATTATATTGTAGCTATAGCCTATATTTCGAGGAAATTGTCGCAATGATTGTTGCTTGCCAAAATATACTAGCCTATTTATTTGATTGATTTTGCATACTTTATTTTTTTACTATTCGTAGCCTATGCCCCGTGGTGAGGCTTGTATCGTGTTTGCTATGTTATTAGATAATTAAATGATCAATTCGTCTATCTACTGTAGCTTGCCGGCGTTGAACAGATAAACCCTACATTTTGACTTGAGACTTAAGCTAAAAATCGTATTGTATGGAATTAAAACATTAAGCTACAACCCATTTACTTTATCGCAATAAATAGGCCTATCTTTTCATGATAAAAAACTAAAATATTAAAAGTATGAATACCAAAAAAAGTACCTATTGTGCTTGGTGTAGGCCTGTTGGTGGTCTAAATGGTCTTGAAATAAGTGATAAGCTGATGTTGATTTATGTAGCTGAATTAAATGTATTTAGAATTAATTACGCATTGAGCACTGAGTTTGTCCAGTATAGCACATTCACGTTAAATGTCTAAAGAAGAACAGAGCATGCACTGTATCATTTATACCAGTGGTTCTGAACCTCGGTCCTCGGGCCACCTGTGTATGCTGGTTTTCGTTCAGACCCATTGCAATCCCATAATTTGAACAAGATGTTTAGTTTTTTTAATTAGTTGTTTTTCATGTTTAGAGGGATAATACACTCTTAAGCCACATTGTTAGCAATATGCATGCCATGAAGTATACAAGTAAAATATTTGCATTGTGCTGTATTGCAAATAATTAAAAAAATAAGGTAAAAGTCCTTTAACTGATCAAATTAAAGACTGAGGTGAATCATCAAGCTCCTAATTGGTGATGTTGTGGACACATGGTCACGAAAACGAATCATTTGCTAAATAATGAAGAATGCAAAGACAAAGCAAATGCTAACGAGCCAAACATACATTGTGTTAAGGAATAACTTATGAAGGAACTTAAACACATGTGTTCATCTACTTAATATATACTTCATATCAGTCTTTAATTTGATCAGTTAAAAAAAAATTGCGACCTCTTTTTTTGTAATTGTTTGCAATATAGCACAATAAGCACAATATAAACATGGGAATTTTATTCTTTATGGCATGCATAGCTGTTTCTGAAATAATGTGGCTTAAGAGGGTAAATAACCTCTCTAAACATGAAAAGCACCTAAAAAAAAGAACAGCCTGTTAAAATTCTGCAATTGCGGTTGGAACGAAATCCAGCATACACTGGGTACCCAGGACCAAGGTTGAGAATCACTGATTTTCATGAGTAAGCCATGTTGACTTGATTTAAAGACATGAATGTGTTCAGTGTTCAGAATCCCAGGTTGAGTATAATGGTGCCTTTGGGAACAGTTACAGGTTATGCAAATTGCCTTATCTCAGAGTTATTGTTACACTTTCTTGGACAAAAACTGCTTTGAAAACCTGGTGCTGTTCACAATATTTGAGGAAAGTAATACTTGGCTTGTGGTATTTTTTTATTATTTTTAAGCAGTTTCTTAACTTTCTGTCATAACCTAAAATACCAAACAAGATGGACTGTTACTATGCAAGCAACTTTAAAATAAAAAAATGTTTTTACTGATGGTTGTTGGTTGTTACACAGCACAATTCAGTACTGAAGTTGCATGCTTCAGTTCGTCTGCATATAGAAACAATATCTGCAGATATGATATATAAATTATAACATATCTAATTGGTGATATTGCATGGATATTAACTGAAGCCTTTCAAACAAGATACGATAGGCCTTTGTAATACCTTAAACAATAAAATATGACTATCCATTCCACTGTCAGCATGTGGAACCATATACAGCTAAATGAAGACTGATGTTCACATCTGAAAGTCCTGTAAACCAATTAGGATAACCAGGATTGTAGGCTCACAATGCTCAGGGTAGTTCCGTGGAGATCAACACTCTCATGTGAGGTCTGAATAGCAGTCCATGTTTTAATTTTATGGGAATCAAATTAGCCACTTTGACTATGAGTCTCACAGGTAATAGCACATTTTTAACAATTGCTACTAAACAATTATTTTATGGAGACAACAGTTGCACATGTGAGTCACTAAAATTGTGATCCTATACCTTGGGTTCTAATTTTGAATGACTTGAATAAATTGTTCCTTCAAATATCAGGGTAATTATTATTTTTTTAACTTTATTTTTATTGTTATCATATCATTTCATACATCTTACCCATGTTATACAGTATATGTGGTGATAACAAAATGTTTTTTTGTTTTTTTTAAACATACATAGATAATGTGAATAGGTGTGTCACCCAGTGATACATCATAATAACATTCAGTCAATATGAGAGTAGTTGTTATTAACAATATTTACAATACATACTTAAATTATTACAGTATATTATCATAATTTTGAATTTATAGAAAAAAATAATAATAATAATAATAAAAATAAAAATACATTTAATCTTATTTCGTATTTAAATAACTACCTGCTGTATTCCCTAAATCCAAAGGTTTTCCTTATATCAAAATATCCCACCCATCTCAGAAGCATAAATCTAAGGTAAACAAACAAAAAATAAATAAATAAAATAAAAAGAAAATAAATAAAATAATAATTAAAGAAAAGAAAAAAAATATATAAAAATTATAATAATAATAAATAAATATTTAGTGCTCCCCTAAATGACTGTCAGCTCTAATATGGAGCACCATAATCCAGTAACTTTATTTTATGTGATAGTAACTTGCCCACATAGCCCATCTTTTTTCAAATAATTTCAGATTCCCCCTCATTTTATAAGTTAAGTACTCCATCTGGTATATTTGTTGAACCATATCTCTCCATTTATCTATCAGGGGGCATGCTTTTTGAAGCCAATTTCAGTGCCGTTATACGCAATATCCTTAACAAATATTTATATTCATCATTTTTATTTCCTATTTTGTCTACTGTTTTGCCTAACAGCACAAAGTCTACATTCAAATGAATAACCCCGTTTAAGATAATATTAATTTCCTTCTGTATATTGTTCCAAAACAATTGTAATGATGGGCAAAACCAAAAAATATGACCAAAGTTGGCATATGTTTCACCGCATTCCCTCCAACAATTTGGTTTTATTTTAGAATTATATTTAGCTTGTTGCACTGGTGTTATAAAGTACCGTGATTGTATTTTCCATGCGTATTCTCTCCAATAGGGAGATGCTGTGGTTGTGTGTACATTCTGATTCATTTCCTTCCAAGTGTCCTCAGATATGTGTATGTTAAGTTCTTCTTCCCATTTTAGTTTTGCCCTTGTGTCTTGTTGCTTATGGTTGTTTTCTAGAATAGTGTATATTGTTGAGATTTGATGTGGCACTCTGATTTTACTATAGTTCTTTACCAAAAATTGCACAAGTGGATGAAGGTCACTAATGGTTTTCCTTTGTATGTTACTGTTCTGGATATAACTATAAAAATATCAGGGTAATTAACAGCTTCCTCTTTGATTTGTTGAATTGTCTTGAATGCAGCCATTTTGTCTTGAAAGTCAACACCCTTGATTATATACAGATTTTTACTCAACCTGAGAAACAGAGGTTGAATTAGATGCAGAACCCAGTATCTGCCTTGACTCCTTTCAGCTCTTGTTGCAGTCTCATTGCTGAACTATGGTCTGGTAGCTCCCTGCAGCAGACCATGGGCCTTGGGACACAGCTCTTTCTTCTGCTCTGGAAGAACATCACATATCGCAGGAGGAACAAGGTGAGCTATTAAAAATGTCTGTTAAGCTACAGAGCAAGGCCTACCAAGATATGACTTTCGTTATTACAGCTGAGTATCGGTCATCTGGTACACCAAATGTATGCACATTAATCTGTGCCATGATAGATTGCACCTAAATGTGATCCATGTAAATATATTTTCATAGTGAGGAAATCCAAATGTAGAATCATGAAAAAATGCAAGAATAATATAAAATGTATTTATGTAAATGTAATTAATCTGTGACCATAGATGGTTAAATGAGTTCCTCTGACTTCTCTATTTATTATGTGCATCAATGTTTTGGTGTCCTCCCACTGCAGATCCAGCTGATTATTGAGCTGCTGTGGCCTCTGTTCCTGTTCGTCATCCTCATCTGTGTGCGCCACTCTCACCCTCCATACAAGCAGAATCAATGTGAGTGCCTCCTGTGTTTGTGCTGTGCTCAGACAGTTGAAGGCACCTTTTGCAGTGGCTTACCTCTCCCTTCCCCCACTTGGATAAAATGCTCAAGCAGATTGAGTAAGCGGATTCAGTGAAATAAAGTAATATAGGGTGCCATGCACAGTTTGTTAAATCCATTGTTTTTTGGCCTTGGAATTGGTTGATTAGCTTCCTCACTTATGACAATGTTATAATGTTGTGTGTTTCAGGTCATTTCCCCAATAAGGCCCTTCCCTCTGCAGGCACCCTGCCCTGGGTTCAGGGGATCATATGCAATGTCAATAACCCCTGCTTCCATCAGCCCACCCCTGGGGAGACCCCAGGGCAGGTGGGAAACTTTGATAAATCCATGTGAGTATACTCTAGTGCTCAAGACAATGGAAGAACAGGCAGTGGTTACAATTAAATCTTGGTGCCTTACAGAATTGCATGTTCTTTTCAATCGTAGTCGAGTGCACAAGCACAAAAATATATGATGCCATTTCTCTCTGCAGCATCTCACGTCTCATTGTGGATGCCAGTACCATCCTCTCGTACAGTGGCAACCAATCCATTCTCTCAGGATTCCAAGACATCCTGCTGGAAACTCAGAAACTTGGAGAGAGCCCAGGTGCCTGGCCAAGTAAGCACCTGTAACATAGTGAAATCAAAATAATACTCCTTTAAGAAGGATGATATCATGGGCAGTAGAGTGACGGCAAGAGAAAACGGATAATATGGAGATATGTTGACTGTATGTGTATTCAGTAAGTTCTGAAACAACTGTTCAGTGAACTTTGAATTATTAACGGTATATACATGACAGTGTGGACAACACATTACTACAGCACTTACAGTATTGCATTGAGTTAGATGTTGTTGTAGTAATGAAAATGACTAATTTGTGTCTGTCGTCAAATTAATGTGGGAAAAAGAAGAACAAAGTGTTGTAACAGATAAGAAAAACAAAGGCTAAATGTTGCATCTGAAGAAGGAAGGGTGGCTTTTTCTCTGAGAAAACCTGCCTCTGTTGGAGATTATTTCTCAGTGTTTTGCCTTTAGGCCATGCAAAGTTAAGGGGCAGATTGTGGCAAAGCTTGGAAATACCTACATACTCTATCTGCAGGTAGCTAATAGTCCTGTATCCTGTCCATACCATGCCCCAAATTCTTTAATACAATAGTTGTCTGCAGGTAAACATACATGCATAAATAGATCTGATAATCTCATGGGTTTGTGGAAAGGTTTTTAGTTTTATGATTACTGTTGTTATTTGCATGGCAGATCTACCTGTTGGAGAGTACCTGCGAGCTAATGAGACCTTCTCTAGCTTCCTTCTGGCCAATGGCAGCCTGCCATCCTCTGCTGTGGACCAGTTGATGAGGGCACGACTCAACCTTCAGGTGGTAAGTTCCCATCTCAATGAAACCCCATTTTCAGTACCATGAAGAGAGGACTGAGAGACAATGAGGACATGGTGTCCAGTATTATTCCCACCTTGCTTTGTGTCTGTAGGTGTCTTTAGCAGGGGCTGGGCTGCAACTCAAGGACATAGTGTGCAATGCCACCCTGCTTGGCCAGTATCTAGCAGTAGGCCGGGGCGACTCCCTGTCAGAGCTGCAGAGCCACTTATGCGCCATGCCCTCTGACACCCTGCAGGCTGCAGAGCAGCTCTTCCTCTCCCAGCTGGACTACAACAAGATCTTCACGGTCAGTGCCCTGTTCTCGTGGTTCCATGGTCAGTGTTCTGATTCTACAATCTACACACTGTAGGATTCTATGATCAGTGATCTGTTCTTCTGATTATACATTTACACAATCAGTGTCCAGTTCCTACGGTGTACATACTATAGGCTCCCACTGTCAGTGTGTTGGTCTCACAGCCTATAAATTGTGTATACCCTCTCCTACTTGAGCCTTCAAATGCTGTTGTATTCATAACCATGGATGGCTCACAACCATTGTCTTGGTGACGGCTCACAACTTTCACAACCTTCTCTTGTTGAACAGCTAATAAACATACATCTAGACAGTAACTTAGCAATATCAGCAAACGTGGAGAAACAAGGGATAGCAAAGTTCAGATTCTCTTTTATTCTTTTCTCAATAACTGAAGGACAGTGTATGTGCATTTGCAGGACGAAACTCCTCTGAAGTGGTCTAGACTATCGTAGAGCTGTCTTGTTCTGTTTACACAGTGGTGAATAGCTATTTCCTTACTGGGGACATAAGCCCAAACTTGCCCAACAAGATCAGCTCTATTGGTGCAGGACTTGGCAGCACATGAGCCGAGCTCTGATAAGAAAACAAAAGGCTTTCTTGTGTGAGCAGAACAAATTTATTTTGTCATTCCCAGAATGTACAATCGAAAGAGAGGGCCTTCATTCAAGTGATCTCTGCCACTTAGTGACAACCACAGTCAAATAAAATGAGGTCGTGGATGAAAAGCACAGTAAGGGTATTGTAACCATGGGCAGTGTATCGTCACAGTCATCTCTCTCCCATCCTCAGAGGGAAAGGCTATTGTCCAACGCTGCCAGACTACAGACCCTCAGTAAGGCTGTCAGCTCTGTGACACAGGATGTGGCGCTCATCATGAACAATGTGAGTATGCACGATTCCTTTCATAATTTAGTGGGAATACTTATGCTGCCTTTGTCTAGGCCAGTCCCTCAGCGCGGAAAAAAGTGTCATGTTAGGAGAGCAAGAGGTGATGGGCATAAATATGCTCCTGTGCAGGTGCTTCCTTATGTTTGACTTAATCACTGGCTGTTTGAGCTTCCCTCTGTATAGCAGTGCTCTTCTGGCAGGTTTGTGTTTCCTGTCGTAGTTCTCACTGTATCAGGTGTCACTATCCGTTTGAGAGATTCAAATGTGGGGTGACCTACATTTTGCATGAGAGATGGCGTGTGTAACTGGGGATCAAAAAGGGAATATTCTGAGCAATCAAGCTGCATTTTTAACTGAGTTTATATTGACTTGATATTAGCGGGGAATTGCATGCACTGTTAAAAAAATATTCTATTCACGCATCTGCTTGTGCCCTCTCCCCTTCAGCTGTCGTCTCTGTCCAGCTTCTCTGAGTTTAACACAGAGCTGCGAATGCTCTCGCCAGAGAACAGAACTGCAGTGCCCCATGAAAGTTTCAGAGCCTTCTCTCGAATAATGTGCGGACACCCAGAGGGGGGCGTAGAGTGGATCCCCTCGCTCAATTGGTATGAGGACAATGACATCAAGTCTTTCTTAGGCAAGAATGGCACAGAGGAGGTGAACATGGAAAATGACAACACCACAAGTGAGCAAAAATGATCTTCCTCTGTATCCTACATGGGCCAAAGACACTGTGACGTTACC
Organism: Ilyophis sp. 1 JC-2022; assembly: GCA_022702515.1. Taxonomy (NCBI): domain Eukaryota; kingdom Metazoa; phylum Chordata; class Actinopteri; order Anguilliformes; family Synaphobranchidae; genus Ilyophis; species Ilyophis sp. 1 JC-2022. The sequence continues at coordinate 37,981,348 of CM040403.1, read as the reverse complement.
ATTTGCTTATTCCAAAGGTTGAGTCGTCAATGTTTTTACAGTACAACATACAACAGATATTATGCAACGAGTGAAGTGAGGATTATTCTGAATATAATTTGCTACATCAGTGCAATATTTTTGATTGGGTTTTCTGAGAACTATGCTTGATGTTTTTATTTGATCATTTTGTTCAAGAGAGGAAACCATGAACCAGGCCTTCGCATTGTCCTTATGGCCACTGCATTTTCCCACAGCTCCGTACTGCAAAAGCCTCATTCAGAGCCTGGAGTCAAACCCGCTGTCCCGCATCATGTGGCATGGGATCAAACCGCTGTTCATCGGCAAACTGCTGTATGCCCCAGACACCCCAGTGACACGCAGCATCATGAACGAGGTTCAGTCTGCCACACATGGAACATTCTCTTTCTTTCTTTCTCTCTCTCTGTTGCTTTCTTTACCTCTTTCCCTCTGTCACATTTATTACTTGAACAACCCATTGTTATCATTAGCTTTTCTTCCTGAATCTGAATCCCCCCCCTATGAAATAATGTAGTGGTGCCGTTTATATGCATATTTATTCACATGTAGCTGACCTGGTTTGTCTTTCAGGTGAACAGCACCTTCCAGGACTTGAAGATTCTGGAAGACGTGCAGGGGGCGTGGGAGGAAGTGGGACCCCGAATCAAGACATTCATGGAGAGCAGTGTTGAAATTCAGCTGCTGCAGGTAGGATGGGTAGCTGCATCACCTTTGAATCATAAAGTGGTCAGCCCAACTATATGCATATGTGGTCAGTACTATATGCATTCTCATAGATATAAGGCCAGGCTTGTTGATTTTACAATTGAAAATTATTTTGTCACTGTCTATTATACTTTGTGACCTGGATCAAAGGATCTGCTGAGAAGGCCTGAAGTGGCGGTCCTCGTAAACCTCCGCTTGGAGAACACCTCTTGGACAGCCTCCCGGATCGCCCACTTCCTGTCCACCCCCTTGCCAGACGCCTCGCGGAGAGATAGGGCGCAGTACACATGGCTAGACGTGTTCCAGGAAGTAAACGCCACCATAAACACCCTTTCTCAAGTTACCCAGGTGACCTCACCCTCTTGAGTTCTGCTCGCCAATTGAAATGCATAAACTCAAAGATCTCAGTTGTTTGTCTTATCTCTGTGGAATCAATGTCACTGATGTGGGTTTGGTGATCCTTCCATGTGGTGTTATCCTAGCCCAATGCTCATCCTTCTCGTATTCCCCCTTTCTTCTCACAGTGCTTCTCCCTGAACAAGCTGGAAGGCACTGCCTCAGAGGGTGAGATGATTGAACGCGCCTTGGAGCTGCTGGAAACCAGACAGTTCTGGGCGGGTGTGGTCTTCCTCCTGCCAGATCCCTCATCACCCACCCTACCCCCCCAGGTGTCATATAAAATCAGAATGGACATTGATGATGTCACCCGCACTAATAAAATAAAAGACAGGTATGCACACTCACTCACAAGGAAAGGACGACTGCTATTGTGGATTACAAATGTAACTTTACCATGTAATTCCCAGTTATGAGCGTCTTCTCTGTTTTTATAACTTAGTAGTGAGCGAAAGTAGTCTCTTATCATGTAAGCGATGTTTAATTCAGAGTATTTGATTGGTCAGATTCTGGGATCCAGGACCAGCAGCGGATCCCTTCAACGACATGCGCTACGTGTGGGGAGGCTTTGTGTATGTGCAGGACCTAGTGGAGCGGGGTCTGGCACACGTTCTGAGCGGCAAGGAGCAACACATTGGTATCTACTTGCAGCAGATGCCTTACCCCTGCTATGTGGATGATGTGTGAGTATCTTCCCAGAAGAAAGTTGGACGCACCCTGAAATTATCTTCAAAAAACTGTCATTTGACATAATTGATTCATAGAGCCTAACTACAGAGGTCTGTTCACTATGTTCAACTGCTTAAGCCCTATGATTGAATAATAAGTCAACATAAAGGTTTTTTGAAGATCATTTTGCAGTTTGTCCAACTTTGGCCATTTATCTTTTTTGTGGACTAGCACCCAAATAATAAAACACACACACAGTTTAGGTATTCATTTTGAGTCAGCTTTTTAGTGATGTTGTCTTTCTCAAGCAGTATTTTTCACTCTGCTGGTTTTATACACTTCTCTGCTTTTTATGTTATTTTTATCAATCTCCTGTCAATCTCCTGTCTGTATTCGTCTCCAGCTTCCTGCGTGTACTGAACCGCTCCCTACCGCTCTTCATGACTCTGGCCTGGATCTACTCGGTGGCCATGATCATCAAGGGAGTGGTCTACGAGAAGGAGGCGCGACTGAAGGAGACCATGCGGATTATGGGGCTGGGTACCTGTACACTGTGGGTCAGCTGGTTCATCAGCAGCTTCATCCCCTTCCTCATCAGTGCAGGTTTCCTCATCTCCTTGCTCAAGGCAAGGAACCAGTTACTATGAGTCTGGCACTCATGGCTTGGCCATCAGTGATGTAATGTGTTGCTGTCCCATTGTTCCATCTGTTTCTAGCCCTTGCTTGTGTCTCTCTATGTCTTCTATGAATTATTTAAGTGGTTATTGACCACATGTGTCATAAAATATGTGCAGTGATGTACTTAAAAGGTTTTTTATTGCCTCATTGTCAATGTTGTCTTGGTATCCTAATGGATTGGAAGTGGCTTTTAAGTGTGTGTGAATGGAGAGAATTGTTAGCCTGTCTCCTTTTGCAGAGGGATTTGCACACGGCTCTCTCACCCTTTTATTTGTTTTGTTCAGTGGGGAGACATCCTACCCTACAGTAATCCTACGGTGGTCTTCTTCTTCCTGGCCACCTTTGCCACGGCCACCATCATGCAGTGCTTCCTCATCAGCACCTTCTTCTCACGAGCCAACCTGGCAGCAGCCTGCGGTGGGCTCATATACTTCTCTCTCTACCTGCCCTACGTGCTCTGTGTGGCCTGGAGGGACCATCTCACTCTGGAGCTCAAGATCTTTGCTGTGAGTCTCGCGCCCTTTCCTTCTGCTTTACTGAACTGACATCAGGATCAGTCTGTCTTACTTGGTGATGGCAGTGAAACCATTTCAATAAATGTGGGTCTAAGTTGTGAGTCTTGAACTATCTGCTTTTCTCACAGAAGCTTGCCTGACATTCTTGTTTAGGCATATGATCTGTTGTGAATGTGAGACCCATCGTGCTGAATTTTGGATTTCCATACCTGCTATTTCACTTAAACCTATGCTTATTTTCCGGCAGAGTCTGCTGTCTCCGGTGGCTTTTGGTTTCGGTTGCGAGTATTTTTCTCTGTACGAGGAGCAAGGTGTGGGCATCCAGTGGTTCAACCTGGTTTCCAGTCCCATGGAGGGAGACTCCTACAACTTCAGAACCTCCATCATGCTCTTGTTTGTAGATGCTGTCATATATGGAGTGGCCACATGGTACATTGAGGCCGTTTTCCCAGGTTGGTTAATTTCCTTCTGTGTGGAATAGGAATCTGCTTCATATGTGTACATCTCACAAACCTTTGTCCCATTTGTCTCAGGAGAGTTTGGGATTCCCAAACCCTGGTATTTCGTCTTTCAATTGAATTACTGGGGTGGAGTACCGTTAGAATTGGGGCTCCCAATCCCCCCTGCGCCCGAGGATTCGGAGGGTGAGCCTGGTTTTGTTCCTGTGGTTTGGATATTTCTGTGACTTGAGTCCTGTTATCAGAGAATTGAGTCTCTTTGTTTAGGAGTCCCTGTCTCTGTCTGTCACAGTGTGTCTGGAAGAAGAGCCCACTCACCTCCCACTGGGAGTAGTCATCCAGGGACTGGTCAAAGTTTACAAAAAAGGCGCTAAGCTGGCTGTGAACCACCTCAGCCTCAAGTTCTATGATGGCCAGATCACCTCCTTCCTGGGGCACAATGGTGCTGGAAAGACTACCACTATGTGAGGGCTGTGATTACTGAACAGAGAAATTAAATGATAGAGTATAATCTGATCATTGTTATTGCATTGTGATACTCACAATATCTGTATGTATTAAAATATCTGTACCTCTGTAAATAATGTTGAGCTAATTTTTTTCACAATGACAGGTCCATTCTGACTGGTCTGTTTCCACCCACTGCTGGTACAATATATGTGAAGGGTTTGGACATTCGCACTGACATGGACACCATACGCAAGACCCTGGGCGTGTGTCCCCAACATAATGTTCTCTTTGACATGTAAGAACCCACCAACCTTGAATCAGCATGGATGACCATAATGACTCCTTGGATGTATGGTATCCTGTACTGTAAGATATTTTGTGTCTGTATATAAAGGGCACTACCAGTGCCTCCTGTGCTGAGCAGACGAGGATCAAATCTGGATTTTAAAACTGTATTGCTGATTCTTAAGAATATTCAATGAAACATGCAAAATATATGATAACATGAAAGTATGATATTTTTCTTTATATTGGTGAAATGCATTTTAAAATAGTTTCTATACCTGCAGTTGTTTCAATTTGAATACAGCCAGAAAGTTCACTGGTTTCATTTAAACTATTTAAAATCATTATTTGACCCAGGTCTGGTGCTGAGATGTTCAAAAACCTGAAAATGTCACTGCTGTACAATTTATCAGTCATTGCTAGTAACTTTGGTTCTGTGTTGTTCATATTGTCTTGGTGGCCCCCAGCCTGACAGTGGAGGAGCATGTGTGGTTTTATGGCCGCCTGAAGGGCCTGTCCAACAGTGAAGTGAAGAATGAGATGGACAAGCTTCTGACGGACGTGGGACTGCTAAACAAACGGCATGAACAGACCAGGCACCTCTCTGGTACTTATCACCCATCTACTATTAAAAGTAGCATCTGTTGCAAGGTACAACTTGTAACTGCTGGAAGTGATGGTATTATAGCAGCTAAGCTTTGTGTTGACTTAGTGCATGCACACAGCACACACACACAAACATACACATGTTAAATTAGTTTTCGCTCTTCTCTTCTCGCCTCTGACAGGGGGCATGCAGAGGAAGCTGTCTGTTGCTATTGCCTTTGTGGGAGGCTCCAAGGTGGTGGTCCTGGATGAGCCCACTGCTGGTGTGGACCCATACTCCCGCCGAGGCATCTGGGACCTGCTGCTCAAGTATCGCAAAGGTCAGGGCCTTCCTCATCCTTTAGGGTAGCAGTCTACAAATACTCTCAAATTCTTAATTCTACAGCCAATGTCATCACATATTCTGTAGCAGAGCAGGGTTCTCTGTATCGCTGCATGTCAAAGAGTGTACAGCCCTTTATGTGGACTGTGGCTGTAGGTCCTGGATATCTGTTGAATTTCTTTATTTTTTATTTTTTATATTGCATGCCTCGTTCTTAGATCGTACCATCATCCTGTCCACTCACTATATGGATGAGGCAGATCTCCTTGGTGACCGGATTGCCATCATCTCCCAGGGAAAGTTGTGCTGCTGCGGCTCTCCTCTGTTCCTGAAGGCACGTCTGGGCACTGGTTATTACCTGACTGCTGTGAAGAGAGATGTGGTGAATTGGCCATCCCACAGTGCCAGTGCTGGCAGAGTCTCACTCCCTGCCATCACAAAGGTTAGCCAAATCCCTTTTTCTGTTTGTTAAGGATATTTAATACTATATTACTGTTACATTTCAGTGTGGTCAGATAGATAATTCCATATTTTCAATTACATCGCAGACCCCATCAAATATTTCCTGGCATGTATTTTTTTTCTAAATCCCAAGTAAATGACCCGTTATGTCACCATTTTTCACACTCTAATTGCAAGGATTGAATCAACTTTGTATGCCCAAAGAAACCACAAATTGCTCTGTTTTCAAGCCCTATATAAAATGTGACCTGTTCACCCACTTTCAGGATAGTGACTCGTCCAAGAGCGATGACACAGGGCTTGGTAGTGAGGACAGTGGTTCAGGTGAGTCTCGGCCTTGGGGCAGGCAACTTTGTGAGTTTCATTTAACATTGTTGGCACTTGTCTTTGCACTGAGCTCATTTATACTCCTTCTCCTTGGTTCTTTCTTATGCTCCAGATGTGGCTGCACTGCTGGCACTAGCACGGCGACACATATCTGAGGCACGGCTGGTGGAGGATGTGGGCAGGGAGGTAGTCATCAACTTTCCACACTCAGCTGCCGAGGATGGAAGCCTGGCCTGCTTCCTGGCTGAGCTGGATAAGCGGTTGGGGGAGTTGGGAATCACCAGCTATGGCCTCTCAGACACAACTCTGGAGGAGGTGAGGAGATCAATCAACAACATGGAGTCACACAAAGTTTTCTGCATGACGCACACTTCAGCTGGCCTTAGCTGATGAATAAAACCTCAAATTGTAGACAAGCACTTACTGGCTGGAGCAAAGATGCTTCTTACCAAAGCCACAATTTAACTTCAGCTGGAGTACGAGAGCTTGATGAGTTAAAATTTCAGTTTTGTAGTTCAGGGCATTGGCAATTGGCACAGATGCAACTGTTAGAGGATTGAAATTATAGGTGTATCTAATCTGTGGTTGTACAGATTTTATGAAACTCCTGAGATGGTGGTTCAGTTTTATAGCCAACTTTTCAGTGCAGTCAACGAAAAACACAGAGATCTTGGCCGTGGAGCAGGGAGAAATCCCAATAGACACCATGTAACAAACAATAGCCGAAGCAAAGGTGAAATTATTATCTATATAAAGGCTAATATCAACTGACCTCAAATACAGGGTGTGCCGTAGGTTAGGGAGTGATAAATGTATTTCATTCACGATTTGGCTATCATCAAATATTATATTGCAAAATATATACATTGCCACCATATATCAAATAAACCTAACATGCATACAACAGAAAAATAAGTATTTATGTTTTATTATTGCATTTATAATGATGCATAATGACGAAAATCTACTTTAAATCGAGATGGTAATTAAGTATATTCATCAACTACAGAATTAACTTCTTTGTCTGTGGAAACATATTTCACACTCAAAGGTTCAAATTGTAATCCACTTTAAAGTGCATGCGTGCCAAAAGACCTTTCAACTTCTGAATGGAAGATTCAAGAATCGCATGCAATTGTGACCTGTGGTGCATAAGGAACTATATTTGGCCGTGACTTAAGATTGGCCTACACGGTGCACTGGGGTATTTTTGGCGTTCACGGAACCTTGTGTAACGCATGGTCATGGTATTACAGCAGATCTACAAGAGCTTACCTTAAGCTGGTCAATGTAGCTGGTCAATGTAGCACTGGTCTAGCATGATTACTTTGGAGCCATCTCCATCATTTGAGATTATTTTTTGACAAGTAACTGTATAAACATGCATCATTGTGCCTGCAAAAACACATGCTTAGTCACCTCTACACTAATTGATTTTTTTAATTATAAATGTACTGCAATTTTAGATTTTTCTCAAAGTGGCTGAGGAGACGGGAGTGGACGCTGACCCTGAGGAGACGCAGAATAATCCGCCTGTGCCCTTGGGTCCGCAGAGGGACCCAGCCGAGGAGCCAGAGACAGGTAACCTCATAATACACCCCCCCTCTCCTGTTCCTCCACTTGCTTTGCCCCTATCGTTCAGACTCACATCTTGTCATAGGCTCAGTTTGTACAGAGAGTTCCAACTTCCTTGTTCCCTTTTGATCTCCCTTTTTGTCTCCGCTGTCTCTGCTTTGTAATGCTGCCAGGAAGGAAACGGCTGCGAACGCAAGGTACTTTTTTTATGATGAAATGACAGCCAGAAGGGAGTACATGCTTATAGCTGCCTATGTATATCACTTCCTGTCTTCAACTTCTAAATGCCACAGGCAGAGGGGAGAGTAACATGACCAGGCCTGTGTGTCTGCTGAAACTGATCATGTAAATAACAGTGCTGTAATTAATGACACAACACTAGTAACAATAACTAGCTTACAATGGCGGATTGTGTAATAAATCATGCAAGTGATGACCCATATTTCATACTGTAGTCATCCTTTCTTTACAATTTTTATATTTAAACAACAAATCATCTTGAAAATCTATTGTTAGGAGTACAGATGTTTTTTATTTTATTTTTTTACTTCAAAAACTGGAAAATGTCAGTATTTACCTTTTTTCATCAATAAACAACAGCATTTGTGTTTTCCTCGGGTTCAGCATCACAAAAAACCTTTTTGCATTTAAACCAGTGTCTCTCAGTCAAATGTGATTATTATTTTAAAATGGCAGTACTTTCCTCCACTGAGTTTCTCAATTTTCTAATTTTTAAAGTAATTATTATAATGATTCCAACTTGACCCTACAGAGACCTTATTAAGCATGGCTCTGAATCTCTTGCAGTATTTAAGTTAACTGCAGCAGTTGGTTGGCGATGATATGCTGCCAGTGACTTTTCCAGCAGTCATACCACCATGCACTCTGCCTCTGCTGAATGGCTGAAGCTAAGCAGGAGTGGGCTTGGTTAGTACTTGGATGGGAGACCTCGGTGAGAAAGGCGCTATATAAATGCAAGGCATTATTATTATTCCTCTAAAGTGGAACATATTAGCTTGTTTTAAGTTACTTTTTGCTTGACAAGTGAAATTATCTTCGCCCACTGGAAAATCTTGAAATTATTAAAACTATCTCACCTCATTGGCAATCTTTTTGTCTAAAAAAAAAAGTAACAAAATAATATTCTAAAGTCTAACTATAAGATTAAAATGCTTGTTAAGATTTGGTTTTTGCAGTGGGCTCTAACACTGCTAGCTTTGTGTCTCTCACACACAGAGCCCCTGGAGACAGATCTTCTGGGTGGTGATGGGCGGGGCAGAGTGTCCCGTACAGGGTGGGGCCTGACCCTGCAGCAACTCCGGGCGCTTTTCATTAAAAGGTGGCTCTACGCCCTCCGCAGTCGAAGGGGCTTCTTTGCTCAGGTATAGGCACTTCAATGTTTCACATAAATAGGGAAAATAATCGTATAGATGACGTATGTCTCTTATGGGGAAGAAATAAATAAATAAAATATATTACCAAGACATTTCAGCAATTCACAACTTATGGGGAAAAACACAAAAATGCACTGCTGTGGAATATACGTATATCACTATATAAGAGGTTAACATAGTTAGGATTCTAAGAGCATATGATGTAAAATTCTGAAGATGAATGTTGTGTGGTCCTGTCCTCTAGATTGTCCTGCCTGCTGTGTTTGTGTTGATCGCCCTCCTATTCAGTCTGATTGTCCCTCCTTTCGGAAAGTACCCTGCCCTGGTGCTCCAGCCTTCGATGTATGGAGAACAGTACACCTTCTTCAGGTAATGGCCTGCCCTTCATCGCTCTTCCTAACTTTGCCACTTACATTATATTCAGGGTCTCCTCTAACTTCCCTGAAATCTGCCACTCCCCTTTCTGACACTTCAGTTTATTTCTGTTTTGTATTTACGTATCTCTGATAAATGTTTTATTTTTTTACACCAGTAATGATGCCCCTGATGATCCAGACATCCAAAACTTACTGGATGCTCTGTTGGACCCACCTGGTTTTGGGACTAAGTGTATGGAAATCAGCGGGTAAGTCATCCCATCTCACACTCTGTACACCTCGGTCTACCCCTTTTCAGTACTGCTTTCTTTCCACTGCCACGCTACAGCACGACACAGGTGAATTATGGTGATGTTAGCAGGGCCATGGCAGTATATTTGGAGCTATCGCTAGGCATGTTTCAGTGATTTATTTCCAATTGTTAACTTGAAGGGGGGTTGTCTGTGTTGTGGTGATGGAGATATCAACCCTGTGGTGTGGGGCAGTGCTGTGGTTCTCTCTGTCGCTGTTTCACAGTCCGCCGTGTTACAGCAGGAAGCCCCAGTGTGTGGAGGAGGAAGCCACGTTCCAGAGGCCACACGTGTCCTTCGCCACGTGGAAACTCCTCAACCGAGGGAACTGGAGCGCAGACCAGCCGTCGCCCGACTGCCTGTGTAGCTCCGACGACGTTCGCAGGATGCTACCCGACTGCCCAGAGGGAGCAGGGGGCATTCCCCCTCCACAGGTCAGAGAAACACTCACTCACACCATCACACAGTAAGATATCCCTGAGCCTTTGCAGATTAAAACTATTTCAGATCAATTTCTGGTACGCTTTTTGAGCATAACCTGTTCAGGATGCAACATCGTTTATGCAAACGCCTTTGTGGACATATTAAGTCATTGAAGTCATTGGTGATACTATGTTCTATGATGATTTTATTTCTACCACTGAATTCTAAGAGTATGTATTGCTTTTCATTAGACACGGGTGTTCTTGATGCTCTTCATGTTTAACACTTTTAACACTTTCTCACAAATGAACCCTTTCTACTTCATGGTGTTCCACAGATTAAGAGGCTTACTGGTGATGTCCTACAGAACTTGACTGGCCGAAATCTTTCTGATTATTTGGTCAAGACATATCCCCAGATCTTGAGCAAGAGGTATGAGTAATATGCATTTTGCCACTACTCAAGTTGGCTTACAATACCAGATTGGAGCTATTAATTGTTTTCTGTGAGTGACATTTAGTTGTTTTTTTCTGGACCTGGTTTTCTCTCTGCACATATCCAAGCCTGAAAACTAAGAAGTGGGTGAACGAAATGAGGTAAGCCATTGGATAACATTACCCAATGAGATTACTGTAACTACACCACATGACCCGTCAGATCCTATATCACAGGGTTATAATGTGTGGCTGTGTTCCTCTTGTAGATATGGTGGTTTCTCACTAGGTGGCAGCAGTTCCCAGCTGATACCAGAAGCCCATCGCCTGCAGGAATCTGTCCAAGCAATAAGGACCAGGTTCAATGTGGTACAGGTAGGCTTTGAGGACATACAACAACATATCCTGTCTGAATGCGTCAAAACCTTTCCTCTTTCCCTCCTTCCCTCAAGGCTCCTCCCGCACTTTGCCTTTGTACACAGTCTGCTGATGTCATCTCTTGTGCCCTGTACTCCACCTGCACTGACTCACTCTCTGGCCCACACAGAACAGCTCACTGGATAAACTCCTGCACAGGTTACCCAAGATTTTTGGGGGGCTACACAGTAAAAAGAATGTTAAGGTGAGAGACAGATGAAGCAATAATCACTGTGAGTGAATAATCGTGACCATGCGGAGACATCGCAGTGTTGTGGATAGTGGTGGTTATGCAGTGTCTGTCCTGTCAGGTGTGGTTCAACAACAAGGGCTGGCATGCCGTGACGTCTTTTATCAATGTTATGAACAACGGGCTACTCCGTGCCAGCCTACCCGCAGGGCCAGAGAGAAGGAGACATGGCATAACTGCCCAAAACCACCCACTCAACCTCACCAAGGAGCAGCTCACTGAAATGGCAATGTAAGGTCATTCTCTCCTTTAACTGCCTGTAAAGCTATTTGTGCTGTATTGCTTGACATGTGCTATGTAAATATAGTTATAATTATTATTCTCTGCATTGGCTTAATACCAATTGTCTTCTTTAATATGGCCTAGTTGTACTCTTAGGAAATGTGTGTAAATGTTAGCTTCTCCCTCTCCCTCCTTCCCTCTGTACAGGATGACTACCTCAGTGGATGTTCTGGTGTCGATCTGTGTGATATTCGCCATGTCCTTCGTGCCTGCAAGCTTTGTACTCTTCCTCATTGAGGAGAGGGTCAGCAAAGCCAAACACCTGCAGTTTGTCAGTGGTGTCAAGCCCCTCCTCTACTGGCTGGCTAACTTCACTTGGGATATGGTCAGTTACCACCTCCTCAGTTCACCTGTCTATCAGGCCATTTCATAAAAGAACAAGTGGACAGTAAAGCTGTCGTCCCCCACCCATGTGCATGTCGTTATCATGTAGCCTACAGCTGTTGAACTTATTCATTACCATTTCTCTTGAACGTTTTTATCACAATATACCTGATGGCCACCTCCATTTAATTCATTAGCATATTGATGGTGGACAATTCGAGGGAAACCAGGAAATCTTTGTCTTATATAACCATCACATTAACATGTGTGTGTGTGAGAATAGATGTAGCTAACGTTACAGATTAGCCTCTGTTAACTAACTTACAACATTTATTCATTTAACGTTATGTCGAATCTTTTAGACTGCAAATATTTCACTATCCATGACCATGACAATGAAATTTCACTTACCGAATGAACATGTAATAAACATCAAATTCAATGGGAATATAAGGAGAAGACAATGAAAAACAATATGTCTGACCACCAAAAATGGGTACAATTGTGTGCGGGTATAACTTAAGAGACAAGATTCAAATTAAAAGTTTATTAGGCTAGATATGTTGATGCCATCAAGCTCTTAAAAGAAAAGAGAGAACAAGGAACAGAGAAACTTGGTTAAGTTATAACGTTAGCTAGCTAATATAAAAACTTACCCTAACATTACTGTAAATGAGTCGGTGTCCTGACGTATAATGTTAACGTTATTAATAGCACACCCGGTCGTGCCTTATGAGCCAGCTACTGTATTAAATGTCACAGAATTAACAAAATAGCTATTTTATGTCAATTTACTTCGTGACAGCTTACCTGACAACTGCTGAATACGAAGAGAACATGAGTTTGAAGAGTGAGCTCCTCTCCTCCTCGAACACTGGTTGTGGTCGCATGCGAGCAACTAGCAGTGCATTATAGCACTACAGTTAGGACACGGCTAAATGCAGACATGATTTGAAATGATCCAGATGCCATGTCATTTGTGCATTTCGGTGAACATAATGGGCCGACTTAGAAAAGACAGTTCCTGTTCCTCTTTCATTCTATAAATCAAGCACTGAATATTGGTGGAAGTTAAACTAAATGCAAAATTCTGTAGGCTAGTGTTTTCACTGTGTTGATTGTGGTCTGCTGTTGCAGGTAGCCTAATAACCTATGAAATATTAGACTAGCTGATTGGATTACATGGTCCATCTCAGGCGCAGCTGGGCATAACTCACACACTGCAGCACTTCCTTATCTGATCTATGCTGTGAAATATAACGACTATAACTAACTAGTCATACTCTATACATCTCAGCCTGTGGCTAAGTGTTCACCTGTACAATGTCTCCATCTAGTGGTGCAAAAAACAAATCCACTACCAAAGGCTTAATGGGAAAATGTGTGTACATTCTACATTTTACACAAAGAGCTACTAAACACCTTAACCTCTGAACTCTGTGGATTTAAAAAGTAGAATGTCTGCTGAGTAGAAATGCCAGAGACTATGCTGAGACATCAAGCATATTTTTTAAAGTACAAAGCAAAATGTACTTGGCTATGGGGAAATTAATTGTAATAGCGCCCCTCAGGTGGTGGGCTCTGGTACATACATGTGTGACACACAGACAGGCACATGGTACGTACGGGGGTCAAATGAATGTCCCCCCCCTAACAACTTTGTTGTGGTGGGGGACAATTATATGTGCCTATTTCCTTATACGTGACTATTTCTTATTGCTGTACAGAAGGCATAAGCTTCTCGCATACAGTCAGCGTAGAAAAACACTCATTCATCTATTATGCATGTTTTCCTCGTTTGCACACTAAAATATTTTCAAGTAATAATACATTTTTGATGCACTTGATCATAATTTCTGCTGTTATTGTGTCTTGTTCACAGCTGAACTATACAGTGCCCGCTACAATGGTGGTCCTCATATTCATTGGCTTCCAGCAACAGTCATATGTGTCTAAAACAAACTTGCCGGCTCTAGTCCTGCTACTTATGCTCTATGGGTAAGATCTTAAGAAAGACGGTGTGGCTTTATTCCTTTGCTCTGATGGATTTCATTTAATTAATTAAGCTGATTTTTTGTATGTAAAGATTAATTTTGTTGCTCAGGGGCATTAGTGGTAGCGCTTAATAAGTTGTTGTATCGAGAACCACACTGAAACTCACCATGAGTTATATGCCATGTGACAGTGAGTATATATTTATGTATGCCATTTATAGTGAGGGTCTCAATAATTTAAGACAATCTAAATAATGCCTCTGCTACAGTATGTTGCTGTAAGCCTCACTTTATAATTATGGGTGTACAGTGCATACTATTATTTTTCAGTACTGCACACCTGTACTAATCAATTTTTGTCTTTTTCATTGTGTCCCGGCAGCTGGTCCATCACACCCCTCATGTACCCAGCTTCCTTCCTGTTCAGTGTCCCCAGCACTGCCTACGTGGTCCTCACATCGATCAACCTCTTTATCGGAATCAATGGCAGCATAGCCACTTTTGTCCTGGAGCTCTTTGTAGATCAGGTATTGAAATACGCCCTGCTGGTGAGACATTTGGCATGGCAATACTCTTATTCAGAGGTAAAGGCTCACAGGGCCTTTGGGTGTTCAAGCTCTAAGGTCAAATTCTCAAAAACTCAAATACTTACATTTCTAACCTGTGTCGCACATGAATAAAAGGTCCTGTGCTTTGCAAACTGAATGACATACATATGTTCAGTAACAAAAAAAATCGCTTTACAAGACTTACCTTTGTATGTCTTGCTTTGGATGTCCTAAAAAGCTGAGGTTGGAGGTTGTTTGTTACCTCTTTATATAGTTTAATTTCCCAGAATTTCTTTAGGAAAGTCAGTTGTAATTGCAAAAAATGTATTGAGGTTGATTTGACACAGTTAATTTGACCTCTGATTGGATAATTGATTGTTGGATTGACAGCACCACTGGTGTCCACATACATTCAGTTGTCATTTTTACAGAACTGTTCAAATCTGTGCATTGCTGTTGTACTTATCTGCAACTCCTCTAGAAAGAGTAAAATGCTTGCTTGATGCAGAACTCTTACAGAAACATTGTCTCTTGATCTTGTGCTCTCTCCATTTACAGCACCTGAATGATGTTAATAAGATCCTGAAGAAGGTCTTTCTGATCTTCCCACATTTCTGTCTGGGACGTGGACTCATTGACATGGCAAAGAATCAGGCAATGGCAGATGCTTTCCAGCGCCTAGGTACATAATATATTTTTTTTTATAATATATGTGTCTAAGACAGAAGGCAGGGATATAGAAGGGTAAAAGGTGGCTGGCTAACTGTCTAGGATGCACAATCTTGGTTTCCACCTCAAACTGAGTAGCACAGCTGTTACAGGAATTCAGTTGGAGTCTGACATATAGGAGTAGGAATAATAAGAATGCATGGATTCAAGTGTACAGTTGGAATGCTTCATCACCCTTTGTCTCTGTTTCCACAGGCACCAAACAGACCCTGGATCCTCTCTCTTGGGACTTTGTTGGGAAGAACCTGTTTGCAATGGCAGTGGAGGGTGTGGTCTTCTTCCTCTTCACTCTGCTGCTTCAGTACAACTTTTTCATCAGTTGCAGGTACAGTAACAATAACGGCACACCCGGCCTGAAAAGCTAGACATCTCGGCACATCACTGTCTCAGATTCACTCAAGCAAAGCCACTGTGTTCATGTGAACCTTTTGTTCACAGGTCCTGGTCTACCCCCGAACTGCCCCCTTTGGGCTTGGAGGACCAGGATGTAGCCAAGGAGAGAGAGAGAGTGAACAGTGTGAGAGCACAGATGGATATACTCACAATGAAGGAACTGAGCAAGGTGAGTCCAAGAAAGAACCTGGTAAGAGCAAATGTAATGTAAAAAGAGTGAATGGACATATCAGATACAGATAGTGCAGATAGTGTCTGCTCTCCACTGGTACTCTCTGCTGTAGTTCTGTGACAAATTGGTGTTTAAAACCATCATAACCTACATGCCTTGTGCTTGTGCAGGTGTACAAGGTGGGCAGGAAACCTGCAGTGGACCGTCTCTGTTTGGGGATTCCTCGTGGGGAGGTGAGAGGGAGACCAAAAGTTTAATTTACTTTTTGCTAGGCCTGTTTTTATCCAGACAATTGATGCATATGGCAGGGGTACATAAAAATTAATGTAAATATACACCCCATGCAGTGCGGTGAGCCAAAGGCAACCCACAAACTCCTTTGCTGTGTAGATTCAGCGCATGTAATGGGTAAAATGTGTCAATGTGTGAGCATAGCTGCATGTGGCTTTCACTCCCTATCTGCTAGTGCTTTGGGCTCCTGGGGGTCAATGGCGCTGGAAAGACCTCCACTTTCCGCATGCTGACAGGAGACACCTCTATCACCTATGGAGAAGCTTTTCTTGGTGGCCACAGGTCAGTCCTTCTCAGTCCTTCTCACCAGTATGTTCGCTTTACTAGTCCAGTGCTATTTAGAGTATTGGCATGCAAACAGCTATCTGGAGCAGTGCATGCACTCTGTTTAGAGAAGTTATTCTACAGTATAAATGAAACATAAAATAAAAATGAGATCCCTGTCAATCGTATACAACTTTTTAGCCTAAGAAATATATATTTTTTATTTAAAAAGTAAAAAAATATCAAAATTAATATAAATAATCTATAAATTAATATAGATAAATAATCTGCATGGTAGGAATCATAATGGTGAATCTGTTCTGTTATGAATGGCAGTGTCCTGACTGAAATGGAGAGGGTTCATCAGCTCATGGGCTACTGCCCACAGTTCGATGCCATTAATGGCCTCCTGACTGGCCGGGAACATTTGGAGTTCTACGCACGATTGAGAGGAGTTCCAGAGGAGGCTGTGGCAAAGGTAGCAGAGCCATTATGCGCTTACTTTGGCTCTGTAATTCTTTGTTAATGGAAAGTTTACTTTATTTCATTTCATTATAGGACATGTTGTCAGTGCTATATACACCGTCTGTTCTTTGGCCCTCCTAGGTAGCACAGTGGGGAGTGAAAAAGCTTGGCCTGACCCAATACTCTGAGCGAGAAGCAGGTAGTTACAGCGGGGGAAACAAACGCAAGCTCTCCACTGCTATTTCTCTCATTGGGGCTCCCCCCGTCATATTCCTGGTGAGTGACTGCACTTCGGTGCACTGCTGTGGAGTGACCATTTGTGTGGCCTGATTACAGGTGTGGTCGGTGCTGATGTTGTGGGACCTCTCTGCATATTTTACAGGACGAACCCACCACAGGGATGGACCCTAAGGCCAAACGCTTCCTTTGGAACTGCATCCTGAGCGTCATCAAGGAAGGAAGAGCTGTTATTCTCACATCTCACAGGTAAGGGGCACTTGTGCCCTAAGGCATTATGACAAGTTACTGTGTACCGTTTTGGGAATAATTTGCCTCATGTTTTTCTGTTTAACAGCATGGAGGAATGTGAAGCTCTCTGTACCCGAATGGCCATTATGGTGAACGGCAGGTTCCAGTGCCTGGGTTCTGTACAGCACCTTAAGAACAGGTACTGACTCCTGTGGGTGATTGAGGCCCACAGGGCAATAGGAGAAAGGATTAAAATACTATTGTTGTCCTCTTGGGTTGTGTGTCTTTAAGTTCTTAAAATATATGAAATAAATATAAATATTTATATCAGAAAATGGGACTAATTAATTATATGAGTATATGATTATATAAATATTTTTATTTGCAAATGGCTTAATACATTTTCTAAATTTAAAACCCTGCAAACTTATGTTCCTAAAAGTCTTTTTCTCTTTGACCCCCTCCACTGCTAAGATTTGGAGATGGCTACACCATCATCCTTCGTTTGTCTGAGCCGTCCGAGGAGCCGTGTCCCGTGGACTCCTATATCAGGACCTCCTTCCCTGGTATTGAACTGAAGGAACGGCACCACAATGTGCTCCAGTACCAGCTGCCGACTGACGCCTGCTCTCTGGCCCACGTCTTTGATGTTCTGTCCAACAACAGCGATGAGCTGGGAATCACAGACTACTCTGTCTCCCAGACCACACTGGACCAGGTAAGAGGTTGTAAGACCTGCCATTTCCTGACAAGCTCTTGCATGTATTCTTACATGTGTAACATTAGTCAATCTTCTTACAAATTGAAATTGAAACGGCAACTATGGAACAGAAGAAAATTTAAGCTACGTTGCTGAAAATTATTTATTCAAGCCTGAATTTATGGAAAGAGCTGCAACAGATAGAGGCTGAACAAAGACAAACAATTTGGTCTCCCACAGGTGTTTGTCAACTTTGCCAAGGACCAGAGTGATGATGACCAGCTCAGGGAGGTGTATGTAAATGGAGCGATGGAGCCAGTTCTGCCCATTCAAAGAAGACAGATGGAGGTCAGACCAAAAGAAGCTACACCAAACAGGGCGATGCAGGGCCCCTCAGCCTCCCCTCAGCCAAAGTCACAGCAGAAGCAGCAACAGCAACAAGATCCCAAGAAAGGATCTGTTACCAGTAGAGCACAGCTCACAGGGGAGACTTCTGGGAGCAAAGACCCACTGACACTGTTCTTGGTAGACAGCAGCACACAGGAGACTAAGATGTGAATTAGATTGGACACATACTGTATGTGATAGAGGCATGGCATGCCAGATGCAGCTCTAAGAATGTCTGAGATGCCCTAAAATAAGAATGTCTGAGATGCCCTAAAATGTCCTAACTGTGTCTAGGCGAGGGAAACTCCTACCAGCTGGCTCAGCTGATTATCTCTGAGTTTGGTGCCTTGCTAGTTCTCCAACACCGCGGTACATCTATTAATCCTGCAGTATCTGTATCTACACACCTCAGTTGCTATTCAGGTATCATTTGCCAGGTGTGTTGCAATTTATTTTTATATACATTTCCAGTGCACAAGAATCTTCAGTATGATTCTTGTGAATTTTGAATGAAGGAATCACAAATTAACACAGGAAACCAGGTGTTTCACAACAAGCATACTGTTGAAATGCATGGTGCACTGAAGTCCACAATAAAGTGAACCAACTGCTGCTTCTGATATATGGGTTCATATTTTGCACTGGGAACATTTATTTTTAGTTATTATATGTCTGTGAAGATCCAGTGTTTTATTTATTGACATGGAATTGTATTTGTTCTTCACAAAAACTGGTTACACCCCTGGCTTGTACACAACACAAGATATAGAGTTCATAGGTACAAGACTCCAAACACTGCCTTTATTAGGTCAGCTGTTACTTTTATATTTATTACTTTTAATTACCATCTCTTGCATACTATTGCACTCGAGAAGACACTTGTGAATCAAACACTGTCTATGTGGAAACTACTGAAGTATGTGTACCAGTACATCAATTGAGCACGTACAGTTGAAGTTGGAAGTTTACATACACTTAGGTTGAAGTCATTAAAACTCATTTTTAACCACTCCACAGATTTAATGTTAGCAAACTAGTGTTGGCAAGTCAGTTAGGACATCTACTTTGTGCATGACACAAGTAATTTTTCCAACAATTGTTTACAGACATGACGCAGCAATTTTACCAATCATGTATTCCATACTGTTCCAGCATAATTTACAGCTAAATCTAGTCCCACCCCCTAATTCCCATAGAGATCCATTCAAATGCAGACATTATATTATTGCTTGTAAGAGTACCAGAAAATAAAATATCTAGAGTCTTTTGATGTTGTTGGGTCACAGACATTAGAAAGTCATGGCATGCAAAGGATATGTGACCAAAAATGTTTATTTATTTATTTATTTAAAGGCACAGTCAACTTGGTGTATGTAAACCTCTGACCCAATGGAATTGTGATATATTGAATTAAAAGTGAAATAATCTGTCTATAACCAATTGTTGGAAAAATGACTTGTGTCATGCACAAAGTAGATGTCATAACTGACTTGCCAACACTATAGTTTTCTAACATGAAATCTGTGGAGTGGTTAAAAATAAGTTTTAATTACTTCAACCGAAGTGTATGTACGTAAACTTCCGACTTCAACTATATCAGTCTGTGGTGGTAATTAACACAAAGACTGATATTCATACCCTATATATTCTATCAAAATTATATGTATTTATTATATTCATTATATTTTACTATTCTTGTACTTGAATATGGATGTGTTTGTGTATGTATCTGTAAAAAGAAAATACACACGTGTGTATATGAGAATACACCTGTAAATGGGGAATAAAATGTTCATTTACTGGTCAAAATGGGAGTCATGAAATCTTCACTGAATAACTGCAAGGGTTTTCAACTGTGCTTAAACAACTGCAAGTGTGTGGCATAATTAATGTTACGTATTTTTATTGCTTTTGATTTTGGGGGAAAGAGTGAGGTTTCTCTTGTACAAACTGAGGATGACCGGCTGCTTAAGTCCATCTGGGGGCAGAAATGGGCCTTGCAACTGTCTTTCTGTCTTCACAGTTTTCATCCTCTGGCATCTAGCTGGCTGGGTCCCGGAGCACCTTTGCATTTCTCTGATGATGTTTAAAACAAAGCAAGAAAAGGATGCTGATTTATGACTTACTGGCTTTGTCCCAGATAAATCAGTGACCTGATTACAGCTACATGGTTCGCAGTCTCTCTACGGTCACTGTGTAGGGAGAGCACCACTGTAACATGCTTACCCATCTGAGTTGGGACCATTGTAATGATTAAGAAAGCCAAAATAAATGGCTGAAAGAAGCTTTCAAGTGAGAATGAAAAATGAAATGTCATGTAATTTTTAGAAGCAAATATGATTTTATTTTTGCAAAAGGTGGTGGTTCATCTACAATAGCTTTTTTTTTAAAAACGCATGGTTTAGTGCTACTAGAAAAAAAGCACAGCATGAGTAATTGTGGAGTCAGGCTTTGACGTATGAGAACTTACTTAAAAGCACAGCGTGTCCTACTTATTCCCAGCCTGAACTTTTGAGTAATTGCCTTCACTCATTTTGAGGCATTTATTTTCTCCTGTTGATGACTTGGAAGCCGCTGACTATGTTTTTAAACATTGCAGGTGCATGGATGAGAGCAGATTGAAGTGTGGAGTAGTGATTCACATGATTTTTAAATGAAGGCTGCAATTACAGCTGCTGCGAATGTACAGAAAGTGATCACTCACAAATCACTCCCTCATTTTCCTTGCTTCATCCCATGTCAGGGTGACACTGACTATGAAAGTGGTGCTGACAAAAACTAAATTAAGCTCATGGCTTCCATGCTGTGGTGCTAACTCTAAACCCCTCTTTTCAATCTTTCCTCTCAATCTTCATTTTTTGTATTTTTTTTGTATTTACATACCTGAACTGTCAATAAAACCTAGTAATTAAATACACTGTCTATAAAACAATTAATATTGTTTTAATTATTTTAATCTGAAATTTATTTTATCTGGAATTTAATGTTTGTGTTTTCATACTGGACTATGAACACTTGATTGCCATTAGGGGATATTTACATTCACTGGGCCAAATGTCATCAGTGAAGTAGTGGTCTGTAATACTGTTTCCTCTTATTTAACTGATGGGTATGTGTTTGCAAAGAAAATAAAGTATACTTACTGTGTATTATGGCCTGGCACGTGGATCAGCCCTTCTCTGAGGGATCGAAGAGTAGCAGCCGTGAAGAGATGATCAGGGTATTGAGGTACCCCTACTTCACTCTCCCTTTCCCTCTCTTTTTCCCTTTTTTTGTCTCTTATTTGTGCTTTTAATCTCTGAAGCAGCTGCTCTGTACTGTACATTGAGATATCTGGTAGCTTGCATGGAGGTGCCTGCTGAAGTTATAAAAAGACAAGTAAAATTATGTCTGCACAACAATACATTGCAGTACTCACATTATACTTCTGTTTTTATTTGCTTAGCAGACTTCTAGGCATAAAGCTCTAGGCAAGACTTATAGTGTATAAACTGTGTGTGAGACTGTGAGCCCATTTTTTAACCTTACCCATTCTATTACATGAGTACACTGTTGCACCTTTCCCCCAGAACAGCTAAGTATGTGGTTCATTATTTAACTTTTGTCGCTGAACTTTGTACATATCTATCAGTGTGACTCAATCAATCAACAGTGCCACCACTGAGAAAAAGAAAGTTTATATAACTTTTGCTGTAGTCAGAAGCGAATGACTTGATTTAAATACATGCTATAGCTTTCCAACATTTATGCAATCTGACAGTAATCAAAATAAACAAAGTTCAAAAAACAATTATGTGGTCCTTACATTTTCAGAGGTCTTATTTACATCTGCCAGAGAGTTACTTTTCTTCAGGAAAATCCTTGGAAATGATGTTACACTTTGTGAGGTCTTAATCTGTTTGGAAGAGTTGGTTAGGACACCTTGCTCTGAAATGTTAATCAGGGGCAGAGAGATGTGAGATGCTGAGATCCCTGTGTTGTGTGAGTATGAGGGAGATTTGTTGGATGGTTTATTGATGGGAGGAAATAATGCATTCTTCGCCAACCTGGGTACTTCTGATTGGCCAGATCTCAAACTGTGGCTCTTTTTGTTGATCTTAGCTATTGGCTGCCACTTAGAAGTCTGCATCAGTCTCAATTTTTTAACTTCCTTGCTGTCCAAAGCAACATCTGAACCACCAAGATCTCTTTCTTCTGCCACTCTTGGCTCCATTCCACCTGCTAATATAGACTGAAGGTCAACACAGATTTTAAAAACTGCAGAGTCTTCTGATCTCTCAAATGTCTTGTCGATAGTAGGATGTCCTAACTCAGGGTATGTCTTGTTGATAGTAGGATGTCCTAATTCTATCACTCTTGAGCTTATTCTGTTACCCTGAGTTAACTTAGTCAGTGATGTCTTCTGGGGGAATGCACACCTCACCACATCCACCATCAGCTGTATTGGCTCTCCTGCCATGTTGGAATCAGGGCTTGATTGTTCTCTTTTTCACTGCTGGTATATCCTCATGTTATTCCATGAGTTGAATCCTGAACTTTGTCCTTCACCACAATTTACATATTAAGCAGTAGATGATAAAACTGATTTAAAAGATGATGACATGATGTTCACATTTCCTGAATTTGACTGTAGCCTAAATGAGCCGGTTCTTGTCTGCTGTTAAAGATTAACTTTAACAACTTTATGAATTGTTTTTTCAAATTCAAAATCTTTGTGTTTTTCAGCACACACAGCCCAGTGACGGATTCAGTTGAACTTAAATCAAAGCATTAATATTCTTGAACATAGGCTACTCCTCTTAACATCTATGAAAAGTTTTCCATGCTCAACAACATCCATACAAACATCAAGAAACTTAGCTTATGTCCAGTGTCCACCTTGAAAAAGTCAATAATCTTCTAACACTGTTTTCCCCCTGAGGAAGTCCCACTTTGCAGAGTGCAGAAAGTATTACATTTTGTACCAGCAGCACAAAGAAAATGCTATCTGTCCTCCTATATTCAAACAGCGTGTAGACCACATTTTATTATCTCATTCCAGCATGGATGACTGTTACCAAAACATTGCTGTTATGGAAACATCAACTTCAAGGAAGTGTGAATGGTCAAACAGTGGCAAGACATATGCTAATAAATCTAGTACAGTTTATACAATATTTCGAATGCACAATATTTTGTTTTGTTTTGCATGGTTTCAGGGAAGTCTGAGGACGTTGTGTTCACAAAATGATTGATTACACAGTTAACTCACATAATTTCTTGAGTCAAAATGATTGACTGATCTGAAAGTGAAAATAAAAACCAGTATAACCTGTGGTTCTCCTGGAAGGTTGGCCACTCGTGTATAAGACTTATGATGGTAGCTATAATGGTGGTGTAGTGCTTAATCCAGCTGGAAAACATTTAGTTCACTTTGATTTAAACGTACTATAATACACTAATTAAAGCAGTTGAATATGTATACTGATATAATAAAATACATGGGTACTAATATGTGAATAAAATGCCAAATTAGTATTATTGTTGTTTTTGTTTTTTGTTTTTTTAAAGACACAACAATAAGCTAGTTGATCCTAATAGGAAGACAAAACCAATTGAAAATATAGATTAGGAAAAAGTATTCCTCTCAGTGTTATCAAAGGCCATATGTGTTATTGTCGTAGAAAATCGATCAAGTTCACTATGAATCGCCAATAACATAGGCGTTGTCTTGTTTTCGCTTCCGTAAAGCACCGTTTGCTTCATTTGCTGGCGGTCTTGAAAGCCGGGGAAGCTCGCTCGCTTTCCTGCTAACGTTAACGTTTCTTCGGCCTAAGACAGCAAGCTAGCGAATTACTTTAATCAACCAAAATATATATTAAAATTTGTATTGCGAGGTTCCTTTTGTTTTTTTGTTAAAAAGGTTCAACGTTAGCTAGCTGTCGTAAGTTCTTCGCTTGGTAAAATGGTTGTGTTGACTAATAACAATAACAACACCGAAGAACAAGATTATGTGTAAGTTTTTGCTGGCGAGCAACTATTTAATACTAACGTGGCCGTTATGTTTAAATATAGCTAACGTTAGCCTTCTTGCTTCATGTAAAATCTTAACGAAATTGTCAGGTTAAGTTGGCTGAATTGGTTTCTAAGACGTCCTGTTTCTTGCTTAACAGTTACACTGTTACTATCTAGCTAGCTACATTTACACGAATAGCCAGCGTTACAAACTAGTTATGTACCTAACGTTATTTAATTAGTGCCTGGTACCACTGCTCAACTAATGATAGCCTAAATTTGGCGAATATGTCAATCGTATTGGCCATTTAGATAGATAACCGTTAATAGAATAACTATTGCACCAGCTACTTAGGTTGGTAGCTAGCGCTAGCCAATGTTTATTTCTGACGCCATTTTGAGATGGCTGACATTACCGAACTGGCTAATTAACGTTGCTAAGTTGGTTCGCTTAGTTAGATAGGAGCGAGTTACCTGTATGTGACTACCTGGTTTGTTGACGTTACACAATGTAGGTAGCTAACTTATGAACGTCTTTACCAAGCTAAACGTTACCACTTTTAGCTAATGTTACTCGTACCTGGTTGCTAGGTGCTAACGTTAGCTAACTAACGTTACAGCACGCTAACCTGAGACTGTGAGCTCTGAAATTAGGTCAGTGTTTTACCAGTGTAAAACACCAGTGTACTGGCTGCTTGCCGTGTCCTATTTAGCTTGATAACGTTGGCTAGCTTGCGTTTGAAGTAGCTGTCATGGGTTTTTTGGTTCTGCCCTTGTGTCAAGCGATTGTCATCAGTATGTTATTAGCAAGCATTTCATGTGTTGGCAAAAACGTTGTAATGGCACTTGTTTTTATTTCGAAATAGCTATAGGTAAAGGGCGTGGCAACCAAACCATATGACACCACAGTTGTTCATTTATAGTTTAGTTTGGACTATTAACCGAAGTAGGCTACGTTGTACTCGGCACATTTCAACTGGCTTATTTTCCTCTAGAGTTCATTAAACACTTGTGAAATGCCTTACACAAATGTATGTTAACTATTCTTTCACAATGTGTAACTTACACCTGCCTCCTTAGGAACATGTATGGTGAATTTCCCTTCTTTTTTGGCTTTTGGAGGTCTTTGAATTTCAGTTGGATTAAGTGTTTAACATGCACGCAAAACATGCCATGTAATGACACGTCATGACATTGACATAAGACCACATATTACAGGATGTAGACGACATGACATGGTGACTATTCTTTCAAAATTCCATTAAGTCGATATTATTAACAGCAAACTCTGGATATAGAAAACAATATAAGCTCTGCATTCATTTAATATATTAAATTAATGATACCAGGGGTAAATCCATGATTCTCGACCAGGTACAAGGTTGGAATGGGTTGAGATTAACCACAATATATATATATATATTTTTTCAGGACCTGTATACATCTCAGGGGTGATGTTATCGGTTTCATTGATCAGCTGTGTTATCATAAGTAGTGCACTGCTCCGGCATTCAAATCCATAGTCTTGGCTGCCATTCGTCAGCAGAGGTAGCGTAGTACAGTGTTTGCTTCTCTATTGAGGTCATGGAAAGAACTTGGGCTAATTTGAAATAAGTGATTTTAACCTTTTCTGTCCATGGGTTTGAGAACATATGAAGGCATCTAAAACCAGGCTAGACACCATGAACTCCAGATCTTTTGCTCTACCGACTGCTAATGGTGTGTGCTTTTTTGTATAGTTTGTGCTTTTCATTGCATAATTTATGGTTCTCAGATGTCTCCCTACCCTGATTGAAGAGCACCACAGCTCTTTACCCAGCTCACCAGCCAAACGTGTGTCTCCTGCCAAGAGGAAGCAATTCTTTATCAACCAGGCCATACGCAACTCTGACCTCGTACCCAGAGCCAAAGGCAGGAAGAGCCAGAGACGGCAGGAGAACAGTAAGCCTTCTCCCTCAACTGGTCTCCACTGCGTTATCCCACCATGGATAAATTTCAATGCATTATTTTGACCGAATGTCTAATAGATTATTGTTGACACTGTAGATGGCATTTGAAGTACTATGCACAAACAATTTATGAGGGTTATTAGAACTCGAAAAGAAAAGCTGTTTTTGGTTTCAGTACATCAACTGGTTATCTAAAAATTGACAAGCCCATGTGCAAACCAAGCTGTGTACCAAATCTAATCAAAATCTCAAAATATTCAGCATCCTTGTGAATTGTTATAAAGACTAAGTTTATATTTTTTTCTGCAACAAACAGCTCGTTACCTGGCTAACTTGTTGGAGAGAGATGAGTGCTCCAAAGATGAAGGAGAAATGTGTGGGGACCCGGCCTCGCCGTCCATTTTCACAGAGGCATGTAACAATGGAAACTATGTGCAGGTAGGCCTCTCCAAGCCAGCAGGCACTGATGACTGCTTAGCTTCCATGCCTCAATTAATCAATAAAGGCCTTTTCACACTGCACTGTAGTTAGCCCTGGGCTATCCTTAGCCCCAAGCTAAGAATAACGCAGGGCTAGCTCATCCTGTGTTCACACAAGCATTTATTAACACTCGGCTAAGTGTTAGCCCTGGGTTAAGGATTCACACTGTACCCCTAAGCCCTGGGCTAACAGTGAGAATTGTATGCATTGCCACAATCGTTGCCACTAACCCTGTTTCACACTAGTTATTTTGGCACCGTGTTTGGGGAAATTTCTTGGGCTAACCCCGAAAAGTCGGTGCTAACCCTTCTTCGAAGCAGGGTCAGCTAGCCCAGGGCTAAGGTTGGTGCTAGCCCACTTTAGAATAGG
Source organism: Ilyophis sp. 1 JC-2022 (assembly GCA_022702515.1). Lineage (NCBI taxonomy): Eukaryota > Metazoa > Chordata > Actinopteri > Anguilliformes > Synaphobranchidae > Ilyophis > Ilyophis sp. 1 JC-2022. The sequence continues at coordinate 37,954,485 of CM040403.1, read as the reverse complement.
CAAGTGTGAACACTTGCTTAGCCCTGGGCTAAAATCTCTCTTAGCCTGGGGCTAAGGAGGAACAGGCTTTATGTGGATTAACTAATTCATTATTTAGAGGGCTTTTCCCTTTTTTCCTGTCAGTGACGATGTTGTGGATCACTAGAGAGCTCTGTAGTCCCGCCCACTTTGGTGACAAACTTCTGGTGCCACTTTTCGGAAAAAATATAATGGGAGTCAATGGACTGAAAATGTTTTTTTTCTCTATTCCGGCAGCTAGACGTTAAAAAAACCCAAGAGAGGGGTTGTCACATTTTTAAATAATTTATAAAATTGGTCATTTGAAATTATGTCCAACAAATAAACAACAAACTAAAACGACTACAACATCCAGGCTACTCGCTGACCACCACTGCTGGAGTGAAAGCCATAAAGCTGACACTTTAATTCGACATGGCCAGACTGACAGTCATTCTCGCCCTTGGTGATACTCTTAGTTTCACTTCCATAATAAGACAAATGATAGCCATTTTTGCTAGCAGAGCAGCCGGTAGCTACTTCTTTGGCCCGTAGCTACTTCCATAATAAGCAACAAGAGCAGACTGAGTGATAGCCATTTTCGCTAGCAGAGTGGCCAGTAGCTACTGCTTTAGCTAGCAAAAGCGGGAGCCGGCGATGTACGACCGGGGATTCTGGGAAGTGTAGTTATGTTACTCAAACTCCGCGTTAATTATACGATTCAAATTTGATTTAAACGTGGTGGTGAGTATATAATGGACTTTGTATCACATATATGTCAAAGTTTGGTCCATACAATGCCATAATATCATCATATGGGTGACTGAAAGATCCTGAAGTGGGGGCAGGTAATGGCTTCCGGCAGTCTTCCGGGACCAGCTAGGGATAGGAGGGGACGGGACTACGGAGCTCTATGTGTTCACCTCTCCAAGACACTCATCCTCTTTCTGATTGGTGGCTTTCAATTATTGTAAAAATGGTGGAATTAATACAATACTGGTATAGCATTCTAAAACGTTAATTCCTAGCTTTGGGCAAGGTCCTGTATGCTGAAATGTCAAGCTGTCCCCCTTATCTCACAGTCTTGGAACGACTTCATGAATCGCTCTGGTGAAGAGCAAGAAAAACTGCTAGCCCTGCTGGAGGAGGAGGCCAAGAGGAGCCGCTCTGCCAAACTCCCTAAAGACCACAGAGAGGGTTAGACAGTGTTGTCATCGCCCCAGAGCAGGGACTTAATCAGACACACAAAGTGAAGGATCAACTCTCATTAGTTTGTGATGTCCTTTCAAAGTACCTTGGCTTGCTGTGTTAAATTTGACCATATACCACATTTTACCACAAGTGGATGTTTTTCCAGATAGAAGCAGGGTACTTTCTAATCGTCTTTGCTATCTTTTATAGCTTTGATATCTTCATTTAGAGTTGAGCTGTATCTCACATCATCTAGAAGCTCATTACCTGTGGTCTCAAGTTAAAATTGAAGTTCAGATTGAATCCCTTTCTTTCTCTAGTGTTTCTGAGTTTGAGGTGGGATAATTACATTACATTGCAGGCATTTAGCAGACGCTCTTATCCAGAGCGACTTACACAACTTCTTATTACATTTATCCATTCATACAGCTGGATATATTCTGAAGCAATGCAGGTTAAGTACCTTGCTCAAGGGTACAGCGGCAGTGTCCTACCTGGGAATTGAACCTGCAACCTTTCAGTTACAAGTCCAGTTCCTTAACCTACACCATTATTCTACACTGCCGCCCAATTGATTGATTGATTCCATGTTTTGTCTGCTCCCTCCTCAGTGGATCCAGCGTACAGTGCTCAGGACTACTTCCAAAGGATTGACCGAAGGCTGCGAGCCACACTCAAGCGCAAACAGATTCCTCTTGTAAGCACTACTGCACAAAGTGTTTCAGTTTAACCATAATAATATACAGTGCCCTCCACTATTATTGGCACCCCTGGTAAAGATGAGTAAAAAGGGTTATAAAAAAATTTACCGTTTGGTGAATTAGCGTAATCTCACACTGAAAAAATGAGAAAAATCCAACCTTTAATTTAAGTAAATTTATTATGAGAAAAAAAAATTGCTCATCAAGAAATTATTATTTTTAACAAAACCATGTGTGCCACAATTATTGGCACCCCTGCATTTATATGTAGAATAAAGTAATCATTTTTAATATTTGGTTGCATATCCTTTGCATGCCATGACTTTCTGATGTCTGTGACCCAACAACATCAAAAGACTCTTGATATCTTATTTTCTGGATTTCTGGATCCATTTAATTTCATGCTATGGGCATTGGAGGGTGGGACTAGATTTAGCTGTAAATTACACTGGAACAGTATGCGACTAAATATAAAAAATGATTACTTTATTCTATATATAAATGCAGGGGTGCCAATAATTGTGGCACACATGGTTTTGTTAAAAATAATTTCTTGATGAGCAATTTTTTTATCATAATAGATTTACTTAAATTAAAGGTTGGATTTTTCTTATTTTTTCAATGTGAGATTAAGCTAATTCATGAAACGGTCATTAAAAAAAAAAAAAAAACACCTTTTTACTCATCTTTACCAGGGGTGCCAATAATAGTGGAGGGCACTGTAGGTGCGCTAAAAGTTTCGCTATTTATTCAAGTATTGCAACCATTTAATCTATTCTGCTTCCAGGTTTGAGATTTGAAAGCAGACACTACCTGTCATGATATTGTGTTTTTATGTCACCCTAAATAAGGTGGATTTAATCATTATGTCATCATTTGTATTGTTCTACATGGAAGCAGTATAAGGTAGTGTTTTATATAAAAATATCAGCAAATGTTTTATAAGAAAATATTGTTTATGTTCGTAGTTTTTATCAATACACTTGAATGTGATGCAAGGTCAATGTGATAGTACATGTTATTTGTATTAGAAAATTAAAAGTAATATTGTTAATGTATCTGGGTAGTAACTGATAAGTAAGGTGCCCTTGGGTAGTCTTTCTGCCACTAGTTCCCCCCCACTTCCTCCTGGCCCATCATGTTCTCCCACTCTACTCACACAGGGGACATTGGAAGTCCTGGAGGAAGATCTGCTGCGCTTTTTCGCAGCTGAGCCCCACTCTGTTTACACCACTAGACTTGGCAGCAGGTAGGGTATGACCCAGACATACTTAAATTCCAACATGCATCCTGTGGACTTTAAAAATGTTGCCTGTACTGTTTGATGCCTGATATTTTAGGTTTTTATAATTAACTTTTACTTTTTAAACCTTTCTTTTGTAATTAGCTTTGAGAGACTGATTCTTCATGCTGTCTGCCAGTATATGGATCTAGTTTCAGCAAGTAAGTACTTACATCGAGAATGCATTTAACCATAGTCAGCCCTGACATAATGCATGTTGGGGAATTGTAAGGTTCAGCTACAATTTCAGAGCCATACGATATTTCCAAATGTTTTTTGCTTTGACTGTTTACCATGGTGTCCATTTTCTCTTCTCGCCATGTTCTTTGGTGAGATTCAGCTGCATCTGCCATATACATTTAATTATAGTTCTGTGAGAATCGGTCCTTTTTGCATTTGCGGTTCCTTGCACTACCAAAAAATTACTAATTGAGGTTCAGTGGTCTGTTGTGGTCTCTCTGAGGCTTGTTTGTGCTGAAATAAGTTGGAGATACTTTGAGGGATTGCAAATGGACTGCTAAAGTAGCTCTTGGATGAAAACCATCAACCATTAACTGTGTTGTTATGAAAACAAACGACCAATGGGAATACATACACTGGGGTAAAATTCCCATTTATATTGTTTAATGGTCACATATTAAACATAATTGGATGATAACATATTGTGACATAAAATTTCAACAAGACACATTAAGCTTATAACAATTAATATCATGGCTAAAAATCATACTGGACATGAATGTTAAACCATCATAAATCATTGGAAATATTGTTGGCAACAGTCAACGTTAACTGTATATGTTGGATAACGATTTATTCATTCAGACAGTCCCTGACTTTTCTTCTGTGTTAAATCCAGGTTCTGACTGCAATGGTGCTCGTCAAACCGAGGTGGTGAACAAGCTAGATGAGTTCCAGCCCCCGAGTCCGCTGTTGTCTGCCTACCTGGAACAGATGAGCTGAGAAACGGCATAGGGGACGGGGTGGAGGGAAGCTGCTATCGGAGCGCAGCCTGTACTTATTTAGCCAGTATGACTTCATTAAGCAGCTTTAGAGTGAAGATATGAGATTTGCTTGTTGTGAATGTATTGTATGTTATGCAGTTGGATACCAGGCCAGGAAATGAAATGAGGTCAGACTAACAAGTGTATCCAGCAAAATACATAAAGCTTCAGGTTACTCATTCTGCCTAAAGGTTCATTTGGGTGGTGTTTTTGTCATTGTTTCTGTGGGGTGGGGGCAACACAGCACATCCAAATAAGTAATATTAATGTTTTACAAAAGGTTTAAGTTTGCACAGCATTGATATATGTGTGAATACATAGTTTATCAATGACTGCATAACCCTATTCTTCCCTAAAGAAGGTACAGGATACATTCAGGTCAGTTTCTGCATGAAAAAAAACAATTTAATTATTTCTAACCTGCTTACTTAATTTAGGTAATTTGCTTATAGTTTTCAGTTTGTAATTCCTCGAGCATTCAAAATGGGGCTAAGATTATATGATTGATTGAATGATTGTTGTATTGATGAACTGCTTACTGGTTAGAACATGTAGGAACATGTAGGAAGATTACATAGCCATACTTTTCAGTTACATGAATGCCAAATCTCCAGTTTCAGTTTCACAGGATATAATTAGTTATATGAATGTTTTTTGCTGGCCTTACTTTATTATATAAGCATTTCAAATCTGGATCATGTCACGAAGCATTAATCCAGTAGTGCATGTACTGTATAAAAGTATAGTAATAGAACACTAGAGGATAGAAAATGATCAATACTTATTTTACATTGGACCTATATACTTGCTTTTTAAACCTCAAATATAAACAAATTGATATTGTCTTGGTTTCCATCTTTCCTTGTAATGAAGGTCAACTATACTTCCTCTGTTTGTCAGGGAAGTCATTGTTGAAAAATCTGGTGCTGTTTTGTATGCTTTTTTTTTATGCATAAGCCTGGAAATCCTAAATTGTAGTTCAGCTGAAACGCTTGTGATCTGAACTAAAATTCATCAAATACAGGTGTTGTATATTGTCTGAATGACAGTTTACATCGCTGTGTACTTGTATAGGATTACTACCAACCTGTTACTGGGAGCCAGTCATTTGGTACTACTGTATTACTGTGTTACAGTAGCCTTGAGTATTGCCAACTGCAGCAAATACTTAGCACTAGTAATATCTTGAGGTCTAATGATTTATATTTTGCAGGTTATAGAAACAGTCTTCTCACATCAGCCACCATTTACTTGCACTTAAGCCTTATGTATGCATGAGGATTTATGAGTTATGCTTATTTATATACATAGGTATTTGCGTGTATCTGTATGTAAGCAGTTGTACCATGGGTGGGGGTGGAGCTTACATCCAGGTCATTGTAAATCTTGGGGAAATTTTTATATGAACTTAAGTTTACAGACACTTCACGAGCCAGTGGTGTCAGTAACCAAAGTTATGTGTGCGTGCATGCGTTCATTTATCTGTGTGTTCAAATGTCAACTTCGCCCCAAAGTTTCTTAGGCACTCAGCCACTTCAGATTGTGTTTAATCACTTCATATTTATCTGGTTTTAATTGCTTTAATCTAGTGTGGCCATTTTAAAGTGATCAATTTGTGATGTCATACCCCAACTTTCACACTGCTACCTTTACAAATCAAATGGTTATATACAATTAAGAACCTATTTCTCTAATTTTAATAAAAAGTAACCTTTTCTTTGAGTAATCATCTTTCACAGTACTGTCTACACTTTATGACTTAATTAATTTTGACAATAAACCATAAAAAGGGCTTTTTACTTTCTTAGATTGTGGAATGTTGAAATGTGTAACCTCTGAAATGTCTAAATCTGTATTGGGAAAAAAAAAAAAAAAAAGTCATGTTCAATGTGGTTGTGTTATTTGTCTAAAAAAAAAGCTTTCATCTTTGGGAGTCATGGTTATGTAACCAGTACTGAATAAGAGCTGTTGTATAGCTATTTATTGACCAGCAAATGGATAAGTACTTAAATAAATGTTGATTCGATGGCTGAATACATATACAGGTTGTATCTTACTGTAAAATGCTTGTGGTTCGCAAAATTTGTGCTTGTACCTTGTATGTATTGTTTAATCCATACTAATGAATGGAGTACTGCAGATGCATAGAGGCCCTATTACCTTTTTTTTTTGGTCCCTGCCTTTATGAATTTTAGATGGTTTATAGAAAATTTTATGAAATGTGAATACTCCATAGAGCCCTTCCCACCCCCCCCCCCCCCAAGCCCCCCCCTATAGTGGCTGGGGGCCCCTGGGGAAAAAAAAAAAAAAAAAAAAAAAAAAAAAAAAAACTTTTTAAAAAAAATAAAAAAAAAAAAAAAATCTTACTACTAACACAATACACAACACACATACTTTTTTTTTTTTTTTGATTCCGTAATCGGGGCGTTGATTCCAACAACGTAACTTGACTGGCAGACGTTAGTTATTGTTTATTGGCTGAAAGAAAAAAGGCAGGCAAGGCAATAATTTCGATATGAAAGGATTTATAACAATTTATATCTTATTTTAAACCAGTAATCTTATGAATTGAATTGAAATTTTTTTTTTTTGTTGCATTTTCCATTTTCCTCACCCTTCCAATTGGCGCCCCCTGGCGGCCCCCACTTTGAAAACCCCTGCCATAGAGGGCATTGGCCTTCAAGATGAATCTTTTTTGTTTAGTTGGCATAAGAACAGTTTCTGACTTCCCCTTGCATCGCATTCAGAATCCAGTTGGAACACAGATGATAACCATGTAGACAGAGGCAGACAAAAAAGATTTAAAATATCTTTAAAAAACCCAGGTAATTGGCAGTTTTTTTTTTTTGGTTTTGCTGTTACTAAACATTAAAAATAAGCCTGGAGTTAAGTTCCCCTGAATTTTCACATTCATTAAATCCAATTACCTCAATGTGATTCACCAGCTTTATGAAACACACTGTATGTAGGACAAGGGCTGTGATACTAGTAGATTATGAATGAAGATAGAATTAAAAATATATAAGTTTGTAATATGTCCCACTCTTGTACAAGTTTTAGTTTTTACTTCCTGAAATTGACAGATGGGTGCACTGTTCTGTGGATGAGTGGGCTCCTGAATCCCCTCAACAAAACCCTGGAAATATGAGCTTCTTCCTGGTATTTTAAGTGCCCCCATTTGTGAAAAAAAGTCACCCACTCAAAAGCTTTTTGACAAAGTGGACTCAAATATGCACCCTCAAAGTGGTTAAGGGATCATATAGTCTGCCGGTCACGGCCATAGTCTGCGAAGTACACTCACCATACTGTGAAAGCTGCCTTTCAGCCTATTGAATTTTATCCAAGTTTATAATTCCCAATGACTTGTACTTATACTCATCTATTTCACTGCAGTACATCAGCCGAGCTCACGCACACATAGTTAAATACTGTGATAAACCGCTTACAATAATCGGGATATTGGTGTGCAAGTAAACCTACGCAATGAGACATAGGAGGCCACTTGTTGTGTAGCGTTTGCAGGCAGACTGGGCACTCAATTGACTAAATGTCATTGATATGCGATGAGACGTAATCCCTCCCTTCTCAAGTGTAGCATCTGATGTTACAGCCAATTTGGACCCTGCAGGGCTGCCAGCTATAGTCAGCATTGGCGTGGTCCTAATATTCTATACATGTACAATATGAAACCTGTTTTAATTGTTTCCGTTCATATCTGCTCTTTGCTACTTATAGTACCCTATGCATAATTATAGAACATCTGTCCATCCAAGTACCCTACCATACTTGCATACTTTTTCACAATAACCTTACTATGTTCTGTGATGCAGGGCTGGGGTGGCCACTGATCACGTGGCGAACAGACAGTTATCTCAAAAGATACTTGGCTTACTGCCTTTTAATTTCATTTAATTAACTGAAAATAACAGAAAACCTTTTACAAGAAATTGCCAATCTGGCAACCAAAACCAAAATTGTCAGGTAAAAAGGTCAAAAAGTAAAGCAGCAAAATGGTATGAAGCACCATCTCAAACTCGGCCTGAGAACAAAGCCTTTCATTAAGCCCAAACGATAAGGTAACAGGCAGCAGCTGTACTGCTTACAATGAATTACAGCTGCTGCCATACCTGCGAGTAGCGCCAGTGCTGCCCCCTAGTGGACACCACCCCAATTCCCTTCCTTGCACCACAGTTCCAATTCTTTTGTCAAGTACATCTACAATTGGACAGTTCTTTATAAAGGACGTGAAGCATATTTCCACATGCAAACTTTCTCCTAAAATGTTTAACTGTTTTTCAGGCAAATGCAGCTGCAAAGGCTGCTCTAAAAAGGTATAACTTTGTTTATACTTCTTTCACTTGAAAACATGTAGTTGCAAATGTGATGTTTTACGAACTGTGTCACAATATGGATAACACTGTCAGTGCATTGAGTGCTGAGAAATGTATGTATTATGTGTAAATGCAGATCTTTTATTGCAAAAGAATTATAATGGATGCCAAGTGTACGCCTTATCATTTTTTGCTAATCACACTAAATTTGTTTAACATACAATATGTTCAAATATGGACTTCAATTTATTAACTGCACCATAATGCAGTGTGTTCAACAAGTGCAGTGTTTAATTTGGTTGTTGTGAATGATTTTCAATGATAAATATTATGTACAGTATGTTCATGTTTTTTATATGTATTTCACAACACACTTCAGCTCCCATGACCCACCAATGGGGTCCGGAGTCCTGACCAATGGTTTAGAACCACTAGTGTAACTACAATGGAATAAGGATCTCAAGACAGACTGAAGGCTTCTGCATGGGTTGCTTGTAACACCTGGGTAGAGTAGATTTACATTGGTCAAGGCTCCTCATATTATCACTATACAACTTAACAGCCCTACAATTAGATCCGTATTTCTTAGTCCTCTTCTCTGACCTATGCTCTCCTTGTTGTAGGCCTATGCTCTGTGGTTTGTTGTTCAGAAATTAATTCACTGATTCAGTAGGCCTACATTCTCTGCACCAGTGCCAATGAGAGCATAGCACAGTCCATACTTTAAGAATTACAACGTTTACAAGTAGTGAAAAGAAACAAACAATACAATGGACCAATAAGGAGGCTGAAGATATAAAATGTTTTTGGCCCTTTATAAAATTTAAATCATCATTGTCATCAATGAGATTTTTTGTCTACAGCCACATGACATGTGCCAACGTAAAACAATTATTTAACAGTGCAGTTTTTTGTGCATGACGAACAAAGAAGTGGCAATTAAAATCGCATTTACCTTCTGTGAATCACTTTTATGCTTGTGAGTGATGACACCCACGACCCAACTATTTCATTTTTCTATAAAAGCATCTTGAAGCACTGATCATTTTAGATCCAGAGGTTTTGTCCTGACTGGATTTATGCGTCAGAAGAAGTTGGGTTATTTTCATAGGCTACATTTAATTAAATTCTACTTTAATGCGCGAAACAATGTTATAATACACGCGCTTGTTAAGGGCTGTGCCTTAGATTATGGGAATTTCTAATGATCTGAATAGGTGCATACTTTCAAGTTTCTTGAGAAAACGGAATACGTAAATAACAGTAAGTTCGTTTTCGATGTTATCTTATCCAGCTTGATATTACAGGCATAGGCCAACAGTGTGGTCAATGTGCATGGTAATGGATATATCTATGGTACATGTATTTCAATAAGGATACGCGAAAACATCATTGTTGTACAACAGTTTTAAAAGATTGATCTATTCCGTTGCCAGGTTATGTTTGATGCCGTTACGTCCATGAACAGCTCAGCTACAGTAGCTGTTCTTGTAAACGAGTCCTGTAAGGAGTTCTGCAACGATTCAGCCAAATTCGACCCCCCCTTTCTGGTAGACGCATGGCTTGTGCCGCTTCTCTTCGCTATTTTAATGGTGATCGGACTGGCAGGGAATTCGCTAGTCATCTACGTGATTTCTAAACACAAGAAAATGCAAACTGCAACAAACTTCTATATTGGTAAGAAAAAAATTAACTTAATTTGTTTATTTGTGTTGTTTTGTAGACTATATGTAGCTATATGTTTAGAAAAGGTACATCCTAATAGCCTACATAGGCTATTTGTTGTTCAGGATTTTCTCTCTGTATTATTAGCTACTCTGTACAAGTGAAACCTTTGTTTTGTGTGGTCAAATAATAATTAGCCTATAAGTCGTTCTGGAGCGTCTACTCACTGAATGTAATGCAATGTGCAGTAATATTCAATCTGATCCAAAGGAGTATTTTGTATTCACAGCTAACCTGGCGACCACTGACATAATTTTTCTGGTCTGTTGCGTTCCGTTCACCGCCGTGCTGTACCCCCTTCCAAGCTGGGTCTTTGGTGACTTCATGTGCAAGTTCGTCAGCTATATCCAGCAGGTCAGGGGTCTTTATCGTAATTGTTAAATTGGTTTAACCTACTGTATAAGCAAAAGGTCTGTAAAAATCATATATGATCATGCTTACAAAGTTTTATAAAAATCATATATGTTATATTATATTTGGATTTTGACACATACAATGTTTTTTATATGGAGTACCATGTACAGTTGAAGTCGGAAGTTTACATACACTTAGGTTGAAGTCATTAAAACTAATTTTTAACCACTCCAGGAAGTCATGGCATGCAAAGAATATGTGATGAAATATTAAAAATAATTTTTTTTAAAGGCACAGTCAACTTAGTGTATGTAAACTTCTGACCCACTGGAATTGTGATATAGTGAATTAAAAGTGAAATAATCTGTCTGTAAACAATTGTTGGAAAAATGTCCTGTGTCATGCACAAAGTAGTTGCCAACACTATAGTTTGCTAACATTGAATCTGTGGAGTGATTAAAAATGTGTTTTAAAGACTTCAACCTAAGTGTATGTAAACTTCCGACTTCAACTGTATGTTAGGGAACTATTTCATTTTAGTCTGAAAAGTACACTAGTTCTATACCACATATTTATTTATTAAGTTTTGTATATGGCATTTTGGCATATGTGATTTTTATAGGATTTTTACAGACCTTTTGCATATGGGACAACTAGGCAAATTTTATCAAAAATGATGTGATGCTCACTTTATTAACTAGATTTGTACTAACTTTTTGTTTAGATTTACCGTGTCATGCCTGGATGACCGATAGATGGATCACGGAGGCACATTGATTATGCTTGTTAACTCTTCGCAATCGTACCTTACACAACAACATAGGTGTTTGAACATGTTCTTTTACACAGGCTACATACAGTATGTTGTCAATGGGATTTGTTAAAAGATTTACCTGCCACAAACAAATGTTTTCATATTGTTACAGAAGACACAAGGCTATTCATTTAGCATTGGGATCAATATGATTTTAATATTATTGTAGGTGTCAGCACAGGCAACCTGTGTAACACTGACAGCAATGAGTGTGGACCGTTGGTACGTCACTGTATATCCCCTGCGTTCCTTGAGCTTCCGAACTCCACAAGTTGCCACTGTGGTCAGCCTGGGAATCTGGATAGGTAGGTTAAACACTCAGGTTAACACCTTCATAGCGTAAAAATCATTCAAATGTTTTGCGGACGACCGTCCTGTATCATCATTGCATGTTATTTTTCATCTGGTCAGTTTCTTCTGTGATTAATGTGTGCTTATTCCACATTCTTATATTCCACTTAGGATGTGGAATTACATATTCTGATTAAGTTGTTTTGTTTAAAATGTCCATTTTGTTTCTGTAGGCTACTGTTGTCCTATAAAAAAAATCTATAATTTTTACATTTTCAGTAGAAATTTAAAGTAAAAGAATTTTAAGCAATATTTTAACTTCTACCTTCTCAATGTAATCTCAACGGAATGCCAACCCTTACTGTCTTTATGAGAGCTTTAAACCTTTCATATAAAAACACTAAAGGCACCTTCCATGGTGCACAGATTTCAACAAACAAGCACAGAAACTCAAAACAGGTTATCCAATACCTGTAGTATAATAAACTGCTTGAAACTAATGAAATATCTGTCCTATGTAACCGTTTTTGTTTCCCTCTCTCCATACCAGGCTCTTTCCTGGTCTCTGTACCAGTGCCAATGTACAGTAAGACCATGCTCGGTGAGTGGTATGGTCCGCAAGTCTACTGCACAGAGAATTTCCCCACTCTTTTCCACAAGAAGGCTTTCATTCTCTACAACTTCCTGGCTGTGTACATGCTCCCACTGGTAACCATCTGCATCTGCTACATGGTTATGCTGAATCACATGGGCCACACCTTTGTGGAGCCACTTGAAAACAACCACCAGGTACCCATCAATCACACAAGGGCAAGTTTGAAGGATTAAAGGCTCTACAAATATTTATACTAGATGCAGTGTACTATATATTTCCATATATTTCCAATAAATAAATTGAAAAGAATGGTTACTGTTTCGTCTAGATATTGTAACCTTTTGCAGACACATTTTTGGGAGAAAATACCAATTGTAATGGTCTAACATTCTCAATAATGTTATAATGGATGGAGGAATATTTATTTATATTGAAGATGGCTTATCACATACAGTATATCAGTTAATGTTTAGTTTGTATAATGAACTGCTTAGGAATTGCCACCCTTAAAGAGTGCTCATCTGGACTGTCTGCAGAACTTTTAGCGTAAAGACAAAAAAGTTTTGGCAAACCTTTTCCTTTGTCTTCATTTATCACTTTTTGCACCTCAGCTGCAGGTCTTGGCAGAGCGCTCAGTGGCCATGAGGACCAAAGTTTCCCACATGGTAGCAGTGATCGTGCTGCTGTTCACCTTGTGCTGGGGCCCCATCCAGTTCTACATTCTTGTCCAGGCCTTCAGTCCTCACTTCCGTCACAACTACTGCACCTATAAGCTGAAGATCTGGGCCCACTGCATGTCCTACACCAACTCATGTGTCAACCCCATTGTTTATGCCTTCATGGGTGTCAATTTCCGCAAAGCCTTCAAAAGAGCTTTCCCTTGCATTTTCAAGCAGCGTGTGGCAGTTGCCCTGCCACCACATGGCACTGCCAACACTGAAATGCACTTTTTCTCTTAGACTTCCTAACCTAATTTTAAGTCTGTTGCTCACTTTAACATTTTTCCTCAGAAAATCTCACTCATGGTCCAAAAAAAGAGGCTGGAACTGACCCTCATCTCTTTGTATACAGTATGTCTATTAATGTTTAGCTTCTATAGCGAACTGCTTAGGAATTTAAACTATATAAGGTGCATATCTGTATTGTCCATTTGGAAACATTTTGGGCTTGCATTGTGACGTTAAAGACTACGGCAGTGTCCGAATCAGAGCCCTATCTACTGCGTCCTATTTATTGTGTATTAGCATACTGCTTACTGCATACTGTTTAGTGACATGCAGTATGTGAAAAATATCCTCCATACTATTATCAGCGAAAACCCGGAAATAAGTATATCATCCGGGGATATTAAGAACACTGAATTTTCTGAATTATCGTGTACTTAACAGCTTTTTAAAAAGTATACTCAACTGGCATACTCAATAGTAGGCAAATGCGCTCCTACGTTTGACTGCATGTATCCACCAGATGGCAGGGTAGGCTACTAGAGCTATGGGGGGCCAACAGTGCCAAAATTCTGTCGTCTGTAAGTGCGAATGCGACTGCGAGTGCCAGTACGGATGAGTGACACGAGTAAACCTGCGAATAAGATGTTGTGACCAATTAAAGCGCACATAAGCTATAAGGCAATTGCATTCGCATTCGCAGTCGCATTCGCACTCGCAGACAACAGAATTTTGGCACTGTTGCCTCCCCATACTAGAGCAACCAATCCCTTTCCTATTACGCTAACTAGATGAGCTAAACAACATGCACGGATTGCACGCCAACCTTGGCCTGCAGTCGAGATGCGGTGTGTAAATTTGTAAAAAATTAGAGCAGCGTTTAGACCGTAAGTAACTTGCACAGATCATGTGCCTGGAATATATTAAGATCATAGATACTTAACGCAAGTTCATTAACATGTCTTGGATGTATTTTTTTTATCTACTATGTATTTAGGAAGTGGCGTATTGATCATAGAATGTAAAATGCTTTAATCACAAATAGCTAACGTGATGCAATATAATATTTCAAATAGTTACTGGGGATGGAAGGAGGCCAGCTGGCGTCCCAGCCACAAGTTTTCTCAACATATTATGTAGGCTTTGTGCACGTTACCTCTCAATTTATAGTAGGCCTAGCTAGTCATGCTACAGAGCAGTGTACGAAGAAACTAATGATCACCGTAGAAGCAACCCACCAACAAATGTGTTTATACTGTAGGAAGTAACTTCATAACATTTTTGAGCAGATGTAAAGTCATCTGTTACACTAACTTTTAGGGTGGTGGTAAATCTGATCGCACGTGATTAAAATACGAAAGTATTATAAATAAGTAATAAGTCTGAAACGGAAGACAAACACCGCTATCCATTGTAGAACACAAAGGATTAATAATTCATGAAAGTGACTTATCAGTCAGCAATGTACACTTTGAGGTGATGCTTTGAAACAAAACCCAATACTAATAGCATAAGCTACAATAATGGTTTCAGTATGTAAAAATGGGTAAATCTGCGAAAAATTATATGCGACATTTGATCACAACTAATACACGCGCGTGCGCACACAACCTCCTCATTCATTCATCGGTTATAGCCTACTTTCTGTGCTTTGCGCACAACACTCCCACTGATGAGTTGAAAGGGATCACTAACTAAGGGAACGTCGCCAAAAACTCAACATGTGGTAAGTACTTGGTATGCACAAAACGAAACCCGGGGGAAATCTGTGGAGTGACATAAGCTAGGCTACCTGTAAAATTGTGAATTGGGGCTGAGATCATCATAAAATTACAGAATCTAGTAAACGAAAAACTTCAATGTTTTTTCATAGTTTTATGGAAATAAATTTGCAGTAAATATAAACACATCAGTAAGAAGCCTTTATATATATCCGTATATGAGCTATAGCCTATGTTTCATTGCCTGTGTGCGTACAGTTATTCTGCAAGTTTTCAAGATGGTGTTTGCTGACAATCCCTCTTTTATTGGGGGTAGGCTGGCCCCCTCTGATTCAGAGGATAGGAATTTGCATCTGATTGCTGTTTGTCAACCAATGATTTGACTCTACGACCGTGAGCACGCCTTAGATTAGGCAAGGATACAATGTTACTTCTAAATCAAGCCATACTTTGAAATCGAATTAGATGTAGGCAATTGAATTGAAATAATACACATATAGGCTATAGTTTTTATATCAGTACAGGTAATAGCTTACAGTAAATAAACATCAAGATCGACCTGAATTCACGGGAAAATCAGGAATGTTTCTTCCGGTTCCTAAGAGTACTAAAACAAAACGGAAGCTGATTTGGTAAGTTTTTTCATTTTGGCCACTCAATCTCACTTGTATCTAAAACCGAGAACGCTTAGACCATTATAAACTGAAATGGGTTTAGCCGAATCTCTTTTTGATCAAGACGAGTTATCTTTTTGTATCAGTGGGGGCTTATTACAACATAGCCTACCATCTTTTGTTATTAGCTTTATACTGTGTGTGTTTGCCAAAATATGTAGCCTACTTGTGTTTTAGCAAATTATCTGCTGGGATGGTAATTTGTGTCGGGTAATAGTTATATCCTTAATAGCCTACATCTGAGCGTTTTAACACCCGTTGCGATACAAAACCTAGCTATTTGAGTTTATGATTTTTTTCAAGTAACTACTTCGTTTACAATTATTTTATTATGTCGTTTACTTACACGTGTTTAAGAGACAGTTATCCTGTGCCATCATTTTGCTTTTTTTGCTATGGGAAGTAGCTTTGATGCAATTATATAACACTCGTTTGGTGCCACATTGTTTTTAATGCGGCACTGTCAGGCTATAGTAGCCCAGGTTATTCCAGCTGAAATAGGCTACGGTAATTTGTTTGCAAATAGAGTTATTTTTTCTTTCCAGGTCTTACTGTTGATCTTATTTTACTTCGAAGTTAATTAACCTTATTTGAATCGAAAGAGAAACGGGCTTCCTCGCCCGATGAAATCGGGTAAATTGTTCACGTGAATTTAAGATCATTGCGCCTATAACGTCACAAGAAGAATGCAAGAAAACTGGATTCAGAAGTTAGTCTGGTAAATAGTTTTCTGTTTGTTAGCTGAAACGACTGATTAGACTGTCCCTAGTTACTGGGTTCTTTGATTTTGTGAGCAGTTGGCTTTCGATAATGTCATCGCCTGTTTATTGAATAACCTAGGCTACATTCTTTGTGCCGTGCCTACAATGAATATTTTCTTGATTAAGTATGCTCAAAAACGGTCTGTCAGTTTGAAATTTTCTGTGATTAACATCTTTATGGTGTTGTTTTTACAGTAAACGACTTCTTTCTGCACATTGCAATGCCCTTTATCTCGTGTCCCAGGTGTTCGAAGTAGTAGCCTAATGACGCTCCAAATATCAGTATCGTCTTGCATTTTTAATAGCCTTTTGTCATCTCTTTATTAGAACCTCGTATTCGTTGATTGCCAAATTGTATTCTCCATCGCCAACACATTCGAGATGGTGAGCCACAGTCTAGCCAGAATTTATATGTTGATGTTGAGAGAACAGGTTGGGATTTCAATTACGTGTCAGTTTCTGTAAAGTAGCCTTGCCTAGGCTACTACAATAATATGTTTACGCAGGAAGTACATTTTAAAAAGCAGCAAAATGATACTGCAGTGCAGTTTGACTGTGTAACAATAAGCTTTTCAATGTGTGGGAGGGTTAAGATAAAAAAACAAAAATAAAATAAAAACGAAAAACTGCAGCTGCATCACTGAGGGCTGTGCCAGTCTGTTAGCTGTCTACGGAATCAGTGAGCCTTCATGTATTGCCTTCATAGCTTTTCAGCTGACTGTCAATGGCTAGTGGACTAATGTAACAGCTGCCTCATGACAAATTTAAGAAATATGCAGTTTGGACATTTTCAAAACTCCCTGAATTATTGAGTTGGCCTATCGGGGATATTTAAATGGCTTGTGTATATGGTAAGGCTACCTTCTAAGCCTTGTAAAAGAGAGAAGACGAATGTACGATTTAACTAACAAGCAGTTGGTGAGCTTATCTGTGATGAGTAGATGAAGATGGTGCGTGCCTAAACCAATTCATCCAGGTGCATGTGCTCAGAATGTATAGAGTTGCAATTGCTGTTATGATTCACTTGACCAGCAAACACATACAACACATAATGTTCTCATATTTGTAGTGCTTTAACAACGTTATTGCATTGCTACATGGTTATGACAATATTTACAGAATGTTATATGCTAGCTCTGAGTCTCATATTGTCTGTTATGTTGTGAAATAAATACTTTTACAGTTTACCAGAGGCTGTCGTATGTATGAAGAAATAATTGTCCATTGAAATATCTCTAGTTTTATGTTTTTTCATATTTTGCAGTGTCCGGTTTATTGCGGAGTAATGCAATACAAAACCATAGTTTAAAAATAGTTTGGGACTTATTTGATACAGATACCGTGCAAAACAGAAATTTGTTACATTAAATGTGATGCTTCTCACCCAACTAAACCAAGTCATGTGAGTGCTGGTTTTCTGAAGGCTGGGGCATGTGTGAAAAAGAACGATTTGATATGATTGCAAACTTCTTGGAGGCTCCTCCTGTTTTTATGAAATTAGCTGGTATTTTTCTAAAACCACGTGCCATTGAAATACACTACCATGCCACAAAATTAGGCCATCATGTCAACCCCAAGTAGTTGTGTCTTGTTTGGCTGGTCCGGGTTTGTTTGTTTGTTTTTTCATTACTGGATGTGTATTAACTCTTAAGCCCGGGACTTTGTGGCAGAAGATTGGATGCCTTTTATATTTCTTTGGTTTGGAGCCTACTAACACAGTATTACATTAAAAAAGTTTAATGTCACATTTCAAGTTTAATTTAGTTACTGGAATATTACAAAATGTAAATAGTAAGCAAATGAACAGAATACACAATAAACCACTGCACAAAATATAGTCGCTGCTGTGTCAGTTAATTACATGAAAATACAAATAGACTGCTTTTTAGTGTTACCACCCTTCAGAGGCATCCAGACTTTCTCGTAAAACAATACTGCAAAACATGAACGCTGGGGTTTGTTTCTTTTCATTATAATGGCTGTGGAAAGATTAATAAGTCACGTTTAATACATTATGGCTCTGCGCTATTGCCACACCTATAGTGTTCTGTCTTTAGGAAGTAGGCTTAGTTGTGATTGAGTGGTGCATATTTTATTTGAGAAGATTTGCATTAACCGGTTTGTCCTGTAATGGTGTCCCTCTCTCAAATGTTTCAATGACTATTTAATACAATATTGAGTGTAATACAAATACAATATGTATTTTATAACATGCATATGGATTGCAAAATTTGTGGTTCATTGTGTACTAGTAGAATGTTGTGTACCTTCGCAGTATGATACCTGTTTGTATTCTCTGGTAAAAATGATTGTGCCTGAAACTTTTATAGATTTCATGTTTTTCAATGTATTAAACGTGACTTATTAAAAATTTACCAGAAACTTTTATAGACTAAACTCATCAGACTAACCGAAAAGCCACAGGTTTTCTGCTGTAAATCTAACAAAGCTGGCCCTTCAGGTTCTCATCACAGTGATTTGGTATCATAAGTTGACTCTATACTTCAATAAACCTCAAGGTGAAAACTGCACATACCATGGATTTTATACACAAATATATTCTATAAATCTATAAATTCTATATGTCAATAAATCAAATATCTAATTTCCTGTGATTCTGCCAAAATTCTTAATGTAGGCTAACCTCTTAGCTGGGATACAGGGCTGTTCTCCAAAATGTTATGTATTATGGTTTCTTAAAAAAAGGGGGATTGGTCTGATTGGACCTGTGTGGATTAGAAACGTATGGTAGGCGATCAAGTTCACTTCTTAAAGACCTGGTGTTTTTTGCATAATGAACCCCTTCTAATGAATAACATGCCTTGTTAAAGCAGAGTGCATGTTGCTCCCGCTGTTGTTGTGCTCTCAAAATTATGGTTGGAATGCATTCAGGACTTGAGAAATTGGTTCTCTGATAAAGTTCCTTTATAGACTCGGCATAAGTATGGTGCATAGCTACATTTAACAACCCACAGCATTATAACTAATTATCTTTTCATGGACAAAACATGTCGGGGAAGAAAAAGGAATGTTAACTTATGTAGTAATGTTGCAGTTGGCTCTGGCAAGTAGTGTTTTCTCAAAAAGCAAGTATTACATTTTAGAGATAATTCTGTTTATTTTGTCCTTCAGTGTTTGTTCAGTTTTTGTCAATGTTGCTTCATGAGCCAGTGAAACTGAAAACCCCATTTTAAATACACTGCTCAAAAAAATGAAGGGAACACTTAATCATCACAGTATAACACCAAGTCAATTAAACCAAACGGGTCATGCTGGATGATGTTGCAGGCAGCATAACGTTCGCCACGGCATCTCCAGACTCTTTCACGTCTGTCACATGTGCTCAGTGAGAACCTGCTCTCATCTGTGAAGAGAACGGGGCACCAATGGCGAACCTGCCAATTCTGGTGTTCTCTGGCAAATGCCAATCGAGCTCCACGGTGCTGGGCTGTGAGCACAGGTCCCACTACAGGACGTCGGGCCCTCATGCCACCCTCGTGGAGTCTGTTTCTGACAGTTTGGTCAGAAACATGCACACGAGTAGCCCGCTGGATGTCATTTTGTAGGGCTCTGGCAGTGCTCCTCCTGTTCTTCCTCACACAAAGGAGCAGATACCGGTCCTGCCGCTGGGTTGTTGCCCTTCTACGTCTCCAGCTCTCCTTGTGTAATGGCCCGTCTCCCGGTATCTTGTCCACGCTCTTGAGACTGTGCTGGGAGACACAGCAAACCTTCTTGCGACGGCACATATGGATGTGCCATCCTGGAGGAGCTGGACTACCTGTGCAACCGGAATGGGCTGCAGGTACTGCCTCATGCTACCAGTAGTGACAAGGGCACTAGCAAAATGCAAAACTAGAGAAAAATCAGTCAGGAAAGATAAAGAAGAGAAATGGTCTGTGGCCACCACCTGCAAAACCATTTACTTTTTGGGGGTTGTCTTGCTGTTGCCTCTCCTGTCCATCTGTTGTCACTTTAATTTGCACCAAAGCAGGTGAAATTGATTCACAATCGTTTACGCTTCCTAACTAGACACATCGGTATCCCAGAAGTTTAATTGACTTGGTGTTATACTGTGTTGATTAAGTGTTCCCTTAATTTCTTTGAGCAGTGTATAAATTAAAGCACAATAAAGAACATGTAAGGATGTTATGCAGAAGGATGTGAAACTTAATAACGAGAACTATTTCTAATTTCTATACACAGTTGTGCAGGTTGTGCAGGGTCCTAGCAATGAGGAAATGCATACCAGGTTTACATACATATGTTGAGAAGTTAGCATTATAATTAGGTCCTCTGTACAGAAATGTATTTGCGGGTGTACTTTCCTCTTTGTGTTACTTTTTGTATTTATTCACTTAATTTCGCCAAATGCTGAACCACATAAATCATTTAACCTTCAAATGACAGGAGCATTCCAGTAAACACCTGGAATAGGTTACACATACAACACCTCGTATAAAAATAGGCAAGATACAGCTTTCCTCCTTTAAGTCACCAAGAACTGGGGGGAGGTGTGGTTTTTGAACTGGGGTACTATGCTACACAATATGCAGGGATGTGTTATTGTTTAATGTAGACTAAACTCTATTGTATTACTAAACTACCAATACCTTTCCCAGTTTTGTTGCACTGTAGACACTGGGACATATTTAGTAAAACATACTGTTGAAAGTAGTTCAGCAATGGGCACAGTGAACTTTAAATAGGCAAAAAGCCAAATCTTGCATAATAAAAAAAATGGTGAAGAATGCATCACATCCTGTGTATGGCTACACATTTGTGTAGCTTGGTTCAGGGGTTAAGGATTTCATTGACAGCATGAGAGAAATGATACTATCCATTCTATTTTATTTTAACATTGCACATTTATAGATGCAGTGGCCCTTTAACAAATGCAGAGTATTGAGTAATACCCATTGATTAAAATGTGCAATTATAACCGAAGTAGCCTGCTTGTCAGGCCAGGCATTCAAACCACAGTGTCATAAAACAGTTATTTATTTCAAAGTGTTGAATCTTCATATACATAGACAAAATGTGCTTAAGACCAATCCTGTTTTGGTTTTTGTGTGACACAGGATGTTATTTGCATAAAAATATAGTTTGGATGATTTTCTTGTTTTGAATTTGACTACACATTTTCTTCCTTTTTCCTGCACTTCCCCTGAAGTTTCTCATAAAGGTTTTATGAGCATTTTAAATTTTTTATTTTTATTTGTTGCTAAAAACATTGTGGCTGATATGATTATTTCTGTCATGTCTGACCTGAATTTTAAAGGAGGGACTTGCATCCTTTATAGGTCGGCAGCAGCTGTATGCAAGGCTACAGAAACAAACCGGTTTTTGTTGCGTTTAATATTTTAAACGTGTTGAGAAGGATTGTAAGAATTGTCCACAGTATTGAGAGTGCACGTTTCTCTTCCTCACCGCTCATGTTTCCCTGATGCTGTGGGTAAATAGTGGGTTGGCCTGTTTTCAGCTGTGCCTTTGCCAAAACCCACACATGAAAGTGTCTTTCTGGCATGCAGGCAACGTGTTTCTCCTGCCAAAAAAAGGAAGGAAAAAAAGCGCTGATTTCATTCTTTGGGACGGAGCCATGTGGGAATCCCGGCCGGCTGAGGCCTGCTCCTGGAACCATAGCTACGTCATGCACCTCCCTCTTCAACCTAGGCTGAACACGCACGTGTCCAAAGGCCTGTTTATTTGTAGCCCACGTTTACTGCCATTTGGTGCACTGTATGCTGAATATGGGAGCTGGCAAGTAGTCTGAACACTCCTGTGTCAGATGGATTATTTAAATGTAGGCTTTTTGGACAGAACCAAGTGAGTCCGTTTCACATACGAAGTAATTAATATTGACATTTTTGCATTTTAAGAGTGACATATTTAGCAAGATTTTGAGTATGGTTAAGTGTCCCTCAATGTTGATATCTGTATCAGCTAACAGTTGTAAATGATTACAAAAGTCAAGCACATAAACCTAGTGACCTCCACTTCTCACATGTAATCATTGCAACAAGGGTGAGATGATGTCTATATTGCAGATATTTTCCTCCCAAAACAGCATCATCTTTTCTTTATTGTAAAGTACCCCCCAATGTCTCCTATTACCAACAAATGTTATAAAAGTACGTTTTTTTGAGAGGCTGCACACATTATGAACTGAAAAACTACCTCATTCCGAACTACTCTCATTATCGGTCATTATCTTCATCTAGCCACTTGTATCCTCTAAAACTGTCTGTTTTCTGTTTGAAATACTCCAAATATAGTAAGGTCACTTCATAAAACATTGTTAGTGTTACATAATGTGTATACTAACTATATTAGTACATTGGCTGGAATGGGAGAAAGTTTAGTTTTTTTCCACATTGGAATATATGATGGACAGCTAGCGAACATAGATTAGACAGCTATGTCATAACATATACTTTCTGCTGCCTGAAATTTGCAGGTGTGAAGAGGGTGTGCATCTCTTTCTGTTTCTCTCCCTCTCTCACTCTGGTTTGCTTGTGTTAGGTCTGGTGTTTGATTATTCTTGTGCAGATTGTTGGCTTGCAAGAAAATTATGTGATGTATCTCTTATCATGTATCACAACTTGGACGACAAACCTACTGGAGAGCTAGTCACTTCTACACCTTTTCTAGAAGTTGGAAACCCTCCAATCTGAGTGTATAGGTACTATACTAATTTTATGACTCAGTCATGTGTTGAATTGAAGCACATATCCTGACTATTGTAATACTCATATTCTACTAATGGTAGCAGGACTTCTGCATCCACCAGCAGTTCTGCCATTTCCCTCACAGGATGTAGTCATCAGAATGCATTGTAAGTAACAAAAAGTTACACTTTTTGAAATCTGGCAGCAAAAATCAAATGATAAAGCGAGAGGATTTAATACAGCCCCCATAGTCTCAACATCACTCCAATCTTTTTCTTATGGAATTGGACACCGTTTTCCATTTGTTGGCACCTATTCACAGCCATTTAAATCATTTTAGTCAGGCCTGCAAAATGTGAATGGGACATCCAATCAAGAGAGCAGAACTCCATGAAGCCTCAAGTAAGGCGACCACTTGTGTTTTGCTCAAGTAGCAAAGACATACATCTGTTGCAATCCATAGTAATGAGAATTTTCACCCATTCTGCAGGAGATTGTCGGCGGCGTTCCTGTGAAGTGTGTGGCTGGTCGGGGTGGAATGATGCTTGCATGATGGTTATTGTCGGTGTATCAAACTCGATGGGAGCTATGGTTTTTTCCCCCTCTGGTTGTTTGGATGTAATGCTTGGAGGAATGTGAATAAATCGTACATTGTTTAGACCCACAGCAGTGGTCACCAGTGTTAAAGGAGATGATTTTTGCCCTGTACCTTCCTTACTGTATGCAGTTCTTGATCTTGCTGTGTTTGTTGCTTTCCTTGTTGGGTAGCTAAAGACAAAACGGACTATCGGTGTTATGCCGCGGGACCCCCTGTCTTCACAAGCGTGTTCAGTACTTTCTCTGACCAGGGGTAACATGCTCCAGGCTTATCATGAGGTAGCTAGTGAGTGTGAACAACACAATATTAATGAGCAAAACGATTGCTTTGCAACCCAATTTTTACATGAAAGTGAGCAAACTTAGTAATGCTGAGCACAGGTTTGTCTGAAACATGTTAAATATGAGGTTTGACCTCAACCGTGTACTACAAGGCCAAGTTTAACACCATCTTGAATCCAGACCTTCCTTTTTAAGTGCAATGGTTTGAAAGTTTTTTTTTTAACATGTACACAGAATGTCCCAGAACTGCATGAAAATACAATCCACCAGCGGTTTGTTATATACATTTTTTTAAAAGGTTGCCTGTGCAATAATGTATGGCTGTATTCTTAGGTTTGGTGAGCAAGGACAAAAAGCTAATTTAGCAGAAGTACTGAAGGTGTTTGGTTTCATGTTTTATGTGAATAACAGAAAATGCATAAAATGTGTACAGTTTTCACAGTTAATCCATATGTGTGAATCTATATTCTGGGATCGGGGCTTTGGGACTCGGACACGAGCTGCAGTCTAATTTCGGAGCACAGTTCTGTATGTTCACGTGAGGTGGTGTGTGCCTATCTCTTTGGAATTAGACCCCCAGCTCTTATCTTTTGGTCCTTGTTTGTTCAGACATTGCAATCTACATTACCCCTCTCTCCCGCACTGTGACAGTAGGGGGGAAAGAGGATTAACCCATTAACTCTATTCAGTCATCTCTTATTCTTCATTTAACACAAACCATCCTGTTTTCTATAGGGGATCTTGTCCCTCTTCTCATTTATTTTACCCTACAACAGGGGTAGGCAACCCTGGTCCTGCGGTGCCAGTGACATTTCTGGTTTTTGTTCCATCTGCGTTGATCGCAAGTGTTTTATGGAGGATTAAAAGTCTGAGCCTGAACATTCTGAATGGTGAAACTCTGATGGTTACCTGCATTTATTACACCTGATTCATTTAAATTAGTCCAGTTATGTTGTTGTAGATTTGGATGGAGCAAAAACCAAGACCATCTCTGGCACTCCAGGCCCAGGGTTGCCTACCCCTGCCCTACAACCACATCTCCCAAACTGGAGATTGCAGGACACCAGTCATTTATGATTTTTGGGTTGCAACCCCATTTTGGTTGGGTAGGTTGTTGGGTTCACACTCGAGCATGAATGGATATTCTACTATACAAATGGAATAATTTGCAATGTATACGTAAGATGGCAGGAATCAAACCAAGCTCAGCAACGGCTTAGGACTGTTTGTTTCTATTTTAATGGCTTCGAGTCCCAATCTGGAATCATGGAACTTGAGATGAGTTTCTCCAGCATATTATATAGCATCTGGGATGTCCATGTTGTTTTTTGTTCTTGTGATTAATATGTGCTTTTTAGTACTTTGAATAAGTGGACTACTAAAGAATTGAAAGGAAGAAAAAAAACATAAGTGGAAGGTGCTTTGAGTGAATGAACGAGAAATATATCTTTAATATCACAAGCAGCAGAGACATTGAGAAAAGTTATATGCTATATGTATTACAGTTTATTGTAGGTATTATATACAAATGTATAGGAACATATGTTAAGCTGTGCACACAACCTTTTGTCTTTCTAAATCTATGTATCCAGACGCAGATTAGTTTTTGAATTTGATTTTGACAAACTGGTTAAGTGAAACAATACCATTGCTGTTCTCAGCCTCACCATCCAAGCCATAGAAAGTCAATTAAGGGGGTAAATCGGGCAAGATTGGTAGCACATGAGGGCCTGTATGGCATTCCCATACTTACACACATTTTATCTCTTTGCATACTGTACAATCCTGAAGATTGTGTTAGTCAACTGAAAAAGGAAATGGTACCGCAAAGGTACTGAAACAGGATGTTTAGAATCACTGATTTGCTTGATAACAGTGGCTGTACATTTCTGGAAAGACATATATTTTAGTTGTAAATTAGTATTTTAGGATGAGAAGAGGAGCAATACATGACTATATTTTGGATTTTGAATATTTATATTTTCTTTTCTTCATAGAGCGTAATATTGACATGTAACCTACAAAAGAGATAAGCTGATACCGAAGGGGTGGTATAAAGAATAGTGCTTAATGATGTTTCGGGCTGTAGCTGTAGGGCATAGACTGACTGTCAGAACACTGTCGTCTGTAGTGAGTATAAAGCAGTGTCCCGGATGAAATTCATGAAGTGCTATGGTCATTGGGTAGTATCACTATATACCAATATATTCTAGTTGTTCCTTGTTAAACCTTTGATACTCATGGGTTGAAATGTTTGAAAAAAATCACACTTCATTTTAACAATGAATGTACTTTTCGTTGCTTAAATGATAATCATGTATACATACATCAAATGTAGCAGGGTGCATGAAAAAGTACAACTATAGATTCATTTTGACCACTGGCATGACTAGAATAATAGACAAACTGACCCTTTTCTTTGGAAAATATGTCTCTCTATGATTAATTCCTTTACAATACAAGCACAGCTTATCGCTGACCTATTTGTGAACTATACCCCATTCAGTAGAAAGCAGACATTTCCACTTAAAATATTTGGTCTGGGCACAGAGGGGCTTTATGGTTTCATGTTTGCTGTTGAGTTCCAGATTTTCAGTTAAGGTTTTCTGACAAAATAGCTTTCAGTTACGAAAAGGGCTTATTGGTCATGTTTCATTGGTGGCATGATAGCCTACTCTTGAACAAAGGTGATACACTGACTCTGAACACTGCTCACATGCGTTACATGTTGATCATGGAAACTGGTTTATCTGTTTCTCCCCTGTATGCACATTCTGAAGTATTAGGCCTACATCCCATGCTGGATTTGACAATAGTTTTCTCATGAGTATTACAGCATTACTATTATTGAAAATGTGTTCTCCAGTTCTCCTTCAGCTGCATATTAAGGCTTTATTTGCCATTGTGTTCTACCAAATAAAATTTGACTGACACTAATTTGATTATGCATGAATTTGAAGGGCATATTAAAGGTTGCTGAAATAAGTCAAGCTTGGATCACAAAGTGAGAGATATGTTGCATAAAATGGAATCACAGAAATCTGGTCTTCGTTTCTTAATATACGTGTGACATGCTATGATGTACATTGCAGTCCCAAAGTATTTGGACAGTGACAAATCTTTTGTGGTTTTGGCTCTATACTCAGGCACATTGGGTTTGCAATGGAACAGTGACTATGAGGTTAAAGTGCAGACATTCAGCTTTAAATTGTAGCCCTTTTTATACATAGTCCTCCCATTTTAGGGGACCTGGAGAAATTAACATAAACTTAAATAAAGTCATGCTATTTAATATTTGGGTGCAAATCCTTTGTGATCAATGACTGCCTGAAGTCTGCGACCCATAGACAATTAGACATCATCAGACACTTCTTCCCCGGTGATGCTCTGCCAGGCCTCAACTGCAGCCGTCTTCAGTTCTTGCTTGTTTCGAGGGCTTCTTGCCTTCAGTCTGTTCTTCAGCAAGTGAAACTCATTCTCAATTGGATTGAAGTCAGGTGATTGACTTAGCCAGTCTAGAACATTCCACTTTTTGGCCCTAAAAACTCCTTGATTGCTTTGGCTGTATGTTTGGGATCATTGTGCTGCGGCATGCTGAAGCGCCGTCCAATGAGTTTTGATGCATTCGCTTGGATGTTTCTGTATACTTCAGCATTCATCCTGCTGCTGCAGTCAGCAGTGACATCATCAATGAACACAACTGAGCCAGTTACAGTGGCAGCCGTACATGCCCAAGCCATAACCCCACCTCCACATGTTTGTCAGATGAGGTAGTATGCTTTGGATCTTGATCTGTTTTCTCCACACTTTCCTCTTTCCATCACTCTGGTACAGGTTGATCTCATCTGTCCATAACACTTTGTTCCAGAACTCTACAGGTTTTCTATGCACTTTTTTTCAAACTATAACCTGGCTGTTCTATTCTTGAGGCTTACCAGGGGTTTGCATCTTGTGGTGAACCCTCTGTGGTCATGTTGGTGTAGTCTTCTCATGATGGTAGTTTTTGACACATCTACACCAACATCCTGGAGAGTGCTCTTGATCTGATCAACAGCTAAAAAGTTTTTTTCCCCCCCACCATTCCAAGTATTCTTCTGTCATCCACTACGCTGGTCCTCCGTGGTCTGCTAGGTCGTTTGCCATTCCTGAGCTTACTAGTACATTCTTGCTTCTTAACAATGTACCAAACAGTTGATTTCGACACACCTAATGTTTTGACGATGTGTCTTAATTGATTTATTCAGATTTTTCAGCATCATCATGGCCTGCTTTACTGGCATTGACACTTCTTTGGTCCTCACATTGAGTGACAAGAACAACAGACTCCAAATGCAAATGTCTCACCTATAATCAACTCTGGACCTTTTTTAGGCTATCTTTGTACATGAAGTTACCATGAAACGAAACACACCTGCCCAAGAAACAGCTGAGCAACCATTAGTCCAATTACGTCTGGTCTCTTAAAATGGGGGGGTTTATGCTTGAATCATATCCAAGTTGTAAAAAGTTTTTGAAATGTAATTTAGTTTTAGAAGAGAGATTAGGATAAATTGCATCATGTTTCAAAAGAGGCCCCCAGAGCTTGTCCATAACCTATTTCTCTCTCTCTATTCCAGTAGGGCCTGACAAAGGTCCAGAGGCACATTACCCAAGGACAACCTTCATCAGCACCGCTGGCAGCACCCAAGTGGGCAGCTGCATGGGTCCAGAACGAACTGCTGGTCCCCCTCTCTCCACGCTGTAGAAGCTCCATATCCTTTTGCACTGAGGGGTCACAGGCTAAACATACGCAAAACCTGGGACAAGTGTCCAGAGCAGCAAACAGGGAAATATTTCAGGACTTGGCCCCTGCAGGGAATTGATAGTGACGGAGAGTGGAACACAGTGTGCGTGTGCCCGAGGAGCCCTCAGTCCTTTCTGGTTTTGAGGAAACGGGCATCAATACATTGAGCTCACTTGAAAAATTCACCCCTCTAGGTCGGAGCGAGAGGCATCCTTGCCGGGTGTGATCTGGGCTCTCAGAGGGGCGGGGGGGAAGAGACAAAGAGAGTGGGTCTCAACTTTCTCTGGAGATGAAGCTTCAGGCTGTGATGGAGAATCTGCACAGGCAGCAGAGAGCCAAACTCCTGATGGAATTGGAACAGCAGCAGCAGCAAGCGAGCCAATCCCAGGTGCGAAACCCAGCCCAGTCTGATCCTGGAAACGCAGGGGACGAACTTATGGGGAGCCCCAACCCCGAGACGGAGCACGCTCAGATTGCGGCGCTGGCCGCCATGCGGGCAGTGGCGGCTGGCCTCCAGAGAGCCCCCGACAGCCCGATGTCAGAGCGCAGCAGCGTGGGAGAGGATGAGGAGGATGACGACGATGAAGAAGGGGAAGAACCGTACAAGGAAATGATGGGCTCAGAGGAGGAGGCGCGTATGTGAGTAGAGTTTCTGTTCAAGTGCTCACCAGCATACTTCCTGTGTGATTAACATCACCCTCTCTGAGAGTCCCGCCAACAGCCACTCACATTTGAGTTCATGAATCATTATCTCTGTGATTTTCTTTTTACTCATAGGTATAACTAGGCTTTTTAGTATTATGTATTACTTTATTTTATATAAGTATTAAATGACACAATGGGAGAAAAAGACGGTAAATAATAAAAACTGAAGCAAATTCACTTCTATATCTGCCCATACACATGCTGATGTGAATGTTAATACCTTTTTTTGCACCTCGTACAGAAAGCAGAAGTGGGATGAGGAGGACTTTGAAGGGGAGATGGAGGACGATTATGATGATGATCTGGGTGAGGAGGGGGTGCCTGCAGGGGGGGGCACTGTGACGGGGAAAGGCATTCTCCTGCTTCCTCACCGCCGATTACACCCCCACTCCCAGCTGATAAAGGCCCGGCCTCTCACAGACCAGGAACCTAGAGTATCGGCTCTCCCACCCCATGGCTCTCATGGTCAGCTGGGTGGCCAGGATCATGGGGACTGGACTTATGAGGAGCAATTCAGACAGGTAGGCCTCAGCGTTTTTCTGTAATAGTCCGCAGATACTCTACACGTTGTATATTGTTTTGTCCTCTACCAAAGTACTTCACATATTATATGAATATATTCTCTGTACTGTTAAGAGATGTTGCTCAGCAAAGCGGTTATATTTTTTCCGCTTTGTCTATTTGTCTCTCTTCTCGTGAGGGGCTGTGACAGTTGCACTATTTGCCGTCAAGAACATATGAAATGACTGCATGAATAGTCAATAGCTGATGGAGGAAGTGTAATTATTACATATGTGTTGGTCATATAAAACTGTATATGGTACATGATCTTTGTGCCATTGCCAGAAATTAGAATACCTTTGAAGCAAACCCCCTTTCCCTGTTAGGAAAGGATCAGTTCTGTTTGCTTTGCATTTGTGGATCTAATGCCATTATTAACCTGTTACAAGGAAGGATGATGAAAGGACTTGCCTAATGTATTGACCCATCTGCTTTTCAACATACTGAAAGCCAGTTGAAGCGGCTAAGGCTTCACACATGGACTGCAGTTGGCTTGACAATAGTACTAACAGCACTCATTATGGTGCACGCACACACATTTGGTTTCATTGTGTCAATACGCGGCAGTTATGATGATAGATTGGTCCACCAGATGACCAGAAATGCTTTTGGCACGATCCCCAAGGATAGCGCCATTTTCCTGTCTTCCAGTACAGTGGTTGTTGCCAACATTATGTTTAATATGTGGTATCAAGTAATTGAAATATCATTGTTTCCATGTATCTGAAAACTATTATCCAATACACTGTGGTGTCACTTAATGCTATACAGCTCTTCCTAAATTTCCACTCATAACAAATTATAATTTTTTTAAGTTTACCACTTCCATGGACAAAGAATACCCAGTCAGTATCCATACAGATGTTTTCTCAATATGGTTAGTAACCCATAGAGCCTCTAGTGTAATTTTTTGTGCATTTGTAATAGATAGGCACAGTCATTGTCCATTATTGTTGTAATCAGGATAGATGACCAGTTGACCACACTCAGTATATTCTCTCAGCAGGAATACTACTATGGCTATTGCTGCCTTTTGTAACTGTGCGGGCTAAATGTGTTAAGAGTAAAATCACCACTCTTTGCCATGGATTGAGTGAATGGTACATAAACATAATGTCATGGGAAGATGGAAGTCTATGAGATGTTCTGTTTGTTTGCTGTGTGTGTGTGTGTTTGTATGTTTGTGTGTGTACTGTATACATATTACAAGAGCAAGACATATGTAACAATAATCTTAGGACTCTATCTCATGTTTACTCCAAAATGAAAGAGTACTGTTGAGTCATATCATCAATTGGAGCAGGAACATGTCAGTTAAGATAATATTGCACAATCACCTGTTAATACAGAGCTAATACTCTCGCCCCACTTTAAACCCAACAATTTTGTAAGAATAGGAAATTGACAGACCTTGAAAATCTACTTTTTAGAAAATTCTACATAGATATGCTTATACTGTATGTCTTCAGTTCAGTAATAAAATGGTATAAAAGTGTTTGGATGTGAAAAGAGCTGCCTGGGAAAGAGGGGGTTAAGACTCAGCTGTTTATTTTGGGCAGGTGGGTGGAGGCAGTTGGAATGTGCCTGAGGGAGAGTGATAATCTGACCATGCTGGACCTAGTCTGTTGTGGAAAAGCTGCATATCTTTATCAGTCTATGTCAGGATTCAGAACAGAAAGTAGGTCCACAAATTTACCAGAGCTACAGGTGAGCACTTAAACATAACAATGTTTTTTGTGCACATGATTCTCTAGCAGGTCTTAAGATAGGGAACCAAACGTCTGTCTCCCATTCACATGATTATAGCAAAATGAGCATGTCAATTTGTATCTCTCTTCCAGTAAAAGATTCAAACTATAATGTGGTTAGAAATCAATCAAATTTCAAGGCAAGTTGCCAGTAGGTTCTGATATAGGCTAATCTCCCCATGGCAGAGATAGTCCCACTGTCAATTAAACATATCAGTGGTCGGAAGCAATTAAAGCGAATCAAAATGTTCTTCTGGTGAAGAAGGCATGTGAGCCCTTTAATTTAAAGTCTCACACCACTGGCACTCCCAACCCCAGCACCACCCCCCACCACAGTCCAACTTGTTCTTCTCCTTGATAGTTTTATATACATACCAGTGGGTGTTTTATGGTTACATAAGGGGTTGTCTCTTGTCGTATCATTTTCTTGTAAGTGACACGTCAGCAAACTTTGAGGAGGTTTTCATATAAGTGTCACTTGCATCATACATTTGCCATGTGATTCCTGATAGTGTCTAGCAGATATTTTCACTGTTGCATAAGAGTTTGCACTGTGGGTTTTCTGTATGTTTCATTACAGGAACCTTGAATTTTATGTGGGGGAAATTACATGAAATATACAGTTGTGTTAAAAAAAATTGCAGTAACCTGATGAACCACTGTTATTAGCCGGTGATATTTCTGCATGGCAAATAATTTACTTGTAGATGTAGTAGTGTAATAGAAAAACAACAGACCCAACTGTCATGACATGCATGCTGCTTGTTCTGAGTAATTGACTCATTCATTGAAAGGGGCGTGTTCAAAATAATGTGGAGTTTAATTTGAGAATTCATTCATTCTGTGAAAAAACAAGTGTCATTAATTGTCCTTTATTAAGGAAGAAGAGAAGCAAATGTTTCACACATTGTTATAAAATATATTTCTTTCTGAATTGCTAAGTAAAATGGGCCGTTCCAAACATTGTTCGGAGGAACAACGTAATTTGATTAAAAAGTTGATTGGAGAGGGGAAAACTTATAAAGAAGTGCAGGAAATTATAGGATGCTCAGCTAAAAAGATCTCAAATGCTTTAAAATGGCAACAAAAACCAGAAACACGCGGAAGAAAATGAGCAACTACTGTTAAAACGGATCGAAGAATAGTCAGAATGGCAAAGATTCAGCCAATCATCACCTCCAGGAAGATCAAAGATGATCTAAAATTACCTGTAAGTGCTGTTACAGTCAGAAGACGTTTGATCGAAGCTAAGCTATCAGCAAGAAGCCCCCGTAAAGCACCATTGTTGAAAAAACGGCATGTGCAGAATCGGTTAAAATTTGCCAAGGAACACATCGATTGGCCCAAAGAGAAATGGCGTAACATTCTGTGGACTGATGAGAGTAAAATTGTTCTTTTCTGGTCTAGTGTTTGTCGACAGTACGTCAGACAACCCCCGGGTACTGAATTCAAGCCACAGTACACTGTGAAGACAGTGAAGCATGGTGGCGCAAAAACCATGGTATGGAGATGTTTTTCATACGGTGTTGGGCCTATTTATCGTATACCAAGGGTAATGGATCAGTTTGAATACATCAAAATACTTGAAGAGATTATGTTTCCGTATGCCGAAGAGGAAATGCCCCTGAAATGGGTGTTTCAACAAGACAACGACCCCAAACACACGAGTAAGCGAGCAACATCTTGGTTCCAGACAAAAAGGATTGAGGTAATGGAGTGGCCAGCTCAATCCTCTGACCTCAACCCCATTGAAAACTTGTGGGGTGACATTAAAAATGCAGTTTTTGAAGCAAAACCCAAAAATTCACAGGAACTTTGGAATGTAGTTCATCCTGGGCTGAAATACCTGTTTCTAGGTGCCAGAAGTTGGATGACTCAATGCAACGCAGATGCCCAGCAGTTATCAAAAACAATGGTTATGCAACTAAATATTAGTTCAGTAATTTAAAGTGAAGTTAAATCTTGAAAAAAATATCTTCAGTTTATACAGTAAGTGTTTGAGTTTGAAAAGAAAAATGTCGACACTGCTATTTTTTTTTTGAACAGATTAATATTCCTTTTTTTTTTTGCTTCCTGTAAAAAAATAACGCAGACTTGATCGAATTTGTTAATGCTTTGATTTGGAATTGAATGTGTAATGTTTCCACTAAATTTTAAATATGGAACTAAAAGCTATTAAAAAATATTTGCACTTTATTCACTTTTTTTAAACGCACTGATATTTATTTGCACACAACTGTAATTGCATAATTCCGTATAAAGGAGATCTGCATGGTACCATACTACTTTGAACATAAGAGTCATAATGATTTAAGGATTGCTATCTTAAGTACAGAGATGGAGAACCTGAAGAGGAACACATGGTGGCCATGCAAACACGTTGTTGGGAACATTGTTGGTTTCGCTATTACACACTCGATAAATGGCCAGAACTGCTCAATACAAAATGCCGATCTTATGTTCTTGTGTTCTTATTTAGCAAAAATATCGCAATTATTGCAAGAAATCTTTGTAAAACATATTTTCCTCAATTTTACAGTGCGAGATAGGGTTTATAGACCTTGTCATGTCACTGGTCTTTTGAGTTAAATAACTGAAATGTTAATTCAGTTCAGGGGACTCTGTTCATTGCTTGACCACACAAAAAGGGGAATGAATGAAATAATCCAACTTTTCCAACCTCTATGTCCATGGCCTGCCCTCCTCCAATTACACCACACGCCCTCAGGCAAACAGACAAAAAAAAACCTTTAATCTCTCTGTTTCTCTTTTTGTATTTTAAATGCAAACAGCCGGGTAGATGGAATCCAGATGGATACTAAAGAAGGAATCTCTTTAAAAATTCATTGCCCCCTCTATTATCAGTGTGTATAGAGAGTTTGCATTAAAGATTGATTTGCACAGGCAGGGTGGGGGCAGGGCGGCCACAGGCACTGTTGACTTTATATGAGCCTGTGCACAGTCTCACTCTCTGGACTCACCCTCCAATATGCCATACAGTTTTTCTTTCAAAATCCTATCGAAAACGATCATTGATACACTATGCATATTTTCAGTGGTCAAACAGGATAATTTTTTTCTGATTTATGTCTGGTAAAATGTTCCTTTTTTATTTGGGATTTATGTGTGTTTTGACTTTTGTGTTATGATTAAGTACAGGCATGCATATTCAATCCAAGAACATTTATTATTTTTGTAGGGGTTGGGGACATGGAACAACAATCGAAATGGACCTAAAAGCAGTTTCCTGATTATTAAATACTTTTTGCAAGCAGTGTGAATATTAGCGATTCCATGTATTCAAAATCCTTTTGGGTTGTGCAATGCAGTTAGCAAAATATCTGTCAGTTAATCATTATGATGGATTACCATTACTGTTTAAAATTGTCACTTTATAAAATGTATTATGTGTTTTTGAATAACCAGTTCTTTCCCATTTGAGTGTCTATACATTTACATTTATTTTTTTTGTTGAGAATTGCTAAGGCAGTTTAAGGATCTTGTGGTCCTTGGTACAGTAGCGCATTCATGCTGTTATAATCTCTTTAGAAGAAATTGCTCAATAATTATGGATTAATCATGAAAAAAAGAAAAAGCGCTGTTTGAATAACTGTGGTTTTACTTCAGAAATCATTATATTCTCAGTATTCCTCAAAAGGAAGTGAAAGAATATGCCGTACAGAAATTGCGTGCAATGAAGACCCTGCTACCTCTTACTGACCCACCCCACCCCAACATTATGGCCACAACCTTTAACCATGTTGAAAACATAGAATGGCCGGTGGCCTAAAGCTCTTCATGTGTCTCTTTATTTGGAGTACCTCAAGCAAATATGTTCTCTGGCTTGCCAGTCACACGAGCTGTATTAGCTAAAGTGCTCTGGAGATGTAGTCATTTTCCCTTGGACCCCTTGGTTAGCAGCCCTGCCGTTTGATAGAGGGCGAACATGGAAAAAAGCTCTTGCATTTAAGAAAAGCACTTCTTCCTGTCTGCCACCTCCCGCCACGCCCCACAGGATGTAATAGGAAATAATCCATGAAAATATGCTGCCATGTTTTTCCCCCTTCATCTACTTTTCTTGTGTGAATTAAAACTGTTTTGTAGAAGCACCAACCAGTTTGGATTTTGTTGTAGTTTAGAGTTCACTCAGTCCACAGTTGCACCTCTGTACTTCACCCGTGAGTTCTTTTCAATATTGATAGATTTAGCTGCATAAAAGGAAATGGGGATTGCTAGGAATCAGGAACTGGAATATAGCTCTGCTGACGTATGTTTCTCATTCCTTAGGGGCTTCTGTTCCTTATTAGTCCGAACTTGACTCAGTAACTGCCATGACCAACAAATGAGCAGCATGCAGGAATATGTGTCATTTGACAAACTGTATGTGTGCAGTCAACAGTCCACCTCAGCTTTTGTGTGTGTGTGTGTGTGTGTGTGTGTGTGTGTGTCTGCGTCTGCGTGTGCCCAGTGGTGTACCACCCAGTTTTGAAAAGAATGGGACACAGTTAATGAGATGTGGCGTCCAAGAACAACAAAAGAAAAATGAGCGTGGAAAGATTTGTATTAAATTCTTCCTTTGGAGCAGAGGGGGTAAAGAGGGAGGAGATTAAGACGTGGGTGAGTGGGAGTGAGGGGCGGGCAGAGAACAGGGGGAGGGTTGCATACTGAACGGCAGCCAAGCAGAACATGGAGCACGGCCTTGCTCCTGCCTGAGAGTTTTGGATGGTGTCCAGCACATGCTTGCTGCGTTAGGTTGATGTCAGAGTTGCACAGCCAAAGGGATTCTGGAAATTGGCAGGCGCTCAATACAGCGTAGAAGGGGGGTAGCGGCAGGAATGTAAACAAAGATTGCATAAAGTCTGGGCTCCCTCATATGTATACTTTTTGCACTTGCTTTCTGGCTCATTTCTTGTTTTTATGCGTTTGGTTGGACATGGAAAATATGAGGAAGCACAAGTGCTGAATGGACAAAAATAGAATCACTGTTAAAAGTGATAAGAAAAGGTCACCAAACGAATCCATTTATAATTGTCTATAAAGAAGATATTACTCTTTTGATCATTTTTCTCTCCTATCTTGTAATCCCCATGTGTATTCCATTTTATTTATGTATTTATTTATTTATTTATTTATTCATATTTTGTCGATTGGCTGTGGTAATCTTAGCACTCCTCAATACTGGATATGCCATAACATTCAGATCTCTGCTCAGTTCTCATTAACCTCTGCTTTTTTAATTGTGTTGCTGAAAGGGTGTTCAAATCAATAAAATGAGTATCGCATTGGAGTATTTCCCATTTTATTTTTGATTGGGAGAGCTTGTCATGTAAAGTGTACTCAAAATAAATTCTGGAATCCAAGAGTTCACATTTGCTTAAAATAGATCTAAAGAGATCTAAAAAGGCAAATGTCACAGAAATGGATGGAATCTTCCTGAACATGTATTGGTGCTTATGGATGTTAAAAATGTTTTGCAGCATAAATTACATTCGGCACTCATGTAGATATCTCAGAACAACCATCAAATGGTGAAATCATCCATGCAAAGAGTGAATCGACAGCTTCAAATGTTTGTGCTTTTTGTAAGCCTGGGACAAGATGCAGTAATAGAATAATATTTTACCTTGGCAAATATTATCTTAAATGCAGTTAAATATTGTTGTTAAATGTGAGGTTCCTTGTAGCAAGTGCTTGACTCATTGTGTAATGAAGGCGGTGGAATCCACCTTCAAATGCTATGAAGGCTCTTGCAGTTCAACAAGCTAATTACTGTCTTGTACAGTGATTGTGTATAACAATGGCAGGTCTTTGTCCACTAGGCTAGGACGGTGTGTTTGGGGTGGTTGCAGCGTAGCTCGGGCCCCACCCCCCACCACCACAGCAGTTTTCTGCTTTGTCTTCCAACACAGGCAGGACAACATGGGGGAGGACAGCTGACAAGGAGCGGACAAATCGGGGGTCAGGAGGGGTTAAACGCTCACCCATTCACTTATCGACCGGGCCGCCCCGGCCACATGACCAGAGCAGCTCCCGTTCCTTCAGAGCCGTGCGCTCAGGGCAGGGTCGTGAACTGATCGCTGCAGACCACCTTCCACAGGGAAGCGTGTTGTGTTGGTCCCGTGTCAAACGTCACTTTCAGTGGGCTCGTTCGAGAGCGATCAGAAGTAATCCGTCTTTCTAATTGTCACCGAGTTGGTCTACCCCTCCCCTCGACTACACAATCCACAGTGGCCTAATGCTATCCAGAACGGCCTCCCTCTCTGGACGCCGCATTTCTTCATTTCCGGGAATCCTCCCCCCATCCGCTTAGCGAGGTTGACAGCTTTGTTTCCATGCTCAAGTGCTGGAATCTATCTTTCCCATTTCTGTTGCCTTGTCTCTAGCGCCAGTGAAAACACAGTCTCTCAGTCGGCAGTTAATGAAAAAAATGGTTTTAGCTTTCACGTCAACGGTCATTTAAATCCTGAACCTGTTTCGCAAGTTTGGCCTCTTTTCTGTCTTTTATAGAGTGCATGTTCCTTCCTGATCACAGAATAGATCTGCACCTTGTGTTGACAGTGGCAGTTGTATGGACCCCTTCTACCAGATTGTAATCTCAGTTCTGGTTTTTTTTATGGGGGATGGGTAGACACACCTCCGTATGTTCTTATTCATGCTTGACTTGAAGCTGAACTCGTAATCAGAAGTCTTTTATACACATCCTGTGAGCTCTCAGTGTTCACCCAATGATTCACCTCTTGATTGAACAGTATGATGGTTTAATCCTTTACATACCCACATTTCACATTCACATAACACCCCTGATCAAATTTCCCGTAAATATGTGGTGATATTTGAAGTTATCAAAGTTATCTATTTATTAGTTTCTATTTTGTGCATAGCACATAATAAAAGAAAAAAGTAGTCTGCTCACCTGCTTTGTGAACCC
Source organism: Ilyophis sp. 1 JC-2022 (assembly GCA_022702515.1). Taxonomy (NCBI): domain Eukaryota; kingdom Metazoa; phylum Chordata; class Actinopteri; order Anguilliformes; family Synaphobranchidae; genus Ilyophis; species Ilyophis sp. 1 JC-2022. The sequence continues at coordinate 37,915,831 of CM040403.1, read as the reverse complement.
CTGACTCACTACGTGACAGTCACACTACACCAGTCTCTCTGGCATTTATAAATCTGATACTGAGCCACAGCTGTTTAATTCAGGAAGATACATGGCTCCCCAGCTACACAGTTACCCATATATATCCTCACATGGAGGCTGCTATTTCTGGCCTGTGCATATGTGTGTGGGGGAGGTCCTGTGTGCGTGCGTGCGTGCGTGCGTGCGTGCGTGCGTGCGTGCGTGTGTGCGCGCGCGCATGAGCTCATTCAATAAAATATTAATATTTTTAATCATTCGTTTAGGTCAAAGGGCTTTTGCTCAATTCAGTCAGTGACTAATGAAAGTCCCAACATATTGCTTTTAGACCCTTAACCTTTCTTATCAATACCCATTCAATATTTGAAGGTGACTGTCATCTAATAAAAAATGCCTATTTTATTTTGAAATATAGGAATAGTGTCTGTCAGTCAATGGCACTAATAATGAACGCATGAGTTACATCGGTGTCCTTTGGTTTGTTAGTCTGTCTATAGCTACGTATTTGATTTCAGTATATTTATACATGCTTAAATGCAGTTTATAGTTTAACATCATTACATTCAGTTTTACATTATTCTACATACCAGTCTAGAGTAGACAAACATAAGTTTTCTCATGAATACAGACCACTTTCAGTGGAGACCTGCAACATTGACAGCTTAATCTTTGTTTTCCTACAGTACGGTGAATTCCCTAAAATACACTGCTCAAAGAAATTAAGGGAACACTTAATCAAGACAGTATAACACCAAGTCAATTAAACTTCTGGGATATCAATCTGTCCAGTTAGGAAACGTAAACGATTGTGAATCAATTTCACCTGCTTTGGTGCAAATGAAAGTGACAACAGATGGACAGGAGAGGCAACAGCAAGACAACCCCCAAAAAGTTTTGCATTTTGCTAGTGCACTTGTCACTACTGGTAGCATGAGGCGGTACCTGCAGCCCATCCAGGTTGCACAGGTAGTCCAGCTCCTCCAGGATGGCACATCCATACGTGCCGTCGCAAGAAGGTTTGCTGTGTCTCCCAGCACAGTCTCATGAGTGTGGAGGAGATACCGGGAGACGGGCCATTACGTGAGGAGAACTGGACAGGGCTGTAGAAGGGCAACAACCCAGCGAAAGGACCGGAATCTGCTCCTTTGTGTGAGGAGGAACAGGAGGAGCACTGCCAGAGCCGTACAAAATGACCTCCATTGTGTGCATGTTTCTGACCAAACTGTCAGAAACAGACTCCATGAGGGTGGCATGAGGGCCCAACGTCCTGTAGTGGGACCTGTGCTCACAGCCCAGCACCATGCAGCTCGATTGGCATTTACCAGAGAACACCAGAATTGGCAGGTTCGCCATTGGCGCCCCGTTCTCTTCACAGATGAGAGCAGGTTCACACTGAGCACATGTGACAGATGTGAAAGAGTCTGGAGACGCCGTGGCGAATGTTATGCTGCCTGCAACATCATCCAGCATGACCGGTTTGATTTAATTGACTTGGTGTTATACTGTGATGATTAAGTGTTCCTTTAATTTATTTGAGCAGTGTAGATTCAATATAGAGTCTTACTTATGGATAGTCCAGATGTTGGTGTTGTGCATCAACAATGGTGATATTAAAGGATGTCCACGACTGTATGTCGCTTTGGATAAAAGCGTCTGCTAAATGACTGGAATGTAATGTAATGAAAGTGCAGATGTGACTTTTTTCCATGGAGATGCAAGTGTCAGCACCATTTTACGAAACATCATGAGTGTCTTAAAGTGCACATGGACATGCTGCACTCATCAGCAGGAGTGTATGTGCATTTGGGAACTGGAAAGGCTCCACAGTGCACAGGAGCTATAGCCGCGCTGGATTACGGCCCTCATCTGAAGTGAATCTCTGGTTGAGAGGTCAGGAATTCAGTCCGGAGCAAGGCATGTTTGTTCATGCCTCTAGACATTTCTGCTCTTTCACAGGGTTGAAGATTGTTTAAGAAGGTTGCATAAATATGCCGTACCGTTTCTCAAGGGCGGTGGAAAGAGAAAAAAATAAATGCAGTCCTACTCAAAACTTTCAAACCAAACCGTGTGAAGAAAAAAGTCAATGTCTTTGTGAATTTAATGTATTTAAGATGATGTAACGGTTTCAAAAAAAAAAAAGAACCAGCAAATTTTGGAGTACAAGGAAATAATTTTTTTTTTAGTTCTGAAAAAAAAAAAAAGCCCCAAACTGGGAAATTCTTACCGTTAGGAAAGAAAAAGCAAATCTCTGAGGTCAGGTTTCAAGTCTTACTCAGACAGAGAATCAAACTAGTCATTTTGTCCATACTAAAAATTGTCTACAGGTGTGGGAGCAAAGTTATTTGTTTATTGGGCTAATTCTGTCTTTTGCTATGAAACAGGAAGTGTGCCTTTTCTGAGTTGTAGTAGATAGGCATCATTGACTAAATTCATTGATTTGCTTGATCTTATGAGACAGAGTGAAAAATAATAAGATGTATAACACCAAACTATGTAGTTGGCTCTATGGAAAGCTTTCCTTTTTATTTTTTGGTAAGCCTTCTTTGTGTAAAGCTGTCAGCGTTCTGTAGAAGGTCACCTCTGTTGACGGTATCATCACACATCATGTGCCCTGGTTTACAGATACTCTACAGACCCCTGATGGGTCTCATCAGCCTGGGTCCCTCCCCCTCGTCTGGTTGCTTACTTCCCAGAGAGGCCATGGTAGGCCTGCCTGGGAAGTGATTGACAGGTGTGAAACGATGGTGCAGTGTTTCCAAGAGATGTCGGCTCGTATTTCGGGCAAGGCTAGTGTAGTTTGTCTCTGTCCATTTGGAGATTGGGTCCAGTAATGAAGCTCAGATATATGCTACCCTTGTTGGAGAGTGCTTAGTTGGTTTGCTGGTGGCCTGGTGCTGGTCATGTTTTATTTGTGCTATATGTTTTTTTAAAATGGAGGCACTCACAAGGATGCACTTTGCACAATAGCTGTGTAATAGCTTTGTGGAAATAGCTGTGAAATGTCACTGTCTCATTTTTTAAAAAGCCAGTTGAATATATTGAATGAAGCAGGGGCTGATTAATTAATTGTGTTGTGCATCAATATTACCACTGTTCTGGACTTTAAAAAAAAAAATTACATGGAAAGTACATCATTTTAAACTATTGCCAACCAAATGAGTTCCACAGAAGAAAAGATGCAGAGAGCAGAAGGGATAGTTCACTTTCTGAAGGTTTTTCATTTTTCCGTTTTGTATATGTTTTTGATTGGCCTAGGCAGTTTATGGTCTAAAGCTAGAAAATACGAGCAACTACAAAGCATCTCATACGGCAATGTGTCCTCCTCAGTTTTCAAGCAGCACAAGCTCTTGTCTCCCAAGGACCCGTGTGATGTTAATATAATAAGCTGCACCACAATTCAGTGTAGGTTGCATGGCTTAAAGGGTATTTTTAGAATAATTGGGTAATATACACACACAAAACCTGTGGAGGTGTAACAATGCTGTATGGTCTGTTTTGGAGTTGGGTGAAGTACATTTTTTTTGCTTTAGACCACCAACCCCGAATACCTCGATACTTGCCACTGTAAAGCTGGCAGGTTGCTAGAAGCTTCTGTAAGTATTTGAAATATTCTTTATCACACTCAAGAACTGTGTGGGTCAGTATAAACATACACTAAAACTGAAATAATTTTTTTAACTCCAAAAAGTAAACCAATCCTTTTAAGTCAGTTAAAAGATAACCTGCTTTCATCGTTTCTCCAGCTGGAGAGCTTGAAAACAGGATTTTTGAAAAGGAAAACGATCAAGTGGCAGCTTTGGTGCCCTGAACCCATAACGGCAGAAACGCTGTGGGTGGATCTGAGCTTCAGAGGGAAGCCAAGCTGGCAGGAAACTCACTCAGACTGAAATTCCCTGGTATTGAGAAATGGAACGCAGAGGATCGTTTCTCATTCTGAAGCTGTTGAAACACACACGCACATGCTAACCCAAGCCAAATGCACATATAAAATTCCCATGGATTTCAGCTTTAACCATTGCATTTTTTTCTTTTCATTACAACAAAAGACGAACTACGGTGTTCAACTCTGCCTTACTAATATAATCCTTTTTTTGTTGTTTGAATTTGAAACATTCATGCTAGGAGACGCCCTATCAGTGTGTTCTGTAGATTTCAGTAGATGTGAAAAGCTTTAGCTCCCCACCCTACTAAAACAGATAAACATATGTGTTCTGCAGAAGTTATGTTGGGGAACGGGTCTGGGGTTGGGGGTGGGGTCGGGTGTCTTTGAGAGGTTCCTGGGAAAAGGATGCAGCTGTATGTAGTAATATGAAAGAGAAGGGGCTTGGGGCCAGTAAGGGGAGCACAGTGATTGGGGGAGGGAACCTGATTGGCTGGTTCCATTTGTACCTAGCATCAAAATTGTTAACCGTTGAGAAAATGGGCTTGTTTTTTTCTGACCTTGTACAAGTAGATTCTTGCTTGTCAGGGTGGACGTTGATTATCGTGTTCAAAGTGGTTGCCATCCTAACAGCACATTAATTCCGCCTTCTCATCCACTCAACCTAGAGTCATTGCACCACCCTAAACCTGACATACTGCCATTATCTTCTCAGTTGTCTTTCTATAGGATAAATCTGCACAACAATACAGTTGATACATGATCTGTTCAAGAGAAACTGAGCCACACTGTATCATAGGCAAATAAAGGCAGTGTAGGAAGTCCCATTTTGTTTGTTCTTCAAGTCGTATGGTTATTTCTGTCTTGCCGATTGTTTATGTGGGGAGAGTGTGTGATAATGAAGTTGCACTATGTTTGCTGGTGGCGAGTGCTATGGAGACTCAGAGGGGGAGTGGGGGTTGGTTGACAGAGGAAAAGGAAAGCAGTGAGGCTGGTTTTATGGATGGAGAGGCAGGGCCATGGGAGATCCATTAGAAACTTGTGTGAGAGAGGCTGAGGGGAGCCATTTACAAGATTTATAGTGTGGCTCTCCTCAGAAATGCGTGCATCCTGTAATTAAGGTTATACTTGCCTCTAGCTCCACATTACTGCCCCTCCCCCTCTCAGTACTTCACCCCCCAGCCCCCCCCCCCCAATCCCTCTGATAGTAAGATCTTAAGGCTGCTTGGCGTCACTAATGAGCACTAAACGGCACAAAGGGAATGGGCTGCTTGTGGGTACAGCAGGAGACCGACAGTCTCACACAGAAATATCTGTATTCTAATTGACTTTCCTCTCAGTCGGCATCTTTTTGTACTGTGCTTGGCTCCAGCTGAGAGTCTTCCCAGGAAATATGCTGATTAACAACGATTGTGTCGCCATGGTAATTCTGAATGAAGAGCCCAGTTTCCAGAATTTCGATGACAGTTTTTCCTATATTTGATTTTTGGGTGGGACCAGAACAATTTGCCGGTATTGTTGTCCCATGCAAATCCGGGAGGCTCCAGGCCATTTCTCCAAACTTGGGCTGCCTGTTCTTTTGCTTAACAAAGGGAAACGGAACCCCTGTCGGTTTGAGAAACAGGGCATTCACTGTATAGGTGTTCATTACCCAGCTGGATCCCCCAGAACAAAGACAGTCAAGAACTCCAGCTCTACTGTTACTGAACCTACTTAGCCTCTGAAGGCATCGGCCTGACCCCATCATGGTTTCCTCCAATGTGAATCTGATCTCACTTTAAAGCCAAATTTCTCCTTCTCAACACAGGACCCACACTCCTGTTGGTCCACTTCCTGCTTTAACAGACTGTTTGTTTTATTTTATCTTTCATGTCCTCCAGCTTTATGAATTGGACGGGGACCCCAAGCGCAAGGAGTTCCTGGACGACTTGTTCAGCTTTATGCAGAAGAGAGGTGTGTTATTAGTTGGTGGGGTGGTGTCTGGGATGGTTGACACACGTGCATTACTGTCTGGGCTACTCTGCAAACCCCCTCCTCGCAATTGCTTGGCCATGACAGTTAGTCATGGTGGATTCTGGGAGGTCCTGCTCAATAGCCCTCCTCCCCCTCCCCAACTCTCAGGTTTCACCATGTTGGGTGGATCTTTATTGGTTTCTGAGATGATAGCTTTATGGCCAGTAATGTCTTTACAGTCCACAGTCTGTTTTATAGGTCAGTGATGCCCAAGTGTACATATGTAGATATGCAGATATGGTGGACTGGAGCTCATATTTGTTAATCTGTTCTCTCTGTGCTCTTATCCCAGATCTGATGTTGTTTTGAAGTTTTATATTCAAGGCATATATCTCTTATAAAGTACAAATTGGGCCCATATGTTTAGGACATGTTGCTGATTCCCCACACTCCTACAAAAATGAGGTGAAAAATAACCCACTTCTCTGAGGTTTTCTGCACTCTGTGAGAGAGCATTACATTCATCTATTTCACACTGCACATTGATGTTTTCTGACTACTCGAAGTAAAGTCAAAGAATCCTTTACACATGGAGCAGATAGTAACAGGGTCTGTGCCAGACGGGCATCAAGCAGAGTTTTGTCAACATTTGGGGCCAGCATTGCAGCCTACTGGAACTTCCTGTGGGACTCTTAAGCCATAATATATGTCTCTCCCACAACTCCAGTTCTGCTTTGGCTACCACCAAATGCCTGGGTGGGTCTGTGTGCGCTCCTTTGTGCAATGCTATTCATTGTAAAACTCATCACGCACTGCCCTCTAGGGACGGCTCAAGGAAGCAGCTTTGCGACAAAGCTCCATCTGCAACCCAAAGATAGCTTGGTGTGTCTTGCGCGTAAATTTCCCTGCTACAAAAAAGGAAACGGTATACTGACGTCATTCCCATTCAATTGCTCATCTGGGGAGGTTTGAGAGGTTTTTCCCTCAGGACGCATGTGTTTTCATGCGCAACACCATTAAAATGAATCGAGATCTTTTGGGAGAGTGATGGCAAAAAAATAAATGTAATATTGTATAAGTATAGCAAAAGTGGAAAGCGTTGTCTTGGGAGTTTGAAAACGGGTGCGTCGGTCCAGTATGAATAGTAGAGAAGTGTAGGAGACCCGCACACTGCTGCATAAAAAGGGATAAAATTCGAAGAGGCTTGTCACAAAAATATCAACTTATTTAAAGTGCATTAAGTGCAAAGTGCCCAAATAGAGACAAATGTTTCGGTCATGGTGAGATGAAGGTCCATGACCTAAATTTATATTTTTGTGACAAGTCTCTTCGGATTTTATCCGTTTTTATGTGTGGGGCTCCTACATTTCTCTAATATTGTATAAGTATAAAATATTATATTGTATTGTATAAGTATTGGTGATACCTGATGATAATCTCCATTGTCATATGTACTTACTGAAGCCTTACGTATTGATAGTTCCTGAACCGTCCTTTGTTGTCTGTAGCTACGGTCCAGTGTATGATGAACTTTGTGCTTCTCTAGGAACCCCAGTCAATAGGATCCCCATCATGGCCAAGCAGGTGCTGGACCTGTACATGCTGTACCAGCTGGTGACTGAGAAGGGAGGGCTGGTGGACGTCATCAACAAGAAACTGTGGAGGGAGATCACCAAAGGGCTCAACCTGCCGACCTCCATCACCAGTGCAGCCTTCACTCTCAGGACACAGTGAGTACCTGGGCCCCTCTTGGAAAAGAGATGTCAGTCTCAATGGGGGATTTTCTCCTGGATAAACATATAAATAAACCAATCAAATCAAGGCAAGATAAAAAAAAAATTTTTTTGAAACTAGGATTTTAATGTCGTTTTTTGAGTGAATGACCTGTGCCAATCATTATACTTCTCACACTCTATGCCTGCGATATACAGATTTTACATAATGATGCTCAGCAAAGATTGTTTTTGCAAAGGTGTTGTTTTAGTGTTTTTGTACATGAATGGTCTCTAGATTAGCTGTGCTGATTAACACACTTTCTCGTGACTATTTCCCTGTTTAGAGGCTGAGAGAAAGCGGTGAGCTGTTACTGCCATGTGAACTAAAGGATAGAATTAGATTGGCATCTTTCCTCTCTCTGTCAGATACATGAAGTACCTGTATCCTTACGAATGTGACAAAAGGGGACTCAGCAATCCAAATGAACTGCAGGCAGCTATTGACAGCAACAGACGAGAGGGCCGTCGACAGAGTTTCGGGAGCACCCTCTTCACCTACTCCCCCAACGGCACACCCACCATGCTCTCTTCCCCTAAACTCTCCATGTCAAGCTTGGGCTTGCCCGGGGGCAGCAATGGGACCCCACTCACCCCCATCCACAAAATCAAGAAAGGTGAGGGAGGGAGACATGCTGATGTACATTACTTGTGCATACTGTATTTATTACCCTTAATTGGGCATGCAGCTGTAGCCTACTCTTTTGAGAACTAGTATAGTATATAGTATTAGCAGATATTATGAATAATCATTATCCTGTTGCAGATGGATAAGTGACCCATCCCTTCATTGTAAATCACAAAGTTCAGCATCTTATTCAGAGAGTTTCTTTGTTCAAATCTGGAGGGAAATGTGATGAAATGCGATGCAAACGTGCTCATTCCGACTGTCCTGTGCTGTTTGCCCCTCCTTGCAGAGGACGAGGGCAGCCAGCCAGTGTCGGGGGCGGGCCGGATGCCGGCGACTCTGGCAGGCCACTCGGTCATGGCGGCACAGGCGGCGGCCATGCAGGCGGCGGCGGCTCAGGCCGCCATGGCGGCCCAGGTGGCCGCTCTGGAGCAGCTGAGGGATAAGCTGGAGACCGGGGAGCCACCAGAGAAGAAGATGGCCCTGTCTTCCGAGGAGCACCAGCGCTTCTTACAGAGAGCGCTGCAGCACAACCTGCTCGCCATGACCGCACAGATGCCCATGAACATCCGCATAAACAACCAGGGTAAGAGCTGTGCGGTCCTTATTCGCGATGCGACCCAGGACAGCGACCGACCGGTCCCTTTTGTGCCATTTACATATTTAGCTGTATATATGCAAAAAAAGATCATAAGCACATGCTGCAGTCTCAATTCAAGGAATGCGTAGCTATCTCTGTGGCCTCTCTCTCTGTGCATATGGCTGCTGAATGTAGTCACTGTGCTATGGGAAGCACACCTGCTGAGAATAGACCCAACTCTCACATTGTGGTGACCCACTTTATGCCGATCATGCACTCCTTTACATCACGTCCCTTTGAAGATAACCTGGGGAATCCCACAGCCTTCAGTACAAGAATGCCTGATGGCAGCTTTCTTGTTTTTTTTGCTCACAACATCTTAATATGAATTCAGCTAAATGAATTGCAGGGAATTTTCTCTTCACAGAATTTGAGACTTAAAAGAAAACTTGCGAATGAGGCAGAGCAGGAGCACTACGCTGTGAATTCAGCTGAAGACGATTAGCAAAATCTAAACCTCCCCATCTAGTCCTACACATTACACAGACAATTGGTATTTTTTTGTTTTTACAGTTTTAAAGCACTTGCACGTCGCTTTTAAAACTTAAAATATAATAAATAAATGTTTTTAAAATTGGTTTGTACTGAAGATATTCCCATAACCAGCCTTTCATTTAACGCATCTATAAATGCCCATCTTCCACCTGCACAGACATTTGATGACAAGCGTGGGTGGTTCCTATCAGGAAACTAAATCTACTCGCTTATTTTAAATGAAATGCACTAATTTAGACAATGTGACTAGTTTTGGTCTGTTGACGATAGAACCATGTTCATCTGCAGATGTGCAGGTTTCCTTAGAGCAGTAAAACCGTAAGTGAGTAAGGAGGGGGTTGCAGGTGGCAGATCAGAGATGATGAGGGTTCTCTCTCCGTTTCCTCTGTAGATGGCAGGCAGGACTCAGCCCTCAATCTCACCACAAATGGCTTGAACAGCATCAGTATGTCAGTCGAGCTCAATGGAGTCATCTACACTGGTAGGTCTTTCACAGTCATTCACATATTTTGCCTGGAATGAGCACCGAGCTCCATGACAAAGTAATTTGTAATGTTGCACATTAAGAAGCCACCCCATGTGACAAGTAATTTTCCTCAATCAATGAGAATAAAGATGGACATTGCTCCAAAGGAAACCCATGGTATACCTAAACCGCTGTCTCAACTATGAGTTGAACAAGGATTCCATTCCGTTCATCATATTTATTTTTCTTTTAGGTGTGCTTTTTGCTCAGGCAGCAGGGTCAACCCCATCAGGCCCATCTGGATCGTCACGCTCCAGTAACAACAAAGCCCCTGGTGGACGCAGTGGGTCTCAGCCTGTCCCACACACACCTACCTCCTCCAACAACACATCGCCTTAAAAACCTCACAACCCTACCCTTTCTATTTTCTGATGCTATTTAAAGCCAAAAACCAACCTCATTTTCTACGTAGCCTATGCCAAAAAAAAGGACAATATAGAAATGAAAATCCAGACCACTTGAAGTACACTATCTCAGGTTCTCTCGCCTGCCACAGGATTTTTGTCTTTGAATTTGTTTCATTTTCTTTCCGCCTTTACTCAGCAGCCAAAATAGTTATGAAATATAACTAGAGCCAGTATGGAGGTATATGCACAACCTGTGAATAATTTATTTCTTCTCCATAAATGTAGATAACATGAGAACAATATAACAATAATCAATATTAAGGTTAATGCACTGTTTACACCATTTTACACATCTACTGACTGACCGTGAAGCTACTTTTCAAACAAGAGGAAAAAGGATTTTAATTTTTTATCTTATATTAATGTTATTATTATTACATGCTCATTGCAACAACAAAAAAAGTATATTTAGGGTTTAAAGAAAAATGTGTAAATATCTTCTATTTTATTCTAGAAAAAGATTCTTTAAAGTATATGTTATTTCTTCAGGGCATAACAAAGCACCGTGGTGACCTCATTAGTTTTTAACTTCTTTTTAGCTTGCGTGATACAGTTGAAAATGAAGCAATGTGTGATGAGAGAAGAGTTGATCTGTAACAGCAGGCATACCTCATATGCAAGACTCCCCTTTCCCTATGAACCTCAGTGACATGCAACAAGCTTAATGTTCAATACTACTCAACTACAGTTTTTTCTTTCTCCTACAATACCATACCAAATTACGTACTGTTTATCCATGATAATGGAAGTCAATGAGAGTTCACCCTCTCACATTGAAAGGAGGGTTCAAACTCTCACATTGAATGGAGAGTTCACACTCTCACATTGAAAGGAGGGTTCACCCTCTGACATTGAATGGAGAGTTCACCCTCTGACATTGAAAGGAGGGTTAACCCCCTGACATTGAATGGAGAGTTCACCCTCTCACTTTGGAAAGGAGAGATCACCCCCATGGCCATGGTTGCTTTGCAGAGCTGTGTGGGCACAATGCTGGATTTCAATGGCCGAAGATAGGATGATGGTGTCTCAGAGAGATGGGAGAGAGGCAGAGAAGTGTGTGTGTGCGTGCGTGCGTGCGTGCGTGCGTGCGTGCGTGCGTGCGTGCGTGTCCCTGCTCATGTGCCTAAAATATTCAGCATTAAATATGGGTTCTTAGTCTGCAAATAAATAATGGCTGGATCTTAATGGATGCCCCTTAACACCTTTCATGAAAACAAGCCTTAATCTACTTCTGAAATGGAATATAGTTGCTCTATTGTGACATCATAATGTAGAACTAATGCTTCAGACACAAATTATGGTTCTGTGCCATGCCTGCAATGTTTTCTCAACTACTGGAATCATTAGTGATCGATTCCACAAGCTGCCAATCATTTGAAATGAAGAATGGTGTTTTTGGACCACCTTTACTTTACATGGCATTGCTTTAAAACAACAGTTGTTTTCTAGCTTGATTTAGATCCAGTTGCTTGTTTATTTTAAATTTACCAACCTCAAAACACACAGAACAACCAGTATATACATGCGTATATGTGTACATACACACACACACACACACACACACACACACACACACACACATACACACACATACAGCAACCCTCAGAGTGTTGGCACTGACCTTTCCATTATGCCATCATAATTGCAATTATGTCATTATTTATTTTAGGTTCGCAGCTGTATGAACAAAGGAGTTTAATCAAATCTTACAGTTGTTCCCTTATTATTCCACCATATGTTTGGTGGAGCTTTATTGAAATACCTGGTAACCCTTTTAAACCTAAAACTGACTGGTAACTTACCAGCACTGGTAATTAACCTGCTGCGGTGGTGTGAAAATTATGTTGGCAGTGCAGTAAAGATGTGCAGTTTTCTCCGGATAGTCTTGTTTAGTTGTGTGTCTATAGGAAAACACCGCACATCAAATGTTAGTCTGCCATGCTTAACCCACCAGGAGGGTGACCATCGATTGATCTTGACAACTCAAATTTTTACTTCTAACATTGCTTCTGTAAGATTGGTCATATCGAGAAGGAGATCTTTTCAGAGTTATAAAATTCCACGGGGACACTTATTGGTTGTTGATTACTATTGGTAATAGATCAACACTTTTCAAGTACCATGCAAGATAATCTTTCCGCTTCAAAACTTGGTCAATGGTAGTAGCACCTTTCAATCGGCAACATGAAATTAGGTCATTTGATTATAATGACTCGTATAATCTGAAAACGGGTGTCAAAATACTATAAGCAGCTAGCTTGCTGTTACGATGGAAATGTATTCCTCAGATTTACATTGTTACCTAAAGGGAAGATTAAAATTTTCCCTGTCTTCCATTTTCCATTCACTGAATTTGTATATTAACTGTCATTTTCGTTGTCCATCTGGCAGGCCTGCAAGTAGTCTTGATGTGCTCCACAAGCGCGCAGACTGATGTCATAGGTAATTTCCTTCCCCTACATTAAAGCCTGGCTTCTTTAAACTATTGCCGCTGGTTAGAGGATGGAGATGAAGTATTAACAGTAATCGGTATAAAAATGACTTTTGTTCATTGAAAGTCTTATTGGCCTTGTTCATTTCCCCCCCCTAAAATGATGTTGTAGTTCTTACATGAAAAATGATTATCAGAGTCACAGCACCTTCTTTTGACCTGCTCAATGGAAATGCCTATGCAAAGAAAATAAATTAAAAAGTGAAGAGAAATTAAATGGATGTTGCAGTCATACTGTCCAGTTACGTCGGTTGTGTCTCTGATCTGTCTGAGAATTGCTCGCAGGATATACTCATGAAGTTAATCTTTCTACCGAGGGATGCTAATTCACCACCATAAGGAGGTAAAGGAACGACAGCCTCCTGTCAGTCTTTGTTTTATCAGGTCGTACTGTGTATAGCCGACATCATATTCCATATCTGTGTGTGTGCACGGATTTTTAGTTGGCCAATATTTTAATCTGAATTCAGAAGTTTGTGAGAACATTTCTGTACTGCTTAGCTATACTGCAGAGGAATATGAGCTAAAGTGAGAGAAAAAGTTTTGATTTGGTTGATGTGGCCAAATGTTTAGATAGATTTGTGTTGGCATGTACTATGTGCGTGTGTGTGCACACAGTGAGTGGGGTGGTTGGTCATTTAGAAAATTAGTTTTAATTACAGTGGATAGATTTCTCATTCTCTTAAATTAAATAATCATTAATAGTCATTAGTCATGTACAATAACGTCTGCATCACTAGATAATAAATTATATGTGCAAAACAAGAAAATGGCAGGCCAAATGGATTTGGTATATATTGCATGTAAGATGGGTGCTTGCCATTCCAAAATTAAGTATTTCTTCTAAAAAAAGAGGTGATAAGCGGAAATCACTAGAACTTTCTTTTTAGAAAAACAAATGTTGCCAATGTGTGTGAAGATTCAATCACATCAGTACTGGTAAAGCAGCAAAAGATGTTTCATGCATGCATGTTTGTTGATTTTATTATTATGAATTTTAACCACTGTCCAGCAAAAAGACCTCTGCTGGCATCTGAATGGCAAGGTTGAGAAAATGTATGCTGATGAGGAAGGCCTGAAAAAAGTGATATCCCCACCTTTGACTTCTAGCTGACCTTTTAAAGATAATTCACTTGCTCTGAGAGTGCTAAACGTGCTTGGCAATTATGGACACAATAATATTGCTGACGAAAAGATAGAGATTTATGTTGTGATGTTTCGTGGCAAAACGAAACAGGGTGGGTGACTGGCAATCAATTGAAACCTTCAGGTCAGTACTGTTCGTCAGACTGACCTCTTGACCTTGTCCCATGGGAGGTACTCGGGTTTCTGGCAGATTATTGCTCTGTATTTCTACGAAGCCACCAAATATTTGATGTGTATTGCATAGGTACGGAGGCCAAAGCTGTTTTTGCATTCTTGTTAAACGGCTCAGAACAGACGATCAGTACACTCGGTATGCGGGGCTTATTTAACGTTCTCAGATCGATTTATTTTGCCTTTACTTGTTTATCAGGAAATGTTACAACACTGAATACCTCATGTCCTGCACACTCTCCTTCTCAAGTGAGATCTTTTCTACCTCACTAGCAAGGTTTCAACCAGTTAGTCAAGTTGTTGTATAATTAGTCTGCCAGTATCACCAGAAATGATCCTTTAGCAGTTACAGATCATGTGGATATCATCATAGGTCTGAATTCGGGGGTATGCAATTCTGAAATATGAGAATGTAGAAATAAGCATCGGATCACTTTGTTTCCAATATTTGGTTAAACTCTTATGAGGAGATCATGGACATCTTCATTGGTGTATTGAGTCTACAGAATATTGTGTCATCTAAAGTTAAATTTTTAGGTTTCCTTATTTTTCTAAATGTGTCATTATAAGATCTGTCATCAGGAGAATTTCTGTCTCACTTTTAATCCACTTGTCATCCGGTGTCAGTTTCAGTGAATTTTCCATGTAAGTTCCGTTGTAAGAATTTTTGTTTGTGTTCTGGGGTTGTTCTGGTCATTAAGGTCGGCATGCTTGTCATATTTGCTCTGCTAATCTGTTGCTTATGGTTGGAAGTGTTATTAGAGGCTTTTGTGGCTTGTCTTGCACTAAAACGCCACAGTCAATTAATTAAATTTAAACAGGATCTTCTCTGTCATTACCGAAAAGAATAACTGGATTATTACATCTTCTACATCCCGTGGCAGAGGGTTTAGCGCTGGGTAGTTTTTATCTGGACTGTTCTACTGACATGCATACAAGATATTTTGGAATCTGCTGACTTTAGACTTTTGATGGTGGTCTTGCGGGGGTGTTGAAGAGCATGTGTGACTCATTGCTACCACCTAGTGGATACAAACTAACACTGCAGCAACAAAATGTACTCATTTTGTTCAGTGTTGTGCGGAGAAGTAATATCATATCTGTTAGTTTTTATTGTTTTGTTTTTTATTGGTCATTACTTGGTGTGATTTATTAATTCTGAACAAGCCCTTTTTCTAGTCCTGCCTCTTTTATGAACAGGATTGTTGAAAATGGGTGTAATCATGAGATGGGTTGAGTATTGTGATTTATTATCCCTGTTGGAAAAAAAAGAATTTGGTGTAAAGGCAAGATTTTACCATGTAAATAATGTAACAATTGAAAAACTTATGATTATATTGTTTTTGCTTGCTATTCTATTGTCCTTGTTCAAAACGTTTTAGAATATAATCGCCTATTATCACAAAGCAGACAGCACTGCTGTTACTCTTTTTGGTCACAAAAAGGAGGCGCTGTCTAGTGCTCAGTCTAGATAAGAATAACCTGCCTTCATAGTGAGTATGTTTGGGGGTATTTGAATTTTGAACATGTTTTATCGTATAATTAGTCTGCTATACAAGTGAAGTGAGTTGTTACTCGGATCTGTAGCAGCAGTGGACGCTTGTGAGGAGGCGTCTGCATTTTTCTTGTTAGTCCCTGGCATGGATGTATAAAACTAAATCCCTGTATCTCACAGTTGCTATTAAATAGATTTTGTTGGGCTATCTAGAACCTGCAATTTTCTCTAAATCAGAAACAAGTTGACAGGTAGTTGACTGCCCTGTTATCAGCATTGTGGTAAGTGTTTTCTATACTCACTCCCAGTGTACCTGCCCAACTGGCAAACTGTGAAACATCACAGTGCCCAGCTTTCTGTAGTCATCGGCCCACTGTATAAGGGACTGTACAAGGTCCCTTACCTGAGGATTAGAGTTTGACTAGAACTGAGCCCTAATCTGAGGATCCTGGAAGTGACTTCACCGTCCGTAATGGACTCACGTATCAAATTATCCTTATAAAAAACTTAATTTCTTTTAGTGTGCACAAGCTTGTTTTTTTAGTATGGTTATTGTTAGCTATCCATTTTTCAGGAGTTGCAAGTGAGAAAACAACTTGATTATTAGCCTTATACTTAAGACAATTCATAAAAAGTACAAGCTTGTTCTAGATAACTAGGTCAGGTGGATTGTATATTGCAAGGACAACCAAATGTATGTGAAGACTTGAGATGTATCTCTTCTGTAATTATAAGATGCCTTATGCTGTGACAATTCTTATTTCAAATCGCCATTATATAAAATGATTACACTTTTAAATGCCTTTTGAAATATTTTTGTTCAATTTATTTTTTAATCTTTATATCCACTATTAATTCAGCAACGACAATTTAAGAGCAATTGACAATTGCAAAAATAAAAATGTTCATGATATCTTTCTAATCTTGGATTGTTGGATTGATAATTCAGTCATATAAACTATTTTGTGGACATAGAAAGTAAGATTATGAACAAGGCATTTGTCCTCAACTTCTCAGGAAATACACTTCTACCTCCAGTTTTTCCAATTCATGCATTCTAGTGCAAAAGTACAGTTTAGAGTATATACGGGGTTGCAATCTTTCTTTTTTAGGGCTTTAAAGGGCATCTAGAGATTTTATTTTAATGACCTTAAAATATTCTGAAATAAAGCCAAGAAAGTGTGTAGGATTTTACAAGCTAACATCAAATCAGTGGCCTTAAAAGGCTGGTGTGCAAATTCTTGGTTCATTCAAGCATTTTTGACGCCCTTTAATCAGACATTTTCCGGTAGCACTTTTCATTCAAGCAGTTTTTTTTAAGGAAAAACTACTACTGCAGCTTACAGTACATCTCCCAAGCATGTTTTAGCATATGCATTTTCCTGTTCGGTACATGTGATATTTTATTTCTAATTTCCCATAATGCCAAACTGGAAGCTGCTTGAAATATGTTGGCTAAACTGTAAGTGTGTGGCATGTCATGTTTCTATAATGACCAGTTGTCAGAAAAGTGCACAGATTTGCTTCCACAACATGTTCTCTAAATACATTAAATTTTTCTAAGAATTAAATGCAATGCAGCCTCCTAAGAACTTCTAAAAGGTGAAGTAAATGATTGCCTTTTTACTCAAAATTGTGTTTGTGCATGTTTGGAAGGTTTGTTTTAGTGCATTATTATTTAAATCATCTAAACATGTTAACAGAATATTTTGTTTATACAATCAACTTTTGGAGAAAATAATTGAAAACAGGTTGCAGCACAAGACAATGAATGTGTAACAGAAATGTAAGGATATGCTAATATGTTCTTTCTCATTTTTAATGCAAGTCATTTTGAATGGCACAGTTAAACAAAAGTTACATTATACACTTTCTAGAAATACACTGTTTGCTTTAGTTCTTTTACTTGAACAGTTTGACTTTACAGTTGAATGGCCTTTATCTATACCAGGATTTGCAGGATTTTGGCAATGTGAGAAATCATTGTACAGCCTCCATAAAAAGGGTTTGTTTTTATTTCTTGTCTTCTTTACTAATGTACAGTACATTGTTGCTCTCGATTTTTACAAAGGTTCAGGTATTGATTTGTAACTACTTATAGAGCAAAAGACAAAAAAAACTTTTAAAGTTGAAATTTTTTATGTCATACATCATATATTCATTCTCAAAATACTAAACCAAAAATTGAGAGTTTCAACTGTAAGCAAATAAATACTAAAGACTATTAATAAAGTACAGTTCTGATATAATTTATTCTGTTTGAATCTTTACTTCTGTTCCCTTCTGCATCAACATGATGACTTTCTTTCACAAGGCTTCACATGTGTAACCTCTTGTTGTTGTTATTATTATTGGGATTGCTTCATATTGTGTTTAATTCTCATGATGTTATCATAAATTCAGATGAGTGACCATCCAGCTATGTAAGAGCTGTGAGCAGGCTTCAGAAATCCCAGTCTCCAATCCAACACCCAGGGTTTGTGCAGAACCTGCTGTCATATACAGTGAGCACCATAATTCATTGGACAGTGACACATTTTTTGTTATTTTGGAAAATTTGTCAGGAGAAACAACCCAAAGCAGTAACGAGGGATGGTGCAGAGAGTGTTGCCAACACCGGCGTTGGACCATTATGCTGCACAAAAACTAGGTTTCTGAATGGAGCGCACTCAAAACAAATACAAACTCAAAATTGCATTGCAAGGTATAGGCTACCTGGCAAGATAATACAATGCACTCCAAGGGCTCTATCTTGGCGATTGGCGATCGGTCTTGGCGATTGGTCTAAGCGCATGGCGTAAAGTCAATTTAGGGCGTGTCCAAGTCCATTTTTGCCAATTTACCGGCGCGTAGCACGGCGCAACGCGTAAATGGGCTGAATCTAGTCTCTTCGTTAATTATAGGTGTGCCTTCTGCGTGACATGCAATAAACCAATCAAAATGTCATATTCCATTCCTTTTAAAAGCCTGCTTTTTCACCGTGGTGGATTGCTTGATGAAACAGACATTACATTTACATTACAGTCATTTAGCAGACGCTTTTATCCAAAGCGACATACAGTAAGTGCATACAGAAACGTCATCGAAGTAACTACAGAACAGATGAGATAAAGCACATCCTTCCCATAAAGTAGCAGCTATTCCTAGTAATGAACATTGAATGCAGTTCATAGTAAACTGGGTAAATCAGCTCTACTACAATTCTATTCTAAATATTATAAACTTCAATACACAGTTAAACAAGAAAACACTACTACAGTATGGAACACATGACTGGCTAAATGGCTGTAAGTCATCCAGGGTCTAAGGTATCAAACGAGCCCCAAACCATCACTCTGCGGCCAGATATGGAGTAGATGTGGATGGATCACTGCAAGGGTTTCATCTCCTGACTTTTCCCCCCATAGAGTTCTATAGGAAAATTAGTCAAAATAAATAACGATGGGTCACAGCACAAAAGGGGGGAATATGCAAAAAAAAAGTTTGTGAACTTTCAGATATACAGAAAATTCTAAAGGGTTCACAAACTTTTGAGCAGCAATTTATCTGTCAGCAGAGTGATGGTTTGAGGCTCATTTGATACCTCAGACCCTTGATGACTTAATCATTTAGCCAACCATTTGTTCCATACTATTCCCGTGTTCTTTTCAAGTTGTTGGGTCACAGACATCAGGAAGTCATGGAAATGATATGTAACCAAATATTAAATGTGATTACTTTTTTAAAGTTTATGTTAATTTGTCCAATTACTTTTGGTGCCCTAAAATGGGGGGGGGGGGGGTTAAATTGAAGCTGAAAGTGTGCACAGTACAAAGCCAAAACAACAAAAAGGTGTGTCTGTCCTTTTGGAGTGCACTGTATATTTTCCACATAGCCTAATTCACAGCAGACGTTTTTTTTTGTTGCTGAGTTTTCCTTCAGATTCCTTGAATGACCTATTTAATGTAGGTTCAATTTGTAAGAGGATCTGAAATTTCTAGTTTTGACAGCGTAGTATGCATATTCCCCCCTTTTTTGCTGTGACCCATCGCATCTGCTAGCGCGTTAACCCACTTTGGACTGCACGCGACCGTGAAAGTGTGCTGAGTAGCGCAACGTGACTACGGGATCACGGGGACCAGATGATTCTATAGCACCGCCCATTTACACGGGTTGCTATGATGTTGTTGGTGCTGAGAACCGGGTAGATTTAAATGAATGACGCGTAGTGGAAAGCGAAAGAACGATGCTACAAATAAGTACTTCGTCCAATCAGGTGAAGCTCGTGGTATTTTACTGTGGGTCCTCGATCGCTGAGCGCAGATTACAGTTTAGTTGGTCAATTTGGTACCGTGCAGCTAGACATCTAGCTGTTCAGTAATCCCCGAGAGGATGATACTGCGGTCTCGCAATATTTCTGCAGATGTGCGGAAGGAACCAAACGCACCAACTAACCTTCATCGACGCTCCTACAAGAGAGCGCCACCGGTGGCAGAGCTAGAAACGGTGAGGATACAATATGGCTAACGCGTTAGCTAGCGTTAATGTTACCGAACGTTACTTGACTCTCATACGGCTACACTTAACATTACGCCATATGTATTATTTTGCTGCTACACGTTATAGTTAGTGTTATTTTAGCTAGATAGCTAGGTAGTAGATCATCACTGGTTGGTGAGCTAACAAGCTAACGTACTTGTCGTTTGTGAATATCCTAAATTAGATTACGTGCCCATATTTGAAGTCTAACGTAAAACACGAACCATTCTAATCATTCTGATTGGCCAATGCCTGTTACTGTAACGTTAACCTGATTGTAACATTAGCTAGTGAGCTGACTACCTAACATTACTAACGTCATTAGGTAGGGAGCTAACATACGCAGTGACTATAAACGAGACGGACTGCCCAATACTAATGCTGCCCAATACAAATAACTCGCTAGACACTGCGCTACTGTAACGTAATACGTGTCCACCACAGCTAATACTATAATAAGGTGGTCAAAAATTAACGTTAACTAAAAGCATTGCTTACTAGCACCTTAAGTCAGCTCAGGTACGTTAACTGTATGAACTCGACTAGGGTTATCAAGAAAGGAAGCTGGTGAGCCTGTGTTGCCCCGTCACTCATTGAAGTTTGGTAGTAACGTTAGCATGACCTGGGTCGGGGGTAAGCCACGGCCACAACACATGGGATGGGACAAGCAGTGATTTTCACAAATGTTTAAGTCTGGGCTGCGTCCCAATATTCTTCACTCCCCACCTCATTTCCTCCACTCCCTCACTACCACTCCTCTCCTACCCGGAAGTATGCAAAACTGCCTGATCGTTTTGAGTACAAGTATTTGCATGAACAGTATACAATGTACCTGACATTGCGGTTTGCGTCAAGAAATGAATTAATAACAATTTATACGTAATTAAGATGTAATCAGCAACATTAGATTAAAACACAAAGATCCGTTTCCGGGGCAGGAAGGCCTGGGAGGGTGCATTTTTATTATTATTGGGACACACCCCTGGAGGAAGGGGGTTTGCAACCAAATGTAGGTTGACAGCCTGGGGGCTTTGTTTCACTAATTGCTGAGCTAACTTATGTAAGCTAACGTTAACTGCATGATGTTGATACATAGCCAGGTATAATATAGTGATGTACAGTGTAGCCAACGTTACAGGGAGCAATTCTGCAGAATAAAATATTCAGTACTGTAGATTGGTCATTGGTGTTTATTCGGTGATTGACTTATGTTAAATCTGTCTGGTGGGTGGCTTATCCCAGGTCATTAACGTGTCAGTCAATGATGTCCTGATATATTAAGGGCAAAGAGAGAATGGTGTCAGACTGTGCTGCACAGGACTCAGATGAGGAATGTGTCCCAACCATCAGTAAACGCCGCACGAGGAAAAGAGCTGCAACACATAGTGACCGCGAAGGTACAGCAACTTGAGTGACTTATTGTTTATTGTCTTTTGTGAATTGGTTGACTCATTGCATTGATATGAACAATTGCTGCATGCCCTGTGTAAAATTCCAACTGAAACCAGCCTAAACTGGTCAAGCTGGTTTAAGATTTTCGTCACTTCTGGCTGGTTTTAGATGGTCGACCAGCTGACTAACCTATAATCAACTATAGTTTGAGTTGACTATAGTCAACTAGTCCAATAGTTTGGCCACCAACTTACTCTACCAGTTTAATCAGCTTTGACCAACCACAGACCAGCTATGACCAGCTATAAGTTTTGAAAACACATGTTAAACCGTCTTAGAATCCCAGCTGGTCTTAGCTGGAATTTTCAGCAAGGTGTGCATGTGCTAAAAGAGAATTGAATGAAAGCTGCTCATCTGCTGTATGTTTGATTGTGCCCCTGTTCTTACCTGGCAGATTTAGATTTCATAACTCCCGTCTTTTGCCGGAAGCGCCGTGTGCGCTTTGGGATAGAGAGAGACTACTCCCACACTAATACAGCAGCAAGGAAAATCTACACCCCAACTGTGTGCCTTCCGATGTCAACAGTGGACAACGGTTAGTGGCCTGAAGGTCGTTATATGCATTACCCTGTACTCAACTTTCATTGAAAGACTATAAGATACTATCATGCTTTATATGAGCTGCCTTACATTAAATTATATTGAAGATTGTAAAGAGTTGCTCCATTTCCATATTTGTTTGACTTTTTACCAAAAGCTGTCTAGATTGCCATAATAATTCACAGAAGGTTTTGTAGAGCATAAAAAGCAGAACTGGACTTAGAGAAAACAGGGGTCTCTTGCACAAAAAAGTGCATTGATAAGTATGTGGGTTTTTTTTTTTTTTGAAGGTGTGAAATCCCCTGAGAATGAAGAGATGAGCCCAGAGCAGTGTGTTTTTGGTTGTGACTCTTTACGCCCTCTGGCAGGAGAGGTAGATGATGAAGAGGTATTTAATCCGTAAGTATGGTGCATAGTGACCTGTTGCTGTTATAGTTATTTTCTGGAGTGAAATATTTTTTTTAAATTCTGATATTTTTAACCACATCTAAAATTTCAGGATAGGCCTGTACATTTATTTTATGCATCGGAGTGAAGAATATTGCCTTCTAGAATGTCTCCTAGAAGAACATGTTGTCAATGGTTTTGATGTGTTGTGTCACTCCGTATCTTTTCAAGATCCGTTGGCAGCTATCTTTAGACCCACACTTGTTTTTCCTTTGCCTTTTCAGGTACTGCTTCATCAAAAACATTCAGGCTCAATCTCAACAATCAAAACCTCATACCCGGGACATCCCAGTCAAGACCAGGAGCACACCACAAGCCACTCTTGTTTTGGACCTGGTGAACTTTTTAATGTTCTGTTCCTTGTTGTACAAATAACATATTTTACTCCAAATGTATTTACTCAGAAGCTGGAATTAAATAATTGTTAGATACTAGTAAAACTAGACATTGATTGTTTTTCAGAGAACAACTCTATAGTTCTTTAACAAAGCATAGTTGTTATAACTGTTTAGTACAGAGCTGATGCTTGTTTTCTTTTAGTTTTTTTACTTTATATACAAGTATTTTAGCATGTTGCTCCTGTGTGAATAATGTAATTTAGCTATATTTATTTTACATCCACTGCAGGATGAGACGCTAGTCTTCAGCTCACTGAACATGATTGAGAATGCAGAGTACACCTTTCACACCTATTTTCAGGATCATGAGTACAAAGTGAGTGAATCGAGATCCTTCCTATTACATTATGTGACATTTTCCTTATTTCAGTTTCCATTTACCACCAGGTTAATGCTTTCTCTGAACTAACAAGAAATTAGCTGAACAGAAAACGGTCCAATTTGTTTTAGTAGTATTACAGGTGCTCAGCCAACAGGTGGCAGTACCGTAAAAAAAAAACTCTGCCAAACCCTCTACTCACAATCTGGAAATAATTTGAAGTAGTGGTGCATTTGATTGGGGTTCTGTACACAGGAAATATTTCTAATTGTATGATATGAATAATTGTGTCTTGTTGTAGTTGTATGGTAAATGAGAAAAAAGAGAAAGCATGTAATAAAATTATTGGAGTCACTGATTGTTTAACAGTGCTAGCCTAGGTATATTCTTAAAGGTAATACATAAGGCCAAACAAACTTATCTATTCCTGTAAAGCAATATTTGTGGCCTTTATTTTTAAAGAAGCACATAACAGGTTCCCACAAAAACATGGTGGAAGAAACTGGCAAGGAGGAAGTATTGCGTTGTTGTAACAAATTGAGGTTGAGGATCTTGCTGATTTTGCTGAGTTTTTATGTGTGAGCGGGTCCATGAGCTGCTACTGAAAGCGATGTCAAGGCTCCTAGATAAGGGAAGTTATTTCACCTTATTCAGGCCTGAATACAGATGAAATTAGTTATCTTATCAAGGAGCTTTGGTCTTTAGTTCAGTGAGCTAGCTTAATCATATGTCTCATAGCGCCATGCAGATGGTAAAGGCCACAGTTAAAGATACACAGAAAAATGCTGTCCCTGTGGTGCAGAAAGTTTTGAAAAATTTATATACTGTATATAGGGTTTGCAGAAAAAACATAAAGTATGGTCTTAATCAGAAATTCTCAACTTCTTCCCTTCTTATTAACCGTAACAGTTTGTCAAATTTCACATATAAATATATATTTAAAATTTAAAAATAGAGAACTGCAGTCATGTATGTCCATTTTTGTTACTGGAGGACCACCTAGTTTATTAATACTATACTGTACATCTCAAAATGCATCAATGTTTAAGCTGTGTCATTCATACAAGTACTTTTTACTAAATATGCTATTGGTTCATTCCAGTTTTTGTTTGTCTTCAATTTTATCACAGATTTAATGTTTGGAACAATAATGAATTACTGGGCATTTTTATTGCAATTCTGAATCAGTAATGTTAAACGTAGCTTTTCAAAGGATACATCTTGCTGTGCCAGTCGGTAGCCCCCTTGCATCTGTCAATGTTCAGCCTATATAGTTCCCTTTTCAACTGAAATGTAGCATGTCAGTTAATCTTCCAAATGACTTTACTTTCTTAAATTGCCTGGGATAATCAGGAAAGCTTTTTTTCTTGTAGGTATTCATGGTACTGAGGCCTCATGTTAAAGAGTTTTTACAAAGCATGTCAAAAATCTTTGAAGTAAGTTTTTTTCTAATGCATTTCTTCAAAATTTTACTCATTTTCTAAATTGCATATTTCTTTCAGTTATCGCAAAAAATATTGTTGAACTCACTAACAAGTTCAACAATACCTTTTGGCTTTGTCTTGTTCCTGTTTTGCTTCATTATTAAAAGTCAGAAATTCAGCTTTAGGGGAGACAGTGTTATGTTGAAAATTCTTGAAGAAAATCTTAGTTCTATATCTAGCATATCAAATTGAAGTTTCAAATTATTCTGTCCTGGAAAAAGTCAATAAGTGCAGTGTTTGTAAATAAACCCATTCAATTAACAGCTTTTTGGAAATCAGATAAAAGCCATGTTAATAGCTCTTTGAGGCTGATTTGAAATATGTTGGTATATGCAGCCAATTAGTTTCTCTGAGCTGTACTTTTTCACAGAACCATCATCTCGGTTCTTTTAAGATAGCATAAGGTCGCACTGATCTGCATTGGCACCTCTGCATGCAATTTTGGTTTGGCTTGATGGGTTTCATTCTCAGTGTCAACCTGTATTTTTCAGATGTTTGTCTATACTTCTGCCAAGAAAGAATATGCAGAGAAGATCCTGGAGACACTGGATCCTCAGAAAAAGCTTTTTCGGTGAGAGCATTTTTCTTTTCACTAGAGTCAGTTCCAGTGGCGGGCCGTGCATTTCACACCTAGGCCTTCAGTGATGTCTTACACAGTCCTACCTGAATTATTCCACCTCTTAATACCATCATTATGACGCCATGGCTCTAGAAACTATACATTTAGACAGAAACGCAGTATAACCGGGCGTTGCATCACCATCACCATCTGCATTTACAATTAAGAGTGTTAAACTACCAGCTTTAAGATCGCTTGGATACTGTCAAAACTTTAAAATAAAAGGCGCTTTTAAGGGATTAGTCTACAAAGTTTTATTAAGTCCACCAAAAGTATGTGAGCTTTAACAAGTTTGTTCACTAAACAGCGCATTGTCGCACCCAAAGCAGTTTCATTTAAGAAACGTGACGATAAATACACATAAACTATTCACTGAAAATAAAAGAAAACAAACAAATAATTTGCATTTGTTCATGAGGATATATTTGCGACAGTGGTGAAAGTGTATTCCTAGCCTTGAATGTCCACTTTGACTCGCTAGCGTCGGCTCGCTAGCGTCGGGGTTGGCCGTTCTCTTCTGACGATGTCTAGCTTTTCTTGAAAAGTTCGTCTTGAAAATGGCGTTGTAATTATATCTGCGACCAAATCGATCTCTTCTCCTCCTTCAGCCATTGTGGGTTGAAAAAAAACAGCTTGTAGAAATCTACACAAATGAGCTCGTTCAAGTTCAGTTTGCTAGCTCTGCATAGCTCTGCCTCTCAATAGTGCGTATCCAATCAAAAGACGTGCACGTGCTGACGTTATCGTACGCCTGCTAGCTGGCCCCGGTGTCGCCAACTCGAAATCTGATTGGTTAACACCACAGGTTTGTTTCCGTTCACTTTAAGCTACAGGCGCCCGCACTGTCGATTCTGAAGGCCTAAGGGCAGATTTCTTGGACCCTGGTAACACATTATGGCTGAAATATGATTGGATAAAAGCTCTAACATAAAGGCCAGCCCTCCAAATCTCGATCTGAGGCTGGAAGCAGCGCAACCAAGAGGAAAGCTATGAAATGAAGAGAATAGACTATGGGGAATAATTTAATACATATTTGTGGAAAAAATATATCAAAATTAAATTTATATTCTGATGATGTTTAGGCCAGCAGAGAAGGCCTTGCTGGCCCTGACGGCCCGCCACTGGTCAGTTCTTACTTGATTCAAAAGCATATGGAACATCACTATTCAATTTAGGGTCCACTCCGAGCAAAGGAAGTGAATGGAACTAATTTAGAATGAAAAAGATGTATAATTTGAACAGACAGCCTTTTTATAACTCTACCTATCATGCAAAGGATTTGAGCCCATAAGGGCTACTTTAATTCAGACAAATCCATCCTATAAGTAGTGGTGGGTATAATACTCAAAAACTGGTGGGACTAGATTTAGCTGTAAATTACACTGGAACAGTATGGAACACATGGTTGGCTAAATGGCTCTAAGTCATCATGGTTGGCTAAATGGCTCATCAAAGTCATCAAACAAGCCTTAATCCATCACTCTGCTGCCAGATATGCAGTGGATATGGATGGATAACTTGAAGGGTTTCTTCTCCCGACTTATTTTTTCATAGAGTTCAATAGGAAAATTTGTTAGGAGAAACAACCCTTAAAGTGATCCATCCATATCTACTGCATATCTGGCAGCAGAGTGATGGTTTGAGGCTTGTTTGATACCTCAGGCCCTTGATGGCTTACAGCCATTTTGCCAACCATGTATTCCATACTGTTTCAGCATCATTTACAGCTAAATCTAGTCCCACCCCCCAATTCCTATAGAGATCCATTCAAATGCAGAGAGGTTATAGTATCGCTTGTAGGAGTACCAGAAAACAAGATAACAAGGGTATTTTGATATTGTTGGGTCACAGACATCAGGAAGTCATGGCATGCAAAGGATATGCGACCAAATATTAAAAATTATTACTTTATTCAACATTATGTTAAACTGTCCAATATTTTTTGATGCCTGAAAATGGGGGGGACTATGTACAAAAGGTTCTATAACTTGTAAACGGTTAATTCGATATGGATGAAAATACCCTCAAATTAAAGCTGACCATCTGCACTTCAACCTCATCATCATTGTATCCATTCAAACTCAAAGTGCAAGAGTACAGAAGCAAAATAACCAAAAATGTGTCACTGTCCAATTAATTATGGTGCTCACTGTATATGTATTATATGTAAGATTTAACATTTTAACTCCAACAATACTTTGGAGTTCTAACCCTCCTCTGTTCTTTCTGAAGACATCGTTTGTACCAGGAAGACTGTGCCTGTGTTTTTGGTCACTACGTCAAGGACCTGGACATGCTGGAAAGAGACCTGGCCAAGACAGTGGTTCTGGACAACGCTCCCCACGCCTTCCCTTACCATGTAAGCCAGTACATCTGCACACCCTGTGTGGTCTTGGTACAATATAGTCTTGGTCCACATGACCATCAATGTATTTTCACACAGGACACATGCTGATAAGGATGCTAGTTTACAACAAAATTTTAGTCCAAGTTCTCTACTCTCTTCCAGCTGATGAATATGATCCCCATCAAGAGTTGGGCTGGAGACACAGAAGACGACGAACTGCAGAAACTAATCCCTTATCTTGAGAAACTGTCAGAAACAGTAGGTTAACATTGACTTGATGTACTTTATTTGTCGTCTGTTATTTTTATTAGAAGTCTATAAGTCGTGTTGCTGGGGTCTCTAAATAGTGAGCATCTTAAGGACACGGTTACCTCCATGAATTAATCTTAGTAAATTTTCATAAATTTATTTTAAATTGGTAAATTGGACATCTTAAAGGGTAACTCCACGGGCTGTTTCAGAGCAACCACGCCTCCGTTTGCGGTTCAAAAAATGCCAAAATTGGGGGTGGGAAAGATACTCATGAAAGGGTTGGGCTCGAGTTAGCAAGCCACGCCCTTTTTTTAACGTGTATGCTCATTCACAGCCATAATGTGTTTTGTTCGAGCCGCTCGCTCCGGCTGCTGAGCCTGGAGCAGCAGCCGTGGCAGAGGCGCAGAACTGGAGAATGTAGGCTACATATAGGCCTAGTTATAAACTTAGCTCTCATCTTAATATGGATAATTTTTTAGTAACAGTTAACGTTATTAAAGACTGCTAAGTTAGCCATTCATTAATATACAATGAAACTCATAGTAACTTCGCTAAATTGAGTCATATAGCCACATTAAAACCTAAAGAAACATCTCATTTCGGTCAAAACTGCATTAACATGAACATTGACCAGTCATAACCGTTTTACTGTTAGCTAAGTTAACTAACGTAGGTATCTTGTGGGCTACTGTGTCATTTTTAGATCAGTCCTGCTACTTGGTTTTCACATGGCCTCACAAAGCGGGAGAATAGCCGAGAGGGAGAAAGAAAATATAATTGCTGCGATTAAATTAATTATATGTTTAGGTTTATTTATTTAAGATAGGGACAAGGCACACTAATAAATGTAATTTTGCCAGATTTAGCCATTGGGACTAATTTTCATCTGTAGTCCCTGGGCAGGTTGGGAGAAACGTTTGGAAAAAAAACAAAAACGTATTAGACTAGATTTCCCGGAGCATAACCTTATATGCCCGTTTTCCCTTGAAAAGTTTGAAAAACCGTATATCGTACGGGCAAACTGTATGGGTTGACACCTATGCCATCCTCTTTCTATCAATAGCCTGTCGCTCACACAAATGCTCCTCTCCACAACTTGCTGGATTTGGAACAAAAAAAAAAGTATTTATAGTATAAGGTGGAAGGGCGTAGCCAGATGTACCAGTTGGTGTGATATCACATGTACTGCCACGTCACATATACTGTACAACAGCCAATAGTAAATTACAACTGCAATAGCCTATGTTTCACCACCAAAATGCTAGTTAGCCAAAATACACTACTCTTCCTATAAAATGCAAAAAATTTATATGAAATGTCCCGATTTGCAACAGGATCAATCTCAAGCACATGGATGTCAGTAATCAGCTTTAAAAAGTGGTTTTAAGGTTTACTTGCCCTTTATGTAGTTGGACATTGGACACTACTAACATTTGAGCATGTTCAGCAACTCCCATATTTCATGTTTTCCTTAGTTATTGCAATGTCATATTATTTTCATTTTCACAACCAAGTTATTTTTAGATGATGCATTGATCAGACTAACACTAATCATGTTCAATCGAAATATACATATGACTCATTTAGGCCTCTAACAAACAGGTTTGCCTCTTGACTAACTTGATTGTGATGCCTTATATTATGATCATTTTCATAATACAAGAAAAAAAAAAAAAAATGTGTTCACACATGTATTGGTGCTGTAAAATACATACCTTTCCAGATGTGTGATATCAGAAATGTCTCAAAAATATTTTTACATCTTAAGTCATGAACGTGGAAATGTGTTACATCTTAAAACTACTTTAAGCTATAACAGGAATTATTGCTGCATAATTATTCCAATATGGTAACTGCATGGCCTGGGCTTAGTAGAACGGTTAAACACTCACATTTTGGTGCCAGAGGCTTGGTTCAATTAAAATCGGGAACCAGACTGTTGTTCTTGGGTGTCTGATCTGAGGTTGAGAAGGTAGTGAGATTATGTTAGCTAGATCTAAACAGCTGGCTACACTCTTTTTTTTTTTCCATGTCAGGTCCTGTGTTACGTTAAAAACCTTTATATTGGGCGTCAGAGTGTGATTCCTGGCCCTTTCTTACATTGTTAGTTAGGTCCAATATAGACTTTCTTTAATAGATGTGGTGATTATAAAATGATCAGATTTTCATTGGAATAGTGATAGCTATTTTAAGTGTTGACTGTTTGTCATTTTGTATTTACTTTATACTTTTACCTTTTAGGAGGATTTCCGGCAGGTTCTGAAGCGGAGGATGGATCATTTGCACAGACTGCTGTCTGAAGACTGATAAGTGGCACATGGCTGATAAGTCTGTCAGTGGCACTTATCTATGAGACGGCTCTTGTAAAACATACAGTATTTCAACTCAGTTCCATGTTGCACTGGTCCAAATGGTGTGAGCAGTATATAGGATGCAGGAAGATTTGGCAAATACCCAAGTTACACATACACTGTATTCTGGAGGAATTGCCTGCTGAACATTATATATTTACATGGTGTTATTTAGTATATTTTGTTAGGAGTGAAAAACGGCATTTTATATATTTCCTATTCATTTAATAGGATGTTTGCGACGGCAAGTATCTTTCTAATGGTACAACGGCAGTGCCTCACCTGAGAATCAAACCTGCAACTTTTCTGTTAGAAGCCTGGTTTCTGATGCTCTACACTACAATACAACTGGTTCAATTTTGGTGTTTTTATAAAAGTCTGTGGACCAAGGGGTCAAGAATGCCCATAACAATATGGGACTCTTATTTATAAAGATGGCTGTACTGCCCTGGGGTACATCTTTGTATTGCAGAGAATATTGTTCTTTCAGTGCCATAGAAAATGCAGTGCTGTAATATATTGTACATATTTGTGCTGTTATAACATAATTTATTAATTTGATTTATTAATATATACAATTGCTGTTTTATTAATTCATGCCATATGCATGGCATTCATCTGAATTTCAAAAGTTAGTCAAAAAAGGAAAATGATGAATTTTTTTAAAGGTGCTAAAAAGTTCTTGAACAATTGTCTTCTCAGCATGCATTGTATGTATTTGCTAAAATCGCAATAGTTATGTACTGTTTTTATCTCATATATAGTTGTTCATTAAAAAGTACTTGCACTTTTATTTTAAGAATATTGGATATTTGTTTTCAATGGTGTGGAAACATGATGTTCAAAAATAAATTATTTAAATTAATTTTATGTAAGGCTAAATGTTTTCCTTCAATTTAGCATTTGAGAATCCATCAACAGCGACCACTGCCCTTCTTTTTTTCCGATGGTAAAGTAATTCCCATGAAAAACATATTTTTAATTAAATGGGAGTGATTGTACCAATTAACTGATTGATTCGTTCATTAAATGTAATGTGATTCTACATTAGAGGTCTGCCATATTGGATTTTGCACGTCTACACAATCGCCTGGATTCAATCAACGTTTGTCCTTACTCTGACTTCAAATGAAATACTGATATGCATTTATTTTCTTCCCTGACACAGTGTAACAAGTTCTCACTAAACTCACCAACTGGGTTTGTGAATTAAAAGTGGGCAACATTTGCATTTAATAGTAAATCAAAGGTAAGGACAAATGATGATGAGTCCAACATATTTAATACGTAATTGAAGTTTGTCTTGTCGGAGTTTGGAGTTCTCATTTTACATTCACAAGCAGTGTATTAAATCAACCAAAAATGTGTGGGTTCAATAAAAGGATGTTTAAATGTACAGTAACAGTCAAAAGTACTCCGAAGGTTTTATTTTTTTTTTACTGTTTTCCACATTACATTTTAGAATAGTAAAGTCATGAAAACTATGAGATAACACAAATCCAATTATGCAAAGAGCAAAAACGTGTTAAATCAAAAAAGTCTTATATTTTAGATTCTTCAAAGCCACCCTTTGCCTTGATAACGGCTTTGCACATTCTTGCCATTTTCTCGACCAACTTCTGTGGTAAACAGGTGATGCTATTATGACTGTATAAAAGGATATCAAAAGACTCTTGATATCTTATTTCCAGGTACTCTTAAAAAGCGATACTATAACCTCTCTGCATTTGAATGGATCTCTATGGGAATTGGGGGGTGGGACTAGATTAAGCTGCAAATTACATGGGAATAGTATGGAACCCATGGTTGGCTAAATGGCTGTAAGTCATCAAGGGTCTTAGGTATCAAATGAGCCTTAAACCATCACTCTACTGCCAGATATGCAGTAGATATGGATAGATATTTTTAAGGGTTGTTTCTCCTGACTCATTTTCCTATTGAACACTATGGAAAAATAAGTCAGGAGAAACAATCCTTAAAAAGATCCATCCATATCTACTGCATACCTTTTATACAGAGTCATGATAGCATCACCTGTTTACCTGTGGAATACCTGTTTACCACTGAAGTTGGTTGAGAGAATGGCAAGAATGTGTAAAACCGTTATCAAGGCAACCAAAGTGGCTACTTTGAAGAATCTAAAATATAATACTTTTTCATTTGTTTAACACTTTTTTGCTCTGCATAATTTAATTTGTGTTATTTCATAGTTTTCATGTCATTACTATTCTAAAATGTGGAAAACAGTTAAAATAATGGGGAAAAAACCTTCTATGAGTAGGTGTGTCCAAACATTTTGACTGGTACTGTATATCATTGTGGTTAGATTGGATCTGGGCCTCATTACGAATAATTATAAAATTATTCAAATAAAGTTGCACATTGATTTTGCTCCCGTCAATAATTTAATGATTTCAATGACAAACTTGTTGGGGTATTGAGGCATTACTAACTGTCTTTTTCTATAACAAAATGTTCAGTTATTAGGTGAAATGTTTACGCAAAAAAATTCTTAATGGATTTTTGTGTATTTCACATTTAATTCCTTGCCTTTTTCAGTCCGATTTACCAATGCAGCATTCTGTGAACTTGGCCTAGTTGATGACATTGCTCTAGCTAAGCATAAATTCTATATTGAACTTTTTTTCTTCTCTCGTATGAAGAAACGGTTGCATATGTCTACTTATTTCTTACCTGTTATCGATTATTTGATTATTTTTTAATTATGAAACAAAAGTTAAGTGGTATAACATTATTTTAAAGGTTCATTTCACATTTTGGTAAAAATATTTTATGATCTGTGCATCATTGGTAGTTAACACATAACGGTTTGTGTAGGCTACTAGTAAGAAAGTCTGTCTTACTAAAATAATTATTATGTGCTTTAACACATCATTACTTCATGACAAAAAATTTGACACATACTTTAAGAAAGAGTGGACATACTTCATGGAAACAAACGACTCTCCAAATACCTTACCTACACTACTCTGGGAAAGGTCAAAAGGAGTATTGAGAGGTAAAATCATCTCTTACTCCTCACATAAGAAAAAGAAAGAACCAGAACAGGAAAACAAACTGGAGGAGAAAATCAAACAATTTCTATGCAGTCAACCCCACGGAACAAACCCAGAA
The DNA here is from genome assembly GCA_022702515.1 of Ilyophis sp. 1 JC-2022. Classification (NCBI taxonomy): domain Eukaryota; kingdom Metazoa; phylum Chordata; class Actinopteri; order Anguilliformes; family Synaphobranchidae; genus Ilyophis; species Ilyophis sp. 1 JC-2022. The sequence goes on along the minus strand of CM040403.1, from coordinate 37,882,347 downwards.
AGAAATCAGAGAAACCAAATTTCAACTTGACAATATTACTAAAAAAAGATAATGTTACAAAGACTACGCTACAACCACGTTGAACATAATGATAGATCTGGCAGATACCTAGCAAACAAACTCAAATGTAATAAAGAAAAATTTATCATATGAACAATTAAGGACTCAGCGGGGAATATCACCCAGGACCCACAAACCATAAATAATATCTTCAAAACATACTACTGTAAATTATATACAAATGACAGAAATAGATATTTTCTTGGATAAAATCGCATTGCCTGCACTAAACAAACGTCTGACGTCTTGGACACTCCACTAACATCAATAGAATACACACTCAAAAAATGTCAAACAATAAAGCTCCTGGACTGGACGGTTTTCCCGCTGAGTTCTATAAACACTTCTGGCCAACACTTTCACCTTTATTCATTAGAATGGCAGATGAATAACATATCCCACAACATATGAATACAGCACTCATCTCAGTACTACTTAAGTCAAATAAAGACCCAACATTCTGCACAAACTATCGCCCCCTATCGTTAATCAACACGGATATCAAAATCATTAGTAAAGTATTAACAATTTGAATTGAATCAATCATTTCACTTCTCATTCACCCAGATCAAACAGGATTTATTAAAGGCAGAAATACTTCAAATAATACACACCGCCTCTTCAATCTGATTAACATATCCCATCGAAACAAAACCAATACAGTTATCCTGTCATTAGATGCAGAAAAAGCGTTTGATAGAGTAAACTGGACATTCCTCATCAAAACTCTAGAAAAATTTGGCTTTGGAAAATCATTCATTCAATGGATCAAAATCCTCTACAGCACACCCACGGCAACAGTCACTACAAATGGATTAACTTCACAAAATTTCACACTCTGCAGAGGGATCAGACAAGGATGTCCACTCTCACCGTCAGTATTTGCCTTATTCATCTAAACATTAGCTGCAACAATACATCAAAATAACAGCATCACAGGCATCACAACAAACAATATAACACAAAAAGTCTCTATGCAGATGACATATTATTATTTCTACAAAATCCAAATAAATCACTCAATGAAGTTATTAAAATCATCAATGTCTACTCTAACCTTTCTGACTATTCAATAAATTGGAATAAACTATTTTACCACTGTGTCAGCATGGTTTGAATGCCACACCTCAGAACCCCCCCTTCAACTTCACTCCATTATTAAAAACAATAGAAGACGACTTAAACCGCTGGATGACGTTACCACTATCCATCATGGGCTGAATCTCTACTGTAAAGATGATGATATTACCAAAAAACAATGACCTATTCACAATGATCCCAGTCCAACCCACTGTCAAATGGTTTAACACAGTAGACACACTCATAACAAAATTCTATTGGAAAAACAAAAAGCCCAAAATAAAACTGACTACACTACAAAAATCAAAAACTCAAGGGGGGCTAGAAGCACTATTCCAGCACTATTACCTAGCCAACCAACTACAATATATTACCAAATGGATTCACAAAACCCACCATCATCACTCATGGCTGGATATAGAACAAACGGAATGTCAAGAAATAGCAATCAAGGACCTACCCTTCCTTAGCAACACTGTTAAAAAACACAACTGCTTTAAAAACACCGTAATTGCCACAACTCTGTCAGCCTGGCGGAAAGTTAATAAAATGACAAACTTCACAATGTTACCTAGCTCACATACACCCATTTGGCACAACCCAGATTTTCTCATGAAAAAATCACCCATGACAGGCACCAAATGGTTTTAAGTTGCCGGTGAGCTGATGCCACAACAAACACAAACAAATAACGTTCATGTACATTCACATACATTTCACAAACACAAATAGGATCATACACACACACACTCTTGCAAGCAAATATACACTCTTTAGAGGCAGACATACAGGTGGAAACACACTCACACAAACACACAAGGGGAGGATTATTATTATTACTATTATAATCATTTTCACATAATGAGTTATTGAAATTTCTCTCTCCCCTTATTCATTTCTATTTATTTATTTATTTACTCATTCATCTACTCATTTTTATTTTTTCCTTTATTTTCTACCAACCATCCTTTTGTTTGTTTCTACTATTATCGCTGCCACAAATCATGATTCAAATACTTCTATGCCCAAACTCACTCCACACAGCTGCTTCCCTACAACAATCATCCACCACACATCTTCTCCATGCACATGTACAGTACATCTCTCTATTTCTGTATTATTCATGTTGTTAACCTGTAACCACCCTTACCTTCCTATCTGATTGTAATTCCTGTGTCTTTGTTGTTTCAAATACATTTTTAAAAATAATAAAAATGTATAATAATAATAATTGTTATTATTGCGAGTAACTAAAGGCATGACAATATATTGTAAAATTTGATACCAAAGCTCTTTGTGGGTCCGCTTCTTTGCGACACATCCACGGGATTAAAACTTCAGAGCAACGATTTTACCAGCCCTATAGTGAAACACTAGCTACTCTTCCTAACCTTTGCTTCCCGCACATGTGGCTGGGAAACAGAGAACTATTGTGTGTATTGCTTCTGTTATAGCTGTCTTCAAAGCCTCCGAAATTCTTTACAAATCATTCCCTCTACTGGGCACCTGCCCTGGGCACCTTTCTTGAGTGAAAACACACTGAAGCCCTGGCATGTATCGCACACACATCGTTCTCTTGGCTAATGGCAGGATTGTTTTCTTCCCTAAGCGCATGCTTAACTTACATTTGTACTTACATTTTCAACATTCAGATTTGATTTGGTTGATATATTAAACGGCCAAAAAAAAAACTTCAAGAACATAAGTGTTTGACAGCTCAAAGAAAAGCGGCATTATAGCCGATGGCTACTAAGTGTAGGCTATCAGGAGTATGGAACTCACTGAAACAATGGTAACTTAATATAGACTACCACCCACCCCTCCCAAACTCTCCCACGACCAGAATGAATCACGTTTTCTCCGTGTTGCGTTTTTAGTATTACACAGATTTAAAACTATTGATGCATAAGATAGGCTAGTATAGGCTATGTGTTTGAGTTCTTAAAAAATCTTGAACTATAAAGATAGATGCCTTTTAAACTATTCACAATAGTACAAACGCCCCCTCTGTATATCCGCTACGCAGTTATTTGCTCCATATGTTCCCAGTGACGTGCTACTAAAAAACTATGTGGGCGGGTGTTAAAGTGTAGTATTTTGTCTGCCTTGAAATTTGATTCAGAAGTTTGGAGTATTGAGGGGGAAAAGTGAGCGAAAGATTGGAGAAAGGTCTGACTGCAAGTGAACATATAACGCACTGAATAATCCGCGCCTTGCTTTTGAATTCCTCGAAAAAGCTTTACAGTAAGTTCCGTTTTAGCATCATTTTCTTTTTATCTTTAACGGTCATCGTTGAAAAAACGTTTGGTGTAGCCTATGCATTGTTGGGATTCATTCCAGCGTTTCTGTTATGAGTTTTTAATTCTTTAGAAAATGTATAGGCCTACCTTTCTTTTCCGGATTATTGGTAAATGCACAATTTATTTGAGCACAGGAATGACCTAACGATAGCAAATGTATATATATTTTTTGTTTTATTGTAGAACGTATATTTTCCTACGACGTTACAAAATATAACTTGCTCACTGGGCATTTTCTTATTGCTTATTTGTATGTTTTGTGCAAATATTATCTGTTTACTTTCATGCGTGCATATACTATCAAGTGAATGCTCCCCCATTTAATGTCTATTCATTGTACATACACATGAAACTAATTTGGGACATAAGCCTTCCATTATTTTCAGTTCTGTAAAATTAAAGCTTTCACAACGTAGAAAGCAACTTTTGTTTAATTGCTGTCTATCTATTACATGGCCTGCTCGTGTCCAGTCTGTGCGATTTTCTTTGATAAATAATTAAAACAAGGGCAACACGGCTATTTATACATTCATTTTGAGCTGGCAAACGAAAGCACATGTGAACTCTGCTTTCCATAGTCCTCTGTTGCAGCTCGGGGGGTTGGACTATGTGCTCTACTTATGATGGGTTTGGATTTAGACTAAAATACCTTCTAGTTGCTTGTCGGTCCTGTAATCAGAGGAGGAGCCGCTGGGCCCGCAGTGGAACCCAAATCGAATTCCCAGATGCGCAAATCTACAGAGCATCGGGAGCTATCATTTGAACAATGGCTGACGGAATAGGCCATATAAATCAAAGCTGAATATCAATCCAAGCCTTTCACTCATTATTCAAAGTTGCATCTCGACAAATTTTTATTTCATGCAAAGAATATTTGGTGTCATTTAGTGTCATTTAAATTATTGTCTTGGAAAAGAAGTTGGAGTTGGCATACAATATACACTGGGAATCTAACCCAGATTGGTTTAAAAGCAATCAGGCTTCCTGCCGCATAATGCACCAAAATTTATATTGCAAAAAGGGGGAGACTTCGTAACAGTCAGTACCTCAAGGACAGGAATAACTTTGTTGCTAACAGACTTCATTCCTGTAACACTCTTCACACATTTATTTTGATCAGATCCTGACCTGTATATATTCGTTGTCTGATCTAGATATGAAGCGCTGTGAGAGTGTGAGAACAAACTATGAAACATCTTGTATGTGTGGCACATTGGGCCTTATTTTGCATAATTATTCTGTACTGTAGGTATTGGGACAATGACATCAGCAGGGCACCTGGCTGTCAACAATCATGAGATTAAGGAGTTTGACAGTGTGAAGGAGTCGATCAGTGATATTATCAACCAGCTGCAGGACATTGACCCTGCCCGTCTGTCCTTCTCCCCATTCCTGGACCTGGACACACAGATCTCCTTGGCTCCAGTGTCAGATAGCCCAGAATCATCAGTAGAAGAGCTGCACTCCCCTGCTCACTCTGTCCCTGGCTCTCAAAATTCCTTAGAGCCTTTGCCGACAGGGGACCATATTGACCGTAAGTGACCATGCCCTCTGGCAGATATTGAATGTATCCCACGGTTAATATTATATATATTGCATATTAAATGGCTATATATGGATAAATAAGGATATACTGGTCCAAAATAAGTGAAAATGTTCAGAAACATTATTTAGAAACAAAAAATAAAATAAAATTTGGAGACGTCTGAGATTATTTTCGCTTTTTCTCCTGGTCAGAAGGTCATTGCTGCAATAGTCGATCCTGTGATAAATTCACAGAACAACATCAGCAAAGTGCTGAGCAGCAAGGAGTGCCAGAGGACACTGTTGCTAATGACATCCCTTTAGTGGACACACTGGAGGAAATGCCCTTGGAAAACTACACCAGTACCCCACCATCAGCTCTCCAGGGTGAAGTTCCAAATGGCAGAGAAGGAGAGCAGTGGAGCGCCCTGGAGTCCACCAATCTGGACTCAACAGTAGATGAAGGCCGCCTGCTGATAAGGACCCTACCAGAATGTATCGAGATGGATATTTGGGACCAACAGGAAGACAGGGAGAGTGACGCAGTTCCAGAGGCTGCCAACAGGGGACACTGTTGCTGTAGATGCTGCCTGAGTGGCCGTGTTCCAGCTCTGTGCTCAGCTCTGGCATCCCTGCTTTGTCTCCCAGGGATTCTGTATGCACTCTACTTCTATGTACCCTTGGATGCCCCCCACTGTCCAGACTTGGTCAGCCGCCTCATTTTCACACTCCAGTGTTGTGCTGTGGCAGCAGTGCCAATCTTGCTGGGTATGTTAATATTTAAAATATTATAATGGACTAATATGTATTGTCATTGTCATTATTAGGGGCCACACCAAAAGGTGGTGTGTTGATCAGGAGGAAGAAATATGAATTATCAGTACAACATTTGGTTGAACTCAAAATTAACGTGAAAATAAATTAAAATTAGATTATGTAGTTCACAGGTTTGGAGTGTGTTAGTGTCCGTCCGGTGTTCCAGTCTTTAGTAGGTCCCTATGGGCACGGGGCAGTCAGAATTTTATGGGGAGCTCATAGTAATTTCCTCTGCTTATGTAAAAAGAATGTTGAATGAGGTGAAGGTGGAAGGAAGGTAGGGCTTGTTATGGAACTAGGTTTGAAAATCAAAGCAGCACAATGTCAGAGGACATCTTGTTGCCTAGTTACCAAGTTCAAAGGCAGTTGCACTTCACAGAATCACAATAAGATTTGAAAAATAGAAGGGTTGCTGCTCACAGAAAGGATGACGTTTTTCCCTCTGGCATCACATATTGTTGTGCTAGTGCCTGTTAGTTACGTTCAAAGCTTGAGTAAGTCATATATTTATATTTAAATTATTGAAATACAAAGAACATATTTTCTACTCAGTCAAATTGATATAGAAGGTGGTGACTGGATCTTTTAAAATGATGGGATGCTCACTATTCCTGACTATGACTAGTTATTAATAGTGCATTGTAAATGTAAAAAATCTGCATGTATACTGGAATCAAAAAAGTCTTACAGGAACCGAGTGACTGGGGACAATACAATTATTATCAAACCTTATGGCAATTTTTGTCACAATATGCCCTGCATCTTCTACATTGTTTTACATATACATCCAGTGAGATCTAATCTAAAGTGACATTGCACGTGAACGGTGCACATGACACCAGAGATGATGAACACTCTATTTTTCCTAGCAATGCTGACTGGAGCTGTGTCCCGGTTCTGCACCGCATCCCTGGATCCTGTGCAAGCATCACCCAGAGGTTCTTTCCTTCAGCAGCTATTTGTTACTGCGTCCTTGGAACAGCTGTCCCTCTATACCCTCAACCTTGTTGTTATGGCTACCTTTCTGGCACAAGACCAGCTGAAAGCAGTGCCCATCTTGGCTGGAGTCTTTGTGGGGGGGAGGTAAGAGCTGGGAGTGGGACTATTGTATTTTTTGTCAAAATGTTTTTGTTTAGCTCAGTTTAAAAAACAAGTCTGGATCTTTTTTTCTCCCTCTCTCCCTTTCTCTCAGGCTTGTTTATTGGTTCTCACTACATGTCTGCAGCTCCTGGCGTGGGTTTGGCTCGGGGCTCACCATTTTTCCACTCGTGGCCATGGTGGCTTTCAACCTCTACTGTCTGTTTGACCTTGGCTTCAGTAAGCTCTTCCCCAGAGCTGATGAGATACACTTTGCTCTGACCAGCCCCTCTCCTTGGCCATTAGAGATGCCCACGGGGTTGAGAGACACAACAGATCATTTTTTGCCCACAGACTGCTTGGACACACAAAAAGGCAGAGGATATTGTTGAGCTCTGTCCCCTGGAAACTCTGCTTGTACCAGAAATATTCCATTCCTGTGGTCTCAAGTTTTGCACAGCTGCATAAAATACCATTACTTACCACTAACATCCATGCTAGTAAACCCTAAGTGCCATTTTGTTTCTTTATAGAGTACACAGACATTTATATAGAATATTCTGGACTCGACCTACCCAAGAAAGATTTTTCTTAATTTTTAAGTCTGAATTATAGTCAAGTCAATTAACATTTGTGATCACACAAGCATGGCTGGCAACAGCAACTTTCTGTGTGTAAGGTTCTTTGGCATAAATTATACCTCAGCATAGGAATACACACTGTTCATATCCATTTATCTCAAAATATTGGGAGACAAAAACCACTGCATACATTTAAAAAATAAAAAAAAAGATTTATTTTTACATTACATCAAAATAAGATGATGAATGGAATTTGTCTGAACACAAAGCTTTTTACAAATGTTTATTTCTTATTTTTATATTTACAACAGACCAGATTTCTACCAAGGACCCCTCAAAAAGCACCAGTCTTGTGCCTTGAGCAAGCTTTATTTTGAAAGTTGTCACAACTCTCTGGAGTTTTCCAGAATGTTACTGACAGTGTTGTTCCCACTGTCCCTGACCTGATAATCACTAAACATGTTGACTGTCGCCATCTCCACTCTGTTACCCTCACTGGCGTCCGTGCTGTTGTTCACCTAGTTCCTAGCTGTGATGTAGGGTACGATGAGTGCGCTCACCATCCATGTAGACCAGCAGCAGACCTCCCTGGAGAATGCCAAGTATAGCTGCTGCCTGCTCCATCCAATCTATTACCTTGCGCCGGTGGTCCCATGGGTAGAAGGAGAAGCTACTCAGGAAAGGCTCAAAAGTGGAATCCGGTGGGCAGTCCAGACAACTGTTCTTCCCCTCACCAGAGCAAGTTTGGCAGGTATGATGGCATGGTAGGCACCTCCGATCAGACTCGGTGCTGTTACTATCCCACTCATAGTAATGAGAGGGACAGGATGTAAAACAGATGGCCACAAACATGTACAAGGAATAGGCACACTTGAGTATAAAAAGAGAAACAATGAAAAGGAAAAATTATGCTCTTATTTTTGTTACATGTGTTGTTATACATTTCAATGTCATATTGTGATAAAACATTTATTCCTCCAAAATGAAATTTGTATTATTTATTGTGGTTGTTATTATTTATTGTGGTTGTGTTTAATCACTTGCAGGAATTGTTAATCAGCCTCATTTTAATTAAATTAGCAAAACTCTTTTATTAGACTGTGAGCCAGTGGCAGATACTGTTTATGACAAGTAGCTAATGCATTTAGAAGATGTTAAAATTTGCACAAAACAAAATCATTATAACTTGCATTCATACATACTGAATTACACAATAAATTTTTTTATCATTGGGAGACAAATAGATTCAGGTTTCCCATCACTATACAGCTCAGTATGGTGCATATGATAGTAGTGTAGAACCTCAGAGATATGACATCAGTTACAGACCAACTAGCCAACCTAACCCAGAGGTATGCAAATGGACATAGGTACATTTCACAGCCACCTTTCATAAGAAGTAGTACTATCCAAATTTCGCAAGGATCATCATCTTATCTCTATTGCTACATAATACAATTTAACAGTATTTCATATAAATAAGGGCCAGATGAAAATAAAAAGTTAGCAAAAGAGGCCAAAAATAACTGAAAGGATATGTATCACGTATTAGCCGGTCACTGAAAAGGTGTATCATTTAGAAAGCTGATTCATGTTTATTAATATTTGAAAGGGGTTCCCAATTACTGCTGGTTTGATTATTAGTGTATAAACTTAAACTAAGGTTTATACAAAATTAGAGTAGATTAGTTAAGAAATTAATGTATCTATTCTAATCCAAAAGCAATACAAATGCCTAAAACTGTGTATTTTGATGTCACCTTCAAATTGACGAACATTTCAGTTCCTTTGTACCGCAGACCCTCATATTTCTGAGGTTCTAAAATGTATTCATCCCCTTAGGAGTAGTTGCATGCTTTATTGTAAGGTATGACGACATGTACCTTTACAGGCCCCATCAGAGCTTAGAATTTCACATCACTTAACCACTGTTCCCTCCATGCGCCATTCTATCACACGTTCCTCCTTCCCATGCAGAACTACTTGGAAATGGGTCAAGAATCCTGGGGAAATATGGAAAGTTATGCGAGTACATTACTTTCCATGTGCGGATAAAACCATGGCTGCTATGACAACGGTGGGGTTCTTTTTACATTGGCCAAAATTATCCACACATAGCTCATGATTTGCAAAAGTTGATTTCTTCCTTTTTTTTGCTTGCAAAAAACCAGTGCAAATCCTCTGTTTCGGAGCAACATTTAACTCTATTGGATGGATCTCCCTTGTTTTCTATTTGGAGTGTCCATAGGCCACCGGGGTCCTCATCCCAGCTATGTGTGCTTATGAAGACACAGTCATTATATCCCCTTGGAGACACATCATAAGGTCTAAAGCCAAAAAACATTGGAAAGGAAATACCTACTCTATTTCCTCCATCTCTGATGCTACAAAAGTTTGCAGTTACATACAGTCAAATAAGATATCAGCGTAATCAGCTGGTTTTGTTGTCTCATTTGATGACCTAGCTTCTTATCCAAAAGAATGTTAACATACATATGCATACCTTTATATTAGGCCTAATTTTTCTTAATCGCATCTGTTCTTTTTTTTAATGAGATCACATACAATATAGTGCCAAACATTACTGTTTATCCTATATTTTAAAAGGCAAAGTTATGGAACTACATTGTGAGCATTCCCTGATGGTGACCAGCACAGAGCAGGTTCCCAGCGGACTGGTGAGGATAATTGACAGGGCTCCACGCTTAGTGTACGTCAGTGTGAGTCGTGTCTGGATATGTTCCAGAGACCGAATCCAGTTTTTAGTCCTCGGACAGGCTGTCTCGTTCCACTTTAGTATCAGCTTCCCACGAAGCTCACTACAAGACAGACAGCAAATCAGATGCTTCGGGGTGGCAGATCAAATAAGATTATTATGGAATTCATATCCATAAGCTGAAGACCCATCTTTAATTTGGAAATATTTGTAACAGCAATAAACTGCTAGAATTATTGTCAACAAATATTTACATTGTCATACTGCTTTTCATACACAATATTTTTGAGGCTAGTTTTAAAAACCATATCAAAAAAATTATCAACTTCCCCCTTAAAAAACACTATTATTTATTTTACTGGGGGCTGGTGATGACATCAGTTAGGCACTTCCTCTGAGGTTGCACTGGATCCAATTTTCTGGCCAGATCAACCAGCCTTGCAGCAGCCAGCAGCCCATACCCATAGTAATGGCAAGCTGATACAACACACGAGACAGAATAACGTCATAAAACAGAAAAAACAGTATATGCTATCCTTCCCTGCCCCTAAACTCACCAGGTCTTCCTACCACATTGGTGCGCCAGTCCTTTGTTCTAAGACCAGCTGGTCTAGATGCCCGCACTATGATGTGCTGCACATCACGCCAAGTCAGTACTGGGCTGTGGAAATGGCCAGTGTATTTCAGTACTTTCAGCTCTCATTGGTAAGCCAAGTTTTAAAGGAAAAACAAAGTGGTTACTGTACACTTATAATTACAGGGAAGTTGTTACTTTGTCTCTAAAACCAGTGCAATGATCCCAGTAGCCAGAGAAACAGATGCAGAGGTTCCTGTATAATCAGAAGTGCAAGAGTGCAGCACGTCTGTGGTGACCTGGGAAACGGGAGGATCAGGGTCAAAGAATATTTACGTTCTTTTATTTACCTCAGGGACCGCTTGTAAAACTTCTGATGGAGAAACACAACTACACAAATCGCACACCAAATCATGCACGGTGTATGTACCTGGGTCTTGTGGCGGGTCTTACAATTTTGCGGTGATGCCAGCTTCCTCCACTAAGTTTTTGTTATAATGGCAGGGCAGGGCTCACTGTAATAGGGCACAGTTCCTCTCTCTGTGGCACTGCTAACAGATAGCGTATACTACTGAAATAGCCATCACATTTTTAAGTTATCAAAGTTGGTGCCACCATTCTCCGAGGCACACACATAAATAGAACCCAAGCCGCTACGTCCCTGCAGAATGAAATTTAATCACCAAGTCATTTTTAGTTACTGGAAAAATGGATGGATATAAACAATTATATACAGTGTAATGGTGTTTAGTTACAACATAAAAAATGAAAATCAGTGTTCAGGATGAATTGTTTGTGTTATTATTTGTTGTAAAATACAACGTGACAATTTGCCTCACATATTGTGACAACTTGCTTCGTCATGAGGCTAGTTGTCACAATGCATACTCTGTATTTGATCATTGTTATTTCTATATTAAAGTGAGGATTAATAATCTAAAAAGTAAACATTTATTTATATTGATATGAAAAACAAGTACCTGCGATGTACTGTGACTGAAAAATGTAAGTGTGAACCAAAAGTGTGCCAAGATGCCCTGGTTTCCCCTACAATCATGGTGGGGGAAATCAAAATCCAGAAACCATTGCTCGCTAAAGAGAGGATCGTTGGGTGGCATTGAATGTCGTCTCTTTCGAGGCTTCGCGAACCACAAGACCTGATTAGGGAACAAAAAATTAACGTCAAACTGGAATTAGTGTAAGGAAGGGTTGTTGTAGCATAGCGAATAACTCCGAAATCACCAAACCGAAGAGAGATGCTACCATTATTACCTTAGAATCCCCTCTCAGTCGTAGGTTGTGTGAACGATGAGCTTGGAACTACTGTTCTGCTACCCATCTTTTCTTCAAATATGGTAGGCGAGTAGACTAGTCGCCATCTGCAAATATCTAAAATGCATTCCTGCGATTAGTAGCTAAGGCATATAGGCTAGAGCTAAATATTTCTGATATGGAAGATGCCATTTCATTGTAAAGTTATTAGCTGACTACGTGTTACCTTCCCTAAATAGAAGAACCCATATGATCCTCTCAATGTGTAAAGACGTGCTGCTCAAATGCACTGCCCAGCTGTTAGTGTAGATGTGGTCTCCGAGACAAATGGTTGCGCACAGGGCACACCATACACCAAACCATTTTCATGATGGCTGTAAGGGTATTGTATTTTTATAATGTTAACTAATTAATGTTAACTAATTACGGTCAACTGTTTCATTTTGTAGACACACAAATCCAGGAAGCGTTTTCCTGTAAAGAACGTTCAAAAACAAGAGCGTGCTTAACTTAACTAACGGGGTCATAACTGGAACAAGGAGTAGCTGGCAAATGCTTTTGTAAATAGCCTATTGTGGAACTTCAACATCGCTTATACATACATAATTGAGTCAGGTTTATTTAAATAAGAACACTTGTAGCCTAAATATCTATCTTTAAATGACACTGACTATGTCCCTGTGTGGTAAAATGATTAAATCAACGAATACAAAATAAATAATAATAAGAGGAATACTAAGGCTACCTTTGATTTTCTTACCTTATTTACTTGCTTGGTCTCATACCTATTGTTGCAGTTTCCACAGGCATGTGCGAACATTATACCTCGTGTGCATAGTTTTATGCTTTCTCATTATAGCTGTGTAATTTGAGGAATAGCCTATGCTTGAACAGTGGTTGTTAAATGAGTTGCAAGATCAGCTGTGTTACTGTTGACTGATGGTATAATTAAATTCAAATCCCTTCAGTTGTAGCAGTAGGAAACTACACATACAGGTGCAGCTCAAAAAATTTGAATATCGTGAAAAAGTTCAATATTTTTTGTCACTCATGTCAGAAAGTGAAACTCATATATTATATAGATTCATTACACATAGAGTGAAATATTTAAAGCCTTTATTTCTTGTCATTTTGATGATTATGGCTTACAGCTAATGAAAACCCAAATTCAGTGTCTCAGAAAATTAGAATATTACATAAGATCAATAAAAAAGGATATTTTAAACAGAAATGTCAGCCTTCTGAACCGTATGTTCATTTCTATGCACTCAATACTTGGTTGGGGCTCCTTTTGCATGAATTACTATCAATGTGGCGTGGCATGGAGGCGATCAGCATGTGGCACTGCTGAGGTGTAATGGAAGCCCAGGTTGCATTGATAGCGGCCTTCAGGTCGTCTGTATTGTTGGGTCTGGTGTCTCTCATCTTCCTCTTGACAATACCCCATAGATTCTCTATGGGGTTCAGGTCAGGCGAGTTTGCTGGCCAATCAAGCACAGTAATACCATGGTCATTGAACCCGCTTTTGGTACTTTTGGCAGTGTGGGCAGGTGCCAAGTCCTGCTGGAAAATGAAATCAGCATCTCCATAAAGCTTGTCAGCAGAAGGAAGCATGAAGTGCTCTAAAATTTCCTGGTAGATGGCTGCGTTGACTGTGGACTTCAGAAAACACAGTGGACATGGCACCCCAAATCATCACTGACTGTGGAAACTTCACACTGGACTTCAAGCAACGTGGATTCTGTGCCTCTCCACTCTTCCTCCAGACTCTGGGACCTTGATTTCCAAATGAAATGCAAAATTTACTTTCATCTGAAGAGAGGACTTTGGACCACTGAACAACAGTCCAGTTATTTTTCTCCTTAGCCCAGGTAAGACGCTTCTGACGTTGTCTCTGGTTCAGGAGTGGCTTGACACGAGGAATGCGACATTTGTAGCCCATGTCCTGGATTCGTCTGTGCGTGGTGGCTCTTGATGCACTGACTCCAGCTTCAGTCCACTCCTTGTGAAGCTCCCCCAAATTCTTGAATGGATTTTGCTTGACAATCCTCTCAAGGTTGCGGTTATCCCTGTTGCTTGTGCACCTTTTCCTACCACACTTTTTCCTTCCACTCAACTTTCTATGAATATGCTTGGATACAGCACTCTGTGAACAACCAGCTTCTTTAGCAATGACCTTTTGTGGCTTACCCTCCTTGTGGAGGGTGTCAATGACTGTCTTCTGGACATCTGTCAAGTCAGCAGTCTTCCCCATGATTGTGTAGCCTACTGAACCAGACTGAGAGACCATTTAAAGGCTCAGGAAACTTTTGCAGGTGTTTTGAGTTAATTAGCTAATTAGAGTGTGACACCATGAGTTTCCAATATTGAACATTTTCACAATATTCAAATTTTCTGAGACACTGAATTTGGGTTTTCATGAGCTGTAAGCCATAATCATCAAAATTACAAGAAATAAAGGCTTGAAATATTTCACTCTATGTGTAATAAATCTATATAATATATGAGTTTCACTTTCTGAAATGAGTGACAAGAAATATTGAACTTTTTCACGATATTCTAATTTTTTGAGCTGCACCTGTACAGGCCCGAGTGCACATTGGGCCTCATTCATGAAATGTGAGCTGAACGAATTTGCACGTAAATCATTTGTATTACAAATTCTGCCCTTATTTTGGCATTCATCAATGTTTTCGTATCTGAGATTTAATCGGACGTACGAACAAATTTTACACCTACTCAAGAGCACACGTACCGCATTCATAAATTCAGAATGCCGGTAAATGTAGCTTCTGAGTGATAATTAGAATATTAATTTATTTTTATTTTCTGTTAAATTCACAAGACTAAACGTAGCCTTTGAAATACACTGTTATGTTCTGAGTTCTGTCTTTTTATTTTTTCATTCATGTATTTATTATTTTCCTTATATATCATTGCATCCCCCTCTGTTCGTGGGTTGTCTGGGTCTCATCTGTCTGTCTTTGTTTCGTGTTCCCCGAGATTCCACTGCCTGTCTTTGTCATTGCACTATTCGGGTGATTTTGGTACATTCGGGTTTCCTCTGTATTTCGTATCTCGATTTCTTCCTTCCGACTTAATTCATATTTATATATTATACTAACATATTAATCGTACCAACTGTTAGATTAGATTAGATTTAATACTAACCTACTAACAAACTAACATGTACATAATACTAAACAACTAATTTACTAACATTAGGGATTTAGAATTCTCAACTAATATTACTAATTACCAATTTATCTTGAGTTTCTACCTGCAGCTGTCATTCTCCCTCCTATCCCAGTATCTATCTGTGATTTTGCATTCTCTGCACGTGTCCACTTCCGCGTTCCTCCCCTTGGCGCTGTGCACGTGTTACCTGTTAACTCTGGGTCTATTGTTATCATTGTGTTTACGTGAGAGCCAGTCCGTGTTTTACATTGTTATTGGTCCTTGTTACCCTCATTGTTCCCACCTGTGAGCTATCTCCCCTCCCTGCCTCTGCACACTTTATTCCCATTATGTCTGTCTCCCTCTGTGTATTTGTAGTATACAAAACTACTCCCGTAGGAATAGCCACTAAAGTGGAAAAACTCAGCGAAACAAAAAGAAAGAAATACCTCTTGCTCTAGATCCTAGATAGAGCACGGACAGAGGTATAAACAACAGAAAAGGCTAAAGAATAGCGACCAAATATAATAGGGTGAAATAAACTGTTAGGCTTGAGTGAAAAGGAGACCAGAGAGTGGAAAATAGAAAAAACGAATAGACCTCTCGCTTTCAATAGGGAAAGCAGTGATAAGAGAGGTAACTGAGGTACACCTCCAAAGAAGGGAAACAAAAAGGCAGAACTAGCAAAAACCTAACTAATACGCTAAACGGGATTTCCTGCTTTGCTTATTTGAAACAACAAGAAAAGCAGTGTCCCAAGTCCTATACCTTACCGGCTAAGTAAAGTCGCTGAAATAACTGAGCACCAGAAACAGAAAACACAGATCTTATAAAAGCCGGCAGGTAATAGGGGACAGGTGTGTGAAATTAGGGAAAGAACAAATGAAGACCCGGAACGGAAGATGAAACAACACGACAAGAGCGCCCTCATGCCGCTCCGAGGAGGAACGACCACACAAATTGGAAAGCAGTTGTCATGAAACCATGACAACTCTGTTGAAAAACAAAATGGCTGAAACCTTGCTCCTCTGTCTGTATTTATTATTCTAAGATGTTTTCGTTCGGGACGTTTCTGGGTGTGGCGGTCTTTTCTGTGTGGGGAGGGGTGGGTGTGGCTACAGAGCCACAAGCTTGCAAACGGGTTTAATACAGTTATTGTCATGGTTTGGCAGCCTTCTCCTTATCTCTACGGACGCTGCGAGAGGACGCTCTTGCTGTGCTTTTTCGCCACCTGTGCCTTGTTTTCTCTGCTACCTGGCAATTATCGCGCGCACCTGTTTCAGGTTTCCTGCTGGCTATATAAGCACAGTGCCTTCTTCGTTCGGGGCTTCTGTGTTGTCATTATACACTGCCACAAAGCCGGTATCGGTTGTGAGAGACTGAGGTGGCCACTTTGCATCATCGCTCTGCTTTGGTGTAACACGGGACTTGCCTGTTAGTGCTTTGAGTTTCCTTGTAGGATTTATTTTCCTCTTTTGCACTTTCTGTTCCCAGTTCTGTTTTCCTGTTTTGGTTTTGCTGAGACTGTTTTTTCTTTACCGTTTTCTCTACCTCTCTTTTTAGTTCCCTCTCGTATTGAAGGCGAGAGGTTTCTCTCCTTTTGCTTCTACTACTGCTTCTAGTTTTTCGCCCTACTATTTTGGGTCGCTATTATTTATTTTCTGTTTTTCTTACCTCCGTTTAGTTCTCTTTCTTATTGAGTCGGAGGTATTTTCTGCCTGTAATCTGCTCGAGTCTCAAATCTCGCCATATTTTCTGGGTTGTTTTTCTTTGGCTTTACACCAGGAGTTTTTGTCCCCATCCTTTGTGTTTTCCTTCCCTGTCGTAGACACGGTTCCGCTTTAGTGGTATTCCACTCTCTGGTTTACTTTTACATTCCCCGTTGTTGCATCTGGTCCTCTGAACCCGACTCCCCTTATAGTTATAGGCCTATGAAATAAAATAATTCTTCTGTTAACTCTGGGTCTATTGTTATAAGCACTTTGAGCTGCATTCAGTTGTATGAAAGGTGCTATATAAATAAAATACTTACTTACTTACTTACTTACTTCTGATTTTCGCAACCTGGTTTAATTTCTGTCCGCATGATTACAGCTTCTTCTGAGTGTTTTTTAATGATCGCGGGAGCTTGATGTTGGAGCCTCTTGTACCAGGAAAACAGTAGGCTACATGTTAAAATTCTGGAAACCACTGGCTGCATTTACATTGCAAACACAGAATCCCCAATTACACCTGTGTTCGTCGGAGACTGCAATAACGATGAGCCAGATGCTTAGCAGACACTTTTATCCAAAACGACATAGCCTACAGTATATGAATGCATACATTATGAAGCAGGGGACAATGTTGGGGAATTGAGGACTTCAAAACGATTTCAAAAGTGTTATAAAACTGCCAAATTACTGTTACCATCCATATAGAACAATACATGTTGCTAAAAATGTTATTTTCATTTTATCTTCGCTTGACATTTTTTGCGTGTTTCTTGCCCGTACTATACAATCTCTACCTCAACAGAGGATAGTGGGCAGGGTTTAGAACAGAGAAGGATACTTTTTTGATTGTAAACACAGGACCACAGGAAGGCTAAAAATCCTGCATCGTGCACCTTTAAGTCAACACATTTTGTGTTACTTTCAACGGTCTCCCTTTGTAACACAAAATGTTTTGTAACATAAATTGTGTATTTGTAACACAAAAGTATACTTGACACAAAATGTGTTGAAAGTAACACAAAATGCATTGTCCTTAAGTATACATGGAGGTGTGTGCATATTTCCATATAATTCCTTTTTGAGAGTGCAAGTACCATTGTAACTGTTATGTTCACACAGGGTTACTCCTCTTCCTTTGTCTCTTTGTCAATTGCCAGGGTTTATTTTAAGTCTATGAAAGATGTAATACAGATGCTTTGCTTGGCTCTCAGAGAGAAATGCCCTGTTGTGGCTGCCAAATCTTCTGCATTGCCAAGCAGCAAGAGGGATTACTCCTTCACTAGTTTGAATGATCTGTTGAACTGGGAAGACAGGATAAGGTGCCTGGTTCTTTAAGCTGCATTGACTTAGATGGCATTGTGTTGATGGGCACCCTTTTCTTCCGCAATTGAACAATATAATTTCAAAATATATGGGCAGTGATCATGTGTCAAAGCCTGCTTAAGCAATTGGTGTTTAATATAACAGAACTCCCTATGGCTGACATCATTCAGCCTGGGGTGTTGTGCGGCAGTGCTAATGCACAAGACAGCACTGCACTAATGTACTGCCTCGATTTGGTGTTCAGTAGTCTCAACGCCAGACCCATGAGAGTTCTTACGCTGATACACTATGTAAGCTACACTAACTAAGTTAATGCATTTCTGCATGCGGAGCACAGCGATTCTACGTAATATTCAGAGTCCGGAGAGAGACTAGATGTTCAATCCAAAACAAGCTGATGACATAATTGTTGCTGGGACACTGACCGGTAATTTGTCCCCTAGCCTTTGAAATATATCTCTTGTGCTCAGTGGCACTAGTCAGAGTAGTAATAGTTTAATAGCTGAAGCACTCTAGACCTGAGAGTTTTGTACAGGTGGGAATTGCATTGCACCCTTGAGAAAGGTACATTACCTGAATTATTGTAGTAAGAATCCAAATGAATAATACGTAAAAATAACATTGCAAGCCTTTTAGAAATCTCCCTACATACAAGTGTTAACAAAAAATAATGAATAAACATACTGGTTCTACAAAAACTTCTACTGTCTATTATTATAAGGAGGTAAAACCTTGATCACCAAATGTATAATTTTTGGCTTAGACAAGGTGGACTAACCAGTTCAAAGTCCTCTGTATGTGTGGATCTATGTTATGCTGTATGTGTCATGGTTTGTGGGTTTTTCTTTTCTTTTCCGTTGCGGTTCTCGTCCTTATTTCCCGATTGAGAATCTATCGTAATTTTTTCACGTTCCGTTCCAGGGTTTTGCTTTTCACCTGTGCCTCTACCTGCAGGGTATGTACATTCCTCACTTCCGCTTCCCTGGTGCTTCTTTGTCATTCGACATTGCATGGAGCCAGGTATAGCCAGGTACTAGCGACTTTGTGATATTAAATGCTGTTTATGTTCACGGGGGACTTGCTATTAGCTTTTAGTTCAGGTATAGGTATTATTCCTCCTGTTAGCGTTTTGTGTTTTTATTCTTTGCTGTTCTCTCTGAGACAGTTTTATTCTCTCTGAGACACAAAAAATAGGGCAAACTCGAATAGAACGAGTAAAACACAAATCTAAATCTCCCAAACTCACTACTAGAGCCAGTAATAGAAGATTAGAAAAAACTAAAAAAACACCTTCGGAGCGTAACTGTAAACGTCCGATAAAAGGTGAAACAAAACAAAACCACCAAAAGAAAAAACTGTCTCGTAGAGAACAGCTCGGAAATAAATAGCGCAGAACGCTAACAGGAGGAAACACAATCCTATACCTGAATAAGCTAAAAGCAAGTCCCTCGTGAACATAACAAAGTTAATATCAGGAGGTCACTTAAACCTGGCTATACCTGGCTCAATGTACAAATGAATGACAAAAAAGCACCGGGGAAGTGGAAGTAAGAAACTTAAATAACCCGCCGGTAAAAGCACAGGTGAAACGAATAACAAGCACAGGAAAGCAAAACCCAGGACCGGAACGTGGAAAAAATCCGATAAATTCTCAATCGGGAAAACAGGACGAGAATTGTATTGGAAAAGGAAACAATAATCCACAAACCATGACAGGACCCCCCCTCTAAGAGACGACCCCAGATGATCCCTCAAACCGCTTGCTCCGAAACTTCTTGATAAGTTTGAGATCCAAGATAATACTGGACGGAACCCAACACCACTCCCCTGGGCGACAGCACTCCAAGTCAACTAAAAACTGCCAAGCCCTACCTACCTGTCTCGCCGCTAAAATGCAGCGGGCAGTATAAACCGGACCTCCCTTCACGATCCCAGGAGAGGGAGGAGGTCTCTCCGTGGGAGACAAAGGACTGGTCAGTAACCATTTTAATTGAGACATGTGAAACGTAGGGTGAATCTGCATAGAACGTAGCAATTGAAGACGTACCGTCACCGGGTCGATCATACGAATGATTCTGAATGGTCCCAGGTAACGCAGGGCCAGTTTGCGTGATTCAACGCACAGGGGCAGATCTTGCGATGAGAACCAGACTCGCTGACCCACCCAATAAGAGAGGCTGTCCGGCGATGTCTGTCGGGCATGGGTAAAGGGCATAATAACCCAGAAGGTGGGAGTCGAGAACCCTTGTCCCGGACACAGACAGAACAAGCAGCGAAAAATCTGCGCACCTCCCTCTTCATACCCGGCCACCAAAAGCGTCTAGAGAGAAATTCCCTGGTGCGGCGAGCGCCAGGATGCATCGCTAACTGTGAGGAATGACCCCACTGAAGCACCCGTAACCTCACCTCGATAGGCACAAAAAGGCAACCGGCGGGACCCCCACCCGGACCCGGGTCAAGTAGCAACGCCTGTTGAACCGCCACCTCAACCTCCCACAACCTAGGAGCAACTATCTGGGGACTGAACCTCTTCTTGAGCTCCTCAAAAGCAGACTCAGCTGGGATGTTGAGTGGCAAAGGAAACTCAAGCGTCCCTGCAATTCCAGTCACCTCCCTCTGAGTGGGCGAATCAGGGGGAGAATACCGCTGAATGTCAGAGTCGGAGAGCTCATCAGTAGAGACCTCCATCCAACTGGAACTCTTGGCAGCTAAAGAGTCCTCCTCCAAAGTCTCGCCACCAACCCCGGAACACGAGACAGGCTCCTCCCGACTGGCCGAGGAGGCAACCTCCTCCAGTTCAAAATCGGAATCAGAATCATTAACACATTCCTCAGACAAAAAGAAAGGAATGAGGTGACCCTGAGAGGTACATAAATGACCCCATTAACTAATGATGAGCTTATCCCCTCCCCACCTAATATGGGGATAATGCTTAATTAGCCAATTGTGACCCAACACCAGAGGACAAATGGGGGAATCGACCAACAGAAGCTGAAGGCTCTCAGTATGAGTCTGCTGAAGAGTCGACATAGTGAGAACAGTAGTAATCTCCTTAATGGAGCCTGAACCTAACGGACAACTATCGAGAGCAGTAACCAAATGAGACTGATCAAGGCGCTGGACTGGTATATTATTCTTTTTGGCCCACCGGGCATAAATAAAACTCTCTCCGGCCCCAGAATCTATAAAGGCGTCGACCAGAAGGGAGAGCTCCCCCCAAGAAAGTCCCGCTAGAAGCCCCGATTCCTCTAGCGAGAACCCCCTTTTGCCTTAAGTTTGGTACACTGACTCTCTAAGTTTGGAACGTGACCATTCCTTTTGCAGTAACAGCACCACTCGTTTTTAGAAGCGGTGTCACTGGAATAGGCTCGTCAGTACTGTGCACAGGGTTTTTAACTACAGAGAGAGAGGGCTCCGTAAACGGAGTAAAAGAAAACCTCCTCCGCGGTCTTTTCTCTGTTCTCGCCGACTTAAATGGTCCCGGAGACGATTGTCGATCTGAATAGCGTCAGAACGCTAACAGGAGGAAACACAATCCTATATCTGAATAAGCTAAAAGCAAGTCCCTCATGAACATAACAAAGTTAATATCAGGAGGTCGCTTAAACCTGGCTATACCTGGCTCAATGTACAAATGAATGACAAAGAAGCACCGGGAAAGCAGAAGTAAGGAACTTAAATACCCCGCCGGTAAAAGCACAGGTGAAACGAATAATGAGCACAGGAAAGCAAAACCCAGGAATCAGATAGATTCTCAATCGGGAAAACAGGATGAGAATCGCATCAGAAAAGGAAACAATAACCCACAAACCATGACATATGCGACCAAATTAAAAATGTATACTTTATTCTATATATAAATGCAGGGGTGCCAATAATTGTGGCCAATGTGGTTTTGTTCAAAATAATTATTTCTTTTTTCTCATTTTTTCAGTGTGAGATTAAGCTAATTCACCAAATGGTAAATTTTTTCTAAGCCTTTTTACTCATCTTTACCAGGGGTGCCATCAAATTTGAGCACATCTGTATATGGTTAATAGTTAATACTTTCCTCAATGCACAACATATCAAGTCTATATGTATGGCTTTGGTTTCAATGTAGTATGTCTGCCCTCTGGTGGAACCCATATATTGTTTTCAGCTGCTGTACCAACCGAGATAGCCTCAACCACTGCCTATTAAAAGCTGAGAGTAGATTGAACCAGTGGCCATACATGTTCATTTTAATTGTACATGTTAATGCATGTTAATTGTCGTTTTGCCAAATACTTTCACTGAAATTACTTTTAAAGTAAAAGTAACAGCAGTTTGTTGGTGTCAGTTTTGATCCAACAGCTGCTTCTATTTTTGTTATGCAGCTGCTGTTTTAATGGTTGGAAGTGTATTCATCTCAGCTGTCAAGCCATGTCTGCTTTAATGTTTGTATCATGTTGCTCTCTTCAGTAATATATTTGTTAAAACTCCAGATGTGGAATTTATTTTTCTTATCTCACTTTTGTTGTAAAATTACAAATAATTTATTAACATTAAACTCAATGTCTATACTTTGGTATTTATGTATTTTCTTGTCAGTGCATTAACTTCTTGGACCAAATTTCCTCAATACTCAGCAAATTTTCACATAAAACCAACAGTATCTATTTGGTGATGTAGTTGTGTGTCTTATATTTGGTCATGTGTATTTTTGCACTGCAATGCCAACCTAGAGCAGACTGGTGAATAAACTGTGAGTACAGCACACTCTGTTGGGAAGAAATATACACATGCTATTATTGAATTCAGTGCTTGGTTTGCTGTGTTTAAATGGCTTGACCACATCAAGCATTTTCTTGGTGAATTTTGTACTCCATAGATTTTTTTTACAATTTGAGAAAAACTATCATTGGCTTTTCAGTATGATAAGCATGACCAATGGAAAAACATTATCTGGGTTGATCATATGTGATTGGTGACTATTCAATATAGTCAACAGTGGTTTGTGGTTGCCTTTAAAATACAAAATCAATACACCATATATATCTATCTGAACCTTTGATCATATGCACATGCCATAGTATGTTGTCTGTTAACGATATAAACTGTAAAAAAATGTTTTTAATATATACAGGATTTCTAGGGACAGGATTTACATGAGCTTCCTTTCACATAAAAAATAACTGGCTGCAATTGTTCTGAAAATTTACTTAAGAGATTAACGGTTGGCAAGATACAAGTATATTTTCATAAAGAGAAAGAACCGCTCGATTGATATAGGTAATTTATTTGTCATATATTACAGCGTAACATCCACATTAGTAGTGTAAATACCAGACAATACATTTGACTTCATGCTTACCATATAGTCTCATAGTGGGTTAGACCAAATTTAAGTATGTGGAAATGCAGTACCATTTTTCATACCTAGACTAGATATAACACTAGATATATAGTCACTTCACTACGCTCAAGTTTTGTAAAATATAAAGGGCTTATTAAGACTTTGTTAAGCCAAAGGATCACTGGGTGCATTGTGAAAATCTAGATAAGAGAAAGTCAGTACAGCTTATTGTGGCTCAGACATTTGGGTGGCACAGGCACTAGATAGCAGTTATCAAACTGGTAGATGGAAGGGGGAAAGGGGACTATGTCCCTGTAAGGCAACATTGTGTCTTCATCCTTATGCCTTAATGACTGTGGGAGTAATCATCTTGTGGAAGGCATAGTATTTACACTCAGATGGGGGAATAATGTCCAGTAAGGTGGTGCTAATCTTCTCCTTCTTGAAGCCAGCCTCGATGAGTTGAGGCACCTGAGTCTCCTGGAATAGAAAGAGTAACACAAAATCCAGGTATATCACATGTGCTGCAGCCCAGTGTAGGTCACTCTATGAAATTGTGACTGTTTATGTGTTATAAAAAGCAAAAAATATATTAGAAAATAGATAATTTACTGTAGTTCCATTAAGAGAAAAAAAGATTTCAGTGTCAGGACTGATTGAACATGGGACTGTATTGAGAACAAATAAAAAGAAGGAAGGTTGGCGTGTTTGGTGGCTACTGGTGAGCATACTGCTGAGTATGGAATGTGGAAGATGTACCTGAAACATGGTGTCAATGTTGTCGTATTTAGCCTTCAGAAACTCGCCCCAAGATGTCAAGTTGCAGTAGGTCAGAACTCCATTGGGTTTCAGTAGCCTGTTGGCATGGGCCTAAAAAGGTTGCATCGGGTACAGCTCTTAGTTAAAACAGAAAACCATATTTAATGAGTATATTGGAAATGGATCACATGCCCCTTGAAAAAGCTTCTGTTCAATATGCAGAGTACCATAATAGCCAGCAGTGCATTGATTCCATGTTTATAAATATGCTCATTGGAGATGGTACACAGGGTGATGTGTATTTCTGGAATAACTTCAAACTTGGGAAAAAATAAAGCAAGATGTGTTGCAGGTCAGTGTGGTAAAAAAAATGTCCACCATCCATGCGTGGAATACTGCTGAAATACCTTTGGGTTGTATTTTCCTTGTTTACTGGTACAAAACCCCCAAAGTGGTAAGACGTTGTCCTGTGCGTGCTGATGCGGCATGGTTCTGTCATTTAATTCCCTTAGCATTTTCCTTAGTCATCTGACTCACAATATATGCCACTGGTCCCTTTAAATATAGTACTTATAGTTCATATATATAATTTCTATATCTTGTGTCAAGCTTGGCCGGATAAAAACTTACCTTACTGGATTAGAAAATCTTTGCTCCTCTGTGTCAAAAGTGACACTCGAAAATTGTTACTGTATGTTTTTTACATTTTAGAAATGGATCTGTAATATGACTGTTGTACAATTGTGTTTAAGGAATTACCTTGATGAAGTTGAACTGATGTGTGTGCCAAGTGTCTTCCGACAGAGGATAGGTATCATACAGAATGCCTACCGAAAGACAGCCATAGATCAACATGTTGTTTAAATGCAATAGTGAGGCAGAATGCTCTTCAAAGCATGAAACACTGTCATTAAGGTAATATTATTTAAAAATAAATGGTAGCTCATAGTATTGCAGAGGGAAATAGTGCTTTAGAAGCCTTACCATCAAAGTGTCCATCAGGCAGGGTTGGCACAACCTCTTCCCATAAGCCTTTAAGAGGAACTACCTACAAACGGCAAATTATTTAAGAAGTCAAACCATTTTTTTCCATGTTTCAAAATTAATGACAAAAGGATTGTCGGTGTGAAACCTCAAATATAAGTGGAAACATGGCTCAATAATACTCACTTTGTGTGGCTGTATCTTGGCCCACTCTTGCAGCCTTTGGAAAACGCCATCATTGCACTCAATTATCCAATGCTCTTCAATAGGAAAAGACTCAATCTTGGTCGCAGCGATAGCCATTCCAAACCCTATCTCAAGAACCCGGCCCCCTGTAACAAACAGCAGAAGGAGTTTCTCTAGATTTCCTTATTCTCAGAATTTGCTTGCCCAAAGTACTTTAATGCAGTCTCATGCAGTTTATTGTACTTTCTCAGTCTATTTCAATACAACATTCTTGAGTTGATATTTTGTAACATTGTGAAAAACCTGTGAGGTTTACAAAAGCCCTAAAACGTAAGTTAAATCTCACTTGAAAAGTTGGTGAGAATGAAGCAGGTTGCATGTGAACTCTATGGAGTTCCAGCCTTTCAGAGTGGTGTAAAAATAGCCCAAGCTGGCAGGACTGAACATATGGGAATGCTTGGATTTCTACTGCCTCCTGTTACTGCCAACTGTGAAACTAAAAAGTTATTTAGACTACCAGTCACACTGCAAAGAGTACAATCTGTCAGATACTCACAGAACAATTTACTGGTGAGCTTCAACTCTAATTTATCTTTCTTAACAAGACAACCACAGGAATGCTGGTTTGCTGTTACTATGCATACATATTTAAATGTGTGCGTACTCTACACTACATAAAATCATTTAAAATTGTTAGATATTAGGCTAGTTGTGGAGTTAACGAGTGACTGTAAATAACTCCACCCCTTGTCCTCATATAGCCCCAAGTTCCCTATCTGGTTTAGAGTTGGCTGGGGAAAAAAACATGGGCGATTCATTCCAAATTGTAGTTGGCAAGATAACAAGAATAAAACTGGGTTGTTTTGTTGGACGGTAATTTCAAAGTAAAATGTAGGCTAATCTTCACGTTTGAAAGTCCAGAGTCCAGATAATCTTACACTGAGCATAAACAAGACCAAACAAGCTGTAAATGTTCAATGTACTGTGGTTATTTAAGTACAGTAGTCTAATTATCTGTTGAATATACATGCACTGACTAGACAGCCAGCTGGCATGTACCTAAACTGTTGACTCTAAACTTTGTCAATAAAATTAAGAATCCAAGAAACCATAATTATTTTTTTTACATAATTTGACAGACCTTTGGAAGCTGCAACCGTGGCAAGCTCGTGCATATACGGCGTCTCCCAGCGCTCCATCACCGGCTTCCCCATAATCTCGAGGTGGGTGTCGGTATCATCGTATTGAGCATTCGCGTCGGTCCATACCGTCTTGCAGTTTTCTCCCTTGGAAAATATAGGTTGCGCTGTACTCATTGTAAACGGCAGACAACCTGAAATCGAAACAAACCGAGCTGCGTTTATGCAATTGACCGCCAACGAAAGCACAAGGGCACGACGAAGCCCGTGTATGTAATTTGGAGAAAAGAGGCGGAACAGAAAGGCCGAGGGAATTTATAAGTGGGAAGGTCTGCTGATCCTGCAAGATTCTGCTGGAGCACGAAAGTTGATAAGTAGAATTCAGTGGAGTGACTGGAGTCGTGGGGGGACGCTGATTTGTAAGTCAGCTGGGATGAACATACTCCAGCACGTGTTTTCTTTCTTTTTTTTACGGTTGTCCATTGTTCACTTCGTGTATACTAATACTAATAATATGATAAATTAAAAGTCCATATGAGTTACATTAAGCTTCGGATCTACGGAAGTGACCTTTATAAACGAAATAAAAAATGTCTTATGCCATGCTGATAGTTATGCAAGTTCTCCGGGTAATGTATTTCCCACAAGCAAAACCTTATCTCGCTTTGTGGTTGTGAGCCAGAGCTCCAATGCATTTTAATGAAAATGGTTGACATTCATCTAAATTGACATAGAATAGGGCCTACTACACTTTACATTTTTAATTCCCCAGTCCTTGGTATATTTGCCTGTTAACTGGCAGCTAACCTGACTGTGCTTCATTTAGTTTCCTGGGACTCGGGTTATTTCTCAGTTATATTTCTTTACTCATACCATGTGATATAGATATTTGAAAACTCGCAGTAGTACATTGGTGTTTTTGAATACATTTCTGTTGGTTTTCGAATGTCAATGGAATGAGTTGTGAATACAGGTGCAGCTCAAAAAATTAGAATATCGTGAAAAAGTTCAATATTTTTTGTCACTCATTTCAGAAAGTGAAACTCATATATTGAGTGAAATATTTCAAGCCTTTGTTTCTTGTAATTTTGATGATTATGGCTTACAGCTAATGAAACCCAAAATTCAGTGTCTCAGAAAATTAGAATATTTTGCTTTAACATATTTTTAAAGTATCATATTTAATATTTGGTCGCATAACCTTTGCATGCTGTTACTTCCTGAAGTCTGTGACCAATCAACATCAAAAGACTCTCGATATCTTATTTTCAGGTACTGTTACAAGCGATACTATAACCTCTCTGCATTTGAACTGATCTCTATGGGAATTGGGGGGTGAGACTAGATTCAGCTGTAAATTACACTGGTACAGTATGGAACACATGGCTGGCTAAATGGCTGTAAGTCATCAAGGGTCTGAGCTATCGAACGAGCCCCAAACCATCACTGTTGCCAGATATGGAGTAGATGTGGATGGATCACTGCAAGGGTTATTTCTCCTGACTCATTTTCCTATAGAACTCTATGGGGAAAAAAGTCAGGAGAAACCACCCTTAAAGGGATCCATCCACATCTACTCCATATCTGGCCGCAGAGTGATGGTTTGGGGCTCGTTTGATACCTTAGACCAGGGGTAGGCAACCCTGGTCCTAGAGAGCCGCAGGGTCTGCTGGTTTTTGTTTTCACCTTAAACACAGCAACTAATTAGACCAAAGAAACCAGGTGAGGTGAGTTAACTGTAATCAACTGCTCTAATTGACCAATTAAGTGGTGAGTAACAACAAAAACCAGCAGACCCTGCGGCTCTCTAGGACCAGGGTTGCCTACCCCTGCCTTAGACCCTTGATGACGTAAAGCCATTTCGCCAGTCATGTGTTCCATACTGTACCAGCGTAATTTACAGCTGAATCTAGTCTCACCCCCCAATTCCCATAGAGATCAGTTCAAATGCAGAGAGGTTATAGTATTGCTTGTAACAGTACCTGAAAATAAGATATCGAGAGTCTTTTGATGTTGATTGGTCACAGACTTCAGGAAGTAACAGCATGCAAAGGATCATCATCATCATCCATCAACCCGCTTATTCCTATTCAGGGTCACGGGGGTGCTGGAGCCTATCCCAGCATGCATTGGGCGAGAGGCAGGAATACACCCTGGACAGGCCGCCAATCCATCACAGAGCACTCACACCATTCACTCACTCATTCATACCTATGGGCAATTTAGAGTCTCCAATTAGCCTAACCTGCATGTTTTTGGACTGTGGGAGGAAACCGGAGTACCCGGAGGAAACCCACGCTGACACGGTGAAACTCCACACAGAAAGGCCCTCGGCCGGGATTCGAACTCGGTACCTTCTTGCTGTAAGGCGACAGTGCTGACCACTGCACCACCGTGCCTAATTTTCTGAGACACTGAATTTTGGGTTTCATTAGCTGTAAGCCATAATCATCAAAATTACAAGAAATAAAGGCTTGAAATATTTCACTCTATGTGTAATGAATCTATATAATATATGAGTTTCACTTTCTGAAATGAGTGACAAAAAATATTGAACTTTTTCATGATATTCTAATTTTTTGAGCTGCACCTGTATGTAAGTGATTTATTCCTGAAATAATGCCCACTGTTTTTTACCATGTCTGTTGTTGAAGCTCAGCATAAGCTGGCTGAAATTATAGGTTGTATGGTAGGCTATACATCTTGTAGTGTTTTCAGGTGTTTAGTAGCTATGGTAGTCATGTGATAACCTACAAAGTGCAGTCCAGTCCAATGTTGTCCAGTCAAAAGCTTTCAATCCTTAGGTAGCCTACTTTGCTAGACAGTGGCTATGCCAAATGGAGCTGGCTAACCAAACATGAGTAACTGGTTGCACAAGTGGTCTTGTGATAAAGAGGATCATTGTTATCCGAGGTCTTTGACTATTGGGTTCATTGTGTTCAATTGAAAGGTATATCATTAACAGAATAGTGACTAAGGTAAAAAGAAAAAAGTTATTTACTATGCATATACACAGACGGGTGACAAATTAACCCCCTCAGACCTGATTTTTCCCCAGCCATATTTTTTCTTACTCATATTACATGTAGAAATGAGGCTCAATCATTATTTTAGTTATTTACTTTATTTGTTTTATTTCATGTCCATTGCAATGGATATCTGGTCTCAACAGTTGTGAAATCTCTATCTATATTGTATGTCTATTAATTATTTAGATTATTTATTGGATTGAATAGTGAAAATGAATAGATAAGATGTATATTTGGCTCCTCACATATGTTAAATATGTTATCTTTCTTACATCTAAAATTATATACTCGCCAACTATCTGAATCCTGGCTGTCAAGGGGGCCCCCTTCATTTTCATCTCCATTCCCCACTAACCAAATATTCGATTTCTGACATACAGTGCCCTCCACTATTATTGGCACCCCTGGTAAAGATGAGTAGAAAGAGTTATGAAAAACTAATCGTTTGGTGAATTAGCTTCATCTCACATTGAAAAAATGACAAAAATCCTTTGCATGTCATGACTTACTGATGTTTGTGACCTAACAACATCAAAAGACTCTCGATATCTTATTTTTTGGTACTCTTACAAGCGATACTATAACGTCTCTGCATTTGAATGGATATCTATGGGAATTGGGGAGTGGGACTAGATTTAGCTGTAAATTATGCGTGGCAATTGAAGACGTACCATCACCGGGTTTATCTTACGTTTATACATGGCCTTAATCCTCCATTTTTCTTTTTAACAAAAAAAAACCCTGTGCCAGCAGGCGATGTGGATGGCCTTATGAACCCATTGGCTAACGCCTCCTCAATATATTCCTTCATGGCCGCACTCTCCGGAGCCGCTAAAGAATATAGGCTCCCTCTGGTAGGAGTTGTACCCAGATAGACTTCTTTGGCGCAATCATAAGGGCGGTGGGGAGGAAGGGTGGTTGCCCTCTGTTTACTAAAAACCTCTGCTAATTCGGCATATTCAGCTGGAATGTTGAGTGGCAAAGGAAATTCAAGCATCTCTGCAATACCAGTCACTCCCCTCTGAGTAGGTGAACCAGGAGGAGGAGAGCACTGAATCTCAGAGTCAGAGAGTTCATCAGAAGAGAGCTCCCTCCAATTGGAACAGCTGTCAGCCAGAGAGTCCCACTCTAAACTCTCACTACTAGCTTCAGAGCCTGAGACAGGCTCCTCCTGATTGGGCAGAGAGGTAACCTCCTCTTGCTCAGACTCGGAATCGTCGACACGTTCCTTCGACAAACTGGAAGGAGCGAGGTGACCCTGAGAGGTACACAAGGAAACCCATTGACGAATGACTAGCTTACTCCCATCCCCACCTAATATGGGGATCATGCTTAACCAGCTAAGTTTGACCCAACACAAGAGGATAAGCAGGGGAATCGACTAACAGAAACTGAATGCTCTCAATGTGAGTCTGTTGAAGAGTCGACATGGTGAGGAGAAAAGTAATCTCCGTAATGGTGCCTGAACCCAATGGGCGACCGTTGAGAGTGGTAAAAGGAAACCGTGGAAAGGTTAAGAGGTAATAGTGTCTGGGGTGTAGTACCCTGAAGTCCTGCTAGAAGCCCCGGTTCCTCTAGTGAGACCCCCTTTTCTCCTAAGTTTAGGACACTGGTTAAGAGTGTGCCCCTTCCTCTTGCAGTAACGACACCACTCAGTTTTAGAAGCGGTGTCTCCAGAAGATGGGCACGCTGCCCCATCTACCTGCATGGGCTCTTCAGTACTAGAAGAAAATAGTTTAACTACCGGAGTAGAGGACTCTGTGAACAGGATAAACAAAGACCTTATCCGGTAGTCCTTTCTGTGTTCTCTATGGTGTAAACGGTCCCGCAGTCGATTATCTATCCAAATAGCGGAAGATACTAACACATCTAGAGAAACAGACTGCTCAAGAATGGATAGGGCATCCTGAACAGACTCGTCTAATGCCTCAGAGAATAATGTCATCAGGGGATCTTCAGACTAACCTGTCTCAACTGTCAGTCCTCAAAATTTTATGGCGAATTCAGCCACAGTGTCGCTACCCTGGCAAAGGCGATAAAGCCGTCTAGCTAACTCCTGACCCAAAATGTTATGGTCGAAGACCGACTCCATTTCATCCATAAGTATTTTAGTAGTATTTAAAATCAGAGACTTCCTCTTGATTAATGGAGTAGCCCAGTCAAACGCGGATCCGGTGAGTAGTGAAAGTACGAACGCTACCTCGGACCCTTGATTACTGAACCGTGACGACTGGGTTTAAAAAAAAATTTAACATTAGGCAAGGAACCCTCGGCACTTGCCCGGCCAACCGTCATAGCGGAGGGGGAGCTGTAATTTGGGCTCCCTACCCAACTGGGGGAGCGATAGCCTGAGCGGCAGGTAGGGGTGCTTGGTGTGCAACTGTGAGTAGGTGCATGCTCTCCGCCAACTCCCGGAGCCAACCCTCTTGAACCCTCATTTGGGTATTCAGCTGACTTGTCCAGCCAGTCGCTGCTGTAGGGCCTCAAGTTTCTTAACATACTCCTCGGGGTTCCTATCCCTCGGCTGATCTTCTTTGGAAGACCTCGCTGATTCATCCATGATATGGTTTCTTTGTACTGTGAAAGATTTAGTTGCGGATAATCAAATGCGGAGGTAGGGGGATCAGAACAAGTTACTCACGCAAGTGAGGACTAATAAGGGAGTACTACTATAAATACAAAGAAAGAAAAGACAGGAAACTAATTTTTTGTAGCTAAACAGCCAAAGGAAAATCAACCCATAGGGCAAACTCAAATATACAAGGGATAACACAAATTAAATCTCCCGAGCTAGTGAGCTAAGACGGCCGGAAGAATGTTAAACCAAAACGAAACCACAAAAAAAAAAACTGTCTCAGAGTGAACAACAAAGGAAAGAAAAGGAAAAAATAAATAGCGCAGAAACTCTAACAGGAGCAACAAAACCTATACCTGAGAATAACGATAATAGCAAGTCCCTTGTGAACATAAACAAAGTTTAATATCACAAGGTCGCTAGTACCTGGCTCAATGTAATATTGAATGACAAAGAAGCACAGGGGAAGCGGAAGTGAGGAACTTAAATACCCCCGCAGGCAGAAGCACAGGTGAAAATAATAACGAGTAAGAGGAAGCAAAACCCCGGAACGGAACGTGAAAATCAGATAAATTCTCAATCTGGAAAACAGGACGGGAACTGCAACGGAAAAGACAACAATAACCCACGAACCCTGACAGTAAGTCATGGCATTCAAAGGATATGCGCCCAAATATTAAAAATGATTACTTTATTCTATATATAAATGCAGAGGTGCTAATAAATGTGGCACGCGTGGTTTTGTTAAAAAAAGTATTTCTTTATTTCAGTGTGAGATTAAGCTAATTCACCAAATGGTGAATTTTTTATAACCCTTTTTACTCATCTTTACCAGGGGTGCCAATAATAGTGGAGGGCACTGTATTTTCATCTGCCAGAAGTTCCAGGACCTCTATTGCTGTGTACCCCGAATATAAAAAAATTTTGGACAAATATTTTTGTACAATGCCATATGAAAATGCAATGTTCATAATATAAATAGAGTTGTTCAGATTACATCTCTTCAGATCTGGTGTCTACTATAATGGACAACAGGTTACATCTCTTTAGACCTGATGTCCATTGTAATGGAAAATTACTTTTAAAAAAATTCAGTGTCTAAACTTATGCTATTAAACATATAATGCTTAAAATAAAATTGTCAATGTTTACATTTTATGTTTAGCACGTCAAATGTAGAAATGAATGTTTAAAAATATATATAATGCTGTTATAAAAGTTACTAACTTCAGCCATGCTTCACTTTAGTGTGATGTAACTACACTGCTCAAATAAATTAAGGGAACACTTAATCAACACAGTATAACACCAAGTCAGTTAAACTTCTGGGATATCGATCTGTCCAGTTAGAAAGCGTAAACGATTGTGAATCAATTTCACCTGCTTTGGTGCAAATGAAAGTGACAACAGATGGACAGGAGAGGCAACAGCAAGACAACCTCCAAAAAGTAAATGGTTTTGCAGGTGGTGGCCACAGACCATTTCTCTCTCCTTATCCTTCCTGACTGATTTTTTTTCTAGTTTTGGATTTTGCTAGTGCCCTTGTCACTACTGGTGGCATGAGGCGGTACCTGCAGCCCATTCAGGTTGCAAAGGTAGTCCAGCTCCTCCAGGATGGTACATCCATACATGCCGTCGCAAGAAGGTTTGCTGTGTCTCCCAGCACAGTCTCAAGAGCGTGGAGAAGATACCGGGAGACAGGCCATTACACGAGGAGAGCTGGACAGGGCCGTAGAAGGGCAACAACCCAGCGGCAGGACCGG
Organism: Ilyophis sp. 1 JC-2022; assembly: GCA_022702515.1. Classification (NCBI taxonomy): domain Eukaryota; kingdom Metazoa; phylum Chordata; class Actinopteri; order Anguilliformes; family Synaphobranchidae; genus Ilyophis; species Ilyophis sp. 1 JC-2022. The sequence goes on along the minus strand of CM040403.1, from coordinate 37,848,380 downwards.
TATCTGCTCCTTTGTGCGAGGAGGAACAGGGGGAGCACTGCCAGAGCCCTACAAAATGACCTCCAGCAGGCTACTCGTGTATATGTTTCTGACCAAACTGTCAGAAACAGACTCCATGAGGGTGGCATGAGGGCCCGATGTCCTGTTGTGGGACCTGTGCTCACAGCCCAGCACCGTGCAGCTCGATTGGCATTTGCCAGAGAACACCAGAATTGGCAGGTTCGCCATTGGTGCCCCGTTCTCTTCACAGATGAGAGCAGGTTCACACTGAGCTCATGTAACAGACGTGAAAGAGTCTGGAGACGCCGTGGCAAATGTTATGCTGCCTGCAAAATCATCCAGCATGACCGGTTTGGTTTAATTGACTTGGTGTTATACTGTGATGATTAAGTGTTCCCTTAATCTTTTTGAGCAGTGTATTTAAAATGTTAACCAAATGGGCCTTGCATCTGATGAATGCAACCAGAAGATATATCATATATATATATCAAAAATTATAGGAAATGAAACACCAAACACGTGAGGTCCATTGCAATGGAAGCAGGGTCTGAAGGGGTTTTTAAATGAAAAACCAACATAATGTGTCGGGCCACCACGAGCCACCAGAACAGCTTCAGTGTGCCTTAGCATAGATTCTACAAGTCTCTGGAATTCTACTGGAGGGATGGAACACCATTCTTCCAAAAGATATTCCCTCATTTGGTGTTTTGATGATGGTGGTGGAGAGCGATGTCTAATACCCCTTTCACCCTGAAGCAACGACCCGGGTAATTTCCGTGTTTGCCATTGGCGTGAATGGGTTAACCTCTGTTATTCGACCCGGGTCCGCGACCCTGCTCACAACCCGGGATTTACATGGATTGGACACAGCTTCGGGGACATGGTGTCAGGGATGTGGTAGGGACTCAGGGACAGACAGCACTTTTTGGGTCGAAACCCAGGATTAGGTGAAGACATGGTCAAAAAACAGGTAGAGTTAAAAAACCAGGAAGTCACAGTGTAAGTACAAAAACACAATCCAATCGTTCAGAAAACAGGCAGAGATCAAAAACCAGGAAGTCACGGTGAAGGTACTAAAACACAATCCAATCGTAGTCAGAAAACAGGCAGAGATCAAAAACCAGGAAGTCACGGTGAAGGTACAAAAACACAATCCAAAAGCAAAGTCAGAAAACAGAAACAAAAATCAGGAACACGGAAGACAGGAATACCGAAGACAGGAATACCGAAGACAGGAATACCGAAGACAGGCAGAACTCGGGTCAAAAAACCGCTCATAGCGAAACAGGGCAAAGGTGGCAACTATGACGAACTCGCAGTAAACAAGAAACAGAGTGGAACTTAAATACACAAGACTTAACAAGAAAACGAGAAATAGGTGAGTAGCGGGGCATGTGAAATACATAGGTTATCAAGAGCAGAGACAAGAGGCGGGGCTGACACAATGAGGAAGTGAAAACACAAGCACATGGAAGGGAAACGGAGAAATGAAAACAAAGACACACGAATAACACTGAAAACTAAGTAACAGAAAATACAACATATTCAAGTACTGACACAAGTTATTCGACCAGGGTTTCAATCACTGAACCTTTTTGGTTATGATCGGAGGCACTATGGCGCCTATAGCAGGAGTTCCAGTAACACTAGTGCTACCTGGCAGTAAAAAAAACTGTTCTGCTCTCCGATACAAGTTATAAACAAACAGATAATTATCATGGTTTTCGCCTATCTTCCCTCTGTTGCTACGTTTTCAGAGTTTTCCTTTTCCCCACTAATTATTCGGTTCACCCGTTCATTTACCTCTCAGGTATTTAAACCCCTCACTTCTGCTTCCTGGTGCTTATTCGTCATATCGTGATTTCACGAAGTTAGGGTTAGTTAGGTTCTAAGTTCCTAAAAATATTTTTTCCCCCTACTTCTCCTTCTACTCTCTGCTATTGAGAGAGTGAGAGGTTTATTTTGATTTCATTTATTTTTCACCTATCGGGCGTTATAGTCTATGTTCCGAAGGGGATTCTTTGTTTATCTCTCTCTCAAGCTTTTGCTCCTGTATTTCTGTTTGGGAGTCTTTTTACCTTACCCTTCTACTCGTGTCTACGAGCTACACCCGGTTTAGTGGATGGTTTATTATTTTAGGGAGTTTTTCATCCCTTGTTTTCGTTTCTACTATTTCGGGTACCTAGACTCCTTTAGTGGTCCTCGCTTCTGTGAGTGACTTGTTCTGTATCGTGCTTTGTTTTGTCGCAGTTGACTCATCAGTTCAACCAAACCCTCACAATAATAGGCAGCAGGTGTGCCCAGGTGCGAATGTGTCCTCCTGCACGCTATTCATCAACTCCCATTGCAGAAGTGTGGACCCGAGTCTCATGACTTGGACTCGAGTCAGACTCGAGTCATGAATTTGATTACTTTAATCTCGACTTGACAAAATCAAAAAAGACTTGCAACTCGACTTCAACACCAATGTGTCATGGTCCGTGGCTATTTTTTGTTTCGTTACGGTTCTCGTCCTCTCTCTCCGGTAAGCAGTCTATCAGATTTTTTTCACGTTCCGGTTCGGGGTTTTACTTCTCCCCGCTTATCATTTGTTTCACCTGTCCGATTATCTGCTAGGTATTTAAGCCTCTCACTTCCGCTTCCTGGTGCTTCTTTGTCATTTCGTGCCTTCACGTAGTCAGAGTTGGTTAGAAAATAGCTGCTCTATATTTTCACTACTAGGTTGGCTTTAGCTGCCCTTGAAGCTCTTTAGGGATTAGTCCCTTTCGTTATTTTGTGTTTTAATTTTATTTATTTTCACCTCTTATCGGGCGTTATAGTCTACGTTCGGAAAGGTGATTCTTTGTTTTCTCCTTTTCGAGCTATGCTCGTGTATTTTTGTTTAGGAGTTTCTGTTCTCTTACATTTCTACTTGTGTCTACGAGCCACACCGTGTTAGTGGGTTGTTTATTATTTTGCTACTGAGACTCTTTTAGTGGTCCTCACGTTTGTGAGTGACTTGTTCTGTACCGTGTTTTGTTTTGTCGTGTTTGGCTCATTGTTACAAACCCAAACCCTTACACAATGACTAATGACTTTACTTGAAGTTGGGCCTTTTGACTCCAAAAGACTTCCCCAAACCAAAGATTAAAAATTACGTTGTTAGAAAGTGTTCATGTTCTGAATCAACTAGCCTATTCATTTCCAGTGAATCAACCCTATGGAATTCATTTCCCAGATCCACTTTGAGCCAATCTGTCTCTGTGACCTTCATCAGATAGCTAGCATTGAACGGATTTTCCTCATTCTCAATTGTGCAGAAGGAGACACCCATAAAAAACAGAAACAATACATCATGCTTAGACATCCAGATTACAAGGTGTTAAGAAATCGATACAGAGCAACCATCCACAAAAAGCAAGGGAACAAGAAAAAGAAAAATGTACAGATCAGGAAATAGAGGTAATGGTCAACGATCAATCATCCAGCTTCACAATGTTGTATTACAGCATAGGAATACAACACCAACAAAGATGAAAAAGATTTGCAGTGACATCACATACAAAATTTATTCATTAGGAATAACAAAATGAACAGTAGAGGAGGTAAAGAAAACAAGACATGATGTTTGGTGATGTGCAAAATAAAAATATTCCTACAAAGTAATGTGGACAAAAGGCATAGGTGGTCCTAGGTCTATAGGTTAGCCACTAATGTAACAGTTATACTGAGAAAATACCACCATCATTAGCTCAGTCTCCATAAAAAACGGGGGAAGTACGACCCTTCATTTATCTACGTTTGGTATCATGAAAACATTAGCCAGCCTAGCCAGAGGTCTGTAACACTTAGCTAGGCTACGCACCCTGGTTCCATGCCGGAAAATAAACACAGACCTCCCTTTTTTCAAAATGAAATGCTTTTGTATCGACCAATGTGCCAATACAGAATATGAAACATATCCAATTAAAAATGTAAATGTCATTGAAACTACCTTTTTCCATTAACGAATGCAAGGTTAGCTACTATAGCCTACACCATGGCAAACATATTTAAAAACCAATTTGTTTTATGGCAAGAAACCCGTTGCTAACAACAGCTAACGCACTAGCCCAGAAAAAATACATTGCTTCTGTAATCGAATGCTCAAAGCGAAACCGTTCAATTATGGTCAGCTAGCTAATGTTAGTCTACTTAATGTTCATGGATCATAATGTAACGTTAGTTGACATGGTTCCTTACCGGGTGATTCAATAAGGCAGGAAGATGTAGGCTACAGGGAATACCAGAGGAGCTCCACTCTGTAACCGAAAGCACTGTTTGATTTATTTTTCCAAAACATATTTATTTTATTAAACAGATTTATTTTTGGCCAGCCACAAAGAAAGACTTAATTAGTTGTGCCTTAGTCTGTTCAATAAGGTTAATGTTGTTTTTGGGTGGAATTACCTTTTACATCACCACCCTATGCATGCCCATAAGGGAAACTGATTTGCCTGCTAAGGACGTGCGTGGTTTGGATGGATGTTTTAAGGATATCTTAGGATGTTAGGATGCTGGATGATGAAGTCTCTTGTATGTTATATTCTTCTCTTAATTGTACACACAAGAACCTATTGGCATCTGTCCACCATTTTAAAGTAACTTACCATTGAGTAACCCCTTCACACAGATGCCAAAATTTGTCAATTTTCACCTATTTAGGGAGTGTTCTATTTAAGGATTTATAACTCCAGGTGTGAGCATCACGGAAACTTGGTAAATGGCTTTAAAGATAGTTGTACCATTTACAATTATAACTTAAAGATGAGCTAAACAATAAAGTGCCACAACTGCAATTACATTTTGCAAAAATGCAAAAAAGTAGTTTTTCTTTAGTTTGAAATAAAATACTGAGAGCTACAAATGTAAAACAGGTAAAACTATATATTTACTCAATTATGCACTCCTTGTCCACAAGTTTGCAAAATCTGAGAGTGATATGCAGAACTACTAAAGATATATGATGCAAAGTGTAAACAGTATATCCTGTTGTCACTTAGTGTTTCCAAATTTATCCAAAATGGTTAAATTGAGCGCTGCTGTAAATCCTAAAATAATCACATACTTTTTCAGCATTTTCAAGTGGGAATTACCATCAGTATGGGAGATAGATATTTATGGGTCCAAAAACTTATCCAAAACATGTCATAAAATTAATAAAATACTTTTTGTCTATTATAAAGCATATATATTATAAGCCCCTTATAATGGTTTCAGATGAAAACATTGATATCACACTAGTACACACACCTAAATATGTAGCCTCATCATTCACTCTTGCACTTCAATAAAACATTTTCTATACTCTACAATATGTAATTTTTTGCTGCATGCCCTGGGATGACTGTAGTCTCTGTAGTTTTTTTTCTCAAAAATATTGCCATCCATAATCACTCCAAGGAAATTTTACATAAAACATTTTTAAACATAAAACATGACTGAGCCACAGCCCTATGAACGCTTACACTACAGTATGTGAAATGCACTCAAAATGTGAAAATAACGATATCAAACATATGGCACAAGACAGTGGTGGAGTGGAAAAACTGTGATGTTCATAGGCATATTCTCCAATAGAATCAATACTATATGGTATCTTCATCTGACCTGAGTACATTTAAAGGGCTCCTTAAGGCAAATTTGATAAGAACCGGCATTAATGCCCATGGGTTCCCATATCAAATCACCAGAACCTGGTTCCTTAAGGCAAATTTGATAAGAACCGGCATAAATGCCCATGGGTTCCCATATCAAATCACCAGAACCATGCACTACTCTGGGTGTATTTAAAGAGTTCCTTAAGGCAAATTTGACAAGAATCGGCGTAGGACGCCCATGGATTCTCTTCACATCAAATCACCAGAACCGATACACCAACCCGACCTTTACAATTGGACCGTCACTTGACTGCCTATACCCAACTTGTGTTATGCCACGTCTGTACCAGGCCGCTGATCAGTCGGTCCTGGGTCAGAATTGTCCCCCTGAGTCTTCAGTAGTAATTTAGGCTGAAAAGGGTATAAGATGGATGAGAGCCACGCACGTTAAATATAAAAAGAATTGGATAACAGGCAGGGAGGTCATTAGCTTGGAACGCTGCAGCTCAGATCATGCAGACAATTGAAGCTGGGAAAAAGGATTAAAAGAAAGATGCAGTTGATATGAAAACATGGTAATTTATTAATGACAAATAATCACTGGTTAAGACTGTGAGAGCAAACACGAACACATTCAATGCCTATAACTAAACACAGGATAACATGCTGTCAAGACAAATAAACACGAACAAGTTCACAAACAAAGTATATCACCAAGTGATTCCGTACGGTGTGACTATGGTACCAGGAGAACTGTTAAGCAGATTCTTCTATATGAAAATGACTATGATGCCACTACAGCACCAGGAGACCTGTTAAGCAGATTCTCCTATATGAAAATGACTATGATGCCACTACAGCACCAGGAGACCTGTTAAGCAGATTCTCCTATATGAAAATGACTATGATGCCACTACAGCACCAGGAGACCTGTTAAGCAGATTCTCCCCGTGTCTCCCTTTGGGATCTTCTTAAATGTAGTTCAGCGCCGGCATGCCCACTCCACAAGTCCCTTTGTTGTCCAAATAAGGTCTGGCAGGAAGAGCAGTTTCACCACGCAGGGACCCCCCTCCAGGGAGAGGAACAGAGTCTACCTCCCTCAATCTAGTGACAGTAATAAGACTCTTTGAACGACGGCGCGTGATCTCATGATCTTCTCTATCATATCTAGATATCCGGTGAGGTCCCGGTGATGGCCACTCTTAGTTCCAGATATTTATATGGACAAGCGCATCCCTGATAACCTATACAATCCTCCTTCCACATTCTTTATTTCTCCCCCTCCAATACTTTCACATACCACACACTTCAATTAGTATTATCCAGGTTCACCACATTTATCATATTATCCACAATTACTTTATACTTCCACAATTACCAATCTACATGCACATACACATGATTCAATATACATATACAGCTTTGTTTAATATGTTCACCATTCAGTCCAGAATCTAGGCCGTAAAAGTCCTGTGAGTTCTGATGTCCAGTTGTAGGCTCGACCCCCGCTGTAGTTTACGAGGCCGTGAGCAGTCAGAATAACAGGCTCTCAGACCCCCAAGTAAATTGTTTTATTGCACCCTCCAGGAAATCACCAACAGCTGCAAGGCTTTAGGACTGATAACACTTTTTCCAGCCTTACAGATCCCCCGTTTGGCCCCGTGGGACAAACAAACACAGTCCCAAGGGGTCATAAAAAGTGGCGCTGGTTCCATGCTGGTGTTTATGGTCCCAGTCTGAAAACCAATGCAGAATGGGTTGAGGTGCACCGGGAGTAGCTGAGTTGTTGGAAATATCAGCACTTCACCAGGGTGAGGGCACATATGAGGGTGCTGGCAATGACGCATCCTCAGAACACCCAGTCCCACCATGTGGAGGCACCCTGGGCCGAGCGGGTAGAGGAGTTGGACAGGATTTCCGCTGTTCTTTGGCCATGTTCACCTCTACCTGGGCCGGTGGAGGTGATAGTTCATTTACCTGTTGAACAATCATCCCACAGTGCATCCGACACCTGGACTGCTGGATTACATCACAGTAGCTGTATTATACAAACATCAATATATGCAAATATGATAAATGTGGAAGCTTACATGTAAATATGACAAATGTGGAGGCTTTCTGAACAATTCAGTGATACTCTTTGCTATCTACCCATCTGTTTTGTAAGGTTAATCAAAATATGAAGGGATGCGGAATTATGGAATGTTTACACAGAACTGACTGACAGGGAAATTGGGTTTGAATTTTTAATACCGTATGCCTATTGCATATATAGCATACTGTAGTTATACTATATTGGATTGCCTTCTATTACCCCCCCCCTCATTGCATGCCTGAAAACAGGATGGAAATAGACCAAAACAGAAAACAGTTTAACTGAAACAGTCATTCATTATAAATTATTTTACAGTTGTAAAATACAATGTAACAACAAAGTTGTATGTTGTTGAGAGCATTGAAATATATAAAACTTTTGGTTTCACACACAAAACACATATGTCTGTATGTACATTGTTCTATATGTGCTGCAGTTATGTGGTTTTGGATGTGTGTTGATATAGTGGTGTTGAGTGCAGATTTCACTTAGCTCCTTTGAGCCTCCCTCTCTGTCGGGCGCAGCTCCAGGCTGGAGCGCAGCGGCCATGTGTTCCACTACAGGGACGCAACTCATGTGCTCCATTACCGGGACGCAACTTATGTGCTCACTGCTCTATGCGACCCGACTGGCCAGTGATCCAGTCGATAGAAATCCCTAGCTCAGTGTCACACCGAGCCCCGTAGTGGTAATCAGCCACCCGGTTGGGAACCGACGGTCTGGTCCCTATCCCACTTTGCTATGGGTATAGAAACATTTACCGTTTTTACCAGCCTTGTCTGTTTAACAGAGGTTGTCTCTTATGCAACTGTGCGAGGTGTGTACTGTCGTCATGGTGCTAAGTGAATCTAAGGTGATATTCTGAATTGGATGGGTGGATCCTTTTACACTAATAAATGTGTTGTAAACTTTACTCTAGTGCTACACCAGGGGGCCTGTTTATGGTTCAGATTTCCTAAACGAGGTTTGAATGTCTTTACGGCCCCTACAGGTATTTCCACCCATCTTACTCAGATCAAAGAATGGTCAATCGCTTTGGATCAAAGCGTCTGCTAAATGCCTGTAATGTAATGTAATATAATGTGATGTGGTTATAGCCCGGTCTTGATGCTTGAAAACAAATAATCATACACTCTCTAAAGAATGTAGGTTCACCTCTCTTTAAAAAAACAAAGCTCTTCACCACACCAGATAGAGAGAGGGGGAAGTGAGGAAAAATAACACAAAAAGAGACCAGTAAGCCAGTCTGTGCTATAAAATGACCCTACCATCAGCTTTTTAAATGAAAAGAGCAAATATGAATGGCATTTGATGAATTTTAAAGCATTAACTGGCTCACTGACATCAGACAGACATTCTAACACATGTTTTTGTGCTAGGGAAATTTACACAAAAATACATCCATGAAATTTTATAAATATGCCTCAGTCAACTGAATGGGCACCCAAGTAGGTATATTAGTGAATCCCAACATTTCCTACATGACATGCCCAGGCATAATTTATAGATTTAAAGCAAGTATACTACACTTTAGCCTTATTGTTTCACAGATGTATATCTTAAGACACAAATTAAACACAAAGGAAGACACCAATATGGTGGCAAAAAAGTAACTACAGAAGCAAGACTTCTGTTTTTGCATGAAAATAGCCAATGCAAAAATGGCATGCAGTTTTTAAAGATGTGCTTTCCTATGAAAGCGTGGCCTGCTGGATTTTAGAGCAGTGCCACAGATGCCATTATCACGTGATTTATTTTTAATCATTGATCTTACTGGCAACAGTTGATATATTATGTAATCATTTTAACATACTTTCACTTTCTGCATTCTCTACCTACTATTACCTTCAACCCTTCCTCACACTTCTCTACAAACAATCATCCTCTAAATCTTACTGGCTTTTCACCAGTGTGTCATTTCTTCCTGTCTGTGTCTGAACAAGATTCTCTGCGTTCCCCACAGTATTGTGGAACAACAGAACAGTACCTTATATCAACACCCCTTCTCTGCCATATCTCAAACCTTTACTTTCTTTACACATACTCAAACCTTTACGTTCTTTTACACATACTCAAACCTTTACGTTGAGCCATGTACAGCTCATCTTCCATTTACCCATTCTAGGGTTTTATAATTATATTGTCATCATAGTGACCTAATTGCATATATGACTTTTACAATTACAGCGTCAACATTGCATACAGATGACAGTGAGGACTGCAACCTCACTATCCCACGGGTTATAGACAGACTTTGCACTTATATGTACATCCCCTAAACAGCCTCTAGATGTGGTGAAACAACAACAACTCTCCCTAGTATATGCTAATACATAAGATAATTGTGTTACTCACCACACCAAGGATGAAGAACCAGCAATTTAGCTGACCAGAAACTCCCTGTAAGGAATATCTTGTACGCCAAACTGCCAGGAATTTTTCGTAGACAAAAGTGCAGGGAAAATTAGGAGGTAAAGAAAAAGCAGATACCCCCCTGCCAGAGGGATCCAAATTGTAAATCCCACAAACAGCAATTGGAATCACGTCGAGGTCACCAAATGTAGAATCCGCAATTACTAGACCAATGAGGGAATAGCTCGGAGCGAAAGTTTAAACGTGATGTATTCCACTCTTGCTGTGGGAAAAGGTAAAAGTTATTTAGAAATATTATTATTTTATTTACTCGTTTATCTGACTCCATTTATAATTTTAATTTAGAATTTTGGTTAAACATGCGTGGAGCTCGGAGTGTTTACACTCAACTCGCCCTTAGGTACCATCATTACTTCAATATATGTTTGCCGGAATCAACATTATTGCTGAAGCTCAGTTCGGTGGCGAACGCAGAGGTTGGGGGTCTAGTCAACACAATACATGATATTCATTTATCATAGATAGTTGTGAGCCCCAGTCTGAGTACATTTAAAGGGCTCCTTAAGGCAAATTTGATAAGAACCGGCATTAATGCCCATGGGTTCCCATATCAAATCACCAGAACCTGGTTCCTTAAGGCAAATTTGATAAGAACCGGCATAAATGCCCATGGGTTCCCATATCAAATCACCAGAACCATGCACTACTCTGGGTGTATTTAAAGAGTTCCTTAAGGCAAATTTGACAAGAATCGGCGTAGGACGCCCATGGATTCTCTTCACATCAAATCACCAGAACCGATACACCAACCCGACCTTTACAATTGGACCGTCACTTGACTGCCTATACCCAACTTGTGTTATGCCACGTCTGTACCAGGCCGCTGATCAGTCGGTCCTGGGTCAGAATTGTCCCCCTGAGTCTTCAGTAGTAATTTAGGCTGAAAAGGGTATAAGATGGATGAGAGCCACGCACGTTAAATATAAAAAGAATTGGATAACAGGCAGGGAGGTCATTAGCTTGGAACGCTGCAGCTCAGATCATGCAGACAATTGAAGCTGGGAAAAAGGATTAAAAGAAAGATGCAGTTGATATGAAAACATGGTAATTTATTAATGACAAATAATCACTGGTTAAGACTGTGAGAGCAAACACGAACACATTCAATGCCTATAACTAAACACAGGATAACATGCTGTCAAGACAAATAAACACGAACAAGTTCACAAACAAAGTATATCACCAAGTGATTCCGTACGGTGTGACTATGGTACCAGGAGAACTGTTAAGCAGATTCTTCTATATGAAAATGACTATGATGCCACTACAGCACCAGGAGACCTGTTAAGCAGATTCTCCTATATGAAAATGACTATGATGCCACTACAGCACCAGGAGACCTGTTAAGCAGATTCTCCTATATGAAAATGACTATGATGCCACTACAGCACCAGGAGACCTGTTAAGCAGATTCTCCCCGTGTCTCCCTTTGGGATCTTCTTAAATGTAGTTCAGCGCCGGCATGCCCACTCCACAAGTCCCTTTGTTGTCCAAATAAGGTCTGGCAGGAAGAGCAGTTTCACCACGCAGGGACCCCCCTCCAGGGAGAGGAACAGAGTCTACCTCCCTCAATCTAGTGACAGTAATAAGACTCTTTGAACGACGGCGCGTGATCTCATGATCTTCTCTATCATATCTAGATATCCGGTGAGGTCCCGGTGATGGCCACTCTTAGTTCCAGATATTTATATGGACAAGCGCATCCCTGATAACCTATACAATCCTCCTTCCACATTCTTTATTTCTCCCCCTCCAATACTTTCACATACCACACACTTCAATTAGTATTATCCAGGTTCACCACATTTATCATATTATCCACAATTACTTTATACTTCCACAATTACCAATCTACATGCACATACACATGATTCAATATACATATACAGCTTTGTTTAATATGTTCACCATTCAGTCCAGAATCTAGGCCGTAAAAGTCCTGTGAGTTCTGATGTCCAGTTGTAGGCTCGACCCCCGCTGTAGTTTACGAGGCCGTGAGCAGTCAGAATAACAGGCTCTCAGACCCCCAAGTAAATTGTTTTATTGCACCCTCCAGGAAATCACCAACAGCTGCAAGGCTTTAGGACTGATAACACTTTTTCCAGCCTTACAGATCCACTCCCAAAATCCATGCAAATTAGTAAAATCTTGCAAAATTAGCAGGGAAACAGCAATTATGCCTCAGTGAGCGAACGCACATTCTTGCAGTTTCTGTAGTTGTTTGTGTAAAACTGAATTAATAAAACTAAAAACTAAAAATGCTGTTACACCCAGCTGTAATTTATCATTCAAAACGTCCAATAAGACATTGCAAACACGGTTTCATAGGTTATAATATCTTCTATCGGATAAAATAGTTCAAATCAGAATGACTGGAATCAATGGCGTGCCGTCGACTGTAAAATAGGCCTTCTGTAACCGTACCTTTATACGGATATTACTCTCAACACTGTTTCCATGTATAGTTCTTAATTATCAATCAAGCAATTAACTGAATAACAAATATTAATGAATCGGGCAAAATCTTCTGTGCTAGCATTTTTCTTTGTGTCATAAAATGTACTTAGCACTTATTATATATGTATTGATAGATTGTGCACTGGAAAAAAGCGTGGTATACAGCATTAGACTTGTTTCTATTTATTTAGCTTGAGTAGCCTAACAATCCAAACAATAAATTTGCTGAATAATCAAGACCAATATGTAGCCTATAATAATTAAGAAACTACAAAGATAACTAACTTGAGATTGTTTAACAAGGATCAGGCAATAATCTGAATGCATTAAAGAATTTTGTTAATTTTAAGATGGCACTCAAATTTGTCAAAGCGATTAGAGAGCATAAATTTCAAGAGGACAGCCTCTTAAGTGTCTCGAATCGTTGAGCGCAACCTAATTCAGGCTAGAAAAACACATTTATGAAAATCTATGAAACATTGAACACTTAAACATGGAGCATTTAAAAGTCAGAATCTTTGCATGATAACACATCATCATAAATGTGGATGTAGAAAAATGCAACACAAGTTTATGATGCACAGAACAATAATGCTATCTCAAAATAAATAAATAATGTACTTATTGGTGTTGGTTATTAAGCAAATCAATTGTTTGATTGACAATCAGGCAAAGTAGATGGAAACAGATTGAGAGTGATCATCCGTTAAAGGTAAGATTACAGAAGGCCTATTTTACAGCCAACGGTATGCCACTGACTGGAATACATAGCAGCTACAAGAACATCTGGTGGGGTTTTACACGTGGGGTTTTCAGAAGGTGTAATAGTGTTATAAAGTGGTGGTTATTTCTCAAACAAATTATCCGAGACAATGACCACAGAATCTGGAAAGGGGCATGTCTTTGTGTAAACTTATGGTAGGATTGTTTATTTATTTTATATTTTGTAACAAGATATTGAGAGTAGAATGATGTGGTATAGGCCTAATTACACAAAAATTTCACTTGTTTATTATTCTATTTTCTAGTGGCATACATATGGGCTAATGTTGTCTTTATCTTGTTGCTATGACGGATTATGAATATTTGGTGGTGAAAAAAAGATTTTTATGAACTATTGTCTATTGTCTCGCACATGGTTCAGTTGCAGGTGAGACTGGGTGGGGGGTTGCTTGTTAATTAAATGGACTAGCTACGCGAAAATACCACAGTTCCTCTTTCAGCCCATGTCAAGAGCCAAGTCATTCTCGACAGCACTCTCTTTTTTGAACCTCACATTAAATCGATCACCCGCACTGCCTACTTTTACCTCCGCCACATTTCCCTACTCCGTCCTTCACTGTCCCAATCAAACACTGATTCATGCCTCCAGGTTGGACTACTGCAATGTTGTCCTTTCTGGTATCCCTTCCGAACTCCTTAACAAACTCCAACCCATATTGCCACCCACACTCATGCCCATAACCACATCACCTCTGTCCTCAGCAAATTTAATTGGCTCCCCATTAAACTCCGCATCGACTATAAGATCCTTCTCCTCGCCTTCAAAGCCCTTCGCGGTTTAGCCCCCATCGACCTGATCAAACTTCTCCAGGCCTACGTCCCATCCCGCTCTCTTCAATCATCCTCTGCCGGTCTCCTCATTACCCCCACGCTTTCCTCTCTACCCCCACACTTTCCTCTCTACCCTGGGAACACAGGTTTTCAGTTGTGCTGCACCCACCCAACACTCTCTCCCCTCATCTCAGACTCCTAGACTCCCTTCAGTCTTTCAAACAATAACTGAAAACACATATGTTTACTCTTGCCTACACCTAGCCCCAGTTTCCCTGCAACCACCACCCCACACCACACAGACACACACTTTTTATTTATATATATATATATATTGTGGCGGCCGCCCCATCAGAGAGATGAGAGGGGTGGTAAGAAACCATAGATACATGCCTTTTTCCCCTGGTTTTAATACGGCCAGAGTGGAGACAGGTGAAAGGAAGCAGCACAAGTACAGGAAGTCCTTATATGGGCTTCCTGCTCATCAAGCGGCACCTGACAGCCATCAAGGAGCTAAGGGGAAATGCCATAAGAAGAGGCACCTCACTCACAATCGGGAGAGTACCTTAGGGGAAATCAATGGTGGAGTTTGGTGAGAGAGAGAGAAAGAGTATTGTTGACGCGTTGTGTATGACTATCTTTGAAAGGAGGACCTTGCTGTGTGCTGATATCCCGGATCGTCTGACTTCCCTGCTGTGTGCCGAATCCCCCGCCTGTCTGACTACCTCCCCCGTGCCTGATCCCTGCCTGTACGACTTCCCGCCTACCTGCCGAATCCTGCTATCCATGAGGACCCGTCTCTGTGTACCGAACCCTGCTTTCCTACCACGACGACGCTCCTGGACTGCGGATTGGCTTATTCAGTGTACATTAACCCCTACCTCTCTTCCCCACAATACAGTCGATAAACAGTTTAACTCAATTTATGTGTTTGTGGTTCTTGGTTTAATTAATTTCAATCTTGTGTTCACTCGTTCCAACCCGAGTGCATCACATATGGTGGAGAATGCGGGCAATCGCATTCTGATTGAAATTAATAAATCAAAACCCAACGAAGCAATGGAATCGTTTCCGTTATCAGTGTTGATTGCTCAGCTCATCGAGAGCAATCACCAGCAGCAGACAAGACATGAGCAAGCTATGTCGCTGCAAATGCAGACAACGGAATTACTGCGCGCGGAGTTAAACGAACGACGCACTGCCCACGGGAAAAAAACAACGGAGGAAAAGATGCGCCGTGCAAACCCTGCACGTTTCCTCACCAAGCAAACACCCACTGATGACATCGAGGCATTCCTGCTGACCTTCGAGAGGACAGCTGAGAGAGAAGAATGGCCAGAAGATCAGTGGGTAGGGCTACTGGCTCCATTCCTGTCCGGTGTAGCCCAAACCACCTACCAGGATCTGGCGGTTGATCCCCGCATACCATACACGGCGCTAAAGGCGGAGATTATGAAACGGTATGGGTTTACTTTGATCACTCGCGCCCAGCGTTTTCATGAATGGACATTTGATCCTGCAGCCCCCCCTAGAGCACAACTGCACGAGTTGGTGAGGATTACCAATGCTTGGCTGGTGGCTGAGCCCAAAACACTCACTCCCCTAGAGAGAGTGATCCTGGACCGTTACATGAGGGCACTCCCCTTTGAAGCAAAAAAACTAGCATGCCAGCAAAACCCCCAAACAGCAGATGAACTGGTGAACATCATGGAAGGCTATCAGGCGGCCCAGGGTGTGCTACGCAGTGGGCGGCCCACCAGCAAAGAAAACCCCACCCGACCACCAGCTACCGAGGTCCGCCTAAAAAAAACATCTGCCAGTCGAAGGGCCCCCATCAAGGCCAGCCATGGAGGCCCCCTGGAGACGCCCCCTCATGACACCAGACAACCGCAAGTGCTACGAGTGTGGTGAGACGGGTCACATTGCCTGGAGCTGCCCCCATAGAGAAGATGTGCACATGGCCACAGCGACCAGCGAACACCCCTCCGGCAGACCCTGTGGATTACTGACCACCTGCTGGGTGGAAGACAGCTGTTCGGCCGTCTCTACCCCTGTGAAGGCCAATGGGCGAGACACCACAGCCTTGCTGGATTCAGGGAGCATGGTGACACTGGTCCGGCCGGAGTTCGCCCAGCGGCCCTATCTGGAGGGTAGCCTTGGGGTCACCTGCATACATGGCGAGACCCGCCAGTACCCCACAACGATGCTCCACCTCAAGACAACGAAGGGGAACTACTCCGGTCCCGCTGGGGTCGTCCCCGACCTGCCAGTGCCGGTACTCCTAGGTCGTGACCTCCCCCTCTTCCATTCACTGTGGATGCGTCTAGCTACAGGGAGCAGGCGAGCGCCTCGAGGACCCCCCTCGCCAGCACCTCCCAGGCAGCATCGCTCGCCGCCCCGCCTCTGTGGGTACCAGGAAGTGGACCCATTAGCATCCACTGACCCACTCTCCGAGGGAGAGTCCAGCGCTGCGGAGGCAGTGGCTGAAGAGGAAGCTGGGTATGTGACGGCGAGGGGCGAGGAGGGGACCCCACCCGACGAGGAGGGAGACGCCCCACCGGGCGAAGAGGAAGTCGACTTAGGAGACATGTTCCCGGTCAACCCCGCCGCTGATGTGCCCCCCCTGGCAGAGCCGCTAAGAGGAAGGTTCGGGTCGGCGCAGCTGGAGGACGTCAACCTCACCAGCGCTCTTCAGCAGGTGTCCGTGGTCGACGGCCAGCTCATAGAGGGGGTAAGACAAATGATTTTCCCACACTTTGCTATAAAAAAGGCTCTGCTATATCAAGTGATTCAGAAAGCTGGTGTGACGCATGAGTTGCTGTTGGTGCCCCGTCCTTTTATCCCCGTGGTGTTACGCCTAGCCCACTCGCACCAGCTAGGAGCTCATCTAGGCGTGGAGAAGACCATGGAGCGCATCCGGGCGAGATTCTACTGGCCCGGAGTAAAAAAGGCCGTGGAGGACTTCTGTCGAAGTTGCCCCGAGTGCCAGCGGGTGGCGCCAAAACCCCACCACCGAAACCCGTTAATTCCTCTCCCCATCATATCGGTGCCGTTCAGCCGGATTGGTATGGATCTGGTCGGGCCCCTGCCGAAGAGCACCCGAGGACACCAGTACATCCTGGTGATCCTCGACTACGCCACCAGATACCCTGAAGCCATCCCCCTGCGCACCATGGCCTCCAAGGGCATCGCCAGAGAGCTGATGATGATGTTCTCACGGGTAGGCCTCCCCGAAGAAATCCTCACAGACCAAGGTACCCCATTTATGTCTCGCATTATGAAAGACTTGTGCAAACTGTTGAAAATCACACAGCTGAGAACCTCTGTATATCACCCCCAGACAGATGGGTTAGTTGAACGTTTCAACCAAACACTAAAACAAATGTTAAGAAAAGTGATAGATGCGGACGGATGGAACTGGGACCAGCTGCTGCCCTACCTGATGTTCTCCATCCGGGAGGTGCCCCAGGCTTCCACCGGATTCTCCCCCTTCGAGCTGCTATACGGCCGACAACCCCGTGGACTCCTGGACCTGGCCAAAGAGGCCTGGGAGCAACAGCCCTCTCCCCATCGCACGCTGGTGGAACATGTGGAAGAGGTCCAGGAGAGGATGACAGCGCTGTGGCCCATGGTAAGAGAACACATGGCGGCCGCTCAGGCTGCCCAAGCCCGCGTCTATAATAGGAGTGCCCAACCCCGGGTGTTCAACCCAGTCGACCGAGTTTTGGTCCTGGTACCCACGGCGGAATGCAAGTTCCTCGCCAAATGGCATGGGCCATACGAAGTCCTTGAAAAGGTGGGAGAAGTGAATTACCGTGTCAGCCAGCCCGGGCGACGACCCCCGGTAAAAATATACCACGTTAACTTGTTGAAAAAGTGGGTCGCCCGGGATGCTTTGTGTGCTGTGTTTCTCCCACCAGGCCCGGCCAAAACAGAGGCGATATTGGTTCCCATGGGGGAGCAGCTATCAGAGAGACAACGCCAGGACCTGCGTGAGTTAATAGACCGCCACAGGGATGTGTTCTCCACAGACGCAGGCCACACCGACCTTCTGGAACACCACATCATCACAGAGCCCGGGAAAAAGGTGAAGCTGCGGCCCTACCGGATCCCCGAAGCCAGGAGGGAAGCGGTCCGCCAGGAAGTGAAGACCATGCTGGAGAACGGAATTATAGAAGAGTCGCACAGCGCCTGGTGCAGCCCCATCGTGCTCGTCCCCAAGCCGGACGGGTCAATCAGGTTTTGCAATGACTTTAGGAAACTGAATGAAATATCAAGGTTTGATGCTTACCCCATGCCAAGAGTTGACGAGCTAATCGAACGCTTGGGGAAAAGCCGTTATATTTCGACCCTTGACCTAACCAAAGGATACTGGCAGGTCCCTCTGGCGCCCACCGCCCAGGAGAAGACAGCCTTCGTGACCCCGGACGGCCTCTTCCACTACCTCCGGCTCCCCTTCGGCCTTCACGGAGCACCGGCGACCTTCCAGAGGCTAATGGACAGGGTCCTCCGACCCCATCGAGAGTACGCCGCGGCCTATCTGGACGACATCGTGATCCACGGGGAGGAATGGGGGACACATCTCAAGCAAGTCACAGCTGTACTGGGAGCCCTGCGAGGGGCGGGGCTGACAGCCAACCCCAAGAAGTGTCACCTCGGCCTCAGGGACGCAGACTACCTGGGGTATACCATCGGTCGCGGATGTGTAAAACCCCAGACAAGCAAGGTCGAGGCGATCAGAGGCTGGCCCCGCCCCCAAACTAAGAAACAGGTACGCACATTCGTGGGGCTCACCAGCTACTACCGCCGTTTTGTTCCCCATTTCTCCTCCCTTGCTGCCCCCCTCACAGATCTCACAAGGAGTCGGCTGCCGGACCGGATCCGGTGGACCGAAGAAACGGAGAAGGCGTTCCTGGAGCTCAAGGAGGCCCTTTGCTCCGACCCAGTGCTGGTAACCCCCGACTTCACAAAACCCTTGGTGGTCCAAACGGATGCCTCCGAGACAGGGGTGGGTGCCGTCCTATCACAACTACAAGGAGGTGAGGAACATCCGATAACGTACATCAGCCGAAAACTATTACCACGGGAACAGAAATACTCCACGGTAGAAAAAGAATGTCTGGCAATCAAGTGGGCTCTCGAAGAGTTAAAATATTACCTCTTGGGACGGCACTTCACCCTTGTCACTGACCACGCCCCTCTGGTATGGATGTCAAGAAATAAGGAAACCAACGCCCGGGTCACCCGCTGGTTCTTATCCCTGCAACCCTTTGCCTTCTCGGTCGTCCACAGGTCCGGGGCCGCGCATGGAAACGCGGACGCCATGTCCAGAAGGGACGCCCTAGGAAGCTGGACCGCCCCGCCCTCCCGGTCAGAGCTGAGATGAGAGGGGTGGTAAGAAACCATAGATACATGCCTTTTTCCCCTGGTTTTAATACGGCCAGAGTGGAGACAAGTGAAAGGAAGCAGCACAAGTACAGGAAGTCCTTATATGGGCTTCCTGCTCATTAAGCGGCACCTGACAGCCATCAAGGAGCTAAGGGGAAATGCCATAAGAAGAGGCACCTCACTCACAATCGGGAGAGTACCTTAGGGGAAATCAATGGTGGAGTTTGGTGAGAGAGAGAGAAAGAGTATTGTTGACGCGTTGTGTATGACTATCTTTGAAAGGAGGACCTTGCTGTGTGCTGATATCCCGGATCGTCTGACTTCCCTGCTGTGTGCCGAATCCCCCGCCTGTCTGACTACCTCCCCCGTGCCTGATCCCTGCCTGTACGACTTCCCGCCTACCTGCCGAATCCTGCTATCCATGAGGACCCGTCTCTGTGTACCGAACCCTGCTTTCCTACCACGACGACGCTCCTGGACTGCGGATTGGCTTATTCGGTGTACATTAACCCCTACCTCTCTTCCCCACAATACAGTCGATAAACAGTTTAACTCAATTTATGTGTTTGTGGTTCTTGGTTTCATTAATTTCAATCTTGTGTTCACTCGTTCCAACCCGAGTGCATCACAATATATATTTTAGTTTTTTAAACATACTATCCCCTGCCCCTACGCGTACTTTTTAAAATGTATTTTATTCCTGTTTTTTGCTTTTAATCCTTTTATTAATCTGTGATGGACTATGTCTTTGGGTTTCTTGAAAGATGCATTCTAAATAAAATGTATTATTATTATTATTATTATTATTAATAATAATAATGGCGCTTAGAAACTACGAATTTGGTATATTTGTCACAAATATTGTGCTAATGAAGCTAGAACAAGGAGCGTATTGTTTCCATTCATATTTTGGTTGCAGGGGCAATGAATTAATCCCACGGAACTAGTGGTATGGCCACTAGGGCATCTGCGCACAGGGGCTAAACATGTGATAAAGTGGATATTGAGTATCTAATGACAAGTAAAAAGGAATTTTTTTTCAAATGTATTTGCGCATTGTCTCCATTATAGATTCCACCATACGCATAAATCTGCCCTTAACATTAAACCTTTCAAAAATACAACAAACTTCAATAATACAACCATCTCCATCAAACATAGAACAAAACATGTGACTGAAATGGTAATCTTGAACTATTAAATTTTTAGCCCTTCAGCCCTGTTACTATGGTCAGCCCTGTTACCACAGTGTAAACCCTGTTACATGGATTAATTTGATCAAACAAGAATAAATAGAAAAACAAATGCCATTTTACTTCTTTGACAGGGTAAAAGGAACAATGGCCTAGTAAGGACTTGGACATACTTTCTTTTTAAAATGTAATTTTTTCCCCTATAAATACATTATCTGTCTTCTGAAAATCAGTTGCCCTGGCATAATTGTTACAAAATAATTATTTAAAAAAACATTAATAATCTGAACATGAACTCAGCATTAAAATGCATTTAATATAAGCACCATTTACCAGACCTTTTTGTTTACAAATATTTCAAATATTAATGCAGGGTTGACACTATATCCAAAACAAGAAAATCACTTAAAATATATATATATTATTATTATTATATATATATATATATTTTTAAAAGATCTTCTCTATGAGAATATCTTTAAAAGTTTCATCCAAAGTTAACATTTTAGTTGGTTAACTAACTAGCTTCAGAGTGATTGTGAATGTGAAAGATAACCTCTCTTGTTCCCTTGTCAACTACATTGTTGCAACAAATAACTGACTTTTGACATTTGCTGTCTGATTTGCTTTCTTTTTTGCCATTAGCTGCTGCCACTAATTTTCACTCTGTCATCTGCTAGCTGAGCGGCACTGTCATTGCATCAAATAAATACACTTTATGTATAGCTTGCTACCTGTATGTCCAGATCCACCTGAGGAGTCACTGGTGCACAGCGAGGGCAATTTTTTGACTTAGGCCTGTAGGACAGTCCTGCCAACTGAAACCCATTCTGTGGAGCTGTAAATCACAGTTGGCAGTGGCAGGGTCAGATTTTGCTATCAGACTATAGGGCACTATCACCCAAAGAAACTAATGTGTTGTAGCAGGGTTAGGCACCCAACAAACTCTTATTTTTGAACCACAAATGTTCTATCATGTGTTGGACTGGAGGTTATTATAATCTTATTATATTATTTTCTTGAACTCACAACTGTACTATCACCACCAGATTCAGGTGGCCGTTGTGTATTCATATGATAGGCCTATCACTGATACATCCCAAACTTTTAAAGATCTGTTATAAAAAACCCATACACTCCATTTTGCCTTCCACTTTTCTCAAAAAGAAAGTTGTCTTAAATGTATTCTGTTTTGTAAGGTAGTAACAATTTTCAGTGACCTTGTCCATTTTGATAATAAATGCTACAGTGGAAACTGGTAAATTGGGCTTTTTGTTTCATTTTTATAGCCATCAACCGAGTTGTGGAGGCAAATCCTTCAGTCATCTAAAAAATAGGAACTTTAGACAGGACTACATTTACAGGATTGTATTTGTATTTTCTGAACTTTTATTTAAGATAATTACATTGTGTAATCTTTAAAAGGATATATCACAACATCTGACATATCAAATGAAGCTAGATAGACGGCAAAAATTGTTTTTGTGAATCTAGATAAAGGGATAGTTTACTTTCCAGAATATAAAAAGTATATTATTTCAGTTTTAGTGTATTTTTTCAATTGGCTGAGATAGTTTTGTATGCGAAGAAGGACATTCTAGATATTAAGAGACGTTACTGATGACCTGCTGACTGTGGCAGGTACAGCACATTGGGGGGGGTTTGTGGTGTAAAGCAAGAAAAACCCATTTCAAGGAGGTGCAATATCAAAGCAGCTTGTACTGCGATGATATGTATCTAGAGGTTTTATGTATCTGTTTTTTACCTGTTTACTCTGTTTAAATAAATAAATACATAAATAAAGTGAGCACCATAATTCATTGGACAGTGACACATTTTTTGTTATTTTGGAAGGATGCAGTGACAATGAGGTTGAAGTGCAGACTGTCAGCTTTAATTTGAGGGTATTTTCATCCATATCACATAAACCGTTTAGAAATTATAGAACCTTTTGTACATAGTTCAAACTCAAAGTGCTAGAGTACAGAACCAAAATAACAAAAAAGATGTCGCTGTCCAATTAATTATGGCGCTCACTGTAAATAAATAAAACAGCATAGACTATCAAACGATCTGGTTTATTGCTGTTTCAAGCTGGGCAGTACTGTTTTCATGCTGGACAAGCTTGTAATTAAAATAGCTATGTAATGTGCTGGTAATGTGATAATCATGCTGGTAAACTAACTTATGCATACCAGACCGGCTGGTTCCAGCATGCTGGTCACCAGAATAGCCATCTTCACGAAACTATTATGGTTATATTTCAGAAGGTTATTTTAAAAAAAAAATTATTATATTATTTTCTGTTGGAACTAATGAATTTCCTATGGTGCATGCAACCTGAGACTGCTGCGCCCAAGGAAAAGAAGCAGTTCTACATGATATAAAGATGGATATTTACATTTCTAATTTTTAATAAACGCTATAAAATTGATCTATTCATGTGTACAGCCTCAGAACACATAACACTTACAGTGAAATAATATACATACAGACGGGGGACAAATTAAAGGAAAAAACAACATAAAGTGTCTTAGTATGGTGTTGAGCCACAACAAGCCGCCAGAACAGCTTCAATGCACCTTGGCATAGATTCTACATGTCTCTGGAACTCTACTGGTGACTGCGAAGGCCATAGCATATGATTCACATCATTTTCATACTCATCAAACCATTCACTGACCCCTCGTGCCCTGTGGGTGGGGGCATTGTCATCCTGGAAGAGACCACTCCCATCAGGATAGAAATGTTTCATCATAAGATAAAGGTGATCACTCAGAATAACTTTGTATTGATTTGCAGTGACCCTTCCCTCTAAGGGGACAAGTGAACGCAAACCATGCCAGGAAAATGCCCTTTCTTTAATTTGTCATCCATCTGTATATTTAAAAACCCAGGAAATGAACTATACCTTTAAAGCAAACTTTGAATACATGTCCCATAAGTCAACGGTTCGAGTTGGTGACGTTTTACCCCCTGCAGGGGGACCCCGTGGCATCACGTCGTTGTTGCGCAGATTCAGTTTGAACCTGGAGCGGAGTGACCTTCCCGGGGTGGCTAGTTGAGGAGGCAATACCACCAGCAGACCGGTAGCTATACACATCACAGTCCGCAGAACAGCAGCTGCAGAAATGAATAGCAACTTAGCCGGGGACGAAATCGGGTAAGAAGTGATATTCCGCAAAAGAACTACAACTAAAAGAGTAGTTACTAGTTGCAAGCTATTAATTCAATATAAAGTACCGGCCTGCGAAGAAGCCTCGGTATTGTTTGTAAAAGGGGCATCTCGTAATTAACGTTAACGCGCTAACGTTAGCTATTTAGTTAAATTTTATATGTTAGATATTGTTGTGCGTCGTTTTTAAGCATCTACAATGTAATACATGTGGATTTTGTGTTGTTTAAAAGTGTAATATGGAAGTGTCAATGTAACGTTACTGAACTTGAAAGTAACTTGACGATACCCACTCATTCATGTTAGCTAGCTTACCAGCCTACTTAGCTAGCTAGCTGAGGCAGACTGACAGGAAAGCAGAATAGACAGATAACGTTAACAAGCGAAAGTGTTTGTATGAGCTAACTATTAATTTGGTTGGCTGAAGTTAAACTAGCTGATATAGATAAATAGGTAGATTGTTAGCTAGTTTGCTAACTTTCCAACTTCAGGATTAGCTTGCTTGATAACTTTTTAGCACAAGCAAACTGAAACGAATATGTTTGGCTAGCTAGCCAGCAAACTATGTAGCTAGGGATGATGGGGTTGGCTAACGTTAGGTATTTAATGTCGCCAGGAAGAGGTTTACTGGGAGTGTTAGCTAGATACATGGAACCCAATAATAGCCAAAGACTCCAGGTGGCCAGCTAGCGATACTTTGAGAGAAACTGGAGCAATGCTAACGCTAGATAGACATTAGTGGAGAGTGCGAATTATAACGACATCGCTTGTTAGCTTACGCTTGTTAGCATACGTTAGCTACATTGTAACGAACAGCGTCCGTTTGATCTGTGGTCAGTTTCGTTTTAAAAACACGGTGACATTTGTGAAAGTCTGTTTGCACACAGCGAAATGAATGAAACGATTACGCTATCTAGACTGCCTATAAGGTATGCATGCGCTAATACAAGGGCAGGGAGTCAGGGTTGATGTGTATAAGCACTTGGTACGTTAGCTAACGTTAGCTCGTGTAGAATAATGACAGGAGTTATCTGTTCAAGCAGACTGGCGGATAGTCTCGGCATGGAAAGCTTGTTTTTTGATATCCAGCTAGCTCGCAGTCTAAAAAAATAGATACACCCTTTTACGTGAAAGTCAAGCTATTTCTTTCAGAGATGAGTGTGTTCCAATTCGATGGTTGGATAGCAAATGTTAAACGCACTTACATCAAACGATGGTCAGTGTTCCACGCCGGAGACGTGGCAAGATTTTTTTAAACAAGACATTTATTGTTCTACCTCAAGAGAAGCTATCCTTATGCGGTCATGATTATGGAAAGGGCAAATTGGTTTTAGTTAAACCAAGCTGGTTCGCACATGATGGAACGTAGCTAGTTAGATCTCACCTTGAATTGCATTCATACTATTATTTTGACTCGAGTCACTTCATTACAAGATACTTGTTTATTGCTGTTAGCTGGATGAATTGCCAGCTTGCCAGATATTACTATGCTTTCCTAAGGGTGCCTTTTCACTGTGACCATATTGCACTGACCTTGGTTTTAAGAATGGGTTTGCTTAGGCGTTTTCTCTAGTACCTAAGTTAATATTGTTTTAGAATTTTCCAAACGATAATGAAATCGTCAATCGAGATATCACGTTAGCTAACGATTCTGTTATCACGATTATAGTGAGTATTGTAACGTTAAGTGTGAAATGCGGAAACGGTAGCTAAAAGTTCAGGTGTCTAGCTTTTCTTAATAATTATTATCCAAGAAAATGTTCCTGTGTGCGTGTAAGTTACCATTCCACTTCTGTGACAGTTGATTCAAATTAGTGAAATTAACGTTTCCCTTCGATTGCATAACTACACAGAAATCAGGGAATTTAAACTTAACTAAAGTTTCACTTAGCCTGTCTACTTAAAATATACCAGGCATTGCCAGTCTAAAATGACTGCCTTACAAGCTTCACTAATGATGCCATGTGGAGATCTATGTCTGTATATTCGTGCAATTCTTTATTGGATATCTCTGCTTTAGAACTGTCCTGCAAATCTGTATCTCGTGATGCATATAGTTTTGGGTGGTGATGCAGTAAGCTCGAAGTGTCCAAAGTACCATTGAATGTCCAGATACTCATATTATTGAAGATGGAAACAAAAATCTGTTCAGTAGATCCGAAGGTAGTAATTTTAAAACTCATATGTTGCTGTGCTGGAATGCACTGTAGTCTATTCATTTGTGTGCTGTTGTCTTAACAGATGCTGCAGTCCATATGGGGATCTAGTGTAGACTATAGTGAATGTTTAGGCTATGTACCGTTGTATGTTTACATATAACGTTTGATCAAAGATTCTGCGATTGCATTAGGAGACTTCTGTGTGTATGTCTTTGTTTGTTTTATATGTACATGTATATTCAGTCATCTCCATAATGCTAAAATGATAGGCACCCTTATAAAGATGAGCAAAAAAGGTATATATATTGTATGCTCAAATATATGGGGAAGATATATATGGGCAATTACCTGTAATTGCCTTTGGTAAATTGTAAATTCTTTTGCTAATCTTTAAGGGTACCAATAATTATGTGTGTATATATATATATATATATATATAATCAGTTTAAACAAAAAATAAAAACTTGATGTATCACTGCCTGTTTTGGCAGTGCGAGTATGTAACTAATGCATCTATCAGAGAGAAATTATGCTATATCCACTTGCTACTATCTGCTATTTTATTTTTAGAGAATGAGGTGTACTCAACACAACTCATTGGTTTGAAGTAAACTGAATTTTAATCTGCACTCTATAGACTGCGCATTTTATCTTTTTAGGAAGCTCTTTGTGGGTGGCCTAGACTGGAGTACCACACAAGGTAAGTTGCTAACTGTCCACTGTAACACCTGAAAATAAGCAATCCTGTTGGATAGCTTATCTTCTGGGACTTTCATTTTTTGTATTACTTGTAGATAGTCGCATACACATTTTTACAGTTACTGCATTGTGTGTAGAATGTTGCCCGATACTTTAATGTCCTTATAACGCATGTTCTGCATACTAAAATGTTTGAGCTTTGATTGCCCCCTACCTTATCACTAGTGCTTTTACACTGTTATTCCTTACCTTCTCATAGTTACCTGCTCACACAAGAAAGTAAGTGTTAGGTTATGTTATGAAATTATAAATTTTCACACCATTTGGCAAAGCTTTTGTCCAAATGAAACTATTTTAAATTTGAATGCAGTTAATTTTAGATGGGGCTTGGTGATAAAAATGTAGTTATGGGCTGCTTTTGTCCATTTACTTTAAATGAACATTTATGTTGAGACCTTTTTTAACACTGAGATGAGGACGAAGGGTACGTCTAGCTCAGAGGCATCCGGAGCCGCTGTCTGAATCGCGCACGGCTGGCCGGCTTTGCTGTGGTGCTTTTACTTCACGCGGTACACTGTATTTTCTCAAGTCAAGATCACTAGTCATTGCAGACCTTATTTTCATGCTTTCTCCCCAGGGCTTTTAATGACGAGCCAAGCAATTATCAGTCCTCCACACGCTGTGAATTTGTGTGCTGAAACCTGTGTCCTTCTGCCCTCCAGGATGCAGATGGGTGTTATTTGAATGGTTTAGAGGACGAAATGCCTTGTGAATTGAGCTGAGCTTTCGGTTTCAGTTGTGAATTGCCTTCCTTTATGAAGTGCTGAAATTGTGAGATGCCGAACCAGGTCTGACAAAATAGTAGGCTTCTTGTGAATTGTTCGATAGCTCTTAAAATAAATGTTGTTTAGCAAATGGTGTCTGTTTTCACCTTCAGCCATGTAGCAGTGTAAGTTGAGCACACAGTGGCCAAATATACTCAAAATTCAAAATATGCTCACTTCCCCTGCTTGAAATGCATAGTAACATAATATAGTGCATAGATATACCATTACTGCATGCATCAAAGAAGGGTTTTGTTTTCAAAGTCTCTGGTGCAATCTTTAAAACCTTCTTGTGTTGCACCCAACCACACCTCCCAACACCTCCCTCAGGTATCAATTAGCAAATGGCCTTCCCCAAGAATGCTTTTAAATGGTCTGTTTGAATAATGTTTCGCATCGTAAGCATTGACTTCCATATTTAATGGTAAAGAAGCTTTTAGGTTGAGGACATTATTTTCCCATTTTCTAAATTTCTCAACAGACATAGAACACAGTGTGAATAAACGGACTGCTTGCCCTGATTATTACAGTGATAATTACGTGTATGCCCTTGTCATATAATTAAACTCATTCAGAAATGTAAATCTTTAGCCTATACACACACATTTATATGAATATTATCTTTTATTGATGTGAATAATTTTTATTTGTATAGCACATTATCATACAAAAAGCAGTCTTTACACCAAGTCTTAAACTTTAAGGCGTTTTAATTTTGAAAAACATGTGTTCCAAAACAAAATGAAGACGGGGATAAGAAAAAAAGCTGCAAGCAAATGGATAGAAAAAAGTTATCATTTCTAAAACAAATCCACAGCCACTGTGCTAAGAAATTTCAACGACAAAACAACTTGGTGGATGGAAAGAACAACAATTGCCTAAATACAAAGAAAAGCAAAATGGAAAAAAAGACATGGAATTTAAAAAGGCTGTTTTGGTCATCATTTTTTAAATTGACCACATAAAACACAAGAATTGCTATACCACGTACGTAGGATGACCTTCAGTCCGTCAGGTTCTAAGTCACTGGTATAGTCATGGGCTGTGTCCGAATCTGAGCCCAACTGCACCCTGTTCCCTGCGTACAGTGCACTGCCCGAAGTGTGCTGTTTATAGTGCACTGTGTACACTGCCTGGCCAAAAAAAAAGTCGCACACTCTAATATTTAGTTGGACCGCCTTTAGCTTTGACTGCGGCACACATTCGTCGTGGCATTGTTTCGACAACCTTATGCAACGTCGCAACATTTATTTCCGTCCAGAGTTGCGTTAATTTTTGGCCGAGATCTTCTATTGACGGCGGGAGAGTCGAACCACTCAAAGTCTTTTCCAGCACATCCCAAGACTTTCAATGGGGTTAAGGTCAGGACTCATGGCCAATTTGTGTATGAATATGATTCCTCATGCTCTCTGAACCACTTTTTCACAATTTGAGCCTGATGAATCTTCGCATTGTCGTCCTGGAATATGCCCATTAATGGGATAACCTGGTCATTCAGTACATTCAGGTACTCAGCTGACTTCATTTTATTGCTGCATAATGTTGCTGAGCCTAGACCTGACCAATTGAAGCAACGCCAGATTATAACACTGCCTCCAGAGGCTTGTACAGTGGGCACTATGCATGACGGGTGCAACGGTGATTTATTTTTTTTGGCCAGGCAGTATAGCATGCAATGTGCAGTCCGTGAAAAATATCCTCCATGCTATTTTCCAACGTATTGTCGAAGTGTCGTAAGCAGGTCGTAAGACATCCCAGTGTTGCCATGTCCACGGTTTCACAGCTAAATTGGGCTACTTTCAAAGTGCAGTCACAGGTAAAAATGAAAAGTCACAAAGCACAGACTTATTTTAAAAAGTAAAAATATGATGATTTCTATTTAAATTACATTGGTTTTGGTTAAAAATATATTTTGGGCTAGTTTTGAGTCGCCATTTGGATGGAAAGTCTTGCAAGATCTGGCAACCCTATGCCCACCCTTGCGCGGCCATGTCATACGGGGTTTAAAATATACTGTAATTAGAGAAAATTTAGCCTACTTAACGACTTTTTTGCCCTGTCTACTCAACAAGCCTACCTAATAGTGTGAAAGGGTGCTGATTTGGACACAGACATGGTGTCCTGCAGGGAAATGTAGGTCATACATGGGCCTTTTTACCATCTATTTTTAGATTCAAAAATTTTTTCAACAACAAAAATGTTTCTATTGATGCCGCTTTTGAGTATTTGTAACGTACTCACATTATTCTTTATGCATGTGGCGACTAGTCTGATCACGAACACCAAACGGGTAATTTGGCATATTATCTGCACCAGGAGAAGTGCAGAACAAAAATTTTTTTTGTAGACCTAGCCTTTGTATTCATATATATGTGTGTGTGTCAAAAAGCAGATTGCTAGCTAGCTCTATATAAATACTGTTTGTTAAAGCATTTGACTTCTATTACAGCAAAAAAGTGTTTTTAGTATACTAGGATAGAAGAAATGGGTGCTGACACAAGATTAGTTGCTATGTATGTCACTCTCACTACATGGCTGCAATGACAGCATGCTTAGAGAATGAGAAAGTGTGCCTGAGAATCTGCTGTTTATCACAGGCAGCACGCTGTGTCATCGGCCAGCTGCTTGAAATGTCGTCAAGCATTATCTTTGTATCTCAGAGTGAGAACTAGCCTACATGCTGTGCTACATGTACTTTGCCTGCAACCCTGCAGATTGAATATAGGGTTCTATCTCTAGGTAATGGTTTTTGGATACCGCCTGCAAATTGCAGAGAAATTTGCAATCATTGTAGTTAGTATGGCCTTATTGGTACTATGCCAAATGTGCACTAAATGACCAGACTAAGTATAGTTAATTCTTACATTGCAACATTTTTTGGTTTTATAATTTTACCTGTCATTCCCCAAATGTGGTTAATATTGAGTAGATTCATTAGATAAATTGCAGTATTCAGCATTAAATGAAGGTTATCAGTTATTAGAAAAATGACCAAATTAAAAGATATTAGTGCTAGGGTATCTATGGCTGCTACCAGCATATAACATTATTTTCTTTCAGTTAATTACTCCACTAAATAAAACTTAACTAGGTCAAGTGCCTTTTTAGCACACCATTTAAGCAATGAACATCAGTGGTATTGAATTCAAACTTGGTTGATTGCCTACAGAGTAACTACATATTTCCAAACGATTGCTAGACAAAGTACAATTTGTGTTGCAGGAGTGTTATGCAAGCCAAAAGGTTTTATAGTGTTTTTTTTGCCTTTTATGTGCCCCTAATTGTGGGTACAAAATTTGGGAGAAAACATTTATTAATAACTACTTTTAAAAAGGCAAACTGCCAAAAGCTGTCAGATAAAAGCCCATTTGGATGCCAGTGAGCAAACAGACGCTGGTGTAGACTTGTCAATATCTGTAGTTGTTATTTATTGACACAGAATCAACTCATGACTGATAATGACCAGGGTAGCCATACATCACTACCACTATACGGAAACCACTGGTGCACCATTATTTACAAATCCAGAGATTCAGGACCTTTGGAAGTTCTAGTGGCCAGATCAGCTCTGATACGCCAAGATACACTCTGATACACAAAGGGCCTGATTTACTAAGACTTTTAGAATGTGCAAAACCTGCAAACAGAAAACTTAAAACGCACCCAATGATTGGTGCAATACAAATACCATGACCAATCACTGGTTATGTTATTGGTTTTGCACATGCTAAAGGTCTTGGTAAATCAGGCTGTAAGACTGCAATTCTGGGATCCGGGCATCAAAGCCTGAGGTACACATGTCAGCATAGTGCTGAATGCCTGCCATAGGGCAATACAGCACAGTCGAGATAAAAAAACATCGCTGTACAAACCTACCAAACACAGATTGGTGCGATGCTGGGTGCTGGGATGAGTCATGGTTCTGTGTATTCTGGGCTGAAGGATAAAAACAATGCACTTTGTGTTGTACAAGTGTGATGGTATGGCCTGCAGTACAGTGAGAATAGAGATTAATTTTGGCATTATTCATGGCTCTTTTATAATAAATTGCTGCGGAGGCAATGTTCTATTCCCCAACATAACATCTCACTTAGATTGCACAAAGTAATGCGCTCACATTTATGCATGACGACGCATGCGGCACGCACCTGTCAGACGTTCTAGCCATAATGAGTGCGATGGGGTGGCTTCCTTGCTCGCCTGACATGAACCCAGGAGAGCAACTCTAGGACATGTGTGTGCGAGTCATCGGGTACCACAAAGACATAGCCTCCCTGAGCATTTTCTAGCTGATCACAGAGTGGCATATGATTTTGAGACAAATAAACCCACTCACTTTTCAAATTGGAAATGTATTGCACATACTCTGGTCAGAACACGCATTTGTGGTTCACATATTGTTTTCAGATTTAGCCAGGACAAAATCAAACTTCAGCAAGACTTGAGTCTATCTTCAATATTAAGTTATGCTCGACAATTTGTGATTTTCATGCAAGTGGCCAGCTTTTGGAGTGCAGTCACCACTGAATGGAGACAAATGTACTTGTCTGCTAATCCTGTATCATTCCACTTATATTGATGTCCTCTTTCTTACCAGAGACATTACGAAACTATTTTTCCCAGTACGGGGAAGTAGTTGACTGCGTCATTATGAAAGACAAGACTACAAATCAGTCACGTGGTTTTGGGTTTGTGAAGTTTAAAGACCCTAACTGCGTGCGGACAGTCCTAGAGACGAAACCTCATAACCTGGATGGTAGAAATGTGAGTGTCTGTACTATAACCCAGTACGTTACATGAGGCCAAATAGAATTTTTGTAGTACAACTTCACGGAAGCTTTACTATAAAGTTTAAAATTATAAACATTTCCAGTCATATTGATGTGATTGTTTTTCATTAGATTGGAATTCATGCAAAATGAAAAAACTAAAGCAGTTGATATAAATACATCTTTTTTTACATTATTTAAGTGTGATATTATGAAATTTAGCATTATGAAGAGTCATGTTGGTTGTAGGTTTGACAGCCTAAATCAGTATTTTAGCATTTAAATTTTTGAAAAGGATACATTTGACTAATGTGGTGGCAAAAATGTCCTCTCTTGCCATCAGATTGACCCAAAGCCATGTACCCCTAGGGGAATGCAGCCTGAAAAAACACGATCAAAGGACGGTTGGGTAAGGAATGTGTTTTATTTAGGCTGCACAGGTCCTCAGGAGGAATGTATGTACGCATTGGTTTAGAGGAACAGGCTGGCCTGGCACAAGCACTCCGGGGAAGGAGCTATACTTTCATGCTTTACCACTGCATGCCACTGCATATACATCTAATTATGAGCATGTCAGGCACTTTGTGATGAAAACTTTGACTATTTAAGATAATGAATTTTTAAATTAATTATTGGCAAGTAGTTTTTTTTAAAAAGTAATAATTTTTAAGACTGCTTTGAAGGTGGCTCATCTCTTACAATGTCTAGTAGAAAAGTAGGGGGAAGGAAAAAATAGATCTGTTGTCTAGCTGAAAGGAGTCGTATTGGAGTGACGTGTTAATCCTTCTCCCTCTAGGCTTGAGAAAAGTGTTTGTCATGTTAATGCTTGTCTTATTTTTCTAATTAGACTAGATCGTGAACTTGAAACTTGTGAATTTTTCAACCATATCCGTCAAGTCTTGTGACGTTATGTTTTTTTTAATATTTTTTTTTTGCAGAAGGGAAGCAAAAGTGACAGCAATAAATCAAAGAAGATCTTTGTTGGCGGAATACCTCACAACTGTGGTGAACCTGAACTCAGGGACTATTTCAGTAGATTTGGAGTGGTGAGTTGTGTGGAAATTTGGCAAGAATTTTAAGCAGTTTTCTTTTAGGAGGATGAGTGAAAATGTGCAGGGTTGAAATGGTGATGCAGGAAATGCCAAAGAAACAGCTAAATGTTGAGTGTGAAATCAGTTTTACTCTGGTATAGTACATTTGATCCCATTTATACTTAGTTGAATTAACACTAAACATTTTACTCTGACGATAATGATATAAATGTGCTGTCCAAGCACACCCCTGTTGGGTACATTGCATAACAGCGGGTTCAGAACGTGTGTGTTTGTCCTCTGTGTGCAGCCTGCTTGTCATCGTTGTTCTGAATAATTTTGTTTTTGCCTCCTTGCTTGTCTGGTTATAGGTTACAGAAGTGGTAATGATCTATGATGCGGAGAAACAGAGGCCCCGAGGTAAAAGCTGATCCAGTTTTCTTTCCGTAACTCCCATCTGCAATCTTATGACAAACTATTCCGACCCAAAGACGAAGACCGCATCCAAAATCCACTGATTATTATTTGTCATACGGTGCACTGGTGGGACATGCCATGCTCATAATTCACCCACTCACATCATGGATGTTGTTGTGTTTTTTCTTCATGTGATTAGAGATTCACATGGAGAGAAGGTAATCAACAGCATCGCCACATAGCTCACAGTCTGTGGTTTCTGCTCATGGTTTTGTTTGAGAGAACCATTTTCTGATGTATTTTTACAGTCTCAAGGAGATATGCTTTGAAAACAGTTTGTACATTTGATCAGAATGGTCTTGAAGTCATATTGAGTGATTTGGTTTGTAGTTTGCTGATCTGTTATGTTCTTTTGTGCTAAATTTCAGAATTGAAACAATTGTAAATAAATTTTTCTAAAGGTTATAGCATATGTTAAAAGCATTTTTTGAACCTTAAAATAGTTACTTTACATATAGAAGAGTGGTTCATTAAAGATCTACAGGCCAAGTGGACTTTTCAATGTGAATAATTGTCTATTTTATGTTTATTACGCTTGAAGAGAATTTTGAGAATTTTAAGGACAGTAATTTGGAATACAGTTATAGGACAAAGTGCATTGTATGTCATTATTATTGGAGGTCTTGGATCTGCTAGGATGAAGTTTTCATTGACTGTGTGGTTTAGGTTTCTCAGAGCAACTATCAGTGGCTTCTCAGGACCTGTCCTACATAATGCTGATATAGTGGTTAATGATTCCCTTCACTGTTGAACGTCGTTTTACTTGTTCAACATTTAATCAACTAATCTCTTTGGGGCAAAGTCAAAGGAATAGTTTGTCATCTGAATTTCTCTAGTATAGTTTAATGACGGAATCCATGTGATGCATTTGTGTAGTTATTTTTAATGAAAGCTCATTTTTACATAAAAAATTGACTAAGTTTTATTTGTTTGTTTTAAGTTAGTCGGAACTCTTGACAATCTAAATGACATACTAAGTATTCTCCCGTATTTAAAAGTTAAAGTACTCTTGTAAGTAAGCCCTTTCTATCTTTCTTTTTCTGTCTCCTTTCCATGTGAATTGTTTGAGTGTGATTAACGGTGTCTCTTAAGATTTGTCTTTTCTCCTCTAGGTTGTTGTGTACTAAGTTGTACCACAGAGGTACAGGCCAGTTACAAAATAACAATGGGGTTGGGCTAGTAATGCCATCAGTTGGGTGTGTAAACAAAGTCATTCTTTTTGCTTTTATTCATCATTTATCCTTTGTTAGTTGTGGATCAGCTAAATTATTGTTTATTATATGTATTTATTATTTTATTGTGCAAAGTATACATATTAAACAGTAGTACTATTTTTTGTAGTACCAGAACATATGAATTATATATTTTGTACATTTTTGGTATTTTCACTTCAACCTAATATAAAATATGATCTAGAATACACAGGGATTTTCATATTTCTGTGCAGCTAGTGTTCAATGTGTATTTTACTAGAATTTGAATGTTTCCTTGGACATTTAAACAAAGTTAAACTAGATTGAGGGTAGTGCACTCATAGATGGTATTTCAAGTATATCAGGCATTTGGGGAATACGCAACTTATTATAGGCGATATCAAATCCCTTCGGTCCCTGAAGCCACATGATTGAAATCAGGTTAGGTCCCCTAAGTGAAGATGATGTTGCAACCTACTTATGCTTCTCAAATTTTTGGGATAGAATTAAACTGGTTCACTTCTGTAGTGTCTATAGTAGCTAGGTCTTCACGTATTTTCCATTGACATTTACATGGATTGCTGGTTTTATATCAACCATTATGGAGGTCATGCTAACATTTTAACAAGTAGGCAGACTGTAGACTTTCAGCATTATAAGCATTCAAATGGTCCTTATTCTTAGTTTAATATGCAGTAACATTAGTACGTTTTCAGTTTTGTATAGGGAATGCTGATGTCGTTTTTAATGTTCTGAGACACCCTGAAATTACATGCCGTTTTTCCAGGGAAATGGATTTAGCTGCAGCACATTCAAGGTCAGACTCGTTTTCATTGCTGGCTCACTTGGAGAGTACTGTATTTGCTCCCATGGTAATACCATGGCTACACATGAGACTCTCTAACAGTGATTATCAGTTGCTCTGTAGTTGTACTGCACAAAGCTTATGCTGCCCCCACCACCACCACGCTATTTAGGCAGTGCTGGTAGAACAGGTATCTCAGCTGAGATCCTTTATTGTACAATCATTGTCGTGTGAAGTGACACATTTCACAGTTTCCATAGAAAAGCTCCAAATAGTTTCTTCCCACAAAGTTTCCATGCATTCTCTATTTTTGCGTGTTTATAGTTTGCATTAGCTAGCATTTTTATGGAGAGTGTGGTTTCATATTATCTGCCCGCCTCAACAGTATACTTTCACTTTCAGTGTCCCATGCTTTTATTTAAATTGTTTGATACATTCCATATATGATGTTATATTTCTGTACAGCCTGCATATACATTTCTGGATCTTCTGCATTTTCCCCAAATGCATTTTCCCCTTTTTCTTTTTGCAAAGAAGACTTTGTCTACACCCCTTAATGATGGCATTTTTTATAGTTCTTATCATTTTTCAATGCTGACGTAACTGAATTGATTTGGAGAAATAACATTTTGGCCTATATCTTTGTGTTGTTATTGTAAGCTATTTCTTAATTTTCCATTATGAGCTTATCTTGGCTTGCCCAAATGAAAGTTATTGGGAAAGCTGGGAGAAGGCTTTAGACATTGTACAATTTTTGGTTGACCATTTTTTGTTATGCATTAACAATGGCTGCTGTCAGAATTTGCTGCGAAGCGAATATACCAAGGGGAAAAATCAAGGTGGGGTTCGGATGAGACCGCATGAGAAGCTGTTTAAATATCACAGGCCCAATGAACATTTTTGCTGCCCACTCACGATTGAGACAGTTCAACAGGTGAACATTTCAGCATCCATAAAAATAAATGTTGAATCTATAGTGGGTGTACATTAACTGATCACTCATCATAGACAGGCTATTAGGGTTTAAATCTCAGTTAAGAGTAGTTAACTACTCAACAAGTTCATATTATTCTGCCTTCAACAACGCATTTCATCTCCAATGTTATTTTATACGGTGCAGTCCGTAAGTATTTGGACAGTGACACAATCTTTGTTGTTTTGGCTCTGTACTCCAGCACATTGGATTTGAACTGGAACAGTGACTATGACATTAAAGGCCAGACTTTAATCTGAGGGTTTTTACATCCATATCGGATGAACCGTATAGCAATTGTGGCCATTTTTATACACAGTCCCCCCCATTTTAGGGGAAGGAAAAGTAATTGGACAAATGAATATAAACTTAGTCATCATAATTAGTATTTGGTTGCATATCATTTGCATGCCATGACTTGCTGATGTTTGTGACCCAACAACATCAAAAGACTCCATCTTATTTTCAGGTACACTTACAAGCAATACTAGAAACTTTTGAATGGATTTCTATGGGAATTGGAGGGTGGGACTAGATTAAGCTGTAAATTACACGGGTATAGTATGGAACACATGGTTGGCTAAATGACTTTACGTCATCAAGGGTCTGAGGTATCAAACGACACTCAAACCATCACAATGCTGCCAGATATGCAGTAGATGTGGATGGATCACTTTAAGGGTTGTTTCTCCTCACTTATTTTTCTATTGAACTCTATTGCGTTTTACATAATCACTAACATTTAATTTTGAGCCAATGCTGAATTAGCCCTGCTTCATTTTTATAAGTCCTGCATCAGTTGAATAATCACCTTGGTGTGGGAGGAAGAAACACCAGCTCGAGTTGTGCTGCAGATCTGCAACGTTATCCGAACCCCGGGCACCTCTAGCCCAGTCTTGATGGAACCCCTTGGGCCGCCCCCTATACTGTTCTTCATCTTGTGTTGTCACAACGCCCTGCTACCTTGATTCACTCTTGGTCGTTGGCTAGGTTTTGGATTTATTACTTTCGAGGCCGAACAATCAGTGGACCAGGCTGTCAACATGCATTTTCACGACATCATGGGCAAAAAAGTGTGTAGTTGTAGTTTTATTTTACCCTTAAGATCAGACTGAGGCTTGGGCGATGATGAGTGCTGGTGGGAGCTGGTGCATTTGTACACAGCACTAATTCTAGGGGCCACCAATGAGTTTGATAAGTTCAAGATTCAGACAAATCCATACAAAAAACAAAGTTAAAGCTTTTGTTCTTTCGATCAACTTCTCCAA
This sequence comes from Ilyophis sp. 1 JC-2022, assembly GCA_022702515.1. Lineage (NCBI taxonomy): Eukaryota > Metazoa > Chordata > Actinopteri > Anguilliformes > Synaphobranchidae > Ilyophis > Ilyophis sp. 1 JC-2022. The sequence goes on along the minus strand of CM040403.1, from coordinate 37,810,269 downwards.
AAATGTGGTTGACCCCCCCCCCCACTCCCTGCTGTTATATTGTCTTCAGCTTTATAGTGCTGTAATGGTTTTCTTTCAAATCCGTAGGGTAACGGTTTGAAGACATGATCCAAATTATAAAGGATAAACACTGAGCACACTGCCATAAACTAAGAGTGCCAGTTGAAATTGTTCAGCATCTTGAGTTTAGTCAACCAGAAGTGACCAAGGATTTTCCTGGAATTTGCTTGGTTTCCCCTTTATAGGATCTATATTTAGATTAAATCTCTAGTCGCCCAAGGCTTGGTTTAACTGAACCACTCCTTTAGGATGTAAAATGATGTCATGTATTTAATTCCTATTACAAAGGCAAAAAAAAAGTATATTATAGGGCAGGGTGTGGGGTAGAAGGGAGAGATAACATGTTCAGTTTGCATTGAACATGTACAATCTTCCTAAAGGACTGGTTGCTCTTTTGTTTTTCATTCTTTTCATTTCTTTTGTGTTTTTTTTTTTGTTGACAGGTCACTTACTGTTTGAGTTCTTTAAAAGATTTCTTTAACAAGATGTTGTGTTTTAAAATGCCAAACAAAAACCTCAATTAAGTGACCTCAGTTGTGGAGTCTCCATACTGTGTCAATCGACTGTAAAATGGATTGGCAGGGGGTGGAGTCAAATTGATCTAAACAAATTTCCTGGGGTGGATATTTTTCAAATTCTCACCATCTGCAATATGTGTTTGGATCGATGTTTGTTGAGCACGCCTGCTCCGGTCTGTTTGACACTTCCTCAATAAGGATTGGAGGCTAATTTGGAGACGGTCCTGTAATTCCGTTAACCATTAATATATGTCTAATATAATATATGTCTCCCCTAGTCATCGCTGATATGCTGATGCATGTTGCGTGTTTAACAGCTAATTGGGTTAACTCGGTACTTCTTTCTTGGTCTCACCTCTATTTGTGCCTGAAGTTACTAGTCTACTAGCAGTGTTTTTGCGACATTATGCAACACCACCTCTACATGACGGATAACCACCTTGAGGAAAAGATCAGGAACCGATCACTTTACGTACAACATGTGTGTCCTCTCCAAAACCTTTAGCCACACATTATTTGTTCCCTTTTTCACAAAGGTTCCTTTAAATTTTCAAACCTCGTACCCCATAATAATTGTAAACACTATTTAAGGAGATACTCTAAAATGGAATTGAATTTAAAACCTAACGCGTACCTCACATAGAACCATTCTTTCGGAGTCCTACTTTTTACCTGCAGTCTCCTTGGCTGTGTCCTGTTTTCCGGAAGGAATCGGGACTCTACCTAAGCCATTGTTCTTGATCTGACATTACCTGGAGCTGGGACTTGAGGGGTATGGGGACGATAAGTTACTAAATTAGAAACTAGAGCACATCAAACTGTGTTGCAAATCCCAACTCGGGTGTCGTGGGGTGGGGGGGGAGCGCTCACAAGTCCTGGAATCCATCACTCGAATCCCATGATGCTCAGGGGAGTGGGCACAGGTAGTTGTGCTGCGGGCTGCAGGCCACTCGCTGAAGCATGTGTTGCTAATTAGGTCGACAGAGAAGAAAGAGGGGAGGCAAAGAAAGTGTCACTGCTTTAAACTACTTTCAGAACAGAATATTGTGAGTAGTTTTCCTCTTGGTGAAGGTGACCCCAATAACTCACCCTTTTTAGAGTCTATTTCTGTCTTCCATCCCCCCAAACTACCCCCTCCCTGTTTCCATCTTGGTAAACTGGTGGTATTTCTATAACCGCAACGGCACATGGTAATTCATAAATAGGTATTTTAGAGGGTGCCCCAGTTGGGTCTCTTGTAATACCCCTTGCAAAACGATTTAACCCTCTTAGGTGGTAGGTTGATTGGCATGCACTCTTATAAACTGCACCTAATTTCTGTCACAAGATGATGGAACAAAATTAAAAAGACAATCTTTTGTTAGGTGGGAGTCACTTCAGCAGCATTGTTTTTTCTTATCAGACACAGTATGAAGATTCATCCCTAATTTGACTTACGACTTTGTCCATTTGTATTATCTGCATGTCTACTTCGTATTGTTCAATTAGATTTAAGATCTTTTTACCATATCCATTCCTCTCTGAAATTCTATTCCAAGTTAAATAAAATTGAGATTCTTTAAGCGTTAGCCTGGGAAAGGTAAGTCTTGATCTTCCATTAGCTGCTTTTCTCAAAATAAAACGGGGCCAAGGCACCAAAAAACAAAGTAATTCTATGTTTCTCAGGTAGACATTTTATGATTAAAAATGGAAAAGAACATTTTCACATTTAATAATTTTAATTTTAACTCTCATAACTGGATTTGTCCTTAATGTATATAATTATTTTTTATCACAATGCCATTTAAAAAAACAAAACAAAAAATGCATTATTTTGCAGTAGATTTAATGTGTATAATTTCTCTTTTTATACAGTTTTGAGTACCTGAGAAACATATTTTTTTTAACTAAAATGTGTATGAATATCTATATTTCTACACTTTATTATACATACAATATATAGGCCCAAATAAGTCCTAAAACTAAAATTTTCTTTTAAGCTCCTTAAAGTGTTAAGAGCAATGCTATTTCTGAGTAGGTAGCAATGCTATCTGTCTGATAGGGAAGGGGATCTGCCATTAAGGTTTTTCTTGCCAAATACTTCTTCCTTGTCCCATCTCTAGGTGGAAGTGAAGAAGGCAGAACCTCGGGACAGCAAGGCCCCTGGCCCTGGACAGCCTGGACTCAACCAGTGGGGACATAGGGGCATCTTGAGTACAGCCAATGGCTGGTCAGCGCAACCGGCTCAAGGCTGGCCACAAAGTTATGGGCCTCAGGGTGAGTTGGAGATCAGCCCGGACCAAAGAGCATGTAGTTTAGAAACATAGTCATTTATCCTTTAAAATGCAAGAGTTTAAGCTTAATGAATAACGAATAACCTCTCATTCTTCAGTGCCTAGTCATCAAACAACAGCTCCAAAGTATCTCTTTCCTTTGAGGACCTTCCACAGAGTCTCTGGATTGTTTTTTTAAATGACATGGATTCATCAACAGTCAGCTAAAATGTTGAAGCAGCAAAGGCATTCTGTCTTAATTTTCCCAAACAAATGTTGGATCATTTAGCATGTGAGCGTTGAGTTCTGTTGTGTATGTATGTGTGTCCTAACTTAATCAAACTCTTATCTTCTTTCAAGGAGTTTGGGTGTCCACAGGCCAACCAATAGGTACGTCTTGTCATTTGGAATTTTATCAAGACATTTCATTATTGCAGTTGCAAAATATCTCACTTGAGTAAAGGTCATGTAAATCAGTAGTGTGCTACTATCATTCACAAGCATGTGTTTGCTGGATAAGAGTGGCTGTCCAATCCATAGCATTAAAAATGTGAATTACAACAGAGGACAGACTGCTAAGTAACCTATGGAAACAGACAATGAGCTTTAAAGTTTTCTCTGCCAGGGGAATGTGCAAGTTTCAGATTTTCCCTTTAATTCCGTCATATCATTCTCAAAATGCGCCCCATAAACCACATACATTTTGTGCATCTCCCAAGCATAGAATTAAATGACTTAATAGTTATTACAAAGGCCAAAAAAAGATATGATAAAAGTTTGTTGACAGACACAACATTGCAAGAATATTCAGATAGCGTTGCTAAAAATCGCTGTAGATTATGAAAGTTGGTACTTACATTGCCGTTATGATCATCAGAGGCCACACTGAACTTTGTTTGAAGCTTTGACTCGCTTGTTTTATTTATTTTAAATGAATGGAAAGGAATGCCAAAGATTACTGAACTGTGCATTTCAGACAGGTTTCCTCATCTCTGGAAACTAGCAACACACTGCCTGCCAATTTCACATGATAATTTACTGAATGAGTGTCACATGCTATATTTAACAAATAGGAGATAGCCAGTACTTATGCAGTTTTTGGAGACCAGGTTTTATAGCCTGGAGTTCAGTCTTCCAGCAGCAAGATGCTGACATAATCTCTTTTCTGTCATCATTAAAAATGAATCTGAATAATTTTGATTATTGACTAAATGCATGCATGTACTAATTCATTCACAGAGTACTGCTTATGGCAGTTTTCTTAGAGTATTCAGAATAATGTGCCAATAATATATTGTTTACCAGTAATACAAATATATTTAGTAGTTTGTAAGCCTTATCCACCAAGAGTAAAGACATATTCAACCAAAATTACCCATGGATACCAACAATAGTATGGTAGAGTTACAGAATCTTGGTTAATCACTGTGTTAGTCTTATGTTTCAAATAACACCTTGTGGATCTCATTTGAATTGCAGCTTACCAAATTGCAGCCCTGTCACAGAAAAACAGGGCCCCTTGCTATAATACAGTTACAGGAAATCTTTCATTGTGTACAACAAGCACAATATTTCTGCATACATTTGTTTTAATTTTGTTGTGATAGCCCTGTGTAATGCTAAATGACCCCATCATTTTAGTAGGGCCCTAATAACACAAATAACTATTGGAAGTCGATTGGATGTACAGTGGGGACGGAAAGTATTCGGGCAGTGACACTATTTTTGTTGTTTTGCATCTACTCCAGAACATTTGATTTGAAATGTAACAGTGACTATGAGGTTAAAGTGCAGACTTTCAGCTTTTTTATACACAGTCCCCAGTTGTTTCTCCTGACTCATTTTCCTATTGAATTCTATGGAAAAATAGGTCAAGAGAAACAACGCTTAGTCATCCATCCATATCTACTGCATATCTGGCAGCAAAGTAATGGTTTGAGGCTTGTTTGATACCTCAGACCCTTGATGACTTACAGCCATTTAGCCAACCATGTGATCCAAACTGTTCCAGCATAATTTACAGTTTAATCTAACCCCCCCCCAATTTTCATAGAGATCCATTCAAATGCAGAGAGGTTATAGTATCACTTGTAAGAGTACCAGAAAATAAGACATCAAGAGTATTTTGATGTTGTTGGGTCACAGACATCAGAAAGTCATGGCATGCAAAGGATATGCAACCAAATATTAAATATGATGACTTTATTTAAGTTTGTTAATTTGTCCCATTACTTTTCGTCCCCTAAAATGGGGGGGACTGTATAAAAAGGGCTACAATTGCTACACGGTTCACCCGATATGGATGTTCAAACCCTCTAATTAAAGCTGGAAGTCTGCACTTTAATCTCATAGTCACTGTTACATGTTCTGGAATACAGAGCCAAAATAATAGAAATTGTGTCACTGCCCGAATACTTTCCATCCCCACTATAAATGTAGATTGGACTCCAGAAAAGGACTAATCTCTTGTGCCTGTCTCAAATGATCAATGATAACTCAGAAAAAGAAGATGCAGAGCTAGAGGTTTTTTCACTTTTTTTTTTCACAGCTAGAGGTATTTTGGGACTTAGAACATTAAGCACATAGGATAAGCATGGTGAATGTTCTCTTTTTTACATGTCAGGTGGCTACGGTCCCCCACTGCCAACAAGTCGAGCACCTGCACAGCCCCCCTCACCCTTCAATGCTTTTCTGGTAACGGCCACCCCCACAGCAGGCTTTGGGCCACCTCAGGGATATCCACAGCAGGGGTACGGCACACCCCCACAATTTGGTTAGTAGGAGCATGTATGCCTAAATTGTGCAACGAACAGACCGGTTTGTGTTTTTGCCACGAGACCGAATTCATTTTGTTTCAGCCTTTCTTTGTATATATTTTTTCTTTTATTTTAGGGTACAGTTTTGGTACCCCTCAAGGTGATCAGTTTGCCCCACCAGGAGTGCCTCCCCCTCCCACCACGCCTGGAACCGGGCCTCTGGGGTTTGCCCCTGCCACCACTCCGACTCAGGACTTGAGCAAAGCACCCACAGGACAGCCTGACTTTCCTTACAGCCAGTATGGTAGGTATAGCCACCTTGCAGGCCTCAGGCCCGTCAATTACACTGGTACTGCGTCTGTTGGGTTCACCCACTTTCTGAGTTCGTTTCTCCCCAGCCGTAGCTCATGAAGATGACCCGCTCACAAACGGGAGCTTGCAGTTGGTGTCATCCAGCTTGTTGTTGCTTGTAAATTTTGAACCCCTTAATTTGATGACATCACATGCAATCTAGCTTGCACATCTTTCTGCTACGACGAAGCTGTAGAAGTCACCCTGCATCCAGTGCTCAGTATTGCCTTTTTAGGATTTCCAGGCGTGCTTTGGGATGATTTGGACAGGTAACTGATGGTAGGTTGGAATTAGATCATCCTTCCTTGCAATGTTGTTTTGGAGGGGAGGGGGAGGATTGGTTGCTGCTGCAGATATTTTCATCCAGATTGTGCTGTAAATCACGGGATTTTGGTGAAAGCTGAAGGAACGTGTGACATGTGTAAGCCAGGCATGTGACTGTCTGCAGCTGAACCAGTTTCAAGGATTTTTTTCACTTCGGCAATATAAAACAAAGTGAATAACCAGTATGAAAAAGGATATTGTTTTTATTGCTGTCCTTTTATTGCTGTCCTATCTGGATAGATTTTCTTTTAAAATCAACGGAATACAGGTCATGACTGCTGCTTTAAAAAATATATATGGCAGTGGTTGAAATGCATATTAAAGTACTTGGAGATCTGCCATACTTTGAATATTATACCACTATCATTTCCAGTTTTTTTTTGGTTTCTTTTTGTCTTATACATAGCATTTTTAAAACTGATGCATAGGTCAAATATATGTTGGAATTTATTCACAATAGAGGTGTGCTGTCAACATTTCAAATTTAATGTGTGACCTAAAAATTTAGATGAGAAATTTTCATATACTACCACCACCCGTGAATTTGTTTCCCTGTTGGCAGTCTCTCTCTACCCTCTCAGTGTTTCCTCCAGCTGAAGCATTGGGTGGATTTTCTTTAAGCTCCCTCCTGCATATGAACAGAAACTCCCCTCATTTTGCCGCTTGCTGTTTGAGGTTAAATTTGTGTTCCTCTGTAAAATTGTTTTTCATCCCATGTGCCCTCACAATGCAGTAGATTTTCCTCATGCTGGAATCTCTGGAGATGCAGTCAGGTATGCGGACCAATCTGTTGGACACGCAATGTACTTGAGCACTCCTCCACCATATTGTACCTGAGAAAACAGTACTCCAGCTGTAGGAGCCCAAAGTAGGAGAGGTTTTATGCTGGGGCTACAATACCGCTAGTACAGAACCCAATAGCACTGATAATTAAGGGATCCTGTTTTGTTCATGCCTGCAGTCTTGCCCTCTGCGGACTTTCTGTTCCTTAACTTGCCCCCACATCTCACATTACAGATAGATGTGTGATTGACTCTTTGTCTTGTTCAGTGTGCTGTGCTTCTGCTCTGCTTCCATCCGGCTGTTCATCATTGGGCTTGGCTACACGATTAGAATGCTGACTTTCAGCACTGAAGCGCAGTAGACAAACGGCTCACTTTATTTTTGTTTGATTACAGATGGATCACTTATGGGTCAGTTATTTAGCGAAGTCTCAGCGCAGTCAGATGGAGTAGAAGTTTAAGAAAGCACAAGGCGGCATATTGACCAGAGCGTGCTCCAGTGACCTAGGTGCTGAGTGGGACAGCCTCCCGTAGAACCAATGTATAAAAGTAGGCTCTCTCTGGGTTTAGTCAACCTGGTCTCCTCGTCTCCCTAATAGGCTTGGGTAACTATCCTCAGGACCCCTCTGCCTACGGACCAACGCGTCCTTCTCACAGTTATGGTCAGGATGAGCAGGGATATAGTGCAGGTAGGTGTGAGTATTGCCTTTTACAACCACAAAAATTAGCAGATTAAGCTACAGTTATGTAAGACCTTTACTTTTGTTGCTTAAGTCTTCATTTTTGTGTGTACATACATATATTTTACAAATTATATATATACTGTATATATATATAGTATATACACACATTCTGTTTTCTTCATAGTATACTAAAGTACAGCTATCTAGTCTGTTGGGGTATGAGCCAGTTGATGGAGATATGCCATTTTGTTTGATACTTTGAAGTCCTTTAAAATATCATTGAAGCCTAGCTCTCACAAGGTATGAAAAACAATGGAAATGAATATGTGCTCCGAAGCTATAGTAAAAATTCATAATAAAAGTCCAGTTTTTAATGCCAAATTTGTTTACGGTACAAGGGACAAAGTTTTAGGTGCAAGTATCTTTCATGCCTGGTGAGAAAGCAGAGATTTGCACGAGGTCATTTCTCTAGCAATAGCTGTAGTTTATTATACAAATAAAAACCGCTTCCTCAAACCTGTCTGTCCTCTCTTTGCATTGCTTTGCTGGTAAAAGGATGATCTAATTGTCATGAATGTGTATGTTTCACCGTCCACTTTTGTTTTACATTGTTGTATTTTCCTTCTAGTTTTGACGAGTTCTGCATTTGTAGAACTTGTAAGGAAAAAGCAAACTAAAGTTAGGTCTTGGTTTTAATACATTCAGTTTTTAGGGCACCCATGTTTTTTCTACTTTCGCTTTTTGAAATGCCTTTTCTCATTACAGCTCAATGAGCAATTTTCTTATGATTCCTGTATGAAAATTACAATTTTACCTACAATGTATGCACATTGTACTCGCATCACATTTCTAAATTGAATTTCAGTGTTGGTCAAGCCAGTTAACTAATTGTAGATTATTTCCAGGTTTTTCTGCTTGGCTCCAAATGTTTGATTTAATGAGGAAAAATTCAAATCCTCCCAGCTTTTCAGTCAAATGTGATTTTGTTTTGCATGACCTTTGAGTGACTTGCTGGGGGTATGGAAATGAGAATGTCCGGTGTTAGTCTTGCTCACCGAAGATTCCAAATAGTTCCCTGGCCCGTGTGATTCAGTTGCTTCCAGGGAGATGATGCCATCCAATGTCTGATTCAAGAATGTGTGTGTGCTTACGGCCTCTTGATCTGCTCAACCTTAAAAGTTATTTTTCTCATTTTTAGTGTTTTTTTTTCTCTTTTTTTTTCTGTTTGATGGCTCACACCAGTTCACATCTCATGTTTATTTACCTGTATTTGATTTGGTCATAATCAGTAGTGGTCTGTCTTAAAATATGTGGTGGGTTTGTTTGTAGGTTGTAAAAGTTTATAAGTTCTCAACTTATCCCTATTATGGCCAGTTCACACAGGATTTTGAAAATCCATTTTGAGTGAAAAATGTCAGTTTGTACCTCATTGAAATAATGATTGGAGAACCTGTATACTGATCAAATAACATCTCAATCACTGGTGCATTGGTTTTAAAAGGTGAATGACAATGTGCAGCAACGGTGATAAATCATTACTTGACCTCTTCTGTCCTCATTATGGACATGATGACAGTAATACATTGACATTAAGTTTATCGGTACCATTTTAAATGATTTATATCACGTTCATATTAATAAGAATGATGAGTTCCTAGGAACAGTTTGTGGAGTTGAACATTTTAATATCCTGATTGAAGTAAATGGCCATCGGATACACTGTCCTTGTTGGTTGCTTAAAGTGAAAATTTGCTGGTTCTTCATTGATTTTTGTATTAAGTGCCCCCTCCTCCCCTGGTTTCAAACAGGCTATGGACAGGACCTGAGTGGGTTTGGGCAGAGCTTTGCAGACCCTAGCCAGCAGACGCCATCGTACGGGGCTCCTTCAGCACAACCCACGGCGGGACCCCAGCCCACAGCCAGCAGCTTCGGCCGTGGACAGAACCACAATGTACAGGGCTTCCACCCGTACCGGCGCTGAGAATCGCCTACACCAGAACATAACATCCAAAAGTCAGGGAAATATGTATTCTGTTCACAAACAAAACTGGATTTCTGGTGTGATGGTTAACTGAACAGGCACACACATATACACACGCACACACACACAAAACACACAAAAAATCACATTACCAGGGATTGTTCCTTTTTTTTTTTTTTTTTTTTAAACACACACACACAGTCACGCAATATTAAAAGAGCAGACTTTTGAAGAACCTTAATGACAAAAAAATATCTTTTGTGGACTTTTCCATGTGTTTTATGGAGGACTATTTATTAACTATTTTGCAATAGATTTTGACTGGTCAAATGTCAGCACAGATAAAATATGCTACATATAAAAATGACAACAGGGTCTCCAGTTTCTCTTCAGCTTTAATTCTAGGAATTGAACTTCAGGTTTTTATTTTTCATTTTGTGATTTTTTTTACTTCCTGAGCCTTTTCACATTTATTTTAAGATTTAAGTTTAAAAGTAGAAATATATATTATACAATTAAACTGTGCAATTTTTAAAAAGAAAATTTTGTACTATTAAATGTACGCTTTGCTTGTTTTTTTTATTTAAAGATGTAGATTTCCCTCAGGTGGCTGTTTTAGTGCATTTCGCACTTATACAAACAGAATGGAAAATCCATTTCAAATAAAAATGAAAAATTATTTTTTGTCATGGCCTTCACTATTCTGTTTCCAACCTTATCTCCTCATATGGATTTTACTGTTGAGGGCAGTAGTACTCTGACATAGGCATTACTGGATTGATTGCAGGAGTTGACTATTTCGTAGAAGGTGAGTGCTTTAATTCACTGATGCCAAGATTACATTCATACAGCACAGCATTTTGTGGTCAGTCAATGTCTGAAACTCAGACGTGATCAGTGTGATCACAAATTACTTGGTTTGATAGCTAGTTGATTGAAAGATTGCTGTTTATTTCCAGTTTAACATAATACCATATTGAAAGGTTTAAACCAAGACATTGCTCCACTTTATTCTCTCAAACCCCATAAAAGGTGTGTTTATAATAGACCACTGGCACCCCCCTGTGTTTTAAATTTGCAAGGTTGGTCAATACTGCCTGTAAATGTGATCAATCCATTTGTGTTGGATGTTTGTATTAAAATTATAAATTTTCCCCCAACTGAGCATCTGAAAATGTCAAGGCATTGTTTAATGCACATATTAATGATTTTCTTCATGTTATGCAACAAATGCTACTTCCTTGAGAAAAATAAATGGTGGTCTAAAAATGATTAAAATTACCACATGTAAATGTTCACTATATGGGGTTGATATTTTTGGCCACTTTCTTGACTTAAACCCAGCCATTATTTGTGGCTAAGGGAATTTTAAATTATTGGATTGGCTAAATAAACATTTTACTAGTGTAAACAATTTAAAGAAGTTAAAAGATATGTGTGGCCAAAGGTGGTCAAACTGAACTTAACCTGTAAAATAGGGCTTTTTAAATGAAATTGCCATTTCCATAGAACTGCAGAATTGCCTGTCATAATGATCTTCCTGGTGTGTTCAATAAACATCAGGTTGCATCCAGTTCACTTTCACACAGTTATTGACTTGATGATCCTGCTGCAATGTTGCTGTTCATGCAAGGCTATCTACCAATAAGAAACGTGTTCATAAACATCACCTTTTGTGGCCATTAGGGGACTAAGATAAATTAATATTTGTTTTGCACATTGACAAAGTATGTTTTGTTTTCCATGTTTAAAAAAAAACATCTGGATATGCTACTATATGAGACTGAAATTTGTTCCAGGAAGACTGTTTTGTCCACCAATCAGCTAGCTTTGAATATATCAAATTAATTTGACAAATAGCCAAAAGTGGTTCCTCTTCCTTTCCTCTCTTGTCTTCTTAACATGTAACAACTGAAAATAAAAATAAAAAGTTTTATTTTCTTTATAGCTTAATAGATATTCACATTGTAAAGAAAGCGACCGCTTTCACAGAAAATACATTTTAATTTATTTCCATAAAAATGTCACATCCTGACAGCAGCAAAACAAGTCTGGCTTTTCAGATTTGCATACAGCATGCCTTCAAAGGATACATAGTACTCATTGCATTTTAAAGCTGATTGCTGCCTTTGCCAGTTCTGTTAGCAGGCAGCTAGATCATATGGATGTTAAATAATCTAAACATATAAACTGTCTCAAGCTTAGTTTATAGGTTTTGAGACTAGTTTAAGCAGGATTTTCTTTTAAATTACTGCCTATATAATATAAATAAAAAAAATTCTCACATAAGAAACCAAATTCCCAGCTGGTAATTCATGGTAAGAGACCTAAATCACAGGTAATTTACTATACCAAATTAAGTGCTGACTGCAAAGAGTAAGTTAAAACTAATACAACTACCTAGCAACTAACTTGCAAGCTGAGCTTTGCTTGCTAGCGAGCTCAAGTTGCAGGTTATGGTTCAAAATTAAAGATTGAGGCTGGCTGTTAACAATAGTGGAACAGTAAAGTTATGGTCTTTCTCTGGTACAAAACAAAGGACATTTTTGGAGGTCTGTGATTCATTTGTATAAATGTTGGAAGCAGTCAAGTAGACATCTGGACATTTCCAATACTTTTTGCAAGTTATTCCCCCATTTGGCAACCTTGTTTGTTGACTGTTTCCAAACCCTTTGTTTGCTTCTTTCAGCCTGTTCACACTTTGAATCAATGCAAAAGGTCTATGGCAGGGGTGGCCAATTCCAGGCCTCGCGGGCCGGTGTGTATGCAGGTTTTTGCTGCCGCCAGTTAACAATTATTGAATTAGCCCAATCGTTTACACGATCTGATATTTTAATCTACATATCCGCGATATGAAAAGCAGCTGATGAATGTTCTTGTGCCGGTATGCGTCAATGCGTGTATTGTAGTATTTTATCGTTCTGTAATTTACAAGTGAATCGGTGATTGTGTGTATGACTAATTAGCTGATTGAACCGTGGTAACTGGTGGCAGTAAAAACCTGCATACACACCGGCCCGCGAGGCCTGGAATTGGCCACCCCTGGTCTATGGTCATTCTAGGTGGACACACATTAGGGGTCCTCAATCTTATCCAGAAAGGGCCAGTGTGGGTGCAGGCTTTTGTTCCAACCAAGCAATTACACACCTGATTCTGCTAATCAACCACTAGTCTTTGTTAAGGACATTGATTAGCAGAATCATGTGTGTTAGTGCTTGGTTGGAATAATAGCCTGCACCCACACCAGCCCTTTCTGGATACGATTGAGCCTCTACATGGTACTACTTATTTCTTCTCTCTGATTGATGGAAGGATTGTTTGTCCAAGTAAGCAATGTTATAGGGGGGCAGAACTTTGTAAAAGTTTGATTATACAACTAGACTGCACTCTGCCCTTCAAGCAGCCATACCACCATGCACTCTGCTCCTTCTGAATGGCTGACGCTAAGCAGATGTTGGCTTGGATAATACTTGGACAGGAGAGCTCCTGGGAAAACTAAGTTGCTGCTGGAAGTGGTGTTGGTGGGCCATTAGGGGGCGATCTTCCCTCTGGTCAAATAAGCCCCAATGCCCCAGTGCAGTGATGGGGACACTGTGCTATAGGAGATGTTAAACCGAGATCCTGACTTATTGTGATTATTAAACATCCCATGACACTTATCGTAAAGTGTAAGGGTTTCCCCAGTGTCCTGGCTAAATTCCCAACCTTTCAATCTGCCACCTAATTCATCCCCCAGTTTAATTCGCTAAAACAATTGTTCTCTCCCTCTCCATCTCAGCTGATGTGTGGTGAACATTCTGGCGCAAAATGCCTGCTGTTGCATCACCCAGGTGGGTGCTACACATTGGTGGTGGTAGAGGCGAGCTTCCCCCTCATCATTGTAAAGTGCCTTGTGTCGCTGGCTGGTGAGAAAAGCGCTATATAAATGCAAGGCATTATTATTATTAAGCATATAGAGTCCCTGTATTCTTGCTGAATCTCTAAGTGCATCTACACTCCCTTTATTACATGTTCATAATTTACTACAAATAGGCTATCAATCTTGGTGGAACTTTTTGCAACAGGTCAGGAAAGATTTTGATGTGAGTTCAGATTGGAATATTATTCGGGAAGTTCTTTGTCATCCTCTAAAAATATAGTTCTCCAACACATTTTAATTGGTACAGAGATAATAGAAATATGCTTCTTTTGCCAAGTACCTACAAACTGTCCGTTTGGCTTCTCGTCATATTGCTTCAAAATGGACATTTCTGATGACAAAATAGGGCCATCATTATACATACACGGATATCTTCTTGCACATGTTCTGGGAATGCCATATATATTTGTGTACATTGTTACTGGCATGTTTTCCTAGTTACTGTGTGTGGATGATTACACCATCAAATGATTATTACATCAAAATTAAGTTAAACATAAAAGATGTATTTTTGGCAGGCATGAACTAAGCTAAGCTATAAATCCATAAAGGCTAGACAGAGCCCAGCCGGCCCATAGGCCTATTATTTAATGTTAAAGTTTTTTTGTACTAATCAGCCTATACCGGTTTCTGTTTATCAGCTACACGCAAGCACAGTCCCTGAAAAATCTCAAAATGCCATAGGTCGATCCAGGCACACCACTAAGCTATGCTCTATGGGGCAAACACAGCGTACATTTTTTATTGTCAAGAGTGTTACAAAACAAAAGGGTGGGGTTGGGACCAAATACAGATCTTTAAATAAAATTTTAAAACATGCGTTCATTGTTTTAACATGGCTTTGTAATTGGAGGTCAGAACGGTTTTCATATATAGTTTGACTTAATTCAAAGAGGTTTAACATTATTGAATTTGCAGGTGGGATGAAATGTACCTAGCAGTATAAGAAGGTTGATTATTTAGAAGCATTCATTTTCTGCGTGGATCCTGGTGGTGGTTACGTCAGAAGTGGAACGTCTCTACGCGTTTACGACACTGACGGAAATTGTAAACACGCGATAACAAAGGGAACGAGAACTGAAACGTTCTTTTTCCGGAAAACACTGGCAAGATGGTGGGTGATATCATTTTAGCAGCTATTTTTCTCCAGGATAATCTATGTCCATCGTGCCTAATTATGATTTGATTATGGCATCTTAACCGCACAATATAATGTTTAACATTCACGAGTTGTTATAAATTAGCATTTTTTATTTTCTGAAATCAACCTAGTTGTCAGGCTGGTGTTGGCGAATCCAGGGCCGCTGTTTGGCTAGCAAAACGTCTCTATAGTTGCGGCATGTCTTCAAATAAATCTAGTACAGAAGACTTGTGTTAAATCTGGAAACTAATGTAACGCACTGTCGAACACTTTATTTGGTGGCTGGTTTTCGTTATGCCTTGGCAAAATTGTTCGCTAATTAGATGCTTCTCTTGCATCGATCCCTAAAATGCCGTCCATGGTGAACCTAACTTGCATATGTGTTCCCAGGCGGACGTTGAGCAGAAGAAGAAGCGTACCTTCAGGAAGTTTACCTACAGAGGCGTAGACTTGGACCAGCTTTTGGACATGTCTTAGTGAGTAATGTATTCCAGACTCGACAGCAAAAAAAAAAGTTTCGTGATAACGTTAACTGGTTTAGTTGTTGAACTTGGTAGAACTTTTTGGTCAGGACCGACTTCGTTAAACCTGTTGTATTTAGTTTGGTTATATAATTAATTGTGTGTGTGTATATATCATTTGAATATTAAATGACCGCAAGTAACTTGGCACATGGATGGCCTGTTAGTTTGCATGTCCTGCTACTGTCTGCTAAAATGTCCATACAGAGTGGCACTGGCACTGGCGCATGACCCCCTATAGACTTAAAGTAGGCAAGATTTCTGTCTGCTGCCACCTCTATCTTTATGCAAGAACAGCTACTCTGGTTGGTCAACCACCACGATTTTTCCTGTGCCAGCAGCACATTAAGTGCTCAACACAATGACAACACGGCTCAGTTGGTGGATAGTAGGATGCTTAAGACTGTCAGTAGGGCACGTGCATACAAAATTAGATTCTGATTTAAAATTATATTGTGGCAGTACAATCTAGTGTTTTACCTCAAATGAAACTTATCTGCACTTCTACCAGTGAGCAGCTGATGCAGCTGTACTGCGCCCGTCAGCGACGAAGGCTGAACCGTGGTCTGCGTCGCAAGCAGCAGTCTCTCCTGAAGCGTCTGCGCAAGGCCAAGAAAGAGGCACCCCCTATGGAGAAGCCTGAAGTGGTGAAGACCCACCTGAGAGACATGGTTATCCTGCCTGAGATGGTGGGATCCATGGTTGGAGTGTACAATGGCAAGACTTTCAACCAGGTGGAAATCAAGGTGAGCAATCGAAGCATTCTGTTTGAACCAAGGTGATTCCGACAGAATGCATCTTCTCGCGTGTACGCTCATATCTTGACTTTTCTCTTAACATTATCCATTAGTGTTGATGTAAAAAATGTTTGAAGATCAAACAATCCTGAATTTCTTTTGAAGCTGGTCATGAATAAGTGAAATTGCATCGTTAATGCATTTAAATCGTATTTTTAAAAGTAGCTAGCCATTTACAGGATCCATGTAATTATTATATACATCCTTTATTTTGTAACTTCCATATTAAAGACAAAAAATAGACTGCCATAGTGTCCTCCCACTCCCAATAATGGCGTTCGGTAGATATGACATAAAATTACTAACTACCTGGGTGTGTTAGAAAGAAATGAATATTAGACTAATTTGTGGCCTTGTTCCTTTCCAGCCTGAAATGATTGGCCACTACCTGGGAGAGTTCTCCATCACTTACAAGCCTGTTAAACATGGTCGCCCTGGCATCGGAGCCACCCATTCTTCTCGTTTCATTCCACTGAAGTAGAAATGGTGTGGTTTGTGTGGGTGTAAATAAATGTTGAACACAGTATACTGTCTTAATTTCTGATTTCTATTTGTTGTTCATTTTACTAACCATGATCTCTTGAATTATCCATCAAGGTTACTTTAATAGTTTAAAGCAGAGTGCTTTGCCAGCACTTTCCCATTTTCAGCATTACGAAAATTCATTTGTTGTGTCCAGTGGAAATTAGCATCTTAATTTTACAGAAACTGGACACAAAATTGTGAAGTTTTCTATGTTAAACTGTAATTGTACAACATTTTCATTCGATGGCTCATCTTGACAAAGCATTCCGTTTCACTCTTGGAGACATGCCCCCGGGATATCTTCAAAGCCTCACGTTCCCAGCTCAGTTGTATGAATAATGGGGGGAGGAAATTGAGGTCAAAATATTTTTTTATTTTGGATCCGCAATATTGGGTTTATAAGCTAGTAATTGTTTCAAAGGGCCGATGCAAGTTTGTGGCCAATTATGAGGACGCAACATGCACGCTCCAGAAAGGTGACACGATTGATGCACCCCTGATGCTTTAATAGAAAATATAATGCTCAAAAAGTAGCTTAATCAGTCATCTGAACCTAATTTTTTTAAAATTTACTGACCAAACTTCAGGGCAAAACTCTGCTCAATAAAAAAACAAAAATAATAAAATTTCCATTTTGCATCCCCCTAGTGCAGTATCAGGGTAGGACCTTCAATCGCTTACTACCAGAGTAACAATTTTGTAATTAGAATTTTTGCTAAAGTTGCTCGTACCCATGTAACTTTTGTAAAGCTAGAAATTCCATGGTAGGTCTTTCATTTGGTCTTTAATTTTGAAATGCCCATGGTTTGACTGGAACAAAGACTACTCTTCTGATGTGGTTTGATGCACTGATACTGATAAACGAGTTGAATGTTTATTTTGGGTGAAAAGTATATGCTGAACTGTGTAACAGCAATGTCCCAAATTCAATTAGAAATAGTTTCCCCAGATCAGAATCCAGATTCCTATACCCTGTTTCACACCACCAGGATTTTTCTTTCATACATTAATGATGCTGGCCTCAACCATCGATAAAGGTTCTGCTCTGTTGCAGCATTGCTGTCTCTTATCCTCCACTGTGGTTCTATGTAACTGGTGCGTGATATAGCCGCCAAATTAGTCAGGCAATGGTATTATTTATAATTGGATCATACAACGCTATGCCTTGTAGAATTTACATTTTGTCTGCTATGATTACTCGCAAAGCAGAGGGCATTTTCCAAAATTTACTGCCAACCAGTTAAGGTTTGGATGCTAGGCAGCTCAAAATTTGTCTGGGACCCAAACCACTTGCCTGAGTATTTAGTGAGTCTTTGTTGTTCCAATGTTATAAACAATATTCACTTAAGTGGTTGAGAATGCTGACTGGTTAATACAGATATGGGGTAGTCATGCGAGGGGGAAAAAACAATTGATTTACATTACGAAGAGGGGCGATCAATTGGCACAAAGCTCAACCTTTGTATTATTGGTGCAACAAAGTTCAGAGGCCATATTCCATTCTCAAGTCATTAGAATGTCTAAAAACCTTACCGCAAGGCACGCTCAGAACGCCACCAAATCTCTTCTGAGGAACCTGGGTTGCGTCCCAATACTCAAAAAATGCATCCTCCTTTCCTCTACTACCACGTTCTCTCCTTGCCCCGGAAACCGATCTTTGTGTCCTAATATAATGTTGCTGATTATATATTAATTACGTATTAATGGTTACATAATGTCTCAATGCAAACCGCAATGTCAAGTACATTGTATACTGTATATGCAACTACTTGTACTTGAAATGTACAGGCGGTTTTGCATACTTCTGGGTAGGAGAGGAGTGGTAGTGGGGGAGTGGAGAATATTGGGATGCAGCCACACTCTTCTACACTTTGACCTCAAGGTGATGTAAGAGCTACCTGGACCAATCAAGACTGCAGTCTGTTGTTAGACAATCTTAATTCAGACATGATTATGCATGATCCTCCATGAAAGCTAGGTAAATTAGCCAAAGGGTTACAATGCAGAGGGCAAAAATTATTAAAGCAATTTGGTTGCTTGACAACAGACGTGCTTAAAATTCCACTTGCACATGGAAGAATCCTTTTAACCGTCTTATGTTTGGGGTCAATTTGACCCCGTTCAATGTTTGATGTCTCTTAAATCAAATGTCTTAAAATATAAGAAAAAGCATAACAATACTTAATGTGACACAATAACAGATAAAAATAGTCTTGCAATGTAGGGTAAATTAAAAAATGTATTTATATTAAATAGTCATCATCCATCATGAACAGATATTTTTTTTCCAAAACAGAGCGCTTTGTGCAACTGTTATACCTAAATGTGAACAGTTGGCTATTAATAATATTTTCTTCTAGAATCACACAGTAGGCTATGCACCCATGACAATCTAGATGCTTGAGGCAGAAGTTGCCCTTATATGCGCAGGTTTAGGACCACCTAACCTCTACCCAAATCCTAACCTTGAACTTTAAGACGAAAAACGCAAAACGGATGTCATATCAGCACTTTGGGGTGATTCCCTACTTAGGGGTGAGAGCTATAAAAAATTGCGCGTGTATTAGGAACTAACCGAGACATTTCCCATGTGATTGGCCGTGTCCGAATACGACCCCTACACCCTTTTGAGGGCGCATATTTGAGACCACTTTGTCAAAAAGCTTTTAAGTGGGCGACTTTTTCCTCACAAATGGGGGCACTCAAAATACCAGGATGAACCCCTTATTTCCGGGGTTTTGTTGAGGGAATTCGGGGATGCGTCCCAATAGTCGAAAAATGCACCCTCCCTTCCTCCACTACCACCTCTTCTACTCCGTGCCCCGGAAACGGATCTTAGTTTTTTAATCTAATGTCGCTGATTAGCTACATCTTAATTACGTATTAATGGTTACGTAATTAATGTCTTGACGCAAACTGCAATGTCAGGTACATTGTATACTGTACATGCAAATACTTGACAGTTTTGCATACTTCCGGGTAGGAGTGGCATGGTAGTGGGGGAGTGGAGGAAAAGAGGTGGGGAGTGAAGAATATTGGGCGTGTTTGAGTAGAAATCGGTGAGCAGTTGGCTTACCTGCATCAGGCGGAAATTTAAATCGCCTGAGCGGATCCAACTGGGACAGTTTCGGACGTTTCTGAAACCGGCAGGGAGAAAAACAACATGGAGGAGTTAGCCGTGTTGTTTGTGGTTGCGGAGGACTTGGAGGCGACACTGATGTCCTTTTTACTTCAAAATCTTGAAGAAATGGAGGAGAACGAATGGAGGTGGTTTTAATACTGACTTCCATTATTTCATGAGTTGTATTGTTCGGGTAGTCAATATTCATCTTTTGCTACCTGTACACATTAGGCTGCTTATGTTCTATTGCTCATATTCAGCTGTTTCTTGTCTGTCAATTCATGAGATGGCCTAAACTACACCTGTCATCTCTGTTTTGACTAGCAAACATGGTAGACATGTCATTTTAGTTAATCTAAACCCAGAAGATATCGTAGCCATCGGTAGTCATACATTGTAATGTGAGAATCTATGTAGCTATGTTAAGTATCATAACTTACATGCATGTTTTCATAGACCTTTGAGTGGTGGTTCTAAAGCATATTTTATTTCAGAATATCTGTACCAATATAAATGAGAAATGTCTCTTTCATGGGACTTTTTTTTTAGAGTTGTACAGTTAATGCATCGAAGATATTCCTTGTGACATAAAGAGAAAGTGTATTAATCCTAATCATTATTTATGTTGCTATGAAATAATAATACTTGGTGGTTGCATGTCCTTTGCATGCAAGGACTGCCTGAAGTCTGCGAGCTGTAGAAATCATCAGATGCTGGGTATCTTCACTGGTGATGCTATGCCAGGCATGTACTCCAGCCTTCTTCAGTTACAATATGGATGAAAATGCCCTCAAATGAAAGTTTACAGTCTTTAGCCTCACAGTCGTTGTATCATTTCACATCCAAAGTACTGGAGCACAGAGCCAAAACATAGGAAAATAATATTCACTGTTCACTGTATATATCCTTTACTTGACCAGTCTGTTGAGATTTCTTTTCACACTAAAACATTACATACATGATTCAGCTACTCATAATGTCAAGTGTTCATGATTTATTCAAATTACATGACAGCACGTGGTCCCTTTGGACCCTGACAATGAACGTATTGAATTGAATGCCATTCAATGTCTTTAACAAGATAAATTGAGTTTGTATAAATGAATAACTAATATAGTACATATAGGGACATTAGGATACTGGGAGTCGTTATGTGTTTTGAGGGAACAATGTCGAGAAAGATGACATTTTCCTTGCCAGTTATGGTAATGTATGGATAAATAGAATTGTATTTGCATAAGATGTATTCCAATATCACCATGTCATGTTGTTCCTTTTACCTGTCACCAATCATTGTTCATATATTTCTGATTTAACAATAAACATACAAAATGACGGAAAGAACCCGGTGTCATTGTGGCTTGAATGGTGGTGGAGGGGAATAGCCCTACAATTTATTTACCTTTTGTGAATGTCACCATATTGTGTGAAATAAATATTCTGAAAATGTTCTCTTTGCTTAATGGCTGGTATAATTTATCTGTTTTGTTCTGGAGCCCAGACCACCCACATCTAATCAACCCATAGCCATAATAACAGTGTTAGATATTTAATCTGAATCATTAATCTGACAACAATTTGCGCGATGGATGTACAGCGTTGTACCCAGGTTGTGTTGCTTAATATTGTTTAATTGTTAATACCCTTCATGATATTATGGCATTGGGTTGTTTGTATGTGGTCCCCTCTGCTGGCATGTGACATGCAGAGGCCTGGCTATACACTGTCCCATCTGGATATAGGGAAAACTCCACTTCTCAACACAATGACGGACAGCAGGTCATACCTTCAGATCTTGATAAGGTGTCTTACTGATAACAAGGATGGTGAAGAGAAATATTGATTAGGTAACAGTTTTTTCCCATCAAAAGACATCCAAATACTTTGAAATAAATGAATGAGTTATCATTTGGTGGTCCTACCTTAATGTTCTAAATGCTCACACCAAATGTTCTGGAGAGGACACTTTTTTTGGACAACAGTCCAATTAGGATTTTACACTTAAGCTGTTGCAAAAACAGTTGAATCTACTTTTCTATAGAATATGGTATAATTACAAATATAGTTGAATAAGGTATTTAATAAAACATTAAGTTACCTATATTTGGACAGGCCTTTTTTTGTTATAATTTCTTCATACACTTTTTTGGTTCAGTCAACAGATTTTATGTAGGCCTACTGTTAGAGGTAAAAAAAAATTCGAATTTATCTCAAGGCAGATGGATTACAGAAGCAGTCTAGAATGAGAATTGGCAACTTTTTGCTACACATTTGTTTGTGTAGCATTACCAATATTGCACTTTTCATATTCATATAGGCTTAACGTTACTTCAAGAAAGTACATGTACGGTACAGTATATAATAACCAGAGTAGTGACCTTATGTTACTCAATCCAACACTCTCAAAACACATTTATGTATTATTTGCACCAAAATAACAAATGCAAGTACACAATGTAATTTGCAGTAATATGCTAGAGAGGTTGGAAACACTACAGGGCTTATATTAGAAGCTCACTTTACGAAACAAAATCACATTAATTGAAGAACAATAAAGAATTGTATGATATTAAAAAATATTTTTAAATATAGCAATACTAAGAAAAACTGAATAAATATTCATTGTGAAATTAGAAAGGAGAACAGATAAGGGAGAGGAAAATACTGCTATTGCATTGTAGGATTTAATAAATAACCCTTAAACCTGTGTTTGAACACTTCGGGAGGGGTACATTTCATTTAGATTTTTTTTTAGAGTAGAATCAATAACGCCTAGATAGGTGGCGATATTGTGAAATTATCCGCGTTTGTCGTGAGGAAACACCACTCTCCTCGCTCTCTCACCAATTCTGTCGTTGGTTTGTTTGAAGGCGCGGCGATGTTGTTGAAGGCGCCCGAGAGCAACTGCACCGCTGCTAAGGCGCCTAGCAAGGCGCCTGCTTAACCTTATGTTGTCATTTCCGCCTTAGTTCACGCAGCACCGACTTTTCGGCCATCTCGGACAGTTTTTTTTTATTTTTTTTTTTTCTTCTTTTTTTTCTTTTTTTAAAAATAATTATAGCACTCACACCATTCACTTACACATTCATACCTATGGACAATTTAGAGTCTCGAATTAACCTAGCTGGCATGTTTTTGGCATCTCGGACAGTTTCCGATGCAGGCCGACGCAGATATGACGTAAATCGGCTCTAGCCGAACACGCCCACATAGCTGCAGCTGCAGACTCCAAGAAACGCCCTCCAAGAAACGCCCCTCACTACAAGACACGCCCCTTCAGCTAATTAGCTATGTGAACGTAGTTGAACGTCAAAAAAAACAAAAACCGAGGGAATTTAGCCTACGTTATCATAGCAACGTGTTAACGTGTGTTAACGTAAGTTAGTTTGCTGACTCTCTTTAGTTTATCTAGAAATTGATCATCCATGTAACTAGCTAGGTATAGCACATTCAGTTCCAGAAGGGAACTAACTGACGTAGTTACTTCAGCTGCTTATTGTCAGAGAGCAATGCAGGGCAACGTTAATGTTAAATGATGTCATGCTGTAGGCCTATCTGTGTGGAATTGTGTATTTTTGTAAGCGGCACTAATGAGCGAAATCTGGCTCAGTCGACTGAGGTCATTAGACGACGTAAAGTATGCCGTTACCAGCCTATTCGTTAATTTTCAGGAATGCCACTTATACTTGCAATTATTATGAAATACAAAGTTTGTTCAGAAACACGTCTAATCCAGTGCTGAAACTAGCTACTAAAGTGATGTGTCAAACTAAAGAATGTTGTGCTATCAGTCAGACACCATCTGTCAATCACAACTTGTTCTTCCCTGCGGAGAGGGGTACCCTAAATTACCCCAGACCTTATCAGAATGCCCATTTGTATTATTGATAGAAGCATGGCGCAAATAATCAGAAATAGCTTTACTTTTCATGATGTGATATAGGCCAACTACACTACTATAATGACATTCCTGGTTAGTTAAACTAAGAGTAAGATTTTCATTAAAAATTATTAATTAATTTCCCACCCAGCAATAGCTAATTTTTTTTTTATTTTTATACTATACACATCTGCAAATTTCTTCATTGTGTATATATACGTTTTTAAATGACGTTTTTAGGACGAAAATAAGTATATATATATATATATATATATATATATATATATATATTTGTTTCACGGAACATTTTAGTTGGGCTATTCGTTTTTCATGATCAGCTTTAAAACAGTAGTGAGATTTACTATTTACTATTACTATTAACCCCGATAATTTCTAAACCGTTCATCCGATATGGATGGAAATACCCTCAAATTAAAGCTGACAGCCTGCACTTCAACCTCATTGTCATTGTATCCTTTCAAACTCAAAGTGCTAGAGTACGGAACCGAAATAACGAGACAACTGATAATTTTCCAGTGGTCTCTTAATTTTTTCCAGAGCTGTATATGTAACTCCAACCTGCCCATTAGTTAGGCCAACAAATTGACGTGAACAATCATGTCTGTCAATATGTGCATTTTTTAATTATTATAATTTTTTAAGTTTTAATTGAGAGAAAAGGCTATAAAATGTATTATGCTGGAAGTTCCTATTCCAATAGGCCAATACAGCCCATTAAAATGCTACTGTTGCACTAACGAATCTCAGAGTGGATTTAGGAGTGACATTTAAAAAAGAGGGGTTGTTCTGTTTTATTCTGGAGGGTTTAATAATGAACAAAATGAAACGGCTGGCACAGCTGGTGGTAACAAGCTTGCTCGAATTATAACCTGCCGAATGATTAAACAATAATGATTCAGAAATACAAAATAACAATTCAAAATTACAATTAGGTTACACATAGGTTCATTGAACAGTTCTAAATTGCATTAACGAATGAGTTTAATTCATAAAATATTCCTAAAGTATTCTACTTTTGTCTTCAATACAACGAAATAACAATGTAATAAATTGCTTTCGATATGAATATCTTCAGACACAGCACCATATTATTCCATTGAACGCTGTGGGCCGCTTAAGCGGCCGAAAGCAATCGAGTAATTCTGAAAGTTTATCTATTCTGGCACTTCACCTCTCCACAAATATCAGCCGGCTGGGGCAGGCTATGAACGGTTCGCCGTAATCCATACTTTTAGCGAGCTATAACAGACCATTTCAATACAAACTACTGACTTCTTCAATAGACTCCCTGGCCATGTTAATTTTCACTAGCTTGTATTGTAAAAATATATAGCACTCTAACGTAATTAATTTGGCTCATGACAGAAATATGAGTGGTAACAATGGATAGAATGGATATGGATAGAACGGGCTGTTTAGCTGGCTTACATACATTTAAATACTTTCAGTATATACCCATTTATATTAGTGTGCATAATTTTGCTGCGGATTAACAGCAGCGAACCAACAGGATCCCTCAAGGCCACCGTAGTTGGTTGGGGGCGTTTCTTGGAGTGAGGGGCGTTTCTTGGAGTCTGCAGGCTGCAGAGCTGCCCTACTCACAATTTCAGTAAATATTGTAACCCGGAAGTAAAAATGTTAAAGACATAGAGCGTATATGCATATCTATGGCACAAGATAGGTTCATATTACAAACTACTATTTTATTTTTGTTAATTATATCTTCATTCATATTCTACACTTCGTAACAATCGTCATATGTTAACTGATTGATATTCTCAATAAAAATAAAAATATATATTACAAACTACTTTCTCACTAAATAGTTTTGCGGGATTTCTTTTGCACATTTGTGCTTGCAAAGTGAGGGGACAGGGCACATAGTAGACAAGGGCCTGAGTGGACAGGGAACAGGGGTCGTATTCGGACACAGCGGGTGCTTCCCAATACTCGCAAAATACACCCTCCTTTCCTCCACTACCACCTCCTCTCCTCCTTGTCCCGGAAAATGATCTTTGTGTTTTAATCTAATGTTGATAAGTACATCTTAATTATGTATAAATAAATACATATTAATTAATGTCTTGACTCAAACCGCAATGCCAGGTACATTCTATAGCCTACTGTATATGCAAATGATACTCAAAACGTTCGGGCAGTTTTGCATACTTCCGGGTAGGAGAGGAGTGATAGTGGGGGAGTGGAGGAAAGGAGGTGGGGAGTGAAGAATATTGGGACGCACCCAGCCCTTGCCTTGTTTAGCACTCAGTTAACTGCAGTAATCTCTCCCGGGTTAAAGGTTCCTGTTGCTTGGGCTTTCCCTGCCTGTTTCCGTGATCGCTTATTGACTCTTCCTGTCTATATTCCAGGCCATGGACACAATCCTTCAATTTTTTTGTTTTTGATATCAATAGACTAATTTACAGATTGAGAATTGGTGAAAGAGTTAACAAAGAGCTGGAACTGGATCTGTAAGTACCGGTTGTACGTATGTTAGCCGGCTTGGTAGGTAGCTGGCAAAACTGACTATGCACTAGGTAATGCTAGCTATAGTAAGCTAAGCATTGAAGCGAAGGACCGACAATGACTTAACATTGGCCGACTAGCTAGCTATACCTAACGTTATGTCTGTTGAAAATGAATGGGTTTTTTCGGGTAGGTGGCTAGGTACCTGCTTTACGATTCAGGGTAATAAACCATGTAACATCAGTACTAATATAATTTTAGTCACGTAGCTAGTGTGACTTCATTTCGAACTAAGCTAGCGATAGCTAATGAAATAACTATGTCCAGCTACCGTATCAAGCTACAGAATTGGCTTGCTATCTAGCCAAATAGCTAGCTATCACGCTAACTAGCCATCGTTGTTGGCTAGCTAGAGCTAGCCACTTTGTCATCGGAACCAACCAGCTACTGACCTAACGTTACGGATTCCCGTCGTTGGTACTATCGACATAGACAGCTAGCTGGATAACTAGCTTGATGCAACAAGAGCTACATAATTAGGTAGCTAACGTTGCCTAACAAGCGGATTTCTTGTATTTTCAGTGTTGTAGAGTGCATTTAATGAATGCAACGTGAAGAATTGAAAGTATGCTTTATTCCTCGTGAATGATGTAACGTAAGTGAACATCCTTCGTGAACGTTGATGATGCGATTTTAACAACCATTAATACCCTAGTTCGCTAGCTAGGAGTACAATTAGAAAGGAGACCTCCTATGCCATTCACGAATAGCAATGATTTTCTAGCGATGTGGCAGGAATCGTTAATAGCTAGCTAACTTGTGAATTGTGTGCTGGGTTGTGACGTTAGTACACTGATGACAATCTTGGCAATTTTGACATGTTAAGTTTGACAAGCAAGCTACGTTTTATTTGCTAGTTTTTTTCGTTTAACCACACAAAAAGCCAATGACAAATTGGTAGCGATCCGTAGTAAGCAGATATACTGAGCACGCTAATTAGCCAGCTCGTTTCTTGTAGCCACACATAAGAGAAAATAATGGATGCGCCCCAGGCATTGTCAGGTTGTATTGTTGCAAGTAACACTAGCCAGTGGTGCTACATGTTCTGATCAAGTTAACCCATGTAGCTAGCCTTAGCCTAACTTAAAATTTGGCAGGCTAACGCCGAAAACACTGGTGACAGGAAACACTTTAACGACTAGCAAAATAGATGTAACGTTAAAATCGAAGGGTAACTTAGGTTATTTATTTACATTTTAAGTGTTGACTGATTATTTGTGCTTTATGTCAAAGTAAAAAAAAAAAAAAATATATATATTAAAATGGTAATATAATGAAAACCACCACGAGATGGCTATTTAGCCTGTTATTCTATTGATTGATGGTGTCAAAACGACCGTTTTCACATAAAGACCGTAAAACCCAAATTAACGTTAGATTCCATTTGTTGATCTTAATATTTAGGTGTAAACCAGTTAGTGTCAAATTTCATTAAAGCTGTTTTAGTTCCTTTATCCGTGACGTTACCTAATTTGAATCTTGTTGAGAATTTTGCTGCAGCAGGTCATAATACAAATACAAAATATTATTCTGCGTTTCATTCAATACTAATTTGTTATTCAGCCCATTGTTATGAGACCGTTCTGTTTTCAAACTTTTTATCAATAGTCTATAAAGACCAGTGTTGTTTCAGCGACCAAAACAAACAAAACAATATATGAATTAATTTATTAATTAATTAATTAAATTAAATAAAAACATGAGATATTTGAAAATTGTATGGAACTGACATTTATTAAGTTTCATACAGATGGGATGACGACACAAATGTATTGAGTCAGTTAAAAATAGAAATCAAGAACAAGATAAAGAAAATGATAGCTAGCATTAATTAATTGAGCTTGCAAATAGCTAAAATTAGCCAACTTACGACCTAAGGTTATGCGAGTTCGTGGGACTTTGTTTACTTACCCTAGTTGATGAGGCGGTAGTTGTTCCAGCGGAGATGTAGTCTAGCTAGCGTTGATGCTTGCTTGCAGCTACCAGCCTATATGTTTTGGCATATTACTGAATTTTGGTTGGAAGTGGAGAAGGCGTTACATGCCGAATATATGCTAGGCCTAATCAGAGCCTAATAATAGGCCTAATGATATATGCAATCGGTTATCGGCTAATCAGAATCAAGGATTCGTCAGCGGTAACCCTAATTGATACACTACACAGCAAAATGATGGTAAAATCAACTCCAACACAGTAGCCTATTGTTCCCATTTGACTCATATAGTTGATATAACACTGCGAATTTAGTTGGCAGGTTTTGTTTAAGGCTGGAAATCAATCTTTTCGATGGGTTCACTCTGCAAGCATAAATATAGGCTACGGTGGACTTCAGTTTAGATGTTCCCTGTAATTTCTAATTTAATTTCCCCCAAATGAAATGGTCACAATTAACCAGTGACTTTAGAATATTCAGTTTTTGTTGCCTTGATTATTAATGCTTGGTTTCATCTGCAGGTATATTGCTAATGGCAAGATACTCCACTGTGCTGATATTACTGTTCTATTACAGTGATTCAAGTTTTGATGTATGTTTTTCCCATGGCATAATTATTTTCATAATATCTGTTTGAAGTGATCAGAAATAATAGGGATATTTCTGGTGTGAATAAGGTCAGATGAGGACAAGATTAGTCTGTGTGGGGTGATGGAATAATAAAATGGTGCAGGACACTTCTTTTTGCCGTGTGACGGATCAGTATTAAGTTTTCCCTAAGAAATCTTATGAATGTTTTCCTTGCTTCTTATAATAGTGTTGTTGGTTGCCCTGTGAAATTTTTTCTCAACGTATTGCACCTTGAAAATGTGGAGTTAGAGCAGGACATTCCTCATGTATGTGTTATGTTCATGTAGAGACGGCAGCGCTATCTAGTGTCGCATCACTTTGAGTCACACAGACAGAAGGAGTGAGACGTGTACTGGAAGAGGATCGTCCATATGAGAGATGTTCTGGTGCTATAACTCGGTGAAGACGTCCACAGAAGAATTTTGTCATGAATCTGCACATCTCTTCGGTTGTACTGCCTCTGGCCTGTTTTTCCTGTAGATTTTTGCTGTTTATGGAAGTTTTGCAAGGCCAAATCTGTTTTTGGCACTGTATTTAGTTTGGATGTTGTTTGTCATGGGAATTTCCTTTTATTATGCTTGAAAATTGTTTTATAAGAGTGGTTTGCTCTTGTCCATTTGCTACAAAATGGTGTTATACTTGTAGTAACACAGGAATGATACTGGTAAAAACAATTTCTCCTCATGTGACGATTTGGCTATTTTTAGCTTTTGAGTTGAGAAATGTGGTTTTGTAATACTTTTAAAGCTTGTATTATGCGCATATTAGTGCAATTATGCTGGAATTTGCCACCTTGTCAGGAGAGAATTAGGATTTTAGTGTAGTTGACAGTGTTGTTTAATGTGCTGGTTAATAATGTAAAGCAAATGCAATATTCTAATGAATCTAAAGCAAAAATAATATATAGGGGAGCCCCATGTTCATGTCAATACTTCAGCTTTGATTTGTACACTATGTAAATGAGCACCTGGATTCTCTCAACAAAATACCTTTGTTATTGATTATATTTAATCTCTTTTTAGGTTGCCAAATCTGGTTGAGGCTTGTTGGCCGGTTAATGCATAGAGTAAAGAAGGTCAAACTTGAAGACGAAACTGAAGGTAGTTGGAAAAGGTATGATGTCATGTATTTGTTTTGGGGGCTGATTGTAAGTAGTGGATGTATCCACTATTTGTAAGGGTAATTACGCAAAACTGGGAGAAATAGAAGCTTATTAGTATTGATTTGAAGGGATGAGTGGTCAATCTCTGTTTAGCTTGTGTATATATTTATTTCTACTGTACTGTCTACATTGCGTGATGCAATGTTAACTCGCAGTGGTGTGCATTTAGTTTTGCAGCTGTCAGGATGACTGCGGTGGATGAACTCTCAGACAGCACAGAGGTAGTGGAGATGGAGGACGTGCCCTCCCAGTTCTTTGTTGAGAAGCACTCCTGGGACGGCTTACGTGACATCATTCACAGCAGCCGCAAGTACTCGGGAATGATTGTCAACAAGGCGCCTCACGACTTCCAGTTTGTGCAGAAACAGGATGAGTCCGGTCCCCACTCCCACCGACTCTACTACCTCGGTGAGCGCACCTTTTTTACAACATACTTGGGGACTTGGCCTCTTTTTAAATGCAATATAGTCACAGCACTGGCTTTCATGTGCTTTTAATCTATTTTGTGAGCATGTTAATAAAATTTCTCAGGATTTGCAATGCCTATTCAATTGACTTCACCAATTAATCACCATGAGTTTTAAAGGTGTGTTTGTGTTTAGTACCAATTGACTTGTCCTGCTTTGAACAAGTCTTGCATTTTAACCTAAGATACTAGTATGTCGTTTTTCACAATAACACTTGCTGAGGTCATTAGAAGTCACCAGTGGCGCAAGACCATGGCTATCTTGTCTTAAGTGTGATGTGTGTATGACATGTTCTACCATTGGTATTTATGTTTATTGTACTTCATGTAGAGAAGGTGACTTATTAGTGAAGCTATGTGAAAATTCTACCTTGCTGATCAGGTCAAGGGAATTTGCCCTCTCTTGGAGCACGCATCAGTGCTTCCTTTTCAGAAATGACAGGTTTAATTGTCTCAAGCACTGTGATTTTGGGGAACGTACGTTTCAGTCCTACCGCTGCTCAACGGTCTGTCTTTGAGTCTCTTTTTTTTTTGCTATGTCCAATCAGGAATGCCGTATGGAAGCAGGGAAAACTCACTACTTTACTCTGAAATTCCCAAGAAGGTTCGGAAAGAGGCCCTCCTGGTGCTATCCTGGAAACAGATGCTGGATCACTTTCAGGTAAGGCTCTGCTTTCTGCTCCAGTGCTGCTGACCCCTGTACAGGTGCAGTTAGGCCATGTACTGCATGTTTCACTCAGGTTCTTTGATCCCAGTGAGAGCAGAGTTTTGACACTTATGTCTGTTCTTCTAAAACAAAATGGAAAAAGGAAGCACATTTATTTTCTGAACAAACAAGCTTTTAAAAATGTTTGACATATAAAATACAGTAAATGCTTTACCAGAGTCTACTCAGCCATGTTTTTGTTGTTTGTAAACACAGACTGAGCACATTGTAGTATAAAGCAGTGGTTCCCTCTGTTCATGTAGACACACGAGTAATGGGTTTAAGTGTTTCCTGCACTCAGAGCCAGTGAAATTGTCCTGCCTGACGGATGCAAGGGGTTCTTATGATCTAAATACAAGAGGAATAGAAGGGTTAACATGTTTTATCCATATTATTATTATACTTTATTTTACCGGTTATATAACATGATGTATTCTATCCTATTCAGCTTTGCTTGTTATTTTCCATCCGATAAGGGCTAGATGAGTAACTGTGAGAGTTAGGTGCCGATATATCACAGGCCGGGGCCTATTCTCCGCTTTTTCAGGCCTTGAGCGAAAAACAAAGTATGCAGCTGAACAGTGGGAACCCAAGTTTTGCTTCTCTACCTAATGAGGTGGCTGTTCTCAGTACTGACACACACATGGTTCCCAAGCCTATCTGTGATGGTATAAATGATTGCTGT
This sequence comes from Ilyophis sp. 1 JC-2022, assembly GCA_022702515.1. Lineage (NCBI taxonomy): Eukaryota > Metazoa > Chordata > Actinopteri > Anguilliformes > Synaphobranchidae > Ilyophis > Ilyophis sp. 1 JC-2022. Next base: position 37,778,529 of record CM040403.1, on the reverse strand, counting down.
ACATAATCTAATGTGTGTTTTCCTTATTGGATTGCCTCTTTATTACCATACCAGGGTGGATTTTTCTCCAACAGAGTCAAGATTTATTTGAGGAATACGTATTGCTGGAGTAAATTGGCACTGCAGAGATGCTCTTTATGTGTGAGCCTGTTAGATTTTTCATCACTGGCTTGTTTGCCTCCTCCAGGCCACGCCCCATCATGGGGTCTACTCCCGGGAGGAGGAGCTCCTGCGAGAGAGGAAGCGGCTGGGAGTCTTTGGGATCACGTCGTACGACTACCATGCCCTCAGTGGCCTTTTCCTTTTCCAGGCCAGCAACAGCCTCTTCTACTGTCGTGATGGAGGCCACAATGGTTTCATTGTAAGTGTTCAAAGCAAACGCACCCTGATCATTCCTCTCAGTTGTACTGCCTTGTAACATACGCCTCATCCATATACATCTGTCCATCCGCAGTCCAGGTCAGCCGGCCCGCCATGTCTGAAAAGCCTTTCTGTTGTTTAGCAGACCTCCCCTATGAAGCCAGTGGAAATCAAGACGCAGTGCTCAGGGACTCGCATGGACCCCAAGATATGCCCGGGAGATGCCAGCTTCATCGCCTTCATCAACAACAACGACCTATGGGTGGCCAGTATTGAGTCGGGGGAGGAGAGGAGGTTGACCTTCTGTCACAAAGGTCAGAGTGCAGTGCTCATTAAAGGTCTGGGCGGCAGCGATTCATTTCAACTTCCAAACTGCCACAGCTTTCGCGTTACATTTACATAAGATGTTACAGTTTGTTATGTACGGTAATTTTAGTGCAGACTATCCATATAAAAGGATATGGATGTTTCTGAAAGGACATTTACACTGTATTTTTTGGCCGTCTTTTATTCTTTTGATGCTTTTCCGTCCGTGCGCTGACCCCTGGTGTTTTTCTTTATTGCAGGGTTGAATAATGTAAAAGAGGACCCGAAGTCTGCAGGTGTGGCCACATTTGTGATCCAGGAGGAGTTTGATCGGTTCACAGGGTACTGGTGGTCCCCAGCTGCACCAGAAGGTGAGAGGAGAACTGTGCCCCCTACTTGCGTGATAGGACGGAATCAGGGGTTACCATTTTAGAGCAAGTCAGACAGCTATGGAATTTGTGCCTGTGCATACTTCTTTACCTACTTTCAAAGCTTGATGGCATGGAGTTTGTGATGTGGCTGTGTTCTTTCTGTCTGGCTAGGAAAATGAAACGTTGATTTGTATCTGTTTAGGCAACAAGCTGCATTTGGTTTTGAGACAACGGGGAAATGATTTTAGCGGTAATGTATTGCTCATCAGGGTTTAAGCAAGATGTAATTTCATTTGATGGCAGAAACAGAGGTCCTTTCATTAGAGAAGAACTCCAGGCATAAATCGAAACCACGTCCTGTAAGCCTATAAGCCAAACCAACGGCTTACAGTTCGAGCCTTTCATGGTTCTTTGTGTCTTCGTGTGATTAAGAGCTATCGGCATAAATGGCTGTTTCTTTCAAGACATTACTGTATTTTGATGTTCACTTTGATGAAAAGATCAACTGTTAAATGTTAAAATGATTCAAAATCTTATTTCTCTCTTTCTCTCCTTCCTTCCTTCCTTGTGTCAGACTCGGATGGAGGGAAGACTCTGCAGTTGTTATATGAGGAGGTGGATGAGTCGGAGGTGGAGATTATTCATGTGCCCTCTCCAGCCTTGGAGGAACGGAAGGCTGATGCATACAGATACCCCCGCACAGGTGAGGCCTCTCTCACTCAGTGTGCAGCAGCACCACAGCGCAGCGCAGCACAGCACAGCACACTAGCGAGTGTCTAAGGCGGCTGTGCATAGTTCAACAGGTAAATGGTCTACAAGTGAAAACGATGTGGAATGCGCAATTGTATTTATCAGCGCTTATTGCTGCAAGCTTTCTCCTCCAAAGCATGTGACATGAGCCGCTGCTTCTTATCACACTGCAGTTTGTAAGTCGAGCTCGTACAGACACGAGTTGGAGGAAGACGCTTCATGTCTGTCGACCGGACTCGCGGGTGTGTGATCAAAGGTGTAGAATAATCTGGGTCACCCTGTCACCTCTTCCTGAGGTGATTTAGCCATGAAGCAGTCTGAGATTAAAGGTCTCTTGATACTTATCACAATGTCTGGGGCTGTTAAACCCCATATCAGACACTTTCTAGGTTTGGCCTCCTCAACTGCCAACCAACAGTTGTAAATGGTAAATGGACTGCACTTATATAGCGCCTTTATCCAAAGCGCTTTACAATGGCCTCTCACTCACCCATTCACACACACATTCACACACCAATGGCGGCAGCTGCGATGCAAGGTGCTAGCCTGCTCATTGGGAGCAATTTGGGGTTCAGTGTCTTGCCCAAGGACACTTTATCAACAAGAAAGTTCGCTTAACGTCTGTTTTTTTTCCCCCACAGGCAGTAAAAACCCTCAAATTGCCCTGAAACTGGCAGAGATCAAGACTGATCACCTAGGCAGAGTAAGGGATTTGCTTTGATGGAAGGGCTATTTGTTGTCTGTGGATAAAAATATTTCTATTAAGGCTCCGAATCATGCTTTTGTGCAGATTGTGAGCACGCAAGACAAAGAGCTGGTTCTGCCCTTCACCACACTGTTTCCTGGGGTAGAGTACATTGCTCGGGCTGGGTGGACCAAGGACGGCAAATTGTGAGTCTAAACGCAACCATGGTAAACAAGTCTGTGCTACTTAACAGATAACTTAATTTACAAGTTAAATTATACAAGTTACACTATAGTCCCTTTCTCAGCAAATCTCAACAATCCACTGCTTTGCTCCCCCCCTTAATTATCTTGTCAGAATTTCTGGACATATCACACAGTATTTTGCTCCTTTATAAGAGTCAGTAATGGTAAAATAGCAGGTAGTCTTCACAGATTCTGATCGTTCTTCCAATCCGTTGTATTTTTTGTTGCCAGTGCTAAATTGCGTGGCAGCTCTATGATAAGTGATTTTAATTTTAAATTAAATGAGGGCTCTACATCACACGCAAGTTGCAGATATAAGTGAGTGAGAGCACTTCACTCTCTATCCCTGCAAATGAATGTGCTTCTCTCTAAATCCCTGAAGGTGAAAGTGCATAACTCTTCAGGACAATTCAGATATGTCTGTGTATAAGTGGAATTTTGCTATTGCATGGATTTTCACTTTCGATTATGAAGTGGAACAACGCTTGTACACTCTTCCTGTTGTTGTTTTTTCAGTCTGTATGTATTCAGAAGTATAAATCCACATAATAATCGGGTACAATTTATACATACCTGGAAGCACAAAGGGCAATCGCCTAAATGTTACAAAGAAAAGTGATGACGTGTAGTGCTGTTGGTCAGTGAAGTTGCTGTGTTTTGTGGTCTGTGCCCTGTGGTAGAGTGAGCTTGTGTGTGTTCCTCCCTGTCTGTGCCCTGTGGTAGAGTGAGCTAGTGTGTGTTCCTACCTGTCTGTGTCCTGTGGTAGAGTGAGCTAGTGTGTGTTTCTCCCTACCGTGCCTGTGCCCTATGGTAGAATGAGCTAGCGTCTGTTCCTCCCTGTCTGTGCCCTATGGTAGAATGAGCTAGCGTCTGTTCCTCCCTGTCTGTGCCCTGTGGTAGAGTGAGCTATTGTGTGTTCCTCCCTGTGTCTGTTCCCTATGGTAGAATGAGCTAGCGTCTGTTCCTCCCTGTCTGTGCCCTGTGGTAGTGAGCTAGTGTGTGTTCCTCCCTGTGTCTGTGCCCTGTGGTAGAGTGAGCTATTGTGTGTTCCTCCCTGTGTCTGTGCCCTGTGGTAGAGTGAGCTAGTGTGTGTTCCTCCCGGTCTGTGCCCTGTGGTAGAGTGAGCTAGTGTGTGTTCCTCCCTGTCTGTGCCCTGTGGTAGAGTGAGCTAGTGTGTGTTCCTCCCTGTGTCTGTGCCCTGTGGTAGAGTGAGCTAGTGTGTGTTCCTCTCTGTCTGTGCCCTGTGGTAGTGAGCTAGTGTGTGTTCCTCTCTGTCTGTGCCCTGTGGTAGTGAGCTAGTGTGTGTTCCTCTCTGTCTGTGCCCTGTGGTAGTGAGCTAGTGTGTGTTCCTCCCTGTCTGTGCCCTGTGGTAGTGAGCTAGTGTGTGCTCCTCCCTGTCTGTGCCCTGTGGTAGTGAGCTAGTGTGTGTTCCTCCCTGTGTCTGTGCCCTGTGGTAGAGTGAACCAACTTGTGTTTCTCCCTACAGTGCCTGGGCTGTGCTGCTGGACAGGAGTCAGCAGAGGCTGCAGCTGGTCCTGCTGCCCCCTGCGCTCTTCATCCCCGTCTGTGACGACCAGGCTCAGAGGCAGGAGAGCGTGGAGGCCGTGCCCGAGAGCGCCCACCCCTTCGTCATCTATGAGGAAGTTACTGACATCTGGATTAATGTGAGATTCATGGGGGTGGGGACAAAAAGGGGGACACATGCCGACTGCCTGAGCTTGACTGAAATGGCTAATTTGTCATGTTAATGTCTGATATGATGGAGGTTTCCTCCCGTTGGTCCCTTTAGCTTCTGTTTGTCAGACATTTTTCCGCCTCAGTGCTGTTTGGGGCTTCATTTTGATAGCCTTGTTGAGCTCTCCATATGGTGCTTTGCAGTAAACCTGAAACATGCTCACTTTTATGCCGACAGGTTCACGACATCTTCTACCCATTCGTCCAAACGAATGATGATGAGATCACCTTTCTCTGGGTGAATGAGTCAAAAACGGGCTTCTGCCACCTGTACAAAATCACATCGCTGTTACAACCAGGCTGTTACCAGTGGTCCCGGGACTACAGCTATACTGACGGTAGGACCAAGGCTTGTCTCCCTTATGTGATTGGAGTAATTCCTTATGCAAAATGAAAACAGAAATGGGTACTCTGCTTAGGCACTGGGGATAAGGAAACGGTGCAAGGAGAGGAAAGTGCAAATTAATATTCTCATTATCTTTCTTTATACAAATGACCTCTTGAACTCAGGGGGCATATTTTGAAACGGATGGCAGGAACAAAATTAATGTGACATTGATCTTTTAAAACAAAGCTGTAATTGACATTCACTCTGGCTGTCTTTGCTGTAGGGGATTTCAAATGCCCGATAAAAGAGGAGGTGACCTTAACCAGTGGGGAGTGGGAGGTGCTGGCTAGGCACGGCTCCAAGGTAAGTCCAGGGGGACAGGTAGCCAGTTAAGCTCTTGCGGATTTCTGAATTGCTGCATGCTCACAAACCTCTTCATCCCCCCCCCTTAATTCCCATGCACAGATTTGGGTGAATGAAACCACAAAGCTGGTGTACTTCCAGGGCACAAGGGACACCCCCCTAGAACACCACCTGTATGTCGTCAGCTACGATTCACCAGGTGACATCATCAGGCTGACCAAGCCTGGCTTCTCCCACAGCTGTTCTATAAGCCAGGTATTACTGTCACTGCTATTAGAGAAGAGTTGTGTGCATCTTCTCTCTCTATCCAGAGCTGAGATGAGTACATAATTTTGAACTCTTGAAGATTCAGGCACACCTCACCCTCTTCCTCACAACCTTTTTTGACCCCCTTATTTTCCCTACAGAATTTTGACATGTTTGTCAGCCACTATAGCAACGTGAGCACACCTCCCTGCGTCCACGTGTACAAGCTGCAGGGCCCTGAGAGTGACCCATTGCATAAGGAGCCTGAGTTCTGGGCTAGCATGATGGAGGCCACAGGTGGGTGGAGCCTGCAGAAACTGCCATTTTAACAATCTTTCACATGTCAAAAAAAGTGTTGGAGCTAACGTTAAGAAAAAATGGAACAAGTCAATGTTGGAATTTGCGTGTACACACCCGCATATACACACACACACACACACACACACACACTTGTGAAATGTCATAGCACATGGTAATGTTTCTGTTTCTGCATTTGATTTCATAGGGAATGTTTCAGAAGTCATAGTGTTGTATATATTATTAAGAGCCCTGACTCAAAAGGTTCTTATGACCTTGGGTTGTGGTTAGACTGCTGCTCTTGTACCATGTCCGCATTAAATGCTGCAAAGTTCTTGCAGTCCTATGAGTTATCACTACACTTTTAGAGTTCCTGTGTAATTACTTTCTCGTGCAACTAAATAAGAAACTTAACCTCCACTCGTCTCTAAATGTCTGTGCCTAGGTGCTTGCCTCCTGGCACAGCTAATCAGGGAATGTTTCACAAGTTCTCATGTCTGTGCCTGGGTGATTTAACGCCACCCATGGTGCCTGCCGTCTGTTTGCAGTTTTATTTTTGGGTGGGAAAAGTGATACAGGTTTTTTGCACTTGACTCATGAATTTGGAACAGCCTAACTGAAAAGACAGTCTAAAAGCAGTTGGAAGCCTGAAACGTCTGGCCTAGTTGCTGGTTTTTGACTCTCCTATTTGTGTTTGTACTATTCTGTGTTTCAGGTTGCCCCTCAGATTACATCCCACCGGAGATATTTGATTTCCCAGGAAGGTCTGGGTTTCAGCTGTATGGAATGGTGTACAAGCCACACAACTTGATACCTGGCAGGAAGCATCCCACAATCCTCTTTGTGTATGGAGGGCCTCAGGTATGTGGTACCCTATAGTTGTAAGCTTGAATCACAAAATCACAGTGTTTTAGAATAATACAGATCAAGATCACCTGACTATGCGATGCAGCTAGCCATTTGAATAGTTTTTCCTGGTGTGCATGGTGTGATCTGGTTTTATATTGTGTTTTTGTACCGGTGTTGTCAAACCTGTGTATTCCCCATGTTTACCTGTCTAATTTAATAATGCTAATTCATCAGAAGAAAGCAATGCGGATAATGTGTGTCTCCCCACAGGTCCAGTTAGTCAATAACTCCTTTAAAGGGGTGAAGTACCTTCGGCTGAATACCCTTGCATCTTTAGGCTATGCCGTGGTGGTCATCGATGGGAGGGGCTCATGTCAGAGGGGCCTGAAGTTCGAAGGGGCTCTAAAAAACAAGATGGTAAAGAGGATCTATCCAGAATGAGCTTTTCATTGCATAAACCGTTGTCCAAATAGTGTTTAGTAGTGCTCACTGATCGAGACTCGGTGAACCCAAAAATGGGTGGTGCTGTCAATGCACTGATGCTGTCAATGCACTGATTTCACCCAAGTATGACTTTCCCATCCTGACGCTTGGCCAGTTCCACGCGCGATTGAGTATATGTATCTACTCAGCCTGTCCCTTTGATCATAGTCTTTGTTCATCGTTATTTGTCTTTGTCATAGATTGTTCCACAAAGACCCATTTGTGTCTTGATGTTTGCTATTCATCCTGTTGCCTTGAAAAGAGGAAATTCACTAGGTTGAACGAAACTGCATGTTCTGTTCCAGGATTGACACTGACTCGCTGTAACGGGCTGTGCTTTTTGTACATGCTATCTCTAGGGCCAGGTGGAGATTGAGGACCAGGTGGAAGGCCTGCAGTATGTGGCCGACAAGTACAACTTTGTGGACCTCAGTCGCGTGGCCATCCATGGGTGGTCTTACGGAGGCTTCCTGTCCCTCATGGGCCTCATTCACAGGCCCAACGTCTTCAAGGTGATTCTGCTAAGACTGACAGTTTCACCAGACTGCGTTAGATGACCTGACTGGTTTTAAAAAACAAAACATTTTTTTTACATTTCAGTCTATAATATACGTGGAAAAAGTTTTAGAAAAAAAGAAAAAGCACAGTTCTTGTAATAACATTAAAATCCCAAATAGGAAAACATTGGTGAATGCCAGAATGTTCATAAAAATGTTTTAAAGAAAGTCTTGTTTTTTTTGTTCATAGAATGGTTGGTGAATGAGGCCCATTCCTCCTATCTAGAAATGATGGTATAACCTTGCCTGTCACATTGCCTATAGGTTGCCATCGCAGGTGCCCCTGTAACTGTGTGGATGGCATATGACACCGGCTATACTGAGCGCTACATGGACGTGCCTGAAAACAACCAGCAGGGCTACGAGGCGGGATCAGTGGCACTGCACGTGGACAAGCTACCCAATGAGTGAGTGACCTGATCCGCTGCAAGGCCGTCGCCTTATAGGGCTTCTGGTACATCAGAGCCCCCTGTACTCAACATGCAATTGGATACCGGATGTCGGCATGTGTTTTTACAGCCAATTCTGGCCCGTTTGTAGGACGTGTGGGATGTGTGTTTTAAGCTCTGTTATTAATGTGGGTCACTGTCCCGCGTAAACAGAGATATGTTCCCTCCATTGCATTTGTTGAAGTATGTTGTGCATGTGGAGGGCTGCAGTACGAGCCGGGGACAGGAGGATTGTGTATTTATGAACTTTGGCGAAGAACCATGATATCTTAGTTATTCCAGGCAGACTGGTATACGATCTATGTGCACATGACTGATTACATGGCGACAGTGTGTTGCTTTCTGGATCTATGCAAAAACATGGAGTATTTTTTAATGGAAAGTTTAATTTGCTGATTTATGATGCATTTGTCTCATTCAGGATTTTCTTCCCAATTTAAAATGTTTTAAATGCTTTCAAACTTTCTCTTAGGCCAAACCGTTTACTCATTTTACATGGATTTCTTGATGAGAATGTGCACTTTTTCCACACCAACTTCCTGGTGTCACAACTAATCCGTGCTGGGAAGCCATATCAGCTACAGGTCTGGACTAATCTCATGTTTACTATTAGTATCACCATCATGTTAACTAGTCTTTTTAATTACTGAATTGTTTGTCAAATCAGATTTTTCATAATTTTGATTCGTCTAATTAAATCTATTTGCAAATGAATATCATATATTGGTCTTTCGTTTTTTCTGATTCTGATTGTCCTTATCATATTGTGTTATTTGTTACTATTCTCTATAAAACTACATTGGGTCTGTCTAGAAAGGTGCTTTATAAATTAAATGTATTTTTATTCTTATTACTTTGCATGTTTTAAGTTTTATAGAAGTATGCACCCCATAATAAGTCTAGCTCTTGCCCCTACAGATTTACCCCAATGAGCGACACAGCATCCGCTGCCCAGAGTCAGGAGAGCACTATGAGATCATGCTGCTACACTTTCTCCAGCAATACCTCTGATATGGGCAGCTCCAGCTAGGACAGCGCCTTCACCTGTCACCATCACTCACCTCCATCCTCATTGTACCTCTTGAGCTTCACCTCTTGCTCTTACGGACACCTTGTTCCCAAGCGACCGAACGCCCTGCACCCGCCCCCACCCGCAAAGCGGCGTATCCATTTCATCCTCTGTGTCACGCTCCCTTTCCTCTCTGTGCTTGTTGTCTCTATGGATGGGGACTGTGAGTCCGCTGTGTGGCGCTGGGCCCCACATCACAAACTGGAGCCCTATCACCTTTAACAGAAGAAATGAAAAAAAAGGATGCAAACAAGTTTTGAATGGAAACAATAACTTACTAGTAACTTATCTTATTTTATTATGGTCAACGTGCCACTTCCAGCTTCCCGTTTCTTTTCTGGAACCCAGATAAGTTTGCCAAATGATGATAATTTTTTTGTGTGTGTCCAGTCAGTGGCTTAAGATGACACATAACAAAACACAAGGTATCCTTATATGCACACGTGCACCAAACACACATTACACATACATGTACACGTACACACATACATTTTACTCCTGTTCATGTCTTTATATGTATTTCAAAGTTTCCCTGGATTTTATTTCAAGCCCTGCAGTTATACATCAGAGATAAAATGGTTTCATTCTGTGAGCTAAATCTAAAACCTTGGGGGGTGGGAAGGGGGAGGGTAAATTAATAAAAAGTGGCTCTTAGTGAAGGAAACCACCCACTACTACCTGCACCCAGTATTTTAAGTGTGTATTATTAAAAGAAAATATTTTTATGAATTCTTATTCTTTTATAATGAGTGTAAAATGTAGCTGCTCATTAAACTATTGCAATCTCTCACGTTGCTACTCTAGTTATCTAGAACTGTTGCTGCATTTGCAACCATTTCCAAGATGGAGGCTTGCCAACTTTAGGTGTCTATAATAAAATGATGGAATAACTTATATGCTGACAATTGTTTTGTACTGGAATAAATATGTGAGTTGCTTTTTAGTTATGCACTCAAACAACTGCAATTAAATTGCAAGTTGTGTTCTCTAAAAAAAATAAAAAATAAAACCTAAAAAAAATATTTGCTCTGTCTGATTTATGTGATTTGTGCAAGAAGGCTGCACTGTTTATGAATGTTGATGAGAATTTGAGATTAGAGTTGCATACATCTAAAGTTGGCAAGCCTATCAGCAGAATGTCCTGCATCTAAAACAGGTTGAAATCCAACCATTCTGCATTGATTGAAAAAAGTTGCCTTTTTTTTGTGGAATATGACATTACCTATTAGTTATTTTTTACATTTGGTTACAAGCATTTTGCAATACTGAGTTCACTTTTTGAAACTGTTCACACACCAACATGTATCTTGGCACAACAGTTAAATTCATGTCCAACATGCACCAAATCTACCAAAACATTTTTTTGCATACATGTCCTAAAATCAAATATTCTACCAAATCACTAGAACTAGTTTTCTCCCGACACTTTGTCACTCATAAGTAACACAATGACCTTAACAAACAATATCAACAGGTAGCATTACAGTAGATGCATGATTTTGTCAATATTTGAAGTAGTAAATCATTTTGTGCTGTAGTTTCTTTTGTATATATATTTTTTATTTTGTTATTGTTGATAGTATAAGAAATGTACATATTATGTTTAATATGCACTGCAGTCAGATGCTGTTGTAGAATGCATATCTTACCTGTTGGTTTTCTGGAAAGTTCTCATAATAGATGCCACTGTTGAGCGGTCCAAAAAAAAAGAAAAACTGTCTAACGATGTCACCTTTGACTGTATGGATGGTAATGAAATTGAAAGTACCAGGGTAGGTCTCCAACTGAGATGGGAATCAGCTGTGGTTTGGTCTCATTTACTTCAACAGTTTTTCACCATTTGTCCCCATAACCATTATATGATTTCTTATGATTTTGAATACATTTCAATATGGTATTTGTGATGTAGGAAATTTCTGCCCATGTGAATTTTGTAAAACGGTGTGTAAACATTGACAAAATGTAGATTCAATCAGTTTTCTGGTGGCTGAGTTTGAGAAAAGAATTCCAAGAAATTTGAATGTTGTGGTCATTGAATGCATTTTGTGTCAAAGCAATGGAAAATCACCGTTTGGTCCACATAGACCGTTGTTGTGTTAACTGTGAGGAGTTTTGAAAAAATGTGAACTCAGCATTGAGAAATGCTTGTAACCAACTGTTCAAAAAAACAAAAACTAAAGGGGTAACAGTCATTCTACACAATGTCCTCAAGTAGTAGATGTGAAGAAGTGGTGCTATTTTTAAAACTAGGACATGGCTTCATGGCAACCTGAAGGATTTGGTCAGCATATAGAATTCCTTCTTGGACCTGGATGAGATTCCTATGCATTATTTTTCTGCAAAATTGGACATGCTGCATACATCTGGCGCTGGTAAGTGTATCTGGGAAATTATGAAGGCTGTCTACGATTCTGTTTTCTAAAATAAAAAAACAGAGAAATTGAGTATCAGTTGGGTACGTGGATTTAGTATTAAAATCCCATTTATATGATACTGATACCTCTTAGTCAATAATACCCTTAGGTATGCACATTCACTTCCTGAAAAGCTAGGGTAGAAGTGAAACTTAGAAACGCCATTCTACGCAGGTCTTTCGCCCTGTTTACAAAATATCAAACGGTCTAGTTCTTGCTGTGCGTTTTCGCTGTGGTCTGCCATAGGTGTTCAATGTCCAGACGGCAATCCCACGCATATCACATCAAAATAAGAGGCACTAAATGGTACATTGGGTGGAGTGTCCGGCTGTCTGAATGACAGGATGTTTGTCTGTTGAATTTAGTCCTGCTGCCTTACAAATAAGGAGTAGGTTGCTGATTTGTGAGTGCTAGTGAACGTCAATTGAAAGCCCAGATGTTACTGCAGCAGGGCTATTTAATCATGACCACTAACAGGTGGGGAGTCTCCATGGGGTGTCTGCTCTCCCTGGAGGAAATGGTTGCAAATGATCGATGGCTTTTGTGTTGCAGCATGTGAATAGCCCTGGTGTTTTAGGGGAGATTAATAGCAGTGTAGAAGGCACAGCTCCTCTTTTGACATCAGAACTGGATCCGATTAAAAACACCAGATCACCTCTGGTGCCTGTGTTGGCATTATATTTTGAATGAAAGCTGCATCTGTCCTTGGACATTTTGAATGTTACTTCATTGAATCTACCTACAACCTGTAAAATAATCATATTGAAAGGAAATAATTTATTTACCACATTTCTAGGGTTTGCACTCTTACCTCGGGTAGAATCCTGCAATGGTTCGTTGGTAATATACACGTATATATTACTTATTTCAACATGGTGTGCCTGAATTTCAAAGTCATGGGAAAGTAAAAATAATAATGTAAACAAAATTTTTAAAATAATCTGGTGTTTGCAAGGAGTATAAGTATCTGGAATCCAGTGGAGGAACAGAACATCATTAATTCACTAGAGGGAGCTGAAAGTTTGCTCTTGTGCCTCCAGTGTGGCAGAAATAAATCGATACACCACTATAGTGTTTTTTTTTTTTTTGTGAACAACTTTTTATTAAGTTGGCAATAAGTATGTACATATTTGCAGAGAATGACCATTCAAATATATCCATTCATGTGGATACTCATACGTTTGCATACATTGACAAACAAACTGCACAAATTATAGTAAAGCTTGATTACAAGTGTTGTCTTCTGATTCTAAAAACAAGTTCCATTGCTGGATCATTTTATATTTGGTCCCATGCGGCAGTAAATCTCTACATTTGTTGAGCAGCTTACATTTCTACAATTCTGATTGTAAAATTCATCAGTATGTAGATACTGTCTTTTTGTCTTTCTCAGTTTCTTCAGTTTGCTCTTCTGTAAGCCTTCACAGTTTGCATCTGAGCACATTAGTAGGAAGCTAAGCTAACAAGGTGAACTTGATCCAAGATGTTCAGCATTGAACTTGACGGAAGTTGATACATTTCTTAAGGCAAGTGGATGTAAAAGCTTGACATGTCTTCATGAGCATATGCTGCACAAAGATTTCCATGACCTTATTCAGGGTCTATGAGCATGGCTACATTGGTCAGAGAGAAAAAACTATCTTTGATGCACCTCAGGAATTGCAGTGCCATGATGTTTCAAGAACGGAAATGCCCTTTCTTCTACATGCCGCTTTAGGGTATTTTTGCCAAAATATGAAACCTTGTTGTCATCTGACATCTGCGGGGCAGTTTCACAATGCTTTTCATTTGTTTATTTCATAATTTAGGCATGACCTTGCATGCCCCCTTGCAATATCATGATCCCTGAGCAAACAGCTGTTGTGGTGGTTGTATATGTGTCTGTCCCAGAGGGCAGAAGGAAACTGCTTGCAGCCACCAGCACAGTTGAGTTTACATAGTTTCCATGAAAGTCCACTTGGAATGAAAGTATAATATTTTAATATGTACTTTTTATTTGTGTAAGGGTACCATACACTCTGCCTAAAGCATTCTTAAAATACCAGCCACAGCAGAAGGCATGGAAGTACAAGCTAAAACATATATAGATGTGCTCAGTTATAAACTGAATTTATTCTTCATTTGTGTTTTGAGCAGAATTGTGGTGAGGAATCCGCTTGCTAATCATGTAAATTATATGTCAGCATGCATCATTTACCATAATGGTGCAGTGACTCACCAGGCTTGAACCAACGATTCCTTTTAACACTTTCACACTGAAATGTATGCCTACAGACTTTTGGAAAGTAATGATACTGCACAGTGATTTTAAGTTTCCATATTCAGTTTATTGACGCAATCAAAGCCATCCATCGGTTAGCCCTTTGTTTTGTCTTTTTATGGAATCTTTGAAACTACAAACCCCAATTCCCAAAAAGTTGGAACAGTATGTAAAATGCAAATAAAAGCAGGAAGCAGTGATTTGTAAATTCTCTCTTACATATATTTAATTGAAAACAGTACAAGGAAAATATATTACATTTTTAAATATATGCTAATTCCGAATTTGATGTTCCAAAGAAGTTCGGACGGGGCAAAAAAAAGACTGTGAAGGTTGTGGAATGTTCAAAAAACACCTGTTTGGAACATTACACAGGTGAATAGGTAACAGGTGATGCTATAATTACTGGGTATAAAAGCAGCATCCACGAAGGCTCGGGTGTTTACGAGCAAGGATGGGTCGAGGCTCGCCACTTTGCAAAAAACTGCGTGAGCGAATAGTTCCAACAGTTTAAGAACAATGTTTCTCAATGCACGATTGCAAGGAATTTAGGGATTTTACCATCTACAATCCATAATATTATTAAAAGATTCTGAGAATCTAAAGAAATCTCTGCATAAAGGGAAAGGCCGAAAACCAACATTGATTGCCTGTGACCTTTGATCCCTCAGAGGGCACTGCATTAAAAACTGACATGCTTCTGTAATAAATATAACCCCATGGGGTTGGAAATACTTTGGAAAACCAGTTGTCAGTAAATACAGTTTGTCGCTCCATATACAAATGTATAAGCTACATTCTGCATGTGTTACAACAGGGTGGCTTCGTAGTCAGAGAGTGCGGGTGCTAGACTGGCCTGCCTGCAGTCCAGATCTGTCTCCCATTGAAAACTTGTGGCACATTATGAGGTGCTAAATACGACAACAGGAGACCCTGGACTGTTGAGCCGCTGAAGTCTTATATCAAGCAAGAATGCAAAAAAATTCTGCTTTCAAAACTACAACAATCAGGCCCAAAAGATTACTGAGTGTTCTTAAAAGGAAAGGTGATACAGCGGTAAACATGCCCCTGTCCCAACTTGTTTGGGACGTGTTGCAGGCATCAAACTTAGAATGAACGTATATTTCCAAAAAACAATAAAGTTGATTAGTTAAAACATTAAATATCTTGTCTTTGTAACGTTTTCAATTGAATACAGGTCAAAAAGGATTTGCAAACCATTGCTTTCTGTTTTTATTTACATTTTATACACTGTCCCAACTTTTTTGGGAATTTAGGTTTGTAGAAACATGAAAAAGTCAATATAACTTAAAAAAATATTTTTGTCAGAAAGGTATTCAGTTTTTACAGCATTTAAATTAGAAATATGAACAAGGACTTTAACACAGAAAACATCACAGATTTATACAATAAAATAAAATCTGAAAACAGAAATAATATTTGGAGGCTCTGCACAGAAGCTGGTGGAGGCTGTCCGTCAGGACCAGTCAATATGACTGAGGGAAAATCTCCATGTGGCAGTCAGTGGAGTAGGGGCTCACTTTGATCTACGACCAAGTTTACAGGTACAGGCACAGCCCCCAGTGACCTCGTTTTCAATGGCTGGAATGGATACACATGTTCATAATTAAGCACGTAAAAGTCTAATAACTGACTGCGTGACATGCTGTGAACACTTAAGATAATTTACACCAGGACATAAATATCAGTACATTCTAAAAAGCACCTCTTTTAATGTTTTTTTTTTTGTTTTGATGTTTTTGTTGGATAAAGCTCCTCTGCTGTTCTTGTGTACACTTTGTTGCCCTTGACTGTCTTGTGCCATGTGATAACTCTTATCAGAATCACCCTCTCTTAATATGTTTTCATGGTTAGACTTAAAAGCAATGAACAAAGCTTGCTGGGAAACATAGCATTCTGGTATGATCAATACTCAAAATACAATCGGAGGGAATACATAACCACAACATTTCTGGGAAAAGACTGTGAAACCATTTCCCACAACTAAATATTTTTTCCACATTTTATGTACATTTCATTTTTTCCCCCTACAGATATCCAGTTGTCAAACCTCGCAATAATACAGTACTTTGGTCCCAAAATTTGTAAGACGATGTTTGAAGATAGTGATAATGTAGACAATTTGGTCTCTGCATTAAATTGAGTGTCCACTGCGCCTTCCACAGAATGACCTGCCGTCAGTCTTCTGTTTGACAGCCATCTGAATACTTCTGACAGCCTGGCTCTGTTTTGGCTCTAGACTAGCACCAGGACGCTACACAGGTCAGTCTCAGGGGTGCAAGTTCCTCTTCCCCCCCCTACTTGCTGTCTGTTTTATTTTATGAGAACAAATTCAAGAGAACCACACCAGCCTCTTCTTATTTATAATCAATCTCAGCAGGGGCAATCTTCATGACGGCTGTCTTCAAGGGGTAATAGCGCCCCCGCCAGGTCTTCCAAAACATCCCCTGCTTCCTCTGGTGCCTCTGCTTGGGAGGAGGGCTGTTGAAGTACTTGCCATTCAGATTGGAGTGCCCACAGCTGCTAAACCACCAGCCACCTTGAGGAGAAATAGAATTAAAGAGACTTGGTTAATTTTTATCATCAGTAATTTTCTCCATCTATACTGAATGAACATTAATTCATAGAAAAATAATTCAAGCAGCAGACATACCGGAGAGGTGCTTTGCGCAGTTCATTTCGGCCTTCTGGTCATTGTCTTTGTCTCGGGTAGAGAAAGGAATGCCAGAGGGGTCTGAAGTCAGGGCACTCTCCAGATTCCCAGAGGAGCCTTCCTGCAGGTGCAGAGCATAGTTGTTCTCCTCTCCACTCAGATGGAATGGGTACTTGATGGTCCGGGCCTCTTCCTTCCAATCAGAGAGCTCCACCTGCAGAACGTAGTCCCCTTGTTGGGACAGAGTATGAATCTTCTCCAGCCCCAACCAGAACTCGCCTAAAGTGGTAAAGAAATGCATAGAATATAAAATTATAGCACAGGCTGTTGAGTAATTGAGGACTAAAAAAAACACTTCACACTGCTATTAATAATATTTTTTATTTTTCAAAATGTGTTCTCTCTGACCTCTAATCCCTTAATGGAATCCCTTGAAAAAAACTGGAGATTTATTCACTTGGTGTGATGGCAATCGGTCAATGATTTTAGCAACTGAGATTAGACTATATGTCTCCTCTAGTAGGATTTGCCTGATTTTAGACACTCCTCATCTTGACATCTAACATCCGCATTAGTGTACTGATATCAGTTCCTTCTCATTAAGGTTATTTTTGAACAAAGTTCATCACCCCACTCAGTACTGAACACTGTCCCTTTTTACTGCGCTGTAGTTTAAGAAAGATTTCTTGTTACTGTGACCCATCTTCTTAAGACAGTGCATTCTTGAGGTAGGTTAAAAGGCAGTATATTTACCTTCAAGGTTGCCAAAGCCGCTCTGATAGGCCTGCCACAACTGGTCAAAATCCAGTGAGCCATCCTGACGTCTCTGTATGACTGTCCATCCACCTTCTGTGTCAAGAGAGGGAGACAGAATGTGGGTGTCAGCTGGGGGCCATTTGCAAACTGGAATTCGCATTCATTGGAGTTGCTGTGGGTGGTGAGGAGGGAAGACTCAAGTGCCTTTCCCCAGGGAACACAGTTATCTGTCTGCTGAAAACATGTTAGCGTTTTTCTCTCCCACTCACCTGATGTCATTTGACAGTAGACTTGAAAGGGCTGGAAGTTGATTGGCTGGATGGTGTACACTCCACTGGTACTCTCTCCTTGCAGGAACAACCCGTGACAATCTGAGGCCATGCCTGAAGCAACAAAGGAGTGCAACCTTGAGTACTGACAATTCAAACCATGGACATTAAGTCTAGGATTTAAAACAATGCATTCTACCTCCTATGAATTGTTTGAGTATACCTATTACACATGTGCATGTATGTAGAATGGGTTTACTTGGTGCCTATAGATTGAACACGGAGAGGTAAGCCAAGAACCTGTAGGACTCTTACCCTTAGGGACTGAAATAACCCTTAAATCCCTTAACATAAATCAACATCTGTTCTTTAGGGTAAACCATGAGGACAAAGTCCCAAGTCCTTCTGTTCAGCGGAGTTCAACCTGTCAGAAACTCATAAAATTAATAACTTACTCCCTATTCACAATGTGCAATGTGATTTTTGTTTAACTTAGTTGGCCACAGGAGAAGCAAAACAACACTTTTATCCCCATGCTCCTTGAACTTCAGACTGTTCACAGAACATTCTGCCAACACTCTGTTGTTTGTATGGCAGAGGCTAAAGTCCGTTTATTTTCATCTTAAAATAATTCCTGTGAGCTTTCACCAAGTTATTTTCTTCACCCTCAATCACTGACGAAAAAATATAAAAGGAAATTGCTATTTTTCCAGCCCTATACTGCAAGCAGTGGAAGCAATCTTACAGTAATGCGCAGAGATTATTTGTTAAGTCCAAGATAAATCAAATGTACTCTATCACAGCCGATTAAACACTGAAGATTTTACTGTGTAGTTTCCCTCACTGATAGACTGACTGACTCATGACTGTTCACTCCCTCACTGAGTGAACAGCTACCACATGTGGGGACATTTTACCTCTAGAACAGGGATGTCAAACTCCGGTCCTGGAGGGCCGCAGTGTCTGCTGGTTTTTGGTGTGTTTCAGCACAAGTGATTAATTTAAGTCACTGATTGGCTAAGAAGTCCAAACACCTTGTTCTCAAAGCTTTAACTGGGTGCTAATTAAAAGGAAACCACAAATACCTGTAGACACTGCGGCCCTCCAGGACTGGAGTTTGACACCCCTGCTCTAGAAGGTCAGCAAAATAGATGCAGCTGTTGAAAAGTGGCTATTCCAAGTTCTTGTTTCTAAATACACTCTCTGCCAATAGTGGTCAGGTTGCACTTTTAAATACATTGAATAGACGTCTGATTTAGCACAAGATAAACTGCTGCATAGTTAGTATTTTATATCTGTAACATACGTTTGAGCCTTTATCTGGAGTTGTGACCTTGAGCTGTCTGACAATTAAGGTTTAGGCTGCCCTTCTGTTAAAGTTGAAGTTGGACTCCCCCCCCCCCCCCCCCCCCCCAACACCCCAGGGAACCCAAACCTGCAGTTGACATTGACTACATAGGGCCAACTGGCATTCCACAGACCTTATGGTCACACCGCCTTCACGTGCACAGCTGCCTACTACTGATGTCAGGCTGTGTGGCCATCAAGCACTGTACAACAACAAGTAACTCAAGGGCAAACATTCTCCATGTGCTATGATGTGCTATGTTTACTAGGTGTTTTCATGTTGATAAAAAATACTGAAAAAAACAATACTGGAATTACAGAAGTAAACCAACAATGTAGTTTCCATGGAATCCATTGGACAATGAACAAAACCAGAGTTGTGATACAGAAACATAATACTTTGCATGTATTTACATACAAATTACAAATAGGAAATGTTGAATATAGAATAAAATGCCAACCTCAAGATTTTTTACTGATTAAAGTGACATTACATTTTAAAAACATCTTTTTTTTTAAAAGAGCAAGCTAAATTATTCAAATCATATAACCATAACTGTTCTGAAAAGTGTAAAAAAAACTATTATAAATCAATACTGGGACAAACCTCAAAATTACAGAGGAAAGGTAATCTTGGTGTGCTCGTTTAATCCCTGAAAGATAACAATAATGTGTGACTGAATGTTCAGCTGTATTCATAATGTACAGCACATTACTACTGGGGAGGTAGAGGGGTGGGGTTCAAAGATGCTGTTGAACTTTGGCACACTTCTCAATCACCCCAGCTGTAATGGTGAAGGAATGTAAGGATAAAGAGAAAGGGGTGTGGCAAGGTGGAGGTTGTCTAGCTCTGACAGAACTAGGGTAAAGGTTACACTAATTTACTGCGGGTGTATACAACTGTGTGTGTTTTTTTGGGAGGTGGAGGAAGAATGGTGTTCTCAAAACAATAATGGGTTATGTGTACAAAGTTCACAAACCTAGGCTAAATTACAACCCACCGCATTTGTCATATAAATGACTTGGACTGGTTCTAAAAAATCCAGGAGAACTTTGTTGGAGTCTTTGATTTGCCAGTTACCCTTTCCCCACTCCCACAGATGCATTTTAATCTAATTTCTCTGTTTTGGAACACCATTGTCTCACTGGATTAACATTGTATGCAGCTGCTCAACTCTCACCCATTTGGTTTCCAGCCAGAGAAATAGTTTATTATTTGACATTTTTAAAATCCCTCTCACATCAGCGACTTTGCTGTTAGCCACGTTCCTTGTGGATGCCTTCTCAATTTCCTGTCTTTCCCTGTCTTGGCTGTGAGTTCACCTTTCACCCAATTACAGGTTCTGCTTGTAACAGACTTTAATAGCTGACTCTGTTGAATTGTGTAATTGCTGTTCAGATTGTATCAGCAAAGAAAGGTGAATGTTCCAAATAAAACCAGTACTATCCTAACACTGTGCATTCACTTAATATGTTTTGTCATCAACCAATCTTACCCGAATACACAATGAGAATTTGCCCATGGTTCAAGTCAGATCAAATCAGTTTTGACAGTAACCACTGTGAAATTGGACACAAACAACTGGGCCAATCACAAAGGCTAATTCTGACATTGTATGTTGTCATTCACTACAGAAAGATTCACCTTTGCTTTAACACGAATAAGTGGTAAATAAACCTGAATAAAAAACTGGAACTTCAGTCAAGTTGGTCACTGTTTCTATACCAGAAGGGTCCTGACCATTTCCTTAGTTGAGTTCCAGCCAGTTTCATGCAGACTGAAAGAAGGCCCTTATTCTGAACACAGGAAGTACAGTAGAAATCCAAATGACTTCAGTGAGAAACATTCCAGCCATACTACTGGCCATTTACTGTAGAATAACTGTGATTTATTTCCACCTTTCTTGCTCTGTCAGTAATATTTGAGGAATTTGACGGTAGCTTTATAATCTCTTCAAACAGTATTTTTTGCCGTTTTCAAAATGGAAAAAGAGTGAGGTCATTGGACGAATTAATGGCTGGGATTATTTGGACTATGCGGTCATAATATAATTCAGCACCCCCCTTCTTTCTCACCCAATTCAATTTATGTCAAAAATATCTACACAAAATTAAACTTTTCGCTAGTTGGAAGCTTGTCAACCCCCAAAATCCCTCCAAATCCAGATTTTGGACAGTTGGAAAAGTCTCACCCCGTCCATAATTATCCTGCCTTTTTCACATAACTACTTGATCGGATGATACAGACATAAAGTACAGATTTGATCAATTATTAGAAATACTTATATTTTCACAAGTCGGCATGATGTATGCATACTTACCAATGGGTGAATCAACTTGTTCAATGCTGCAATTGAGAGCTGTTTCGTCCACTCTCCGTCTCAGAGATCCCCTTTCTTTTCTCTGTTGCATCTGAGAAAGGAACGTTAGTTACAGTATGTTAAACATTGACATGCAGAATGTTTTGCCTTACCTTTGTATTAAATAACTCATTAACATAGATTCTGTATTTCACGCCCATAGTTCAAAACAAACTGCAGTGCAGTGAGCAAGGTAACAACAGCCTACCTGGTTCTGAAGCGTGCGAATGCGCACGTTCTGCTTCTCCAGTTTGTCCTGCTGTTGGCGGATTCTCTCCACTAAGTCATCGATTCGTCGGTTTTGTGCCTCCAACATCCACTGAAACAATTTGTATACATTAGACACTTTGCAGTTAGCTACGTAGGACTTCTGCAATTGTATATTCTCAGTTAAAAACATTTAAGTCTTTTTCAAACGATAACTGCAGTCTATGATGGTTTGAATGTAAACACATTTTATTTAAATTAAGTACGCTACCAACTAAATTGTGAAACCTGAAGGTAGCCTTTCTACGCGCAATCTTTGTCTTTTTCGGATGTTGTTGACAGCCTCTCGGCACGTAGTACAGTTTTGTTTTCTGTGCCAAGATTACTGTACGTTTAACAACACACACCCATTGTTGACATGTGTTTGGAATCGTGTCACGTACCCACAGGCTTTGTGTGCGTGTTTAAAGGTATCTTTTTTTATCCAGGTAAGAGTAAATGTATACATTGTTGGCTGTTGCGATGTGTTCTAAACTAGAAGATGGTACTCAACAACTGGTGACATTTGTGGTCACTTTTGCAATAAGCATATGTTTTACGATTAAAATATCCACTCCATACCTTGTATTTTCTGTTGTTTTACTTATTCATATCAGTATATAAAATACATTTCACAATAGCTATGCACTTATTGAATTTATATTAGTGATTAGCCTACATGATTTAAATATTAAGAAATAGGTTAGTGAAACAAAATAATCTAAAGGCCCAGTTTGGGAATTTAGATTAGTCTAAATTTAGATTTAGATTTGAGACTCCAGTATTCCTGTAAAGCCTCATGCAGTTTAACAAAATGCCCTATTGGGTTTCAACTGATTAGTATTTTAGAAAGCTCCTCAGACATCAGAGACAGTGTCTAATCGGCTTACTTGGATGATTTGAGCATCGCTGTTGTTGATGATCTTTAGTCCCTCTCCATGCAGCATGCCGTCCACCCTTTTCTCCAGCTTGCCTATCCTCTCCTGGACCTTCTGCTTGTCTTGCTGCAGCTGCCCTGCTTTCTCCCAGAGCTCTGTGGAGATGTTGAGCACTTGGTTCTCCCGCTCCTCCAACACCCGTGCCTTGGCCTTCAGTGCCTCTCCATCTTCCTGCAGCCGTTGGGTCTGCTTGCCCAGCTCGGTCACTGTGCCATTGAAGGACTTGAGCTTGGTGGTGATGTCTCTCATCTGTCCCTTTGTCTTGTCCACGTGCTCCTTCAGGCCATGGCCCAGCTGCAGCAGCCCATGGGCGATCACATTCACGTCGTCCCAGGAGGCTTCCCGCCCATTTTGCTCCTTCCCTGATGCTGCCTTCCTCTCAAAGGGGTAGCTTGACACAACGCCAGCCAGAATGGCTGCGCAGAGCACCAGTAGAGCACTTGTAGCAGTAGTCTTCATCTTTGCTGCTTCTTTCTCTTTGGCTTTCTCCTTGCCGGTTCTTGCTTGTACAGTATATGTAAAATGCTTGCCTTGTTCTGTGTAGCCTATATGAGCTCTGTGTGTTGTTACACAGAGAGCAATAGTGGTCTTATATACTTTCTGAGCCCTGGGCTCCTGCAAGAAGTCTGCTCTGATTGGTTCAGCTGCTTCTGGGGGTGTGCGCTGCTCGTCTCCGGTTTCTCTTTCCTCTGTGCTTAACTGTTTCTGCAGAGAACATGAACAAAAGGCCATGATGCAACAATGAAGCTTGCTGCTGTGACTGTGAGACACACTGAGTAATCTGACTGAGTAATACATCATTTATTGTTATCATACTTTGTTTAGTGAGTATGGCATATAATTAGATTTTAGCAATGTAATAAAGTAATGAATTGATCTATGTATGTATATATATATATATATATATACATATGTACATACTATATACAGTGCCCTCCACAATTATTGGCATCCCTGGTAAAAATCTCACACAGAATAAATTAGAAAAATCCAACCTTTAATTGAAGTGAATTTATTCTGAGAAAGAAAAATCCCTCATCAAGAAATTATTATTTTTAACAAAACCATGTGTGCCACAATGATTGGCACCCCTGCATTTAATACTTTGTACAACCTCCCTTTGCCAATAAAACAGCACTGAGTCTTCTCCCGTAACATCTAATAAGGTTGGAGAATACAGAGCAAGGAATCAGACCATTTTCTTTTACAGAATCTCTCCAGATCATCCAGAGTCGTAGGTCCTCTCTTGTGCACTCTCCTCTTCAGCACAGCCCACAGGTTTTCAATGGGGTTTAGGTCAATAGACTGAGATGGCCATGGCAGAAGCTTGATTTTGTGTTCAGTTAACCATTTTTGTGTTGATTTGGACGTATGTTTTGGATCATTGTCCTGCTGGAAGATCCAACGACGACCCAGTTTTAGTTTCCTGGCAGAGGCAGCCAGATTCAGATTTAAAATGTCCTGGTGCATGTATTTCATGGAGTTCATGATGCCATGTACCCTAACAAGGTTCCCAGGGCCTTTGGAGGAAAAACAGCTCCACAACATCACGGAACCTCCACCATACTTAACAGTTGGGTTCAGGTTATTTTCGGTATAGCCATCCTTCTTTTTACGCCAAATCCACCTTGAGTGTTGGTTGCCCAAAATATGGTTTCATCTGACCATAGAACACGGTTCCAGTCAAAGTCCCGTAGTGTTTAGCAAACTCCAGGCGCTTACATTTGTGGTGAAATGATAGGAAAGGCTTTTTTCTGGCATGCCTTCCAAATAATTTGTTGGCATGGAGGTGACGTCTAATGGTAGTTTTGGAAAATTGATACGGTAAATATGGGCATTTTCAGGTGAGGAGCTTTTTTTTTTTATAGCCATTCCCTGACATGTGAAGCTCAACACACTTTCCCCTCATTTGATTTGTGTGTTCTCTTATCTTTTCCATATTGATGTATGAATAAGAGAATATGGCCTCTGTGTCACCTCATATTTATACCCCAGTGAAACAGAAAGTCATGGATTACTGCTTGAAAGTTTCTAAACACTCTGATCAACTTTAAAAAGTGAAATATACATGGAAAAAATGCTTCAGTTACATTTTGTTCATAAGAATTTTTAGGGGTGCCAATAATTGTGGCACACGTGGGTTTGTTAAAAATAATTATTTCTTGATCAAGGATTTTTTTTTCTCTCAGAATAAATGTATTTTAATTAAAGGTTGGATTTTTCTCAGTGTGAGATTATTCTAATTCACCAAAAGATTATTTTTTTATAACCCTTTTTACTCATCTTTACCAGGGGTGCCAATAATTGTGGCGGGCACTGTATACGCTGTGTGTATATACATAATATACAGTATATATATATATTACAAATTTGTTTATCAAATTAACATTGAATTATGAATGTATACCTTGTAACCATGACAGCCTCCTTTGCACCCGTTGTGTTCATTCAATAGAATATGGTGGCTATTTGGAAGTGGTGGGATACTGTTATTTACTGCCATAATAGAGAAAGAATGATACATAACTAGGTAATTAATAGCTCATATTATCCAGAGTAGTATTACAGAGGATGAAGTCTATTCTCTCTATGAAGTCTGTTACTGAAATTTGTGCTATGCTGTAGATGTTAATTTTCCCCTTTGATTTCTCCTGCTTGGCGTGCATGGTGTATTTTACCCATATAAAGAAATCTAAGCTCCAAAAACACTTGATATGAACTGGAAACATCTGCTTCATTTACTTACACATAGTTGATGATGCTCACAGTGTTCTGGAAAACTCTGGTCATAGTGCTGAACACTGTGGTCCTGAGCGCTGTTAAAGGCTGCTTGGAGGCAGGAGCAGTGTGAGAAGTAGGGGAAAGTTCACGGATAGAGAATGCTGGTATTATATCCCTAAAACCAGAGCTGACAGCTTCTGTAGAGAAGACAAGGAATGCATGGGCAGGCCATCACATGAAATCCAGCTGCTCCCTTTTGGATTAACCCTCTACTTTATATTAGTAGTAACTGAACAACATCTATTTGTTTTACAATACATCCATTGTTTTTTCACAGGCTCAGGTGGTTTACGTGAAAGGGACTTTTCTGATTTTTAAATATAATAATTTTACAATTCAGAATCATGAGACACACAAATGGCCTCTCAGAAGAACTAACTATGAGTAATGAATAAAGCATTTAATACAATATATAAGCTGTTTATGTCATTCTGGATTAGAGTGTCGGCTAAATAGGTTAAGCAGGTGCAGGAGAGAAAAAGTACATCCAAGTATTGTTGAATAAGGGGCATGTGAAATTTGTCATCAGAAATGTTAGATTCACGTCTTTAACCTCTTTCTAGAATATAATAAAGCAGTAAAGGGCCTGTGTACCTGGTCACTGTTTGCTGGCAGAACAGAAATATCCATGAACATAAAAGACAAGACTTATATCTGGCAGGAATTTGTTCATTTGTTGTCTTGGACGCAAACAGAATGCAAAAGATAAGCTAATGGTTTTTGTAAAAAGGAAAAGGGAAGTGTGGCATAGTTCAGAGGATGGAGCAGAGTGGCTCTGTTATGGGGAGTATGTGTCCCAAAGCTTACCACTCCCATCCTGCATGACCAGCCACACCGCTGGGAGGCTGTTCATGTCTTTCATATCTCACACTTGTTATGAAACTCCAGGAACTCTGGCAAAGAAGTTGATTCAAGCACATTCAAGTGCATAAGAAGGTTTTTTCTTTGTATTTAATTGGGCCAAACTCTTACATGGATGAAAGATGCCTTTCATGGTTCTAGAAAACTACTAGTGCCCATCAACAACAAATTCTGCCCAAAAAGGACATCTTAAGTGTAATGTTGTAGTTCAGGGCCATTGTCTTTGTGTGTTCATTTAGCATATACAGTCAAGCCGGAAAGTCTGCACACCCCTTTCACCTTCTCCACGTTTTATTACGTTACAGACTTATACTACGATAGATTGAATTCGTTTTTTGCCTCAAACATCTACACACAATAACCAATAATGATGAAGTGAAAACAGGTTTTTAGAAAATATGCAATTTTATTTTACTGACAAAAATAGGTTATTTAGGGGTTACATATCTGTAAACACCCTTAGCATAATACTTGGTTGCTGCACCTTTGGCAGCGATTACAGCTTCAAGGCGTCTTGGGAAAGAAGCTACGAGCTTGGCACACTTGTTTCTGGACATTTTTGCCCATTCCTTTTGGCATATTCTTGCAAGCTCCGTCAGGTTGGATGGGGAGCGTCGGTACACAGCCATTTTCAGCTCTTTCCACAGATGTTCAATTGGATTCAGGGCTGGGCTCTTGCTTGGCCACTCAAGGACATGCACAAACTTTCTCCGAAGCCACTCCTTTGTTCTATTGGCTGTGTGCTTCGGGTCGTTGTCATGTTGGAAGGTAAACCTTCACCCCAGTCTGAGGTCCAGAGCGCTCTGGAGCAGGTTTTCTTCAAGGATCTCAGTGTACTTAGCTGCATTCATCTTTCCCTCTATCAGGACTAGTCGCCCCGTTCCCGCTGCTGAAAAACATCCCCACATCATGATGCTGCCACCGCCATGCTTCACTGTAGGGATGGTATTAGCCAGGTGATGAGCGGTGCCTGGTTTCCTCCAGACGTGACGCTTGGTATTAAGGCCAAAAAGTTCAATTTTGGTTTCATCAGACCAGAGAATCTTGATTCTCATGGTTTGAGAGTTCTCTAGGTGCCTCTTGGCAAACTCCAAGCGGGCTGTGATGTGCCTTCCGTCTGGCCACTCTACCATAAAGGCCTGATTGGTGGAGTGCTGCCTGGATGGTTGATCTTCTGAAAGGTTCTCCCATCTCCCAAGGTTCTCCCAAGGATACACTGGAGATCTGTCAGAGTGACCCTCGGGTTCCTGCTCACCTCCCTGGCTAAGGCCTGTCTTCCCCAATTGCTCAGTTTGGCCGGGCGGCCAGGTCTAGGAAGATCCTTAGTGGTTCCAAACTTCTTCCATTTACGAATGATGTGCTGCGCTCTTTGGGACCTGTAAAGCTGCAGAGATTTTTCCATACCCTTCTCCAGATCTATGCCTTGACACAATCCTGTTTCTGATGTCTGCAGATAATTCCTTTGACCCCATGGCTTGGAGTTTGCTTTGACATGCACTGCCAACTGTGGGACCTTATATAGGCAGGTGTTAGCAATCCCCAATCATGTCCAATCAATTAAATTTATCACAGGTGGACTCCAATTAAGTTGTAGAAACATCTCAAGCAGTATCAGTGGAAACAAAATGCACCTCAGCTCACTTTTGGGTGTCATATCAAAGGGTGTGCACGCTTGTGTACGTAACATTTTTAATAAATTGGCACAAATGTCTAAAAACCTGTTTTCACTTTGTCATTATGGGCTATTTTGTGTAAAATTTTGAGACAAACTCAATTTAACTCAATCTATTGTAGAATATGTTTGTAACGTAATAAAACGTGGAGAAGGTGAAAGGGGTGTGCAGACTTTCCGGCTTGACTGTATCGGTGATATAAAATTATCGTATTTGTAAGATCTTTAGGTACTGTTTACGAGAAATTGGTTATGCATCTGTGCCTCAGATGAACACCGGAACTTTCTTGAGCTCCGTGAAGAAAATATAACGTGTATACTGTCTACAGTTGCCAAACCAGATGAAAAGACAGATTTGTTCCGTTCCTTTCTTGCACTCATTTGTTTTCTTAAATGTGTCCTCGCAGCCTTTTAAAAAAAAAATCAGTCATTATAAAACATGAATTAAGTTAGAGAAAATGAATGTGTTTTGTTCATGAATAAAGTCACCAATTTAAGCATATTCTCTTGAATTTGTACAGCGGAGAGAAAAAAAAAGCTTTCAAGGTCTCAGTCTGTTTGATGTCTGGTGGGTGAAATGAAGGGGTTATAGGGCTGGGGGATCGCCTCCAACCTTCCCAGCTTTACTTTGCACCCCACTTGTTCACCGGTGGGTCAGTGTGTGAAAGGTTGTGCTGATAAATCACGTGCCCACCCCCCCTTGCCAGTACCTGTGGTGGAATGTGGCCTAAGGGGTGATTTTTTTTCCATAGAGCTGCAAGCTTTTTAGATTGGCAGATTGATTCTCATATCCTTTCTTCACCCCTACATGAGACAGTAATTTGTCATAGTGAGTGAAGGCTTCAGAACACTAAAAAAAGGTACATTGAGTTTGGTGTTTTTTTCATTTTAGAGGGTGCCAGTCCAAGTGCATGTGTCACAAAAATATATAAATAAATAATGTGACATGATAGTCCACTCACGTTAAACCATGTCAAGAAATCTGACGAGATAATATTTAGCATTTTTCTGTTGTACTGATAGCTGACTGATACTGACATTTTACACCAGTTTTATCAAAAGAAGAAGAGGAAGAAGGGAGTAAAAAGGTTTCTTCAGTTCATTTTCTTCAGTGTACAGTAGCTCAGGGTGTAGCTATACATTGATGCCTCAACATGCCTGTGCACCTTAGTTTAATGTGCCTTCTAAGTGCTGTACATATTTGGCTTTGTTATGAGGCAGACTAAACAGGGCCTCAGACCAGGAGTGCCATGGATGCTACAGGGTTAATCTTGTACAGCTTTCCATTCATCTTTGACAGCTCATTACCAGAACCACAGACTCCCCATGATTCCAGCAGAGTGAACTTTTACCCAGATTCCAAAAATCTAACATCTGCTGGGTCTTCCGTTTACACATACAAGTGGATGCTTGTACTCATTTAGATGGTCTTTTGTGTGGTTATTTGGATGAAACACAATGTAAACCCCCTTCCATGAATTAGAAGCATGAGGAAGTTGAATAGTGGGCACAAGAGTCACATTTGTCTGATGTGATACAGTGATAGGGCAGTGTCTACACTTGGCAGAGGGTAAGTGTGCAGTGACATGAAATAGTGGACATAGTTCATATTTGTCAACTGGATCTCTATTGAAAATTCAGGATGTTCAAAAATGCTGGCATTTCAGGTTATCCACACTTTATTGTATACATGTTCATTTATACTCAAACGTTGGCTATATATGGAGTGTGGAGTCCATATGGAGGGGTACAAAGGCACAAATAAAGGTTTAAACATTGAGGAATTTTGTTTATTTGATTATTTAGCTTACTTGATGTCTCTAAAGATGATTTATGTAATTTTTGAAGTGTTTAACAGCAGATTTGTTTTATCCCAGCTTGGATGCAAGTTATATACACAACTGTTTTCAGCTAGAGCAGTTTGTACTGGTGGCAATATAGGAAATAATGAGATTGTATTACAGAAAAAAGGACAAATGCAATTGCCCATCCTCTGAAACATACCCTTCCTTGTTAGATACAGTATAAACTTTGTTGTAAATATCATTAAGCATTTAAGTGTGCAGAGTTTATATACAATTCTGACGTCCCAGAACTGTAATTGATCACTAAAAACTGAGTTAACAACTTAATTAACTGAGAAACAACAATACTAGTATACATTTTTATCCAGTGTTATTTTCCAGTTGGAATGATATGATGGCAAAGAATATAATTCCGTCAAAGAACTGGCAATAATTAATTGCTGGCTCATTTAGGAAATTAGAGTGTGCTTGTATGGAGTGTATGTGTATGGTTTTTTGGAAGAAGGACAACATGGAAACGATACTCTAGCATTGAGTGTGTGCTTGGTTGGAACAAATTAGTCCATGTTGCAAGCGAATGAGTAAAAATAAAACATTTACATGCTGAGGATGCCTACATATAATGGACTAAATATGGATTATAGAGAGAGAGAGAGAGAGAGAGAGAGAGAAAGAGAGAGAGAGTACACATAATGTAATGCATGGCTTTTGTATTACACAGCTACTTGTTTTAAAAAAAATCCTAATTGCAATCAGTATGCGTGAATGTTTAATAATCTTATAATAATTTCTGAAAGAATGAGAATATTTAAATATATTTTTCATAGTGTGACTCCTACATGGTAACATACCATGAGTTAAACCATACAATCAAAGCCGATTAACTGATTAACAGTTACCTTTGACTACAATCCCATAGTTCACATCACATTCTCACATGCTGCTATTGTGGAGCTGCGGCTATTTATTAGGAACACACACATAGTAAGAACTGATGAAAAATGGCTTAGTTTTTTGGAAAGGTCATAAGTGAAAGGTCTTTCTAAAAATAAGTTCAGTAGAAAGGGAAAAGGGTTTATGTGACATAGTCATAGTGAGGGAGCTCACAAGTAGCTGGAATTTGTTACTGCACCTCCTTGTGGCCAGAGCCGAGGTCCCCATCTGAGCACTGAATTGGTCCTGTATATTGAGAGTACATTGAGTATGTTTCCATGTTTGGTCTTAGAATACACAACATAGCCAGGTTACACTTCTCTGGGTCATATGGATTAGTTCTTGGTACTGATTCTGAAATATTAGATG
Source organism: Ilyophis sp. 1 JC-2022 (assembly GCA_022702515.1). Classification (NCBI taxonomy): domain Eukaryota; kingdom Metazoa; phylum Chordata; class Actinopteri; order Anguilliformes; family Synaphobranchidae; genus Ilyophis; species Ilyophis sp. 1 JC-2022. Next base: position 37,747,752 of record CM040403.1, on the reverse strand, counting down.
TTTGTTGTGCTGCTTTGGATTCCAGTTTTAGGGCTTTGTCATCAGAATATTAGGTCCTTGCCAGAACGACCTTCACACTACACTGTTGAGTCCGAATACTAATTCCAGAGACCATACCCTTGAGACAGTTGCTGACGTGTGTTTAATTTTGTGCTGTAGTCCATGATTGTTACTTCCAGGAGTACAGTTCAGACACTGCTGTATAAACAGTGGAGTTCAGTGCACCCTGTCCCAAATTCCCAATAGGAAATGGGTTGGTCTTTGGGCTCCTTGCCTACGTGTAGTGGACTTTCACTCAGAATAAAGAAAGATGATGAGAAGAACTCAGTGATGATCACCCAATCAAAGGCAATTATTGCATATGTCATCATTATATGCAAACTAATATTCTTTATCTATAGTAGTAGTTTTGTAGTCTTTTTTTGTAGGCTCAATTGATTTGGGTACCTCAACTGCCTGGAAAAATGAAACTGATTTAAATTCCCAGATTTCCCAAATGTTTAACTTAAAAATGACAATGAAGCATTTAACAAATCATAAATTAGGATTCTTTCAAACTAAAAAAAATACTGCACATGTTGCTACGAACAGCTTGGTCTGACATGACAATTTTTGTAGTTAATTCCCTTTAAGGATGTGTACTGTACCGTGGACACTATAGATGTTTGGTTTTAGTTTTAGAGGAAGTATGACTGAATTTATTAGTAAACTGAATCTCAGGGATATAGAATTGGTTTTGCAGTTTTTGCTCTATGTGTCATGGTTTGTGGGTTTTTGTTTTCTTTTCTGTTGCTGTTCTCGTCCTAGTTTCCCGACTGAGAATCTATCAAATTCTTTGCACGTTCCGTTCCGGGGTTTGATTTCTCTCACTCATTATTCTTTTCACCTGTGCTTCTACCTGCGGGGTATTTAAGTTCCTCACTTCCGCTTCCCCGGTGCTTCTTTGTCATTCGACATTGCATTGAGCCAGGTATAGCCAGGTACTAGCAACCTTGTGATATTAAAGGCTGTTTATGTTCACAAAGGACTTGCTATTAGCTTATTTTCAGGTATAGGTATTATTCCTCCTGTTAGTGTTCTGTGCTATTTATTTTGTTCTTTGCTGTTCTCTCTGAGACAGTTTTTCTTTGTTTGTTTCGTATTGGTTTTACATCCTTTCGGCCGTCTGAACTTATTTGCTGAGGGTGTTTTTTTCTATGCTAAGTTTCCCGTTTTGGCTTCAGTATTGAGCTTGGAAGATTTCGTTATTCGAGTTCACCCTATTTTAGTGGGTTTATTTTCGTTTGGCTGTTTAGCCACAAGGAATTAGTTTCCTGTCTTTTCTTTTTTTGCATTTAGTGTTTCTCCCTTTATTGGTCCTCACTGCATGAGTGACTTGTTCTGATCCCCCTACCTTCGCGTTTGATTATCCACCACTAAAATCCATTACACTATGATTGTATACTCTGCAACTCATATGTGCTTGCTTAGATGCAGAATCTAGGCAGGACATGGCATTTTTCAATTGGGGAACAGACTTCAATTTTAAATAACATTAAAATACTTTACTTACAATTCTGTAACCACTGTCAATGGGATAGAAATGGTGGCCATCAAAAATTAACTTCTTTCTCCTTAACTTTTTATTCATACCCCAGTTTCCAGTTAAACTGTTATATAAGATTGATATGTGTAAAACATTCTTTCTGTTATGCAATGTAAAGGTGGTGCCTGCATAATAGATATGTTTGTGTCAACCGGGTAGGGTTTGGTATTGTACACAACCAGGAATGTGTTTATGATGGTTGTCTTTCTGAACCTCCTTCTTGTCACTGATCCAAATGCTTTTTCTTCACAGTGCTCTAGAAACATTGTTTTTCTCTGTGATGTTTTTACAGTCTAGTCTCAGCATGTCTAAAAGCTGCCACAATACAGCAGTGTCAGATGTGGTGTTAGGTTATTATTTTTTAAAATGCTAACGCTATATAGATGTCGTGTTATGTTCTTTTTAATCAAATAAATAGCTCTGATAGTAAACTCAGTAAAAGACACTAAGTACACAACAACAAAAAAGAAATAGCTCTGATAATAAACTCAGTAAAAGACACTAAAAACAAGATAAGATAAGTGTTAGCATTTGTTGTTCACAACAAAATTGGAAATGGAGTTTTTCAGTCATTAGATTTGTCTTGACACTATACTATTGTTGGGTTGATTTGTTTCATAAATTATTAATAGATATTTGTTACCACAAGAGGACAAGGCTAAATAATTATGTTTATCTCTCTGGTGGCTTACTGAAATGCAGCACAATACTGAAGTGCAATGGTGTCCAATCCTCATCTTGGATAAATAATGTGTTTTGTTGTTTCCTTCCAAAAGAGTGCAATTTTATGCACAAAATATGTTAACATGTTCGATTAAAAAATGTTTTTGCCATTGATACAGTTTTCATAATAAACCAGGGTGAATTTTAAAAAAAATTGAAATTTTAAAACCAGGGTTTGCTGCATGAACGCAGCTGCGGTGGCAGATGATTGGCCATTCCAAATTGGGGTGCAATGGAGATGTTGGGCACCAAATAATAATTTAAAAAAGCATTCATAAAGAATTCATAACAATAAAGATGGGGTTTACTAACAGTATTCACTGCATTTTCTCCAAAATTGAAATTGTATGTAGGTTAGAGATTTGTGGTTGGTCCAATTTCTCACCTGGAAAAATCTGTGATCAGGCTATATGTTTTATAGCTATGGCGGTATACATATAATTATTATAATTTGTTTTGTTTCAGATTTTTTTCCAATTTCTCATGTGGTAGCCACGAGCCACAATTTGGTAGCCAATTGAACCCCTATTCTAATTCAATTCCCCCCATGTAGCAACCGCTAGAGAATCGCCGCTACGCAACCCCGTCAGCCGGTAGTAGGAAGGAGGGCACCACATCCAGGCCGCGACTCCTCCTGCTCCTGACCGTGATTCCAACTCGCCCAGGGCCATTCTGTGCACAGCGATTCTCTCCGAGCCCCTCCCCCCACCCGGAAGCAGCTGCCAATTGCCGCTCCCTGAAGACACCGGCCATGCTCGGATCTGGCAGGACCGGGGCGCGAACCCCAATCCTCGGAGTACAACTGCACCGACTGAAATGAATGGATCTCTATGAGAATTGGGGGGTGAGACTAGATTCAGCTGTAAATTACGCTGGTACAGTATGGAACACATGACTGGCGAAATGGCTGTAAGTCATCAAGGGTCTAAGGTATCAAATGAGCCCCAAACCATCACTCTGTTGCCAGATATGGAGTAGATGTGGATGGATCACTGCAAGGGTTATTTCTCCAAAACCATATGTTAAAGCAAAGGGTAGGAATACTTATGTGAATGAGAGATTTCAGTTTTCAATTTTTTGCAAACATTTCTAGAAACATGTTTTCACTTTGTAATTATGGGCTATTTTGTGTAGAATTTAGAGACAAAAAATGAACTCAATCTATTGTAGAATATGTCTGTAATGTAATAAAACGTGGAGAAGGTGAAAGGGGTGGGCAGATATTCCGGCTTGACTGTACATGCAAAATAAGCAGTTTTGATTACCAATTAGTGTTGTTCAAAAAATATAAACTATTAAATTACTTGATTATCTTTTTTTTTTTTTGGTGGTCTGGACAGTTAGGAATTTCAGGAAACAATCTTGAGAATTGTTTCTACAAGACTGGCAGAAATAACCGAAGTAGTTAAACGTGAAGAAAACTTGCTGTACACCTATAGGTCTTGGCAGGCAAGTGTTGGCAGACATGCTTTATGTCATATGTAATTAAGTATATGGAGTACTGACTGTTCCGTGTCTCTGACTGCATACCTTGCTCTAAATCAAACAATATAGAAATGGTGCTTATGAGGAGAGTGCTTCCAGCATGAACCTCAGTGGCCTCTTCTCTTGTGTTATTTGCGCTGCCGCTGTCACTTTTTAGCCTAAACATTAATAGAATGAATCCTTGCTCTACTTTCTTTGCCCACTGTATTTGCTTAAGGTCAACTTTCACTACTGTGAATGTGCTGCACTTTTTGATAGGTTATTAACATTGCATGTGATTGATGAACTGAGCATGTCGGATTTCCCTCAACCTGGACCCCCCCCCCCCCCTCTTTGGGAACAGCTGCTCAGCCTTTCAGTGGAATTGGGTCATGGTCAATGCCAGCATCGCCACTCGCCAGGGAATTTACCTTGGATACACACCCATTGGAGTCCACATGATTACTGCATGCTTTACAGCCAATCACAGACGGTGTTGGTGTAGGCCTACTTGAGAACTGTTATAAGAACAGTTTGTTTTGCTTTAAGTGACGCTGTTCTATTGACATTGTTACTATCAAAGTTTTCAACTTGAACAGCACAGAGGCCTGCAGAAAAATTGTTCCAAGAACATTTTGTCTAGCTTCCTTTACAGCTTCAAAGGTTTCAAAATAACAAAATCCCACTTTTGGTTCAGGTGTGATAGTAATTTTCTGTTTTATCAATATAAATGTTCATTTATATATAGATATTAATATGGAGACTCAAACATTGTTAACAGTCATAACATAACTATCTCTGCCCACACTCTACTTTCATGTGCTGTGTGTGAATAATTTGTTTATGAGGCTGCAGTCTACAGTGTGAGCAAATTGAACATAATCCTTATCAGTCTTTGAAATTATCTTGCCTTAGGTTTCACAATTGGCACCATGGCACCACAAAAGTCCAGAATGACATAAGAGAGCTTAGTCATACAGTTCATCCTGAAAAAGTACTTTTTTTTCAACCTTAACAAGGGACCTGCACTTTGTACAGGAAATAAATGGCTGCTCTTTGTCACATTGACCTACCTTTACAGTTATGTCATTATCTGAGTAAAAACATTATATAACAGCAGTCGTGTAAGATTCTGTAAGGTTAGTTCAACCAACACCCGACATTTCGGCACATTGCCCTTCTAAAGTGGGGAGATTCTGTAAGGTTGCCATCCAGGGAGAGTTTACCTTTGGGTGTAGTCAGCACCCACCTGAGACAAAAGCTCCAGGTTCTTCACAGCCCACCGAGGGTCTCAGAATGCCTGATGCCTGTGCATGGGGGGAGGGGGAGGCCTGGGGGCGAACTGACATGCCTGTAAAGGCACAGAATGTACTCATGCAGAACTGCTCACGTCTACATCCTGGCATCATTTTATTTTTTATCTTCGAAAGAGAACAGACCCTCTATTCATGCACATATTGACCAAAGACAAAATCTGTACTGTAGTTACTGTACCTTTTATCATTTTGCCATTTTGGTACCATTTCATTTCAGCATGAAGAAATCTGCATTTGCTTATGACATAACACCGGACGTTGGAGAGTCCAGATGCCTTACTTGCTGTCTTTTCAACTACAGGGACTAATTATCAATTTATTTTTAAGCAAAACAATTGTGTATCTGTCTATTGCATCTATGACTGTATTTCAAAACCACAACCTACTATTGCATCTAACTTTCTGTTGTTAGATTATGTAACTATTTACAAGGTTACTGTTGGTTATGACACTCATGACTTCTGTTCGTGGGTTGTCTAAGTCTCATCTGTGTGTTTGTATACCCAGTCTTGTGCATGCACTATTAGGGTGATTTCGGGATTTTCCGTGGGTTAACAATGTATTTCCGAAGTCTCGTTTTTTGCTACTTCCTGCTGTCGTTCCCGTGTATAATTGTATATATTACTAACTCGTGCTAACAATCACTTGGGTGCTTTATTAGTTACGTGCACTTTACTTAACTCATTATCATAAATGTGTATTAACAAACTAATGAATAACTAGTTAGATACTAACATTTAACCAGCTTCCCCGCTTTGTCTTTTCTACCTGCATTACTAAGCTGTCCTTGAGATACCTGTTAACTTGTTTCAGCTGCTTATCCTTAGAGACCACGCCTCCCCTTATTACTGTGCACACTCCACTCCTACTCGAGCCCGTTGTCTGTCATGCATTCGTTCTTTCCTCGTTATTGAATTATTGTTTCTCTAATGTTTTAACCTCACGTTGTTTGTTACCCCTCACCTTCCTCTATGTATTTAAGACCCACATTTTCGCTGCCTAGTTGTCAGAATGTTGATCAGTTTGCCAGTGCCTACGCCTTATTAAGCCTGAGTATATTCTAAGATTCCTGAGACACCTTTTGTTTGACTTCGATTTAGCCTAGACCCTTTTGTACCTTAGCCTTTTGATTTCTGGTTTTTGATTTTTCTTTGTGTATTTACCAACGTTGATTTAGCCTAGCGATTTTGTACCTTTGCATTTCTGATTTCTTGGTTTTGACTTTTGCTTGTTTATTGGTTTTTGATTTTTGGATTCTACTCTGCTTACCTGGCTTTGACCTCTGGACTGTTCTAATAAACTACGTTCTTTGCCTGATCCTGGTATGCACTTTGGTTTTCTGTGTCCAGACGTTTCATAAACCTGTATGAATGCACTTACTCTTATCCAGGGTGGTTAACATATCTACTAAATGCCTAAATGTAAATGGCGGCAGTGTAGTATAATGGTTAAAGAACTGGCCTTGTAACCGAAAGGTTGCAGGTTCAATTCCCAGGTAAGACACTGCCATTGTACCCTTGAGCAAGGTACTTAACCTGAATCGCTTCAGTATATATCCAGCTGTATAAATGGATAATATGTAAAAAAAATGCTAAAAAGTTGTGTAAGTTGCTCTGGATAAGAGCGTCTGCTAAATACCTATAATGTAATGTAAATGTAAAATCATTGAGTGAATTCAGATACAATAAATGACAGGCATTTTTTTCTTTCTAAAATCCTGTTAAATTCAGTTTTTTTATGATGCCAAGATGGAATGAGTTTCAGGCCATACTGTAATTGCCTTCGCTGGTTTCCTAACAGTTCTAACATGGCAGAAGAAACTCATGGAAAGTTTGAGTCACTCATAAATATACCAAGTGCTTATTCCAGAGTCCCCCTGGTCATTATCTTCAGCTCTGCAAGCAGTCACATAAACCCCTCAGTAATTCAGCTTCAGTAGCACGTTATATTTATGAGTTTTGCATCATATTATGGTAGAAATGACCTGTACCAATTTTGTATTCAAAAGTGTTGTCTGGGGTAATTGTGGGGTGGCTGTATAAAATGTACAAACTGAAATTCCAAAAAAGTTGGGACATTATATGTAAAATGCACATAAAAGCAGAATGTGATTTTAAAATTATTTTTATATATATATATTGAATTGAAAACTGTACAAGAAAAGATATTTAATGTTTTACCTTTTCAACTTTATTGATTTTTGTAAATATTAGCTAATTCTGAATTTGATGCCTGCAACACGTTCCATAACAGGTGGGTTTAAAAAATGAAGTAAAAAAATACCTGTTTGGAACATTCCACTGGTAAACAGGTGATGCTATCATGCCTGGGTATAAAAGAATATCAAAATACTCTTGATGTCTTATTTTCAGGTACTCTTACAAGCAATACTATAACCTCTCTGCATTTAAATGGATCTCTATGGGAATTGGGCAGTGGGAGTAGATTAAACTGTAAATTACACGGAAATAGTATGGAACCCATGGTTGGCTAAATGGCTATAAGTCATGAAGGGTCTGCAGTATCAAACGAGCCTCAAACCATCACTCTGCTGCCAAATATGCAGTAGATATGGATGGATCACTTTAAGGGTTGTTTCTCCTGACTTATTTTTCCATAGAGTTCAATAAAAAAATTAATTTACAAATAGCTGTTTTCTGCTTTTATGTGCAATTTACATACTGTCCAAACCTTTTTGGAATTGGGGTTTGTAAGAAAATATAATTTTTTTAAATTCTGGTGGCACGTTCCAATTTCTTATTTTAGTTTTAAAGTTCAGAAGCTTTCACTTACCTCAGGCTCTAAAATTAGTTGTTTCATCACAGATTTTCAATATACAGGAATAAAATGCTAGTCAATTGGTTTGTGGGTTTTTATTTTCTTTTCTGTTGCGGTTCTCGTCCTGGTTTCCCGATTGAGAATCTATCGGATTTTTTCCACGTTCCATTCTGGGGTTTGCTTTCCCTCATCATTATTTTCACCTGTGCTTCAACCTGCGGGGTATTTAAGTTCCTCACTTCCGCTTCCCCGGTGCTTCTTTGTCATTCGACATTGCATTGAGCCAGGTATAGCCAGGTACTAGTGACCTTGTGATATTAAACGCTGTTTGTGTTCATGAGGGACTTGCTATTAGCTTTTATTTCAGGTATAGGTATTATTCCTCCTGTTAGTGTTCTGTGCTATTTATTTAGTTTTTTGCTGTTCTCTGAGACAGTTTTTCTTTGTTTTGTATTGGTTTTACATCTTTTTGGCCACCCAAACTTATGTGCTGAAGGTGTTTTTTTCTTTGCTAAGTTTCCCGTTTTGGCTCCAGTATTGAGCTTGGGGGATTTAGTTTGTGTTTCACTCGTTATTCAAGTTAGCCCTATTTTAGTGGGTTGATTTTCGTTTGGCTGTTTAGCCACAAGGAAGTAGTTTTCTGTCTTTTCTTTTTTTGCATTTATTATTTTGTTACTCCCTTTATTGGTCCTCACTGCATGAGTGACTTGTTCTGATCCCCCAACCTTCGCGTTTGATTATCCGCCACTAAAATCCATTACAGGTGACACAGAAAGTGTAATACTTTTTCAATCGTTTTGCGTCAATTTGAACTTTTGGGGTCAATTTGATGTCAAAAATGTCAACATACTGAGGGTTAATTATAAAAACTATTGATGTTCTTTTTAATATACCAACTATTGTAAAAGTAAGGATTACTTTTTATTTTTATAGTAACTTTATCTGTTTATGTTTTCTGAAAAAAGGCAATGCATATTCAAAAATAATAAGACAGTAATTAACCCAAACGCAGGACTCGGAGACAGACTCACTATGTATAAGGCAAGCAAACAACAAAGAAGAGGGAGAGCAAGGTGAGGGTCTGGATACAGGGTTGGTGATAACTAGGGGCAGATGAAGATCAGGGAAAACAGGAGAAGAGCTGGGTGAATGGCAGACAACTGGTGACAGACTGGAAGCAGGGTTGGCGACGGCAATGGCAGAGCAGGGAATGCAGGCTGGCAGGTAAACTGAAAAAGGCAGACTTGACACTTAGCAAAACACAACAGACAATGGCCGAGTAACAAGAGCAACAAACATGACTTGACGTAATGAACAGGTAAAGAGACGAACCGTGAAAGTAACATAAATAGGGAGATATGAGTAAAGCGTGAAGAATGTATGCGAGAATGAATGAGCTAACGAGTGAGTGTGGAATGCGAACAGGGAAGGCTAGTGATTGGGAGATTAAGAGAGGGGAATGAGGAAACGGAGTGAAACCACGCTTAGCCTGCACAACATGAAAGACAGACAGGGTAAAAGTAAAAACATGACATGAAACGAGAAGAATGGGGAGCACAGGGAGAACAATATTACTTATCTAGGACCTCATGGTATGTGTTCTTGTTGAACTGTGTATTCAAGGTATTCAAGTTTATAATATTTAGAATAGAATTGTATTAGAGCTGATTTACCCACTTCACTGTGAACTGCATTGTGTTCATTACTAGGGATAGCTGCTACTGTATGGGAAGAATGTGCTTTCTTATCTGTTCTGTAGTTACTTCAATGATCTTTCTGTGTGCACTTACTGTACGTCGCTTTGGATAAAAGCGTCTGCTAAATGACTGTAATGTAATGTAACAATAGGAAAGTGGACTGGAAGGTCGAGGCGGACGCAACACATACAGCAATAAAGCCTGGCCAGGCTAATTTAATAATAGTTGGGATGTTCCTACAATGTTCCTTCAATTTTATTGCAAGGTTGGTTCCTGTTAATTTGCCCGGAAATCTGTGCCAGATATAAAAAGTATGTGAAAAAGAGAGTTAAGTCGCTCCTGTAAAGATGCTTTGTACGTGCATCGGGTGGAACTAAATAATTTCACCTGAGCTAAGAACAGGTGTCTGTTGCTTGCAGTGAAAATTGTGTGGCACAAATCAAAACAGCCATTGTTCTTGTCTCTGCTCTCCCCATTAAGGCACAGCTGCTGGGGGCTGCTCCTACTGTGGGAGACTTTAAGGCACGGCTCGCTTGATGGAAACCATTTTATAGTGAAGAGTGTATTCAAACATTTGGAAAGGCCTTTGTTTATTGAGTACACGTAGCTAGATAATAGGCAGCCTGCAACCCCTATTCTCTTAGTAACAGCAGAAAAATGTACTTTTTTTTAGTGTAGTGTATTCAGACATAGACCTGGATGTTACTTAATTATAGGTTGACTGTACAAACGGAAGCGTTTATTATAGGTTGATTATTTACAAAAGAAGTTTATACCACCCAAGGAGTTACTTGTTTGACCAATGTTGATCAGATTATACCTCATTCATATATACAGAAGATTCACCAGGTCTGACCAAACATTTTATTTCATTCCTATACTCAAGTAAAATGTGCCATATAGAGTATACTGAAGGAATGATAATAATGTTGACAAGAAAGAGAAAGTAGCAGTAAGGAATAAAACAAAACATTTTTTACCCATAATAGTATTAATGAATTGTTTCTTTTTGTGGTTACATTTATGCCTGAGATGCCCTGCAATGACAATTGGAGAAAGGCCGAGCTCCGAGTTGATGTTGTGTACCATTCTCTAAAAACTATGTTGCAAATATAGCACATCCTGACAGAGGAAGTTATGATGACCATCTGAAACGCTTATTCTGACTGCTCTTTGTTCCAATGTCACGGCCCTGAGAGCTGTAAAATTGTGTGTCTCTCAAAGAGGATGATAAAGGCTTTGCGTGCGGCCATTAGTGAGAGGAAAAGACTCTTGCGCTGATGTGCGTGCAGGGCTTCAGAGGCCTGCTTTGTACTGCAGTTACCTTCAGGCTGATTCACATCTGCTTCCATCTCCCTAGGGCCCTCTAACCCGGCATGACCACCCTGAGTAAGGGTCACACTGGCCTGAGTCGTCCTCTGAGGCCTCAGCAGTAAAATTTCTCCCTCTTCCCCAGGATGTTCCCCTTAGAGTACTTCCTCTGGAGGACAGGAGGGAAGGAGAGAGAGAGGGTGTGTGTGTGTGTGTGTGTGTGTGTGTATGTGAAAGAGAGAGAGCGAGAGAAAGAGAAGCATGCATGCAAGTAGGTTATTCAGGATAATTGCAAAATTGCATAATGCTCTGAAGAATATTTTCATACCGGAGCATGTTTGAACCAATATGTCTTAGGAATGCATTTGTGCTCCTTGTAGGTATATTACTGTGTCAAAGATGACACTGAGAGTTGACCTAGAAGCACAGGCTCCCTACCCAGTATGGGTGCTGTTTACTGCCTCACATAACTACCCTCCAAGAAGGAAGTGTGTTAAAATTAGATGAAATTTCAGAGGAAAGCAATTGACACCAACGGTTTGTTTACTGTGTTGGGGCAATCTGACCCTGTTGCTCAGAAGAGCACCCTGTTCTTGGATCCTAATTGTCAGGCAACACTGTCCAACAGCTAAAACTGTATTTACAGTAATATTATTTCTTGACTGACAATTCAGACATATTAATTACAAATAATTTTTAAAACCTAAAATTGCATTCACGTTATTCTTCGTCCTTGCAGGCTTTACCTGAATGAGTGATTTTGGGCCACTGTTAAGAGTACATGTGGTAATGATAAAATATATGCATTCTTGTTTAGTAGTTATAATAATGCACAGTGGGAAACAATTGTAGTGTTTCTAACATTTGTCTTGGTTTCATGTTGCCAGGGTTTTTGTGGCATAACCAGGAGATTGCTTGTACTCTATGCCTGATGAATGTACCAGATGTGGGCTGCATGAGTGACAACTGTGAAAAATGACTGCCATGTGGCATACAAAACAGGCATACTGTAAAAAGACATACTGTATATATAAACAGAACCAAAAACAACAAAGGTTACGATTCTCTACTCGATCAAGCTATTTTGTAAAAATGTATGCAAAGATTTTGTTTTGCAGTCATAGTGGGTATGGTTGGGTGTGGCCAAGGATCACATTTATTGTATGTGCAGTGTGAAATGTGGTAAGAATGAGGTGAGTCAGTACTGTGGAATATTGACAAGGCAGCCATATTGGACATGGATTTAAGCCTGAATGGTATGCTATTTAGATTTACAGACAGATGGCATTCAGCCAACACCCTACTGGTTTGTTTGTTAGTTCTGTGGTGGAGCAGAAGTGCTGGTGTTATTCAGTGCAGATGCTGCAGTTCCTCCAGACCAGTTACCTCTGTTGTTTTTGCTCTGGCTCAGAGTGTGAGGAGCCCTATGGACACACAGGATGGATCCCTGGGGGATAATGAGAATACTGAGGGCCATGTAAACACCGCTATCCCACCAACGGTCTGCAGAAACAAACTTTTTTTTCAGAGGGCAGCAAGCTCTTCCCTTTGTCATCTCTGACACAGAATGATTGCAACACTCATAAATCTTTCCACCCCTTTCTGAAAAGCTTGTTTTTTACTTTCTGGCCAAGTGAAAAAAGTTTGAGGATGCTTGCTCTAACTCCAAAGAAGCCTGCCCTCCAGTCTGCATGTACATAAACATAGACTGTATAGAATGTGAGAATCCAGAAATATGTTTTTCATTTATATGGTCTAATTATAACACTATCATGCCTACAAACCAAACCTGGCTCTAGCAAGATCATTCTCATCCATTAGTAACACTTCTTTCCCACTCCAGTCCTAAGAATTATTTTGTTATCGGCACGTGCACAATTGTGACCACAATGTTAAAGAACTGAGATATGAACATCTAGAATCAGTGGAAACCCCATGGTACTTGCATGCAAATTGTTTTAGCTTCTGCAGTTACACACCTCTTCGCCCAGCAGAGCTGAAACTGATATACTCTTTGAGTATATTGATGAATAGACTTTAAAAAGGTAAACTTGAGGCTGGGGTAGAGGAAGCAAATTACATTCTGAAATCTTTAAAATCATTTTGATGGGGTTCTGGTCTCAAGGTGTTGCTTGAAGTACAAAGTGCAAAGAAACCATTCTTTTGCACAAACAAAACAATGCATTTCATGTACATCTACAACTTTGTGAAGTTATTATATCTCTGATCTTATTTGAGACATTTATAGACTCCAAACCATCTGAACATTTAATACATGTTAGTTCAAAACTAAAGTTTATTTATTTATTTATTATTTTTTATAAACTTTTCCACAAGATAAAGTACATGTACGTAGTACAGGAGTCTAAGACAAAAGGCTCTCAAAACTGCATGCAGTACTGGTGTTTACCAGGATGGTGGTGCCCCCTTATGGAAATATGTACAATTACAGAAAATTCCATAGAACATGTGTATGCATACGCTGTGCTATAAGACAAATCAAATATGGAGACCAAACGTATCCTTTACGCTTAGAAATTATGCAGTGCAGTTCAGGCTGCAATGACCAGAAAGCACATGTACTCCAGAATGGTTTCTTGAAAGGTAATAAATAAATATCATGAAACTGTAAAGCATTGTTTGCTCCCAACACACAAATGACTTGAAAATTTGTGAATGAAAAATGTGTAGAGCAGATGAATATGCAGTGTACTGTGCACATTTAAAGTGGAGAACCGGAGTGGAGATGTTTCTTCATGGGGTGAAATGGGGAAAAAAACTGAACAGTAAGAAATAAGCTTGCACACTTACTATTTGTAACAACACTAATGCAATTATTAGACATATAGAGACCTGGGTCTTCATCAAAAAGTTCAGTTGAAGACCCAGCTTGGGTCAAAATGTAATTGGTTTAATAATTGTATTAGTGTTGTAACTGCGCCCATCTGGGCAGATTGGTCTTAAGATGAGGTGTGCTCAGGCGCATTGTTGGCGTATTGATATTTTGAAGCAGCTGAAAGTGTTTGCGCTAAAACCAACACAAACCTGGTCTTAAGTCATGTTGCAGTTGTTTCAATGTTATTTTAATGGTGCACAATTAAGATAATATCTTCTACATAGGCGTGTGCACAACGCATGTACACCCTCCTGTTTGTTACACACACAGGGGTGTGCACAACCATGCATAAAAATATCAAGATTACAAAGTTAATTAATATTATTGTGTACATCAAAAAAATGCATAATAATAAAAAGGTCCATTGGTCAATGACCACATACCTGTCCCTCAGCGAAGGGGAATACTGCCTTAAATTGCATTTATCTCCCAAGGTTTTAACAAGATTCTATCATCTCCTGGCAGGTGAGCTGGAGACGATTCCCTGCTGTCCCTGTATGCTTTCCCCATTGCTGTGACGTTAATGGCTGCACTACATTTTTTGCAAGTGGGTAGTTCCAGCATCTCCTCATTTCAAATGGAGGCATTTCCCAATCTGCTGTAAGCAGCCATACATGCAGTTACCTCAAGCCTAGTCCGACATGTCAATGAATACATTCAAGTCCCCATAATACCTGTCAACCAAGAATGGGTAAAACAGGAGTTCACTGCAAACTTTGTATTTCCTGGGGTTCTGACCAATTCTTACAATTCCCTAGATGGAGATGATTAGTGTAGGTTTGACTACTTTGAGTGAGTTCTGTAACTACAGTATTTATCATATCCATTCAACAAGTCAATGGCTGGTCCAGGCCCTTGTGCTATCCCACCTTGTCCCCCTACAAATTGTTCATTGCAAAGCCATCATTCTGAAGCCCTTCCTAAAATGTATCATCAGACCTTGGATCTCTTTGCTTGATAAGCCACCCAAGAATCAGGATATGTCATATGACTATCCCCTAATTCCTGGCCACCTCACACTGTGAATTCAGTTTAATGTAATGGTATTGTAATTAAAGACAGGCAGGTACTATGTGTACATAATAGTGTAGGTTATGTTGATGTCATTGTTAAACTCAGTGTCTGTGCCATGATGTAAGTCATTTTACTAATGGATATGGGGAAAATTAATTTTCAGTTTGGTCAATTCAAGAAATTAATTGAAATTCAATTAATTAACTACAAAATGGCATACCATTGTATTGGAATTTTTCAATGAGTTAAAATTCACTCAATTTTTGGATTCAACTGAAATGAAATGAAATTGACCCCAATCAGGCTAATGGGTAAATTAATGATTATAAGCAGTGGGCACGTGTTGGCTTTTCTTGAAAAAATTGTCTAACATATTGTTTTCACTGATGTGCTGTGCCATTGTTTGTTTTGCTCTTGTGGCATTCACTATACATAGGCTAGATCTATGAAGGCCTTGTAAGTTGCTCTGAATAACATTTAACTGCCAAATACGAACAACAACAAAATTAGAAGCAGTTATGCATAACAAGCATGGTGTTCATTTTTTAAACCGGTGTGCATTCCATTATAAATCATGATAAAGGGTGGCTGGTTTTGTACAATATTGAACTACCACTGTCATTATGTGATATTATTCAACAATATAGAATAATATTAATCCTTTCATTGATTTTTTAGATGTAACTATGAAATTGAACCCTCATATTATCTTCACATTTTATGACGCCTTTTATGTTTATGTTTATGAATTGACTCGATAAGTTTAAACTGACACAAAACTATTGTAATAGAAAAGTTTAGACACTTTCTGTTTCACCTTTTGTGTCTCCCAATTGACTAGCCTTTTATCGCTAAATATATCTGTGATGAAACAACTCATTTTAGAGCCCGAGGTAAATGAAAGTTTGTGAAATTTAAAACCTGTATGTGAAAGTGTCATCAGGATCAGACACAAAAGATGAGAAATAAAAAATTTTTTTATTGTATATTTTCTTACATTTTACACAGCCACCCCACAAATGACTCCACACAACACATTTGTATACAAAGTTGGGACACATTAGGAAAAGTCATAAAAGTGTCAAGATGAAAAAATAAGGTTAACTGGTTTTTAAGAGTCACCTTACACACTGAATTGGGTCAAAAATTTTTATCTGTCTTTATGGGTTACATCCATCAACTCCACCAGAATTATTGCCAACCTCAATTAGTATTATCTAAAAGTGCAGGATTAAATTCAGTTAATTGTTTATCAAATGTCGTCTATGCTCAGAAAAAGGAGCAAATTGTATTGTTTAATTATAATGCCATTGATCGGAGGGAAAATAAATCTTTAATCCAAAATAATTTTTATTTTAAAGAAGGTGTGTCACGATTATTGGCATCCCTGTATTTAGCACTTTGTGCACCCTCCGTTTGCCAAGATAACAGCACTGAGTCTTTTCCTGTGATGTTTGATGAGGTTGGAGAACACATAGCAAGGGATTTGAGACCATTCTTCCATACAAAATCTCTCCAGATCCATTAGAGTTTTTGTAGACTCTCCTCTTTAGCTCACCCCACAGGTTTTTAATGGGGTTCAGGTCAGGGGACTGGGTGGTTCAAAACCTTCATTTTGTGATCAGTGAACCATTTTTGTGTAGATTTTGAGGTACGCTTTCGATCATGCTTTGGAAGATCTAACCACAACCCACTTTAGCCTTCTGGCAGAGACAGCCAGATTTTGGTCTAAAATCCCCTTGGAATTCTTGGAAAAAAATTTGCCTCTCGAACCATGGGGTCAATCTACAACTTGATTCTCTTCCAGGCAGGTGAGGTTCATCACAGCTCCAGTGGCTTTAAACTTTTAAATTATTGCCCGAATGGTGGAAATAGTTTGGTAGTTTGACATAAAGTTATTTTTTGTCTGATTCATGAAGGTCCACAACCTTTTTTCTCTGATCCTCCCTATGTTGATGGATGAGTAAGGGGTTTTGACTTGTGTGTCACCTCATATTTATACCCCAGTGAAAAAGAAGTTGAGAATCAGCACATATTGGCAAATAATATTTCCTAAAGACTCATGTGTACTTAAAAAACATAAAATATGAATGGGAATATACTTGTTGGAATTACTTTTTGTTTGTAACTAGCTTTGTAAATAATTGTGACATGTTTTTTTGAGAAAATATAATTATATTTATTTTAATTTTAATTTTATATAAAAATTATTTATTTGATTTTTATAATTTTACCTACAGTCAAGCCGGACAGTCTGCACACCCCTTTCACCTTCTCCACGTTTTATAAAGGTTCTCCCATCTCCACAAGAATACGCTGGAGAGTCAGAGTGACCCTCGAGTTCCTGCTCACCTCCCTGGACATGGCCCGTCTTCCCCGATTGCTTAGTTTGGCCAGGCGGCCAGGTCTAGGAAGATTTTTGGTGGTTCCAAACTTATTCCATTTACAAATGATGGTGGCCACTGTGCTCTTTGGGATCTGTAAAGCTGCAGAGATTTTTTCGTACCCTTCTCCAGATCTATGCCTTGACACAATCCTGTTTCTGAGGTCTGCAGATAATTCCTTTGACCCCATGGCTTGGAGTTTGCTCTGACATGCACTGTCAACTGTGCGACCTTATATAGGCAGAATCAGAATCAGAATCAGAAAGCTTTATTGTCATTATATTTAATATAATGAGATTACAGGAACCACTCCATTTGTGCATTTGACATGACAACCAGATAAGACATGACAACAGGACATGGCACACACAGCTATCTAATAAAAACAAAGCAAGATAGAATAGATAGAAACAGATAAAAACAGCATAGAATAAATAAAAACAGCAGTCAAATATTGCACAGTATCGATATTGCACAAAATCAGCAGCAAAAAATGTGGATATTGCACAAGATGAAATAAAAATAAAATAAATATAAAATAAATAAAAACAGCAGTCAGGGATTTAGCACAGTGTTAATATTACAGGAGATTATTGTTTGTTAAGAGTTCTTATGGCCCAGGGAAAGTAGCTGTTGCTGAGTCTGAAGGTACGGGCTTTCATTGACCTGTAGCGCCTGCCCGAGGGCATCAGGTCAAACAGATGATGTGCTGGGTGGAAGGAGTCTTTGAGGATAGATCTGGTCCTTCTGAGGCAGCGGGAGCTGGAGATCTCTTCCAGGGAGGGCAGAGGACAGCCAGTGATCCTCTGGGCTGTGTTTATGACCCTCTGCAGAGCCTTTCTGTCAGCAGCCGAGCTCCCAGCGTACCATGCAGTGATGCAGTGCGTGAGTACGCTCTCAACCGAGGAGCGATAGAAGGTCACCAGCAGCTTCTGATTAAGTTTGTTTTTCCTGAGAATTCTCAGAAAGTGCAGTCGTTGCTGGGCCTTCTTCACCACTGCCTTGGTGTTCACAGACCAGGTGAGCTCCTCTGAGATGTGGACTCCCAGGAATTTAAAGGATGACACCCTCTCAACACGGTCCCCATTGATGTGGAGAGGGGCGTGGTCTACTCTGTTCCTTCGGAAGTCTATGATGACCTCCTTGGTTTTTGTGGTGTTCATCAGCAGATTGTTGGCCGAGCACCACGCTGTTAGTTGCTGGACCTCCTTCCTATACGCCAACTCGTCACCTCCTGTGATGAGCCCGACCACAGTGGTGTCATCCGCAAACTTAATGATGGAGTTGGATGGATGGGAGGGGGTACAGTCATAGGTATACAATGCGTACAGGAGTGGGCTCAGCACACAGCCTTGAGGTGAGCCAGTGCTGAGTGTGAGGGAGGAGGAGAAATGGGAGCCAAGTTTCACTGATTGTGATCTGTTGGTGAGGAAATCCTTGATCCAGGCGCAGGTGGAGGGGGGGAAGTGTAAGTCCAGCAGTTTATTAATGAGAATATCAGGGATGATGGTATTAAAGGCTGAGCTAAAGTCAATAAAAAGCAGTCTGGCATAGCTCCCTGGGTGTTCCAGGTGGCTCAGTGTGGTGTGGAGGGTGGTGGTGATGGCGTCCTCAGTGGAGCGGTTTGCTCTGTAGGCAAACTGATAGGGATCAAATGCTGGGGGGAGGCCGGCCTTGATGTGTCGTGCAACCAGCCTCTCAAAGCACTTCATCACCTCCGATGTGAGGGCAATGGGCCTGAAATTATTCAGGCTGCTGTTTACTGGTGTTTTGGGGACGGGGATGATGGTGGCTGATTTAAGGCAGGCTGGGATGATGGCATGGGTCAGGGAGAGGTTGAAGATCCTGGTAAGGGTCTCTGATAGCTGATCTGCACATCCCATGAGTACTTTTCCGGGTACTCCGTCTGGTCCAGCAGCCTTTCTCGGGTTCACAGACATGAGTTCGCGTCTCACTTGGTGTTGCTGCAAAGTTAGTGAGGTGCTGCTGTAGGCTGGAGGGGGCGCCGTCGGCCTGCTTGCCTCAAAGCGGGCAAAGAAACTGTTTAGTTCCTCTGCAAGCGAAGCATCAGCTTTGACAGTAGTGGTGTTGCTGCCCCTGTAATTCGTTAAGTGCTGAATTCCCTGCCACACCCGCCGTGGATTATTGTCAGTAAGATGTCCCTCTATTTTCCTTTTGTATTTATCCTTGGCAGCTTTAATGCCCCTTTTCAGGTTAGCTCTGGCAATGCAGTACTGTGCTCTGTCCCCTGACCTGAAGGCGGTGTTGCGTTCTCTGATGAGGAGCCGGACTTCGCTAGTCATCCAATGTTTCTGGTTGGGAAAAACACGAATGCGTTTTTTTACTGAGACATTACCAGCGCAATATGTAATGTAGGAGAGTACAGTGTGTGTGTACTCCTCAAGGTCCTGACTCTCAAATAGGCTCCACTCCGTGCTCATGAAGCAGTCCTGTAGCCGAGAGAGGGCATCCTCAGGCCAAGTGTTTATGTATTTGGTGATGGGCTTAAATTTCCTCCTGAGGGGGGTGTAGGCAGGTAGGAGATGCAGAGACATATGGTCTGACTGGCCTACATGTGGCTGTGGCACTGCTCTGTATGCATGCTTAATATTGCAATATACATGGTCTAGTATATTCTTCTCTCTGGTGGCACATTTCACATATTGGGTGAGTTTGGGAAGAGCAGACTTTAAGCATGCATGATTGAAATCACCAGCTATTATATGTACCCCATCAGGATGAGCCCTTTGCTGTTTGCTAATGGCGCTGTGGAGGTGGGAGAGGGCTAGGCTACTGTTAGCGTCCGGGGGTATGTAGACGGCCGTGACAATCACTACTGTTAGCTCTCTGGGTAGGTAGAATGGACGGCAGATAACCGTCAGAGCTTCAAGATATGGGGAGCAGTAACTGTGTATAGTACGGCTCTGAGAGCACCAGTCGTTGTTTATGTATATACACAGTCCTCCGCCTTTGCTCTTACCCGAGTCTCCGTTGCGGTCCTGACGGTGGATGGTGCGTCCTGCTAGCTGCACGCCAGCGTCGGGAATCGCGGGATGAAGCCAGGTTTCGGTCAAAATCAACACACAACAGTCACGTACAAAGTTGTCGGTAGGTGTTGGCAATCCCCAATCATGTCCAATCAATTTAATTTATCACAGGTGGACTCCAATTAAGTTGTAGAAACATCTCAAGCAGTATCAGTGGAAACAAAATGCACCTCAGCTCACTTTTGGGTGTCATATCAAAGGGTGTGCACACTTGTGTACATATGATATTTTATATTTTGATTTTTAATAAATTAGCACAAATGTCTAAAAACCTGTTTTTACTTTGTCATTATGGGCTATTTTGTGTAGAATTTTGAGACAAAAAATGAACTCAATCTACTGAAGAATATGTCTGTAACGTAATAAAACGTGGAGAAGGTGAAAGGGGTGTGACAAAGACATTTTATATACCCTTGCTCATATTTTCCAAGGTCAATAATTCTGGTGGGCACTGTAAATTAGCGTTAATCAGGCTACACCTCTTATGTGGCATCTAGTAAGTAGGAAGAAGTCCTATCTAAACGCAGGAGGGCATTCTTGTATAGCCTTCGACTCTACAAAGATTAGCCTATGGTAGGCCTGCCCTACTACATAGTCTGACAACAAGGGGCTCAATGATTTTTTCAGAACAATAGCCCTTAACTTTCCAGAAGGAAGTCCACTTATTTCTGTGGCTACATATTCACAATATGATCTGGATTTTCCAATTTCCATCCGTCACCTCTAGGCTAATACAAAAACATAAAATAAATCTGTTTTGAGTGAATTTTGAGAATTGTTGTAATCCTACATTAGTCAGTTGTTTCAGAGCATGTAAGAACTTAATTTAGCATGTTTACGCACTTGAAAACTACGAGCAATGAATTATCATAGAGCTATCCTACAGATTTTATAAGACGCTGGTCGGAGAGGTCGGAGAGCAGTAGGTTTGTTTTTGACCAGTCAGTAGGCCTAGTAGGCAAATAGTCAATAACATATGATATACCCGTGAATGCGATTAAGTAAAACAAAAGAACTTGGAACTAAAAAAGCTTCATAATGGCGAAATTTCTGGGACCATTAACCGACATCACCCACCACCAAGACACTTCACACAATGTTCTAATACAGTTCTCTGAAAACTTGAATCTCCTGTTGTAGGACACGGTAATGGTACCCACCGTTAACTCCACTCTGATTCACCACCTCCCCACTGCAACCATTGGCCGCGGCTCCTTAGTTTGTACCAATTGGATAATTCATGCGTCGGTCACAGAATCATAACCTTTGAAGAAGTTTTCTCTAGCAGCAAATTCATGGGGTGGAATGTTTTTTTTGCTCTCCTTGTTTAATTCTAACTGTGCTTTATACGAAACTTTAGTTCATTTTTTTTCTTTGGACCCTGTAAAACTATGAAAAAGGTAAGATGAAAACTGACTATTTAAAATAGCGAAATAGCCTACGGTAGGCATCAGTTGTCTCGCGCTGCTTCGTAACTAATCTGGCTACTAGACTACTGACATAGTTTACCATACATAAAGGAACGCTGACTATGTAGCGTTAAAGCCCATCGTGGTGGGTGATTTCGCTTTTCTATGAAAAAATGGAAAATCAATACAACAGTGTAATGTGTCGCATGCTACGGTAGCCTACGTTTGTGCACGAGTGTGGGGGACACTCCTAGCTAACTGGTTATAGCAATGTAGACTATAGTGTAGCCAAGACTATACATGTAGACTAACGTTAGCGAATTCATTTGAAATGGTGTGGCAGATTTTGTGCTGTTCCGCATAGGCTAGATGTCAGAATATTTTCAGAGATGCAACTGTCACATCTGTATGTCCGGTTGTTAAACCTAAACATCGAACTGGGTGTGCAACTTTGGCTTTAGGATATTGGGATATGTGAATAACCTATGATACAACGCCTTGGATGGAATCTATAGCCCATTTGTTTAATTGGGAATCCTCTTTGTCTCTTTCGTAAATAAAAATATTTACAAAGACCGCGTAGGTTAATTATGAGAGGCGCCGTACACCGAAGTAGCCTAGTTTGAGAAGGACCTGCTTCGTTTTTAAAGTGTTCTGGGGGAATCCAGGGACAAAATTTGGAATCAGAGTTCTGTAATTTATCATACAAACCCAGATTATCTATGCGTGTATTTATCTACATGGGTTGGATGTACGAGTTATTTTTCTTGGCTGTTCCAATTTGCTTTTTGGATCAGCTGGTCAGCTGGAAAATGTCCTCCCTTCACTCCAGACAAACACCCGCTTTTACATTGTGGCTTTGCACAGTTTTCTTTAGAAACATGTGATTACTGAGTCATTCTTCAACTTTTTGCGCACTCTATAGAGTACATGTTATAGAGTTGGCCTACCGTAGCCTACCTTAATTATAACCCCTGTGAGTGGTATACTAAACATTCGGAGTCATTACATTGATTTTAGACTGAAGCAGATTACAATCCTCACCATTCATCTTTCACACTGCTTATATTTTATTCCCTTCGTTTCCCTTAATTCACATTCCAATGGAAGAGGTTTTAGTTTAATTTTTGCTTAAAATGGCCTACTCCACTTAGTTAAACAGGCTTCAACATTTCAAAATCAGGACCATTGTCTAGTGCCTACTACTGTGCGTTGACTAAGGAATGAAATTTATTGTAACAACTTGAATTTGAGACTGTGTGGCACTGAAGTGAAAAGTTTTCAACAGAATAAATTCAGGCAGGAGACACTCAGGTCCTGCAACTCGAGAATTTGGTACGACTTGTTTCATAGGGCAGGCTCAAAAATAGAACAAACTTATCTTTAGTGAAAGGAGATTGTGTGCTTGTGAAATGCAAAACATTGCTGAGAGAAAAACAGCCGAAGTGGAAACAAGGTTTTAGCCGACTAAAGATTTGGTTCAGATACTTTAAGTTAAAACTTTTTATCTTTGTATTTAAATTTAAAAATATATATATAATCAATTTAGGCTTCGTTTTCTGTCCACATGGAGGAAAACTGTGGTTAACATTAATATATTAAATGTCCGAATCATAAAGGAAATTGTCACATTCTGTGACTTATGATGACGCAATGCCGCCGTAAGACATTTCAAGCTCAATGGATAGTAAGGGAGTTTTATTAGGATGTTTAATAGTCATTTTCCCTCTGTAGATGGCAGTGAACACTAAAATTATAAGATGGTCAGTCTCAGATAATGAGTCCCCTCATTACTTTTGTTTTCTCCGTTTTTAAAATTGGAATAGGCCTATAGCCTAGATGGCAACAAAAAAAATCGAACGATTGTTTTTTGTACCTTTTGTAATGGGAAATATAAATTAAGATGTCAAGAAAACTAATAAGCTCCTCCATATATGAACAGGTGCAACAAATATTGTGTATATTAGTCTAAGCCAATGCAATTCAAGTTATAATAATTATTATTGTGATTAATGAGGAAATATATCTCTATGTTTTACAGATGTGGGGCTTGATGTTTTAGTATACCTTGAAGGCATAAATTGTTTCTATTCTAGTTTTAGTTCTAGTTACATTTCAAATTTTGGTAAATATTTGATTTTAAAGGTCAAGTAAATGGGAACTGATATCCTACACCGACAGAAGCGTCTTGCTGTGCACCCAGACATGATGTGTTGGCTTGGAATCAAATATAACATGATATGGCTAGGTTATATAGCTGTTTCTGCACCTACAACATTCATCATATTATTGGTATTATGTCTATTTAGCAAAGTGATCTAATTTTGTCTAATTATATTTAGCTCTGTGCCAAGTAAAGTAGAGCCTAAGTCTTGTTATTTTTTTCTTCTTCTATCCCATTTTTGGAAATTGACTATGCTTTTGTGTGATTGCTTTAGCGCCTGCACAAGGCGCAATGTAGTAGGCTATAACTAGTGTGTACACTCCTCTGATGCATTCATGTGTAAGCCAGGGATTCTTCCCCACAGTACAAGACACACAGCTTACTACAGAATTCCTGATCAGAAGGGACACAGGCAAGCTTGGTAAGTAGCTTCTGTGCTTTATGCATTGCAATTCAACTATGGCGGAACAAAAAAAAAAAAACCTGGTAATAGTTCACTAATGAAATAGCCTTATATGACTCAAACAAGCAATATCTAGCCTGTGGAGCACTGTCTGTACTTGGTGAATGCCAGTACAGAATGAGCCACTTGGGAGCCTCTTAGTTCCATAATGCAAGAACAGACGGCTGGGACCCCAGAATCTGAGAAGGCATATAAAAGCCATACTGGTGGTAATTTCACCGATGCAATTTTTATCTTCTACTAAGATGCACTCTGCCAAATGTCACATTTCTTTATGTAGTGTCACAGATTTATATTCGGGGCAGTTTTTTTTAAACTGCTTTTTTGAACTTCCTCCAAAATACACGCAGTCTGCTGCTGCTTCTTTTAACTTTGTAATCCAACAAGTGAGCTGCACAGTTACTGTGCCAGAGGGCTGCGCAGCTAGTGCAGATAGACTGCAGATGCCCTGTTGACCACAGAACTATGCTTGAGCTACGCTCGACACTGCCTGATTGCCTATATTCCATATGAATGCATATTATCAAAAATAAAGTTTTCCAACTGATGTTGTTACAAGCATGCAACCACTTTTTAAAAAAGTGTCAGGTCATTAGCTGACCCCAAAGTTAAGAGATATTTAAATTTCTTAAAACTCTTAGAGTAGTTATTGAAGACAATTCTTACCAAAACTATATTACTATATGCTATTTTGGATGAATACCTCATACTGGAGTTTGGCTAGCTGATGTTATTCAAATGGCAGACTAAAATTAACCATGTGACTTTAGCATCTAATTAAAAACAAAGAATGCTAATTGGAAGTGTCGAAAGAAGCTAGTTAGTTTTCTTGCATTCCATTTGATGGAGCATTCCCAGCTGAAGCCTTTGCCTCCAAGTGAGTGACTGTGATACACTACAGACCCCACAGTACAACAGGAATACTGATATTGATTGTACCTCTCACTGACGTCAACTCCCATCAGGGACAGACTTTACTGAAATGAGAGAAAAGATTTATTGTGAGCTAGCTAAGCAAACCACTTTTTGGTTATCAGCTAGTTAACAGAAAAACAGAAAGCAATGATTTGCAAATCCTTTTTGACCTGTATTCAATTGAAAATAGTAAAAAGACAAGATATGTCAATGTTTTAACTAATCAACTTTATAGTTTTTTGTAAACATACGCAAATTAAAAATTGATGCCTTCAACGCATCCCAAAAAAGTTGGGACAGGGGCATGTTTACCACATTGTTACATCACCTTTCTTTTTAACACTCAGTAATCTTTTGGGAACTGAGGGCACTAATTGTTGTAGTTTTGAATGCAGAATTTTTTTCCCATTCTTGGTTGATAGAAGACTTCAGCTGCTCAACAATCCGGGGTCTCCTGTTGTCATATTTTGCGCATCATAATGTGGCACAAGTTTTCAATGGGAGACAGATCTGGACTGCAGGCAGGCCAGTCTAGCACCCGCACTCTCTGACTAAGAAGCCACGCTGTAGTAACACATGCAGAATGTGGCTTGGCATTGTCTTGCTGAAATAAGGAGGGACATCCCCTGAAAATGATGTTGTCTAGATGGCAGCATATGTTGCTCCAAAATGCATATGTACCCTTCAGCATTAATGGTGCCTTCACAGATGTGCAAGTTACCCATACCATGGGCACTAACACACCCCCATACCATGACAGACACTGGCTTTTGAACCTTGCATTGGTAACAATCGGGATGGCCTTTTTTCTCTTTGGCCCGGAGAACACAACGTCTATTTTTTCCAAAAACAATTTGAAAGGTGGACTCGTCAGACCACAGCACACGTCAGTCCATCTCAGATGAGCTTGAGCCCAGAGAAGTCGGCGCCGTTTCTGGATGTTGTTAATATATGGCTTATGTAGATGCAGCGACGAACTGTGTTTACTGACAAAGGTTTTCCAAAGTATTTCCGAGCCCATGTGGTTATATTCATTACAGAAGCATGTCAGTTTTTAATGCAGTGCTGTCTGAGGGATCGAAGGTTCAATAAAGTTGATAAGGTCAAACATTAAATATATATTTTTTAATGTTTTCAATTCAATACATGTAAAAGAGAATTTACAAATCATTGCTTTCTGCGTTTATTTGCATTTTACATACTGTCCCAACTTTTTTGGAATTGGGTTTTGTAAGTTAAACTTTCTTGCATACATCATGTCAAAAGCACAGTTTCCAACTTGAGTGTTCCATGCTTCCATCTCAAAAACCCTTTTTTTCAGTCATCCTTTTAGCACATTTATTATCTATCTTTAGGTGAGTAAATATTCTTATACGTAGAAATTTCTGGACTGTTGCCTTTTATATCAATGCTGTATAACCTTGGTGGCTAACAAGTTCTCACATAGAGATTCTTCTAATTGAGTCTGCCTCCTCAAGGTGCTGTTTAATCCCTTTTAAAATTTAATCGGCTGCATGGCACAAGAAAAAACTATTTACCAGAGCTACTTTTGGAATGCGACTTGGCTGCATTCTAATTCTATTACTAGGCAGTTCTTTAGCTTGGTCAATTACACAGTCATTGTTGGGGATATACAGGTGCAGCTCAAGAAATTAGAATATCGTGAAAAAGTTAAATATATTTTGTCACTCATTTTTGTCAGAAAGTGAAACTCATATATTATATAGATTCATTACACATAGAGTGAAATATTTCAAGCCTTTATTTCTTGTAATTTTGATGATTATGGCTTAAAGCTAATGAAAACCCAAATTCAGTGTCTCAGAAAATTAGAATATTACATAAGATCAATAAAAAAGGATATTTTAAACAGAAATGTCAGCTTTCTGAAAAGTATGTTAATTTCTATGCACTCAATACTTGGTTGGGGCTCCTTTTGCATGAATTACTGCATCAATGCGGCGTGGCATGGAGGCGATCAGCCTGTGGCACTGCTGATGTGTAATGGAAGCCCAGGTTGCTTTGATAGCGGCCTTCAGGTCGTCTGCATTGTTGGGTCTGGTGTCTCATCTTCCTCTTGACAATACCCCATAGATTCCCTATGGGGTTCAGGTCAGGCGAGTTTGCTGGCCAATCAAGCACAGTAATACCATGGTCATTGAACCAGCTTTTGGTACTTTTGGCAGTGTGGGCAGGTGCCAAGTCCTGCTGGAAAATGAAATCAGCATCTCCATAAAGCTTATCAGCAGAAGGAAGCATGAAGTGCTCTAAAATTTCCTGGTAGATGGCTGCGTTGACTGTGGACTTCAGAAAACACAGTGGACCAACACCAGCAGATGACATGGCACCCCAAATCATCACTGACTGTGGAAACTTCACACTGGACTTCAAGCAACGTGGATTCTGTGCCTCTCCACTCTTCCTTCAGACTCTGGGACCTTGATTTCCAAATTAAATGCAAAATTTACTTTCATCTGAAAAGAGGACTTTGGACCACTGAGCAACAGTCCAGTTCTTTTTCTCCTTAGCCCAGGTAAGACGCTTTTGATGTTGTCTCTGGTTCAGAAGTGGCTTGACACGAGGAATGCGACATTTGTAGCCCATGTCCTGGATTCGTCTGTGCGTGGTGGCTCTTGATGCACTGACTCCAGCCTCAGTCCACACCTTGTGAAGCTCCCCCAAATTCTTGAATGGATTTTGCTTGACAATCCTCTCAAGGCTGCGGTTATCCCTGTTGCTTGTGCACCTTTTCCTACCACACTTTTTCCTTCCACTCAACTTTCTATGAATATGCTTGGATACAGCACTCTGTGAACAACCAGCTTCTTTAGCAATGACCCTTGAGGAGGGTGTCAATGACTGTCTTCTGGACATCTATCAGTCTGCCCCATGATTGTGTAGCCTACTGAACCAGACTGAGAGACCATTTAAAGGCTCAGGAAACCTTTGCAGGTGTTTTGAGTTAATTAGCTGATTAGAGTGTGACACCATGAGTTTCCAATATTTAACTTTTTCACAATATTCTAATTTTCTGAGACACTGAATTTGGGTTTTCATTAGCTGTAAGCCATAATCATCAAAATTAAAAGAAATAAAGGCTTGAAATATTTCACTCTATGTGTAATGAATCTATATAATATATGAGTTTCACTTTCTGAAATGAGTGACAAAAAATATTGAAGTTTTTCACGATATTCAAATTTTTTGAGCTGCACCTGTATGTGTTTGCTCATGGTGAACATCAATTGGCATTTTCTTGTTGTTTCACATATTTTCCAAAAAGGGTTAGATTAAGGATATCCAGCTCAACTTATTTGGGAGATTTATTTTGCTAGTTTATTGTGTGCCACTGGCAACAAAAAGATAACATTCACACAGCTACAGTACAAGTTAGTTTTGAACTTCAGATAAGCATAGCGTAGCAAATACAAGTTTGTAATCAATGTTTAAAGCTGGAGTATGCAACTTTAAATATTGGGGAACGGTCATGCTTAGTTGGTAGCAATTATAGAAAGAACTGTTCTGAGATAAATCCAGCACCACTGTGTTTATACCCTCACATTCTGCATTTTAAAACCAGCGATTTGGCCTGAATTTTGTTTTCAAAACAAAGTGGCTTATGACCATAGACCGTAGAACTAATAGAAGAGATAGGCCGGTTCACATCACTAACCAAACAACAGTGAGATTGACCTTGACAGTTCACCAGCTAGAAATGTCACGCAATGAAAAATAAATGGAAATTGGATAAAGCTTGCTCGAAAAAACTGGAGTAAACACAGGTGCTCATTTTAGAAGATGGCGAGTTGCTCGGGAGCGGATTGGTTTAAAGACAAACATGGAGCTCCCATACTGGACAGGTAGGTAAAAAGTTTTAAGTCACAAATTTACCTAGACTTTCTGCTTGCTAGCCAACTGTAATAATTACTTATAATGAATAGTAGCTAGGTTGCTGTTATTGATGACGTTACTTTATTCGGCGTCTAGTTCTTGGAAGAAGGAAATGTTTGCTAATGTTATATGTCGTCTGATCGCGTTGGCTAGAACCAGCTAAGTTACCATGCATACCAGCTGTAGCCAGATAATGCCTGGTTCTATACCAGTCTGTAATCCTGCAATCGTATCTAGAAAACTTGCACGTTCCCAACAAGGTCTGTGGAAGCAGACGTTGAGATGGGGGTGTGTCTCTTTCTCTGTAGGCAGGGCCAAGGGACGTTGTGACTTTGAAATGTTTCGACAGCAAATGCGACCATTGGGAAAAAGTTGCGTACTCTAGCTTTAAATATATTTAATGTATTACAGTAAATATAGTATATTCCTGCATTGTGAATGACCTTGCTGTTTGTATTTGCATAATGTGATGGCTGAAAAGCATCGGAACTTATGTATCCGTGCAATTTTTGGAAAATTTGATTTGTGCACAACTCATACGAATGTTTTCTGTGATAACAACGCAAAAATGTGTTAAATTTAATAATATCTGTGCTCTGGGAACACAATTTGTACACAGAGTACAAAGGGTACTGTAGTGCAGGCTACAATACTCTGCTTATGCCATGGACGTTGGTTGTCATAATGTGATGTCACCGTAACCACCCAGATAAACTTCAGCTTTGTTGGAAACCTGATGTTTCAACAAAATCTATTATTTCATGTATGTGGATGTCTTCTTGCTACCACTGTCTCAAAGGCCATGTACACTAGCATAATCACAATCATGCAAATAACAATATAAGATATGTTCATTTTGAAAACAATCCTGGTGCTGCAAAAACAGAAATTACCATTGAACTGCAGTGGTGTAACTGCACCGTTGGTTCCCCCTGCGCCCTCGGCAACCCACTATTTCCGGTTCCGTCGCCCCACTGGCCTAAATAATAAAGATCATGTCATGTCTTAACCAACACATTATTTATAGATGTAATCTGTATTCATTCACATAGAACATTCATGATGTTTTCATATGTTCATTCATAGAATGAATGGTGATGCAGGGGAATTTTAACATGACCATTGTTGTAGGTTTTGTATGGACTTCCCTAAAAGGCCATTTATTTCAGTGCTAATTCATAAATCCTGCACATCTGCTGAAATTAGCTATTATCATTGCACATTCACACCGATTTCATTGTTAACATTGGCTGTGTGAAATGAAAAAAATATATGAATTAAAATGTCAAATAGAGCTCTCTCGTGAAACACAGTAGTTTTTCCCAACACAACAGATTAAACAAGGAGTGTATGGTCATATGTGACTGGGCGATAAACCTGAAGCAGTGTTCTAGTAGTTAATAGTGACTATGTAGTGTAGCTCCACTGTACTATTGAAGAACTGTTGTCATTCTGGGTGGATCATACTGTGGCATGTTTTTGGGTAGAACCTATGTCCTGTGAATTATGATTGTGACCAGTCTTACTGCAAGGCTGTCTGACCACATACATCGTGTCTGCTTGATGGGTCAATAGCCATACTTTACAAAGAGCTAGGCATATACTTTCCCTCTCTTTAAAGGTTATTCTCTTATATTCAATTTATGACAGAAAATTGCTCGTACACTCATTTCCATTTTCCCTTCCTTGCATACAGTACATGCAATTCACTTGAATGTGTCTGTTACTTTTCACAATGAAATCAATGTTGCTGTTGAGGTTAGGCTTCGAACCAGCATATTGAAGGCATTGTTTGCATCTCAAGCAAAAATAGCTCCACACTTCCACTTTCAGTGAATCTTGGCCAATCAGATTCATGGTGAGATTAAGCTGTATGAGACAGTGTTCTGCATTGTGCATCTCTGCCACCAACCAACCCCTAGGTCTCTCCCCACCCCTTGTTTGATTCACTGACATTTTGAGTGCTTGACTCCAGTGCCGTTGGGGGATGGGAAGGGGGGAACAAGGAGACTTCAGAAAGTTTTCAGACGGCATTACTTAACCACATAAGTGGCATAAAGCCTCATTGTGGGGATTGAATGTGTCTCGTTGTGCGTGGACCTGAAAAAGGGGGCTTCCGGGGCAGGCAGTTTGTTGGAGCTGACGCTGTTAACAGCTGTTTTAAGATGGTCTTTACATCAGCTGAACTGTACGAAGATCTGTACTGTAGGTGTTCAGGATGTTTGGGGAGTTGGAGGTGTGGTATTTTCTTATATCCTTTTGAGCCAGCACATGATTTTGTGCATGCCCGCTACACTTTTCAGTTATTTCTGTGTCATGTGAGGGGGCCTCACATGCCATGAGAGTGCCTGTGTGTGTGTGTGTGTGTGCCCATGTGAGTATCATAAGAAGTGCAGTTGTGTCACTATGTGTTTGTTCAGCCCTTGGCTCGCCTGTCTTTTCCCTTTGTTTTTTCACTGGCCTTCAGGAAGCCGCTTCTGGCAGTTGTGATGGGTTTTCTGGCAGAATCAGGCCTGAGTTCCTAAAGCAAGACAATAGGAGGTATCCCGGGGGGCAAGGGGGTGTTCTGGAACCTGTTTCCCTTCAGGAAACTGCAGATTTATCCAAGCAGCTGAGTGAGGGTGAACGCGAGAGTGAGTTCTGGTTGTGTCTCTGTTTTTGGATGTGTTCTTAGTTCACTCAGAGCAGTCCGACTGTATTTATGGGTGTGCAAGTGTGTGTGTGTGTGTGTTTGTATGTGGTTGCTTGCATCAGGGTTCTGGTGTTCTCTGTGGGGCTTGACAACATCTGTCTAATGTATCCAGGATACCGAGAATGACATTTGTGTTCTAGCTTGCCCATGAAGTCCTGAATGCTGTGTATGGGGTTATGTTTACAGTCTGTTTTAATCAGTTGTGAAGATCTTCTTTCTTTGCATCTGTGCCAGCTCAAAATGTTAATTCAGACAGGCAAGGCAAATATAGCCCAGTTATTCAAAGGTAATTCATTCCATAGCATAGCTCAACCTGATTTGAAAGGCTTAGGCATAAGGCTCTCTTTTCCATCAAGTGTAAGGCAAGCCCCCCAAACCCTCTGTTTCCTTTGGCGTGGAAAGGGAGGTGGATGACATCAGCTTTCCAAAACACAAGTTCCTGCTAAGCTCCAGCACTTGGGGGGAGCATTTCCTGAGGATTAGAAACAAAAAGGATGAACTAATGAATCAAACCTGAGACTCCAATACACAATTGTACACAATTATGAAAGGAAATCTTGAATGTCAGTAATACAAAAAGGTTTGCTACAGAAATGTGCTATTTGAAAGAATCGTAAAAATGGAAATGCTGGACGGTTTAAAGTGAAGATCATTGGCTGACCAGCTTCAGTAAATCGTAGGGTGAACTTAAGAGTTTCATCAACTGCTTATGAAGGTAGTTTGTGCTGGTGTGATCTTTTGCTGTTTGTCCTGTCACATATGCTTACATATTTCCTGATAGAAAGCGCTTTGTTTTCATTCGTTTATATGTTTTTGTGTATGTTTGTGCTTGCATGTGTGTGTGCGGGTGTATGCACATCCATGTGTATGTGCATCTGCATCTGCCTTTGGCATGCGTGTGCGTGTGTATGTGTTGTGAAGAAGAGAAAGATGAGGGGCACGGTGGAATGCGTTTCCCCCTGCCCTGTAATTTAGTGCCTGTCATCTGCCAGTGGAAAATACATTTGCACACCTCTGTGTCTGCTGGGACTAGGAGGCACCCGGAGGGAGGGCGTGGTGGGGGCAGTGTGGAGCCGATCTGATCTGAGGAGCAGGTGTGGAAGTGAGCAGCCCGGGTCCAGTCAGGCTGACCTGCCGCTGCTCTCTGTCTTGGTGTTTGGAGCTTCCCGATCTACTTGTGTGAATGGGGGTGATGAGTGGACAGACGTGGGGTGATGCGTTTTAAACGGCTGTAAATGGTGTAACTGTTGGGGGGGACATGCTGATGCTAACCAGACTCAGACCAATTCAGTCTGCCCTTGACATCACAGTCCCAGTTATCTGTGGCAGTGGACGGCATTCCTCTGTGTCTTGTAGAGGAGGGGGTTGAGCTGTCAGCCATTGCATCACTAACAGTGCCCAGTGTTTTAGTGGGACACTGAACTGTGGGTGATGGCCATGTGTGCTACTCTATGCCTATGTACTGTAATGTCATGACTTTCCATGCCTTTTCCCGATCTGAGGTGCCTTGGAGGTATGTGCTGTGCAGAGTAGGTAATGACCCTGTATTCCCAGTGACTCTACAGCTCTCTCTTTCTGTGGTAGAGCCCTCATGCCAAGTTATTTGAGGAGAACCTGATGCAAGTCCCAGCCTGGTGATGGTGGCAGGATGTAAGAAGGAAGTGTTCCCTGGAATGTGCCTGGGGCTATGTGGAAACAGATCTGTGTGTGTGTGTGTGTGTGTGCGCATGTGCCCGTGTGCGCATGTGCCCGTGTGCGCGGGTGTGGGTGTCTGGTGATTGTGTGGAGGCTGAGAGACTCTAGCGGCTGTCTGTTCACCTCTTCCAGGGGATGTTGTGAAGAGCTGTACTTTATCAGAAGAGCTCGGGACTCAGAAGGAGAGCACAAGAGGAGCTACTGCAGAGACATCTTTATGGTTCTGTGAGAGGGTGTGTGAGGGAGGCAAGTCTTTTTTTATTTGCTTTATCTTAAACCTTTGTTTCATAAAGAATACTTTTCTGACAATATTGTTGACACAACAAAATGGAAATTAATGCTATTTGGCTATTGTAGCCCATATCACCATTGACAGCTACTTGAAAGTTAAGAACAATAGTTATTTCATTTTAACTATGCTCTAGCATGTAGCTGACATAACATCTTGTCTCAGTTTACTGTAGGATGCATACTGGTACTTGTTCATCGTTCCCTGTTTTTGTTGTTCTTGCACTTTTTCCTTACTGTTTTTCCCCCCCGTAACTGGGGGTTTCACATATGAAGTGCTTAGGGGTATAGGATGTCATGGTAATTCCTCTGCAATAAATCTGGCAAAAAGAAACGTATGAAAAATAACCCTGTCATTTAACATTGTAAACTTTTTTTATATATTGAGGGAAGTAGTTCTCACCACATTTGGACCAGGAGGAAAAAAGTGCATGAGGTATTCTGGAGAATACAAACATTATTTCCTGTTATCACTAAACAGATGTTATCTGGTCTTGTGCCAACTACCCGATACTTTAAAATCATGTGGTTTTGTTTTTATTAGGAGAGTTGTAGGGCTTTACTTGGCTATGTAATTTCAGGTGCTTTTATATTTCTTATATTTCCTTTTTCTATCTTCATCCTGACATACCTCCTAAAATAGACAATACAAAATGACAGCCTACGAGCACAGCCTCAAAAACAGAGCGGTGTATAGGAGCAGTAATTTCAGGAGTAAGTGAGTGTCCTCTTTCCCTCAGGTGGGGAGCTGATTGCCTCAGGGGTACAGAATAAAGGTCCTGGTCCAGTAAGATGACTCAGGTTAACCAGAAATTACCCGGTAAGCAGCTTCTTTGTGGTCCCAATGCTTTCTCTTCACGTTGACAGGAGGTAGGTTAGCTTAATGTGTTGTCTGTATTTCACAGATCTTGGTGCTCCATTCCTGTACAGCAAACAGGAGGAAGCAGATCAGGGAGGATCCTATTCTGTCCAAACTCCTTACGGCTTCCAGCTGGACTTGGACTTCCTTAAGTATGTGGAGGATATTGAGAGCGGTCATAACTTCCGTCGGGCCCCCATTAACCCTCGGCGAGGAACACGGGCCACCAAACTTTCCCAGCGCAGCCCAGGGGGAGGGCGCGCCAGCGGGTGGACATCAACAGAATCTCTCTCCTCCTCTGCTAGCGAGGACGGGCGGGTGCCCCCACTGCCTCCGCCACGGAACCGCATTGCCTCGGCACCCTCCGAATCACATCTGCTCTCCCCAGTAGCCGTTCTCAGCCCTCCACTCTCTGCTGGGCTGAAGGTGCCCCCACCGCCACCGGTGAGAAACTCCAGAGTGGAGAGGACCCTGCTGGAGACCAGCCGCCGCCTACAGCAGGAGCAGACGCAGCTCCATTATGGCTCACAGTTTCAGCTTGCCGACCCTCCCAAAGCAGGTCCTAGAGAACCAGGAAGGGCCGCAAGCATGTCGGCCTCTTCGCAGCCCTCTCCTGCCGGCTCTTTGACCCAAGATGGCCACCCATTGCACCGATCATCTGCCTCCCCCAGTCCCTCTCAAACCAACTGGAACAGGGCCAGTCCTCACACCTCTGGTAGGAGCACCCCAGCATCTGGAACCGCCTCTACCTCTGGGCTGGCTCCAGTCGCACCGGGACAACTCCAGACTGTGCGGGAACAGATGGCTGCAGCCCTGAGGCAACTGAAGGAGATGGAGGAACGAGTAAAGGGGGTTCCCGCATTAGAGAGGGAGGTGGCAAGGCTCCGTGCGGAAAAGGACAGACTGCTTTTGGAACTGCGAGAGAAGACTGCAGCTGGGGCAAATGAGTGGCAGCAGCAGCAGTCTCCAACTTCAGGGAACGGTGCTGGAGAGAGAGAGGTGGTGGGAGATAGCTTGGGACGCTCAACTCTAACACCAGGTCACGGAAGACCCAGCAAGCTGGTGGAGCTGAGGCGACTGACAGAGAAGCTTGGAGGCAAAGATGAGAGAGACGGAGTTCAGCCAGAGAAGGTTCCAGTACTGGAAAAGGTGTCGGTGGAGAGAAAGTCTGTGGCTGTTGGGGATGACCTGTCCCTTGAGGATGGTGTGTTTTACTACCGTCAAGTCATGAAGGAGGCAGCTGTGAGCACGTCCATGGAGGTCTGTGAGAAAGGTGTTGGGACAGATGCACTGGCTACATCTGATGTGGCCGTGGAGGCCAGGGTGGATACTGAGGAAGCCTCTGTGTGGGTGATGGAGTCTTTGCTTGGACAGACGAGTGAGGCGGAGAGGGAAATCGACACCCTACAGGATACCATCAAGTTTCAGCAGGAGTCCTTACAGGTTCTCGAGAACCGACTCAGCCAGGTCGACCAAGAACTGGAAGACCTGCGATCTCAGGAGGAGCAGAGGAAGTCCAGGGTTATGGTAGAAAAGGAGGTTCTGGTCAAACCAGAGACAGCCGATGCTGAAGTGGAAACTGAACCCTCTGTTCTCTGCACCCCAGCAGATGGAAGTCTGGAGAAATGCGTAGATACAAAAAGTGTGGCTGTGGAGTGCTGTCCTGTGGTTGTGGATGTGGGTGTGGGACAGGACCTCAGGCCTCAGAAGAGTGACCAGAGCACTCAGACTGACCCAGAGGAGAGTGTTAAGGAAATGGCCCCAACAGCAGTGACCAGCACTGGTAGCCAGTGGGAGAGCCAATCCGAAGAGGCAGAAAAGGTAGTCGAGCATAAACCCCCTGTCCCTGCACTCAAGAGGAGACAGATGACTATCACAGAGTGCACTGTCTCGCCTGCCACAGGCACAGACAGAAAAGAAGGTTGTGTCGAGGAGGCTGTGTCTTTCAGTCCGGCTGTTGGTGAGTGCTGCCTGCATGCATTGCGTGCTGCATTTGCTTTAATGCAGTGTAGTTTTTCCATCTAGATCTAGAGGTTAATGTCCTTTGATAGATGCACTTCATATCTATTGTGGCTCAAGGGGTGTTTGTAGAAATAAATTTGTTGTTTCTGGGAGTAAGTGGCTAAAACACAGTGCCCCTCATGGTGACTTTTCTGTATTGCAGGTATGCTGAAATCCATCATGAAGAGGAAGGATGGGAGTAGCCCCGGAGAGCCTCGCAGTGGCAATAAGAAAAGTCTGCAGTTTGTAGGAATCCTTAATGGCGGGTGAGTGATATCTCACTGGACTGTGTTTTCTTCAGCCATCGTTGTCACTTGACTTGTGCTTTGAGACAGTGATTAGACAGGCTTTCACTGTGAAAATATCTTGACTCTAAAAAAAATTATTAAAACAAAGGCCTATTCATATATTTTTATGTAATGATAGTTTATGTTTCACAGTGGCAAATATGAGTGTAGAATGCTAGCTCAACATGTTCGTGGTTGTGCACAAAGGAGCTTATTAAAAAAGGGGAGTTTGTTTTTGAAAGCGTGACCTATAAAGATACTATTGACAGCTGGAATGTCTAACGAGGCCAGATAATGGCATGTAACCTCTATTCCAGTCAGCTTCCAGCTAATGAAGTGGAGATTTCATTTTAAAACCCATCAAATTGCAGTGAGTGCAGTGTGTGTGTATGTGTGTGTGTGTGTGTGTGTGTATGTATGTATGTATGTATGTTTGCGTGCGTGCGTGTGTGTGTGTGTGTGACAAAGCACAGTGCTTTTTTCTGGTGCAAATGTGTGAGAAATAGAGATCTGAAAGGAAAAATACCCATGTAGATATGAATCAACTTCAAGTGAAGAAGATGAGGAAGATGAAGATGGCAGCTCCTCGGAGGTCAGTGGGGCAGGTGGTTGTTCTGACAGCAGCGAAGGGGAAGAGGAAGTTCAGGAAGACACGTCAGACGATGAGAGGAACATCAATCCGGATGACAGCGACAGCGATGTGGAGGAACCAAAAGGAGCTGAAAAGGAAAATGCTGAGGAGCAACAGGACACAGTGAAAGAGAAGTAGGCCTCCCAGTTGTAGCCTCCAAAGTCCATTTTGTTTTTAAGTTTACATTTTTAATTTGAGGTTTCCGTCAAAGCTACAAGTGTGATCTATGAAACTCATGCAGGGCTTGTCTCTTATGGAATGGGGTCTTTTGTGGCGTAGGTTTGAGCTGAGTTTGAAAATGCGTGAGGCCTGTCTCATTCTGAAGAACTACCTCAACGATGATGCAAAAGCCCTGAAGAGGAAGGAAGTGGTGGGTAGCCCAACATTCCCCCCTAACATTCCCTCCTTTTATATGTGAATTTGAAAGGCCAGGTTCTGATGAATGATGAATGGGAAAACATTTTCCCTGTTAATTCAATTCCCAACCTTACAGATTAGTTATGGTTTTTCAATCCAGACGCACTGCAGCTCTATCAATATTAATGCATGCATATTTCTATGAAATAAATCCAAACTACAAATAATATGACAAGGATTGTTTTATGAAAGTAATGCTGTGCATTGGAACAGTGGTGTGGTATCAATGCATCTGTGTCCTCAGCTCTCCAGCACACACACTGTGCAGCTGGAGTGGTTCCGTGTGTCCAGTGCCAAGACGGCCCAGCCCTCTCGTGTGTCGGACTACCTAATGGCTTTCTCTGAGGTGTCCCCGTCCCTTCTGGCACACGTGGTCAACATGACTGACGGAAACGGCAACACCGCCCTGCACTACAGCGTCTCCCATTCCAACTTCTCTGTGGTTGGGCTGCTGCTGGACAGTGGTCAGTGCCAAAAAATGTCATGATATCACAGGGTGGGCATGTTTAAGTGGTTGGGATTAAATCTTTAAATAGTGTTAGGGGAGGTGCCCAGTAACAGAAAAATAACAAAATCAGAGACTGCTTTGACTAAATATGGTGTGTCCATGGGAAGTTCAGAAATATTAATGTAGTCTGCTTGATTTTATAAAATTCAAGTGCTGAAATGTGTGGTTTAAATATCCTTTTAGATTATGGTTTTGGTTTGACATAAACAACATTTCAGTCAATATTGATACTGTATGCAGCAGAGAGCAGTCCACTGTTGGGGTAATCTTGTAATCATGTGGGTTTAAAAAGACATGTGTCTTTTGTGCAGGTCTGTGCTGTGTGGATCAGCAGAACAAAGCTGGATACACAGCTATCATGCTGGCAGCTCTAGCCTCCGTAAAGGAGGAGGAGGACATGAAGGTGGTTAAAACACTCTTCAGCCAGGGCAATGTCAATGCCAAAGCTAGCCAGGTGAGACCTCCATAAGGAAAATCATTCATCACCAGCATGGCACAGCTCTTGAGCAGGATTCAAACAGTCCTGCTACTGTACCTGCAAGAGCTTTCATCTTTTATTGTCGCACTGCACCCTGGGACAAAAAGGGTCCGTTCGTGATGTCTAATCTAGCATGAACCAGTTTGAAAAACTTTTTTTTTTTTCCCCCCCTTTATTATTGTATTTGGTTATCTCCATGTTTTTTTAACGATTTCCACCAATAGAGTGCACTGATAATCCAGAGCAATTTACACTTTTTTTGCATTTTTTACATATTATCCATTTATACAGCTGGATATATACTAAAGCGATTCAGGTTAAGTACCTTGCTCAAGGGTACAATGACAGTGGGAATGGAACCTGCAACCTTTCGGTTACAAGGCTAGTTCTTTAACCATTATACTACACTGCCGCCCTTAATGGCTCTTGCTGTCAAGATGTTGCTTTCCAACAGTCATACAATTTAATTTCAAGTCCAACCATCCACTGTGAACCAAATGAAGTATCAGCAAAAAGGCACTCTCTTCTAGCAAAATGAAGAGGCCTTTATTTGAGTGGCTTATGCATGGCAAAATATTAAACAGGCGCCAACTCGCTGCGGCACGCAGGCATTCCTCATAGTGCAAACATAGTGACAGGTTCAGTTAATGACAGGGTTACAAAGAGGGGGTGGATAAATCACCAGATATGATTACTTACTAACGTAGTAAAATGTGGGGGGAAATGTAAAAATACTGGGATTAGTATGGATAAAAATGAGTTTACAAATGGGGTATTCACAGGCTACATACAGTTGTGTTCAAATAAATAGCAGTGCGTTAAAAAAAGTGAATAAAGTGCAAATATGTTTTAATAGTTTTTAGTTCCATATTTCAAATGTAGTGGAAACATTACACATTCAATTCCAAATCAAAGCATTAACAAATTTTATCAATTCTGCGTTAATTTTTTACAGGAAGCAAAGAAAAGGAATATTAATCTGTTCAAAAAAATAGCAGTGTCGACATTTTTCTCTTCAAACTCAAACACTGTATAAACTGTAGACATTTTTCAAGATTTAACTTCACTTTAAATTACTGAACTAATATTTAGTTGCATAACCATTGTTTTTGATAACTGCTGCGCATCTGCGTTGCATCGAGTCAACCAACTTCTGGCACCTAGAAACAGGTATTTCACTCATCATTCCACAGAATGTTACGCCATTTCTCTTTGGGCCAATCGATGTGTTCCTTGGCAAATTTTAACCGATTCCAGACATGCCGTTTTTTCAACAATGGTGCCTTACAGGGGCTTATTGCTGATAGCTTAGCTTCGATCAAACGTTTTCTGACTGTAACAGCACTTACAGGTAATTTTAGATCATCTTTGATCTTTCTGGAGGTGATGATTGGCTGAATCGTTGCCATTCTGACTATTCTTCGATCCGTTTTAGCAGTAGTTGCTCGTTTTCTTCCGCGTGTTTCTGGTTTTTGTTGCCATTTTAAAGCATTTGAGATCTTTTTAGCTGAGCATCCTATAATTTGCTGCACTTCTTTATACGTTTTCCCCTCTCCAATCAACTTTTTAATCAAATTACGTTGTTCTTCCGAACAGTGTTTGGAACGGCCCATTTTACTTAGCAATTCAGAAGGAAATATATTTTATAACAATGTGTGAAACATTTGCTTCTCTTCTTTCTTAATAAAGGACAATTAATGACACCTGTTTTTTCACAG
This sequence comes from Ilyophis sp. 1 JC-2022, assembly GCA_022702515.1. Classification (NCBI taxonomy): domain Eukaryota; kingdom Metazoa; phylum Chordata; class Actinopteri; order Anguilliformes; family Synaphobranchidae; genus Ilyophis; species Ilyophis sp. 1 JC-2022. Next base: position 37,707,121 of record CM040403.1, on the reverse strand, counting down.
AATTCATGAATTTTTTAATTAAACTCCACACTGCTGTTATTTTGAACACGCCCCTTTCAATGAATGAGTCAATTACTCAGAACAAGCAGCGTGCATGTCATGACAGTTGGGTCTGTTGTTTTTTTATTACACTACATCTACAAGTAAATTATTTGCCATGCAAAAATATCACTACTACTAATAACAGTGGTTCATCAGGTTACTGATGTTGTACTGCTATTTTTTTTAACACAACTGTACATATACTCCTGTATGAAGCCTGTATAAAGAGATTGACAATAGCACATTACAAAAATGGGCAAATCCATGGTATTGTTCAACTGTGGAAGCACAGTGGCTTTTCCTGTGCAAAAGACTCTCTAACTATCTTATTCTGGTTTGGGCCATACTAGTAAGATAGACAAATTCAACACCCCTCTTTGGTAAAGATAGTCATGTGTTCTGTGCAATAATAGATTGTGGAGTTTCTGAACGAGCGTCATGGTGGAGCGGTGCAGTGCGGGCAAGTTGTGTTGTTGACACAGCCGTGGGTTGGTTGTATGTAGGCGGGGCAGACTGCTCTGATGCTGGCTGTGAGCCATGGGAGGCAGGAGATGGTGCGGGCGCTGCTGGACTGCGGCGCTAACGTCAACGTGCAGGACGACGAGGGCTCCACCGCCCTCATGTGTGCCAGTGAGCACGGCCGCACAGAGATTGTCTCCCTGCTGCTTGAGCAGCCAGGCTGTGACATCTCCATTGTGGACCACGTGAGTAAAATTTTGCCCGTATTTTGGCATTCATCAATGTTTTCGTATCTGAGATTTGATCGGACATCGTAACAAATTGTACACCTGCTCAAGAGCACGCGTATCGCGTTCGTAAATTCAGAATGCCGGTAAATGTAGCTTCTGAGTGATATTTAGAATATTAATTTAGTTGTATTTTCTGTTAAATTCACAAGACTAAATGTAGCCTTTGAAATACACATTGCAAACGTAATAAATTATGATTGTAAAAAGCAATTACGCCAATTAATCAATTGTTGGCTATGAAACTATTTAATTAGACCCATAATGTAGGCTAATGAATGCTCCCAGTAGCCTACTATTTCTTCTAAATTGCAAATTTTTTAAATTCTACATTGACTTATAGACTATGCTAATTAAAACACGCATTTAACCAATGAACGAAATTTGCTTTAAAGTGGCTTGCATCTCTGTCGCCAGGGTTGCAATTGTGGTCAATAGCTTAATCCAGCTAATGCCACCGTACACCCAGTTCCCCTACAAGATGCAAAGACAGGTGGAGGTAGAGCAGGGTTTTTATGAAATTGCCAACCTGTCCAATGTTGTCGGTGCCATAGACTGCACACCCCAGTGCACGTTTTTGTTGAAATGTCGGTGAAACGCCGTCTCGCGCTCAGGGAGAAAACTGGATAAACTTTATTTAAAAGGGAAAGTTTTTTAACCGGTTAGAATGGAGAGATTCTAAAATAGGGTAGCCTATGATAACCCGATTTCAACCCACAACTTACATGCACAGAACCCCAATAGAACATCTGCTTATAAAACTTTGATTTCAGTGTCAGAATAATTATTTCCTTTGTTTTTTCTGGGCCATTTTCCACACGGTTTGATGAATCCAGCGTACATTTTTTCTACCAACTCCTTTCGGACATACATTTACGCGTATATTTAAGAATGCTTCATGAATGAGGCCCTATGTTTCTCATATGAAGCATTGACAATATCTAGGTTTAAAAAATTTGATTGAAATTAATTGTCCCAAGTCAAACCCAACCCAAACCTTTTGGGTCTAATGGGTCATTTATTGGGAGAAGTCAGATTTTCTGTAGTGCAAGTGGAGACTCTTGAAAATGTGAAACATTTCATACTTTTGAAAGATCAACTGACCCTTTGATGTCTTATTTTCTTGTGTTCAGCACATACGTTTGCAGTGCAAAGAGCAGTTTTTTGTAGATATTCCATGAGAAATTAAATGACTTGACTCTTTTTGATCCACGTGTCAATAGTATGGTCTATCACATGTAAGTGACTTTCATCAACTACTGAAACCGCATGAAGAGAAAATCATTAAAACAGAAAATGACTTGAACATGCTGCAGATGATTGTGTTCGCAGTGCTCACTCATGGACTGATGCAAGTGTTAACAGCCATTGAGAATTCATGGGTTGGGTTTCAAAAGGACGCAGCTGGACAGTTGGGGTGGGGGTGGGAAACAGATTGGAAATGTTTTTATGCACAGCAACAATTGGCTGCAGTTATTTCAAGAGGACTGTGAGAAAGGGCAGTGGATTAACCCTCTGATAGCTGGCAAGGTTGAGTCATAGTTCAGTATTCTGTAGTCTGAACCATTGCTTCTGTGACAGGAACGTGAGAGAGAAGGCCTCAACAGCGAATGAATGACCTATTGCTCCACTCTCTTTCCACCCTCTCATCTTTAGGATGGCAGTAATGCTCTTTCTATTGCCCTGGAGGCCTCCCATAATGACATTGCTGTGCTGCTCTACGCCCACATGAACTACTCCAAGACCCAAGCAGCTGTGAGTTGTCTGGCTTTCAAATGCACTGATGTTATTTGGCTCCTGAAAAATAATAGTCATACCCCACGCCCAAGAAAATAAAAAATTAGTAGACAGGAGATTCTCAGACTTAAAACAGATCAGACTTGGAAAGATCCTGAAGTTGCTCAGTCTTAATGCATTATCACAGCAGCAGGGAGGAGTCAGGAGGCAATGCTTTCTTTACAGACCCTCCACTCAATTACTTGGGAGGTGTGGTTGTGTGTTCATAGTGCAAAGCCATTGTCATGCTCCTTTGTCACTTGGAGTAACAGTGACCCCTAGAGCATATTCCGTCACCTAAAAAGTCCTAGACACTTGTAATGTCTGTTAAAGCCTCATTCCTAATGTTAACATAGGTATGATACTTAAAAGCTCTAGCTCTTAATAATACGCTTAATAGATTTCATTAAAGTAATGCACTCTGATTTAACAGGCAACACCAAAGGCACTCCCATGAAGCCCATCCAGTCCTCAGATGTGACCAGCAGTGGCTAATTGCCAAAATGGAAGAACGAGGATAACTGGACATAAACTGAAGGAGCATCAAGCTAGCTCTACTGGAAAATTAACTGTTTCCAATTTAAAATATGTATTTATATCATGCCATAGTTCATATATTCCAATTTTAACCAGTTATTTGCCATAAATACATTATACAGGTATTATATATTGTACTAATCTGTTTTACTCACCTAATCCCTATTTTCAATAGAACGCTGAATCAACACATTATATAGTTCATTTTTGAGAAATGTATCTTGGGTCTGCTCTTTATCCATTTTCTCATTGATGTTACGGAACAATGTACTGCTGAACAAACTATTTGCACATCATTTGCATTTACTGTTGAAGATTTAAAACTTGTATTTTTAAGCAATCTTTCATGTCCAAAATGTTTTAGGCCAAAAACCATAAGTATAATTCTGCACTGTTTGTTAAGTATATAATCTTGTTTCTATTTTTAATATTAAGAAAATAAACATTTATTTACTTACAGGAGGACATATTTCATGTAGTGCAACTGAAAAATGTTGGGTTAAAGGGACGGTACACTTTTGTAGTTCACATTTTAGTTTTCGATTGAACCAGACAATTTTTGTATACGATTAATGATATTTTAGATACTTCCAGAAGTTTCTGATGTCCTACCGGATTTACAATAGTGGGTATCAGATCATTCAGAGGCTTCTAGTCTACAGCAAGGAAAGACACTACAAGCAGCTTGTACAGTGACGTTATGTTTCCAAATACAAATTATTGGTCAAAATTAAAGCTAAGAAACAATGTGAAATGAGAGGGAATGATACTGCAACACTGCAATGAAAGTGAGATTGAACATCCAGTCATTTTTGTGTCCTTAATTTACAGCTGTAAAAATTCAGCAATCTAAACATTAAATGTTTTACCTTCATTGGGGAACTAATGTACATATCAGTCAAAACACAAAATAATTTCTAATCACTTTTATTGTCAAACTGTACACATTGGCTTTTGAAACCACAGAAAACAATGTCTTCTTTGCAGACAGCATGTTTCAATCTCATCCATCTTCAGACCTGTAGGATCAGAAGGGAAAATGAAATGCTTAAACCTATAACAGGACTGATACCAAGTTAAGATTAATGACAAAGATAAGCCAATGGATGATTTGGTCGGATCACCAGAAATGCAGAGAAAAAAAGCATAATTGCAAGCTTAAAAACAAAAACACTTCAGTGTTCAACTCAGCTTATTTGTCATTTAATTAAAAATGACAAAGAAAAGTGCACTTAGAAAGTGCATTTTATACAATTTGTCCCCAAGCAGGGTTTCATCCAGCAGGATAGTCCTTGCTTCACTGAACAAGGCCAACTCCATTGGTTGTCATGTTTGTAGTTTTCCTGCAGCAGCCTAAGCAGTGATCTCATCCAGCAGTGACTGTACAACTTAGGTGGATGGCAGAATGAAAAATCGTGGCTGCTAGGTAAAAAATTTGATCGCGGCTGGCAAGATTTTCTACTCTATCAGCCACTTTGGCAGGTAACCAATCAGGTTGTGTTATAAAAGGTAATGTGGCTGCCGGGGCGGAGCTAGCCTTTCAGACATGTGGGTGCGAAGCAGGTTGCAAGCAAGTCCAGCATTTTGATTAAAATAATAATAGCCTAATAATAAAAGCACATTTCAACATTGCATAGGCTAGTAGGTAGCATTCATTGGAATTCAGAAATTACAGTAAAGTTCATCCATTCAAATTAGAGGAATTTTCAAACATTTCATTAACACTGGAATTAAAGCTTGAATTAGTGCACGCTTAGCCTGTAATGTTAGTGAAAACACGTGTTTAACTAAGTTCAGTTAACATTAAAACAGTGATATAACTTACGTTTTTCACGCACACACCATATCGCACTGTCCATGACTTTACAACAAACTATAACCAAAACAGTCACACTAATTTACTACCTTTGAACTTGCTCTGAGTTTTCGATTGCCCTGCAACCTGTCCCAGTAGGCTAAAGTCCTAGCCTATTAATAATGACTATTAACCAATAGTGGCGTGCAAGGGGGTGCAAAAAGGCGGGGCTAAGGAGACATATGGAGCTTTGTTTATGAAAATACGGAACAGATCGCCTCTCGTATTTATTTAATATGGAACGCAACATTTAATTCTCAATTACGAGACGATTCCTTATGGGTGGCTACCCATGAGTATTCCGTATGGGTGCGCTGCACCCATGGCAACCCCCACAATTCCACTGTAGTGTGGCTGGTAAAATGTTGAAAATGGCTGGTCATTTTGAGAATCCACACGCCACTGGCCAGTGGATGAAAAAATGTATTTCATATCCTGGCAGGCTAAGCGTGCTAGTCTATGCTCTCCAAAAATGGCAGACGGCATGTCGGTGACGGGACTGGCTTACAATTGCCAAATTTAGAGAAATTTTAAAAAGCACAATTAACCTTCAGTAAGACCTGTGTACAAAACTCCATTTGTTACCAATTATCTGAAAGGAAACCATCAACATGGCAGGGTGTAATCTTATTACCTCACTTCTTAGCGCAGCCTCCTAGCTTCTCTCTCAGATTCTAGCAGGGTAAGCACATCACCCTCTCTCACTGGGCCTTTCACATTGCGGATGATTGATCGGTTGCTGTCATCCATGAACTCAACTCTGACCTGTGGAAGGAAATAAAATGGTAACCATATGAAATCATTGCAGATGCACATTTCAAATTGGTAATAAACACAACCTGATACTTCATCTAGCTGCATCTCTGATTATTGACCAACTACCTCATATTTGGGGCTACTGGTTCAGTTTACTTTTAAACTTCATACCTGGGTACACTGCCCCTGGGAGCCAGTTCTTCCCAGAACTTTGGTTACCTGCAATAATAAACAAAAATCAAGTAACTTAACACTTGCAATTTCATACTGAGCACCACTGAAATAAGATTAACATAAAACAAGCCTTAAACCATCAGTCTGCTGCCAGAAATACAGTAGATATGGATGAATAACTTGAAGGGTTTCTTCTTCTGACTTATTTTTCCAGAGTTCAATAGAAAAATTTGTCAGAAGAAACAACCCTTAAGGTGATCCATCCATATCTACTGCATATCTGGCAACAGAGTGATGGTTTGAGGCTCGTTTGATACCTCAGACCCTTGATGGCTTACAGCGATTTTACCAACCATGTATTCCATACTGTTCCAGCATAATTTACAGCTAAATCTAGTCCCCACCCCCCCAATTCCCATAGAGATCCATTCAAATGCAGACGTTATTGTATCATTTGTAGGAGTACCAGAAAATAAGATCAAGAGTCTTTTGATGTTGTTTGGTCACAGACATCAGAAAGTCATGGCATGCAAAGGATATCCGACAAAATATAAAAATTATTACTTTATCCTATATATAAATGCAAGGGTGCCAATAATTGTGGCACACATGGCTTTGTTAAAAATCATTATTTCTTGATTTTTTTTTCTCCTCATAATAAATTTACTTAAATTAAAGGCTGGATTTATCATTTTTTCAGTGTGAGATTAAGCTAATTCACCAAACGATACATTTTTTATAACCCTTTTTACCTTTTAACCATTTTTAGTGGAGTGCACTGCAACACTTGATTTCTCAGAACAGCTATTTGTAAAATGTCTTTTTAGCTATTGTACGTCAGTTGTCAAAATGTTGTCAGAGCTGATTGTTATTGCTTGTAGCTGTTAAGAAAGCATTTGAGGGCGGTTCTTATAAACTTATTAGGTTGATAGCTCTGATTATTATAGCTACTAGTTTCAATACATTGAGATATAATACACCACTTATTAAAGACACTAATTTACATTGCCAGCTGTGGTAACAGCGTCATATTCATCATGAAGTTGTACACTATGCTCTGTACTGCACAGGGCTTTCCACAAGGATATGAAGTAGCCAACCAGTGGGTAAAAGTAGCCAGCTAGGGGGGGTCCAGGGACATGCCCCTCCGGAGAAAGATTTTGGCCGTAAACGCCCAAATTTGGTGGCCTCTGACACATTCTAATGCCACTATTCCATCATATACACTGATGTTAATTATTGCATATTTTAATGAGTTTGCCTCCCCGATTGTAAACATGTAGTGAATTATTGTAAGGGAGAATTAGGCTTCTTGTGCGTTTTAGCCCATACAGTCTGTAAATAGCTATTAATATTTAAAACCACGCCTATTCCTGACTGATCAGAACTTTTGTAATGAATCATTAGACCTTATTCATTTATGTATTTATTGACACCTTCACTGTCAGGTTTATCAAGACATGCCACAATTATGGTTAATGTATTGTTTTACTAGAAACATAAATGCACTCTTATTTAACGAAAATAAAAACGGTTATTTTAAGGGGGAACATGTTTTTAATCTCATGTCTTATCTAGCCTATTGGTTTTAAATTAAATTATTTACAAAATAAAACTAAAAACTGCCTAAAATAACAAAAGGCTACACCTCTCTAATGCTCATCTAATGGCAGTCTTTGGCGAAATTCCCATGCAGAGAATTTGGATTGGTTACTTTTTGACCTGGCCAGGAATTTGTTCATGCCATGTTATGGTCAATAATCATCCATGCATCCTTGAGAGTTAAATTCCTCTACATCTAGCATAGATGGTAGTATCACTGTACATACATTACCTTTCATAAAATAAAGGGAATGTACATATGACATACACCGGTAGCCTCATTTTATTTTGTATTTCTGAAGATATCTCCCCGAAAATATAGAAATTAGCTACGCATGAAAATGGACTTGTGCATTGTAACCTAAGAAATGCACACTAGCCTACTGAAAAGTAGCCTACATTGATTTAGGCTGCTATTGCAATCTATGGAGTCTAAGCACACTATAACAACACATGAAGGAGAAAAACATAAATATCTAATGTGCAATACAGCATTGCCAAAGCAGATGCCAGCTAGGCTAGTCAAACAATTAGCTAAAGCCGCCTGCATATGACGAAAACAGAATTACATTGGCTATTAATATGCATTTTGATAATATAAAAGGTGCTCTTTTTATATGCCTTTCATATTATCTCATTCGTTAAAAAAACAGAAACAGTCATTCATAGATCTAACCGACAGCTTTTCGAGGGAGAAACCATGGCCTAGCCTCTTTGATATAGACCTATGTTCGCTACCTAACATTAGCAGAGCTGAAACTCCCAGCGAAAGGCCCCGTTTATTAGCGTACACATGGCGTTCAAAATATCGGTTAACGGTTAACATTTTTATCGAAGGAATCAGCATAACAGAAGCGTTAAGTCCTAGATATAATTTATGGAGTCAAGTGGTTATATATTGCTAAGTAAAAGTTGCTAAATAATATAATTTTCTTACTCTGGCGAGCTTGATGGGTTGCACACGACTGGCGTCCATAATGGCGGCTTCAAGCAGAAAGAAAGTCACGTGGGACAATTTGGTTTATATATGCACACACAAATATATTAATAATAAGAATACAATATTAATTCCACTGTAATATTGTAAAAAAAATACAAAAATAAACTAACTGTACATAAAATGATCGCTTAAATAGAAATATCACATATTAAGCCAATCTCCCATTATGCATTGTGTCGATTTCCGCTTCCGCGAAAACATGTAAAATAATAGTAGCAATTGAATTATAAACTCGTAGGCTACATAAAGCACTATGATGAGTTCTGGACAGTTAGAATGAAAATTGTTTAAATTAGTCTGAGGTACACAAAGGCAGTACACTAATATATTCCTCACTAGCACGGTCAACGTTGGTTAGACATTAGGGTCAGGGCTTCAACCCGTGTTGATGCTGGGATACTGCCCTTGACAGCAGCAATGGCGACCGCTACAAAAATAATCCAAAGAATCCGAAACTACTTATCGGGGGTAAACGGTTTTAATGATTCCGACTTGGCTGTCTGAAAATGAATAGAATTTCTCAGTTAAGATGCTACCATGTTAGGATATGTAGCAAACGACACATTGCATCGCAGTATCTGAATTTGTTGTGCATGTAACGTTAACTAAATAACTTCATCCAGTTACAACCAATTTGCATTGATTTACATAGTTTACTAACTGCCCATTGTCTTTGCTTTAGCATGACCGATAATTAACCCATGTGGCCAATTTAGCCACCACTAACTTTAGCTCCCTTGATTACAGCAAGATCTTCAGTCAAAACTTCAGCTACGTTACGGCGAGATTGCGAACAGGTAGGTTTACACAATTGTGTTATTTACCGCTAGTTGACTATTAAAATTATCCAATGGAATCAACAGGTGATTACAAGGATACGTAAAATATATTTTACTATCAAAATCACTATGAAGAATTTTGATATTTTCAAGAAGAAGAATGTTAAAGATAATATAAAGAGATAAAGAAAGAGAAGCAGCTGACTAATTGCGTGCATGTATTAAGTCACACACAATTTATGCAGGACTCAACCACCCCCCAAACTTCCAGTTGGACCTAGCCACAAGTTTGCCCATAATTACTATTGTCAGAGAGATGGGCGCAGGGAGTCTGAGCCACCAACCATAGTGATGTCTGCTCAAAAGGCTTTGGCACCTGGCAGGTAAGCTTGTTCTTCTAGAGTGAGGTACATCAGGGCTGGCAGAGTTCTGGCCTCTGTTGCTGTTCTAATCATATAAACTGATATACATTATCTTGCTTTAAGTAATGTTATTGTGCAGTCACATTATCCAAAAGACCTACATTGGAATGGAGTTCTAAATTTATTTGTAATGACATAGAAGAGGTATAATTGTCAAATGCATGCAGGTGTGTCTGATAGTTGAAAACATGCACGTATGTTTATATTTATTTCTATAAACAGTGGGTTGAAAAAATATTCAGCTCTCTTAGACTTTTTTCTATTTTATTGTGTATGAACATTTGATAAAAATATATACAATATAAACTACATTTTTTCTGGTATTCAAACCATGTGAATTTGTTTCAAATTATTTACAACTATAAAATGTTCATACACAATCAAATATTTTAAATTTTAAGGGGGCTGAATACTTTTTCAACCCACTCATTTTTCTCATATATTTAATTACTGTCTCTTAACATCACCCCATTATAGCCAAGCTCCAGCAGTACCGGAAAAGCGTCCAGTTATGCCTGGACCTCCTATGAAGGAATTGCCACTGTCTACAGACCAACCATACCTCTGAGGAAAGAGAAATGCTTGTACCATGAGTCCCATGTATCAGTCAACCATTACATCTCAGAATAGTTGGATAAATGAACTACTCTGATGACTGAAGCTTCATGGTGAATGCACTCTTGTTTGGTCTGTTGCACTTTTCTGTTTTCTCGTTAATGCAATAATAAAGTATCCTGTCCTTAAAGATTTGTTTTCAGTGATTTTTTTAGTTTACACTTTAACAAGTTTTACATGTACAGTATATAGACATTCATATATACACACATACGTTTTTTTTTTTTAAGAGTTTCCTTTTATGTAATTTTAAATTGTTTCATTTTGTTCAGTTACTTGATTTCAGGTAATCTTTAACCCTTAACTTCAGCACATAATCAGCTGCTAGAGTATCAGCACAGAAACTAATTTCCTTTAAAGCCCAGCTGTGAAATGGACTCACAGAGTACTTGTCATACACATGGACAGAGTGATTTGCTGTAGTGGTGGGTATGTAACATGACTCTGCTTTCAGTCGATACATTAATTTATTATGAGAGCAATATATGTACTTCTCTTCCTAAAGTTACATGGCTATATTATTTGGGTGCCTGTTTCTGATCCTGAAGTGCAACACTGAATTTTTTTCCTGATTTATTTTAAATAGATCTGCCTCTGCTGATGTTAAATTAATTCTCGTGCAAAATCCTGTGTCATTTGATGAAAATAACATTGGTACGGCACATTATTTTTTACTCTCAGGAGATATGTGATGTTGATCTGTCAACCAATACATACTGCACCTAAAACTGCTAGCTATAGGTAATATATCCAGATGTAGTCAATATACACTGCCTGGCCAAAAGAAAAGTCGCTGTTGCACCCGTCACGCATAGTGCCCACTCTACAAGCCTCTGGAGGCAGTGTTATGATCTGGGGTTGCTTCAATTGGTCAGGTCTAGGCTCAGCAATGTTATGCAGCAATAAAATGAAGTCAGCTGAGTACCTGAATGTACTGAATGACCAGGTTATCCCATCAATGGGCATATTCCAGGACGACAATGCCAAGATTCATCGGGCTCAAATTGTGAAAGAGTGGTTCAGGGAGCATGATAAATAATTTTCACGCATGAATCGGCCACCAATTAAATTAAATTAAATTTTATTTGTATAGCGCTTTCTACAGAGAACTGTCACAAAAACGCTGTCCAGGGAAACAGAAGGAAAATATAACAAAAAAACCTGGCCTTAGCCCCCAACCAGCAAAACGAGGTAAAAAACTCCCCGGTCGGGGAGAAAAAAACACTGGCAAGAAAAAACTCCCCAGTGGAAAGAAATCTCGGAAGGAACCTGGCTAGAGAGGGGGTGCCCATCCTTCGCTGGCTGGCTTGGTTTAAACCAAAGGTGATGAACTGGATAGTAATAGAGAGTAATAAGAGATCTAATAAAACTAGCTGGTAAGTAAGAATTCCAAAATGTTCAATTCAAAGAGGCAGGTGGTGCATCTGGGACTCCAGTTGCGTCAAGTCGGGAGGATAAACCAAAGAAGGGACAGGACTGCAGCAGTTAACCCCCCCCCCCCCCCCCCCCCTTAACTATAGGATTGGCTAAAGAGGTATGTTTTTAGCCTACGCTTAAAGACAGAAAGTGTGTCTGAAGCCTGAACATACATGGGAAGATTATTCCATAAGAGAGGAGCTCTGTAAGAGAAGGCTCTGCCACCCATTGTAATTTTAGATATAATAAAAATGTTCAAATAGCCAGTACTTCCAGAGCGAAGTAATCTAAGAGGACAGTAGAGTAAGTCACTAAGATATTCTGGCGCCAAACCATTTAAAGCTTTAAACTCCAGAAGTAAAATCTTTTAGTCAATTCTGAATTTGTCAGGCAGACAATGAAGTGTTTTGAGCACCAGGCTGATATGCTCCCATTTCTTGGTTCTAGTAACAACCCTAGAAGCTGCATTCTGTACAAGTTGGAAACGATTCAGGGCTGAGCCAGTGCAACCAGACAATAAGGCATTACAGTAATCTAGTCGCGAGGTTACAAAGGCATGAACCATTTTTTCAGCATCCTCCAGGGACAACATCTTCCTTAATTTAGATATATTCCTCAAGTGGAAGAAGGCCGTTCTTGTGATATTGTTAATATGGGGCTGAAAAGAGAGGTCTGAATCAATTGTTACAACAAGGTTTTTAACAACCTTGTTGGCGGAGACAGAGAAGAAATCTAAATTTAAGGAAAACTGTAAGAATTTATCTCAAAAGCATTTGGGACCTAATACTAATATCTCAGTCTTATCCGAGTTCAATAAGAGAAAATCTTGGGTCATCCAGGCCTTTACATCCTTAAGACAGGTCTCTAGTTTAGACAACTGGACAACTTCACCTGGCTTAACTGATATATAAAGTTGTGTGTCATCTGCGTAGCAGTGGTAGTTAACACCATGTCTACTTATAATGTTCCCAAGAGGGAGCATGTACAGGGAAAAGAGCAGAGGACCCAAAACCGATTCCAAAGTTCACCCTATAAAATTCAGAGGACTGATTGTTTACCCTAACAAACTGGGATCTATCATAGAGATATATATCAAAGATATAAACCACATAAGAGCATGCCCGGTGAGACCAACTAAATTTTCTAGCCTGCGGAGGAGAATATGATGGTCTATAGCAAGGGTGGGCAACTCCAGGCCTCGCGGGCCGGTGTGTATGCATGTTTTTACTGCCACCAGTTACCAATTATTTAATTAGCCCAATCGTTTACATGATCTGATATTTTAATCTACATATCCGCGATATGAACAGCAGTCGATGAATGTTCATGTGCCGGTATGCGTGTATTGTAGCGTTTTATCGTTCTGTAATTTACGAGTGAATCGTGATTGTGTGTATGACTAATTAGCTGATTGAGCCGTGGTAACTGGTGGCAGTAAAAACATGCATACACACCGGCCCGCGAGGCCTGGAGTTGCCCACCCCTGGTCTATAGTATCAAAGGCAGCGCTCAGATCAAGCAAAACAAGAGTAGAAACACAGCCACAATTCAGAGAGAGGAACAAGTCATGGTCACCAGAGTCCTGATCTTAACCTCATTGAAAGTCTTTGGGATGTGCTGGAGAAGACTTTATGGAGTGGTTTGACTCTCCCGTCGCCAATACGAGATCTTGGCCAAAAATGAATGCAACTCTGGACGGAAATAAATGTGACGTTGCATAAGGTTGTCGAAACAATGCCATGACGAATGCACGCCGTAATCAAAGCTAAAGGCAGTCCAATGAAATATTAGAATGTGTGACTTTTTTTTTGACCAGGCAGTGTAGCATCCTTACCATGAGCATCACAAAAGTGAAGGGGTACTAAGTACTCCTGAATTAAAGAAAAGGTGACAGCTAGGTGGGATCAAAGGTTAAAAGTAGGTCATACAGTGATGGAAACAGAATTGTCTGCATTGTCTGCATGATGATAAATAATGGAAATAACAGTTTAAAGTGGAATCACAACACTGAAAACATTTAATCCTGTTATTATCACAAAAGTAATATCAGTGATTACTAATGATATAAAATTCCAGCAAGGCCATGCAATAATAATGAGTGGAATTGGTCAACCCTTATTTTTATTTTCCCCATTTTTGAATACCCAATGAAATTTGGAAAAATTTCTCATCATTGCTACAATTGTCCTCCATCAATTTTTTCCACAGGACTCCCAAGTGCCATTTCAAAACCAGACAATATATATTGTTCATCACAACAGGCCACATATCCTGACAGTGCATTGCTATATGCATTGACTCGTATGTATGTGCTTATGCTTGGACTGGAGAGAATCTGATTTTATGGTTTTATTAAATAATATATTGTTTCAGAACAGCCAGTGGTCTAATCAATATTATAAAAAACATAGGCCAGTTTGAATATAAAACACACCATACATGTATGTTTCTGTATGTGACTGCCAGCATTAAATATGTATTGTTCCATAATTGGTAATTGCCAGCATTTTGATCATGACATTTTTTTCCCATTCTAATATTGTAGTTTTAGTAATCAGGACAAGAACGTTACAGAATTTTTTTCATTTATTTTTTTTTTTTTTTTGGAGTCGCACATCTCGATGTTAAATACTATCTTTGCCCTCGCCGAGTATTTGGTTACGTCAGCATCCTGCGCCATTCCACTCAACCTGACAGAAAGTCGAGGACGTTAAGCGATGAGATACCTTAGTAACATTATTCTCTTCTTTGTGTTGCAGGACTTACCTTGCTTTTTAGGTAAGATGAATTAACTGCATGCATATTTTTTGGGATGTTTTGCGGTCTGCGGTGGAATTTGCTATGGTAGCTTAATAGTTCCATATATTACTAAAAATCCATGTGCGGACACCCCATAGACATGTATAGACCAGGTGGAGACGAACCGTGCGCGAGTTCCCGCGTTCTGTGATTGGTTAGAAATGCGTAGCGCTTCTCTTCATTGGCCAGTAGAGCTCGGTCACTGAACCGCCCTTTGCACATTTTATTTAGCCTAATAGTAATGAATGAAAATGTCCTGTGCTATCTTGTACCTTCAAATGCAGCCAAGGCATTAGGGTTCGGTGTGCACGTTGTCGTTTGAAGTAACTTGTTCAAAATGTCAACACCTTGGGTGCGTCCCAATAGTCGAAAAATGCACCCTCCCTTACTTCAATACCACGTACTGTACTCCGTGCCCCGGACACGGATCTTTGTGTTTTAGTGTAATGTTGCTGATTACATCTTCATTACGTATACATGGTTATTTACTCCTCTATGAGCTTCACTCGTTTTAACAGCATAATCGGCTAGATAGCAAACCGAACTGTTGGTCTAAATTATTTAAAAACGGTGACGTGTTCACAAGTTTTTTTTGTAACAATCTGTCATTGTGGAAAGTCCGACCTTGGTTTTACATGAGCGCAGTGGTGGAAATATGAGTTGTACATTACCTACCTGGATAAGTGTTTAGTTAACGTTAGCTAAATTAACACTTGCTTTTAACTTTTAATGACATGCAGTTTAAACTAGCTAATATTAGTCCAATTCTGAAATGTTTAATCCACTAAATTATGAAAGGATCAGTGGACGTGACAGCTTCCTATAGCTACACATTCCATTTGAAGGATTAAGTCACTTTTAATATCTGCCATGCAATGTGCAATTTAGATTGCAGTTTAGATTGCACTGTGAAGACGGCAGTGTTGAGGTCCACTGTTGTGTGTGTCCTTTGAATGGTGTTTCTTATAGGAATTGTATGTTTATTTTATTAACCACAGGGTGTGTGTATTTTTTTTTTTTGAACGGTGTATTTCCATGGTTCATTAGGAGTACTGCCATAACATCTTACTAGTTCGTATAGCATTACATTTGGAGATATGGATAAAAGACATGATTAAGATAATCTTTATTGTTCAGATGGTTAATTCCATCTCCTGAAGAGAAAGTTCTTGGACAAATGTTCCTGCATTATAAAAGGTGGAATAAAAACATGGCTAAGGTACAGTAGGTACACAGTGACATCATCACCCTCGTAGTACACGTATGGCTTGATTTACTAAGACCTTTAGCGCCTGCGAAACCTTTTAGCACATGCAAAACCAATAACATTTTTTTTTTGGTGATCAAATTTTTATTTTATTTTATTTTAGGTCGGGGACAATTATACCGGAAAGGATAAAAAAATGTAATAAAATTAATAATAAATAAAAAACATAATAATAATAATAATAATAATGAAAAAAAAAAAAAAAAAATCATTAAAATTAAATAAATAAAGAAAAAGTAGTAGATGAAATAACTAGATATATATGTGCGTACACACAGTGTAGGTGCGAATCCAATCCTGTACTGCCGCCTCTCCACCCTTCTCCATCAAACTCAACCCAGCCCCATTCCGAGCCTATCCCAACTTAACCCCCCCCCCCACCTTATGCTGGCTTCAGATGGTTTCCAATATGTATTCCTTTAATTAAGGTGATACAGTACAGGACAAATAATCAAAAGGATAAATATTAATCACAATTATGATAAAATACACTACAGATCATTTGGACACATGTATATACACTGCTCAAAAAATTAAGGGAACACTTCATCATCACAGTATAACACCAAGTCAATTAAACCAAACCGGTCATGCTGGATGATGTTCCAGGCAGCATGACATTCGCCACGGCGTCTCCAGACTCTTTCACGTCTATCACGTGTGGCCAGTGTGAACCTGCTCTCATCTGTGAAGAGAACGGGGCGCCAATGGCGAACCTGCCAATTTTGGTGTTCTCTGGCAAATGCCAATAGAGCTGCATGGTGCTGGGCTGTGAGCACAGGTCCCACTGCAGGACGTCGGGCCCTCATGCCACCCTCGTGGAGTCTGTTTCTGACAGTTTGGTCAGAACATGCGCACGAGTAGCGCGCTGGAGGTAATTTTGTAGGGCTCTGGCAGTGCTTCTCCTGTTCCTCCTTGCACAAAGGAGCAGATACCGGTCCTGCCGCTGGGTTGTTGCCCTTCTACGGCCCTGTCCAGCTCTCCTCGTGTAATGGCCCGTCTCCCGGTATCTCCTCCACGCTCTTGACTGTGCTTGCGACGGCACGTATGGATGTGCCATCCTGGAGGAGCTGGAATACCTGTGCAACCTGAATGGGCTGCAGGTACCGCCTCATGCTACTAGTAGTGACAAGGGCACTAGCAAAATGCAAAACTAGAGAAAAATCAGTCAGAAAGGATAAGGAGAGAGAAATGGTCTGTGGCCACCACCTGCAAAACCATTTACTTTTTGGGGGTTGTCTTGCTGTTGCTTCTCCTGTCCATCTGTTGTCACTTTCATTTGCACCAAAGCAGGTGAAATTGATTCACAATTGTTTACGCTTCCTAACTGGACAGATCGATATCCCAGAAGTTTCATTGACTTGGTGTTATACTGTGTTGATTAAGTGTTCCCTTCATTTCTTTGAGCAGTGTATATTTACATACACATGTAGGAAAAAATAAATAAATAAATAATAATAATAATAAAATTAAAAAATCTATAAATAATAGAAAGAAGCCCTTTTATATTATATATTTTACTTAAAAAACATTTTTAAAAAAATAAATAAATAAACACTTGACACTTTTCTATTGCTTTGGACAGAACATCAATTGTATTTTCCCTGGCACCACTGCTATTGAAAGCTCCAGAAAGATGATGTCAAAGATCAGAATAATCCATTGATTGGTAGGGAGTGTATGGGGGGATTTCCATCTCATTATTAGCATTTTTATTTAGCAGCTGAAAGACCTAGGAACAGTATTTTTTTCTGAGGTAATGTAAAAGTAATTGAAGAATCATGGTGCAGGGCTGTACGTTAACTTTTTTTACACATATCACTGGTGCTACAGAGGTTGATAGTTTTGTAGCACAGGCCAAAAACTTGTAGCACGAGTATAAAATGTCTCTAAAATCTCTAAAAACAACCACAAGTAATGCAGTTCATCACTTAAACAGGTATGTGACTGGCAAAGGACATGAATGTTGCATACAGGGCACACAAAATCCAAACCTTAACAAGAAATGTTTTCAGACAAACATTTTTTCTTTATTTGCCCATAATGGTAAATTGCAGGGACATAACAACTGTATACAAGACATCAATATGTTACGCTTCAAATTAGCAGTGCAAATCTCAGTTTAAATTCATATCATCATACAAACGGTGTATGTGTGTGCGTGCGTGCGTGCGTGCGCGTACGCGCGCACACGTGTCACAGATCTAGCATGTCTGCTGGCCACTTTTTGTCCCCCACCACAACAAAGTTGTGGACTTTAATTTGATCCACGTGTGCGTCTGTCTGTCTGTCTGTCTGTCTGTAATATGTCACACGTGTATGTACCAGAGCCCACCATCAGAGGGAAATACATTTCCCCATAGCCAAGTACATTTTGCCTTGTACATAAAAAAACTATGCTTGATGTCTCTGCATAGTGGCATTTCTACTCAGCAGACCGTCGACTTTCTAAATCCACAGAGTTCAGAGCTTAAAGTGTTTAGTAGCTCTTTGTGGAAAATGTAGAATGTAGGCTATATGCATTTGCCCATTAAAAGTATATTATGTAGTTTCAGAACACCAGATGGCGATATAAAGCACGTAGGCGATCACGGTCACTGATCAAGCTGTCCTAAATGAATAAATGTCGTAAGTTAGTTAACAGAGGCTAATCTGTAACATTAGCTCCATCTATTCTCACACACACACGTTAATGTGATGGTTATATAAGGCAAAGATTTTCTGGTTTCCCTCAAATTGTCCACCATCAATATGCTAATGAATTAAATGGAGGTGGCCATCAGGTATATTGTGATACAAACGTTCAAGAGAAATGATAATGACTTAAGTTAGTTGAAAAAAAACGAAAAATACAAACATACTGGTTATACTGGTTATGCTAGCCAGCTCGTGTTCGTACTTTTCATTAGGCAGTGATTCCTCGCCGCCTGGTTTGGGGGTTTTGTTTTGCACTTCTCCAACTTTACTTTGATTTAATACGTGAAAATACCTCTTCATTTTGTCGTCATCCCGGTGTCCCAGATAGATAGCTCGCTCGCTCGACTCGCTGAGGAAAAGGATTGTTCGCTAGGAATTGTGGGATTTGGTGTTGGATGAATGGACTCTACGCAGACGGGGACAGGGTTTTTAATCGCAGGATAGACTACAACTACCAAATAGAATACCGAGGCGCATCGATTCACTTCACACAAACCCTCACTTCACACGCAAAATAAAAATAGTTTTTTTCTCACACACAGGCTATCGCATGGGTGCTACTGCAGTAAATTAATTTATCGCACAGACCGATTTTTTCGTAGCTGTACAGCCCTGTGGTGTATTTGGTATATAGCTTCCAATTATAGCCGATAACAGGTTTACTACCTGAGACCAAAAGAATGCCAAATTAGGGCATTGCCACATTGTATGCAAATAGATAATATTGCTTTCTCATTACATAGAGGGCAAATGGGCGTGGGACAGAACTGAAGTTGGCAGCGCTTCCTGGGAGTCAAATAAAATCGGAATAAATTTGTAATGGATCAATTGATGATTCAAGTTACGAGAGTAATTGATGATTCAACATTCCAGACCATGACCAAACCCATTGGAGGACTTACAGCCGCTTGTAACTTTTTATACATATTAGATACGAAACCCCACATTTAGGTTGAGCATATTCAGTGGGGACGGAAAGTAACACTACAGTAACACATTTTGCAAATTTATAAAAAATCTAAAACTTTCATTTGCATAAGTATTCATACCCTTTGCTTTAACATATTTTTAAAGTATCATATTTAATATTTAGTAGCATATCCTTTGCATGCTGTTACTTTCTGAAGTCTGTGATCCATAAACATCAAAAGACTCTCGATATCTTTATTTTCAGGTACTGTTACAAGCGATACTATAACCTCTCTGCATTTGAACTGATCTCTATGGGAATTGGGGGGTGAGACTAGATTCAGCTGTAAATTACACTGGTACAGTATGGAACACATGGCTGGCTAAATGGCTGTAAGTCATCAAGGGTCTGAGCTATCGAACGAGCCCCAAACCATCACTCTGTTGCCAGATATGGAGTAGATGTGGATGGATCACTGCAAGGGTTATTTCTCCTGACTCATTTTCCTATAGAACTCTATGGGGAAAAAAGTCAGGAGAAACTACCCTTAAAGGGATCCATCCACATCTACTCCATATCTGGCAACAGAGTGATGGTTTGGGGCTCGTTTGATACCTTAGACCCTTGATGACGTACAGCCATTTCGCCAGTCATGTGTTCCATACTGTACCAGCATAATTTACAGCTGAATCTAGTCTTACCCCCCAATTCTCATAGAGATCAGTTCAAATGCAGTACCTGAAAATAAGATATCGAGAGTCTTTTGATGTTGATTGGTCACAGACTTCAGGAAGTAACAGCATGCAAAGGATATGCGACCAAATATTAAATATGATACTTTAAAAATATGTTAAAGCAAAATATTCTAATTTTCTGAGACACTGAATTTTGGGTTTCATTAGCTGTATGCCATAATCAAAATTACAAGAAATAAAGGCTTGAAATATTTCACTCTATGTGTAATGAATCTATATAATATATGAGTTTCACTTTCTGAAATGAGTGACAAAAAATATTGAACTTTTTCACGATATTCTAATTTTTTGAGCTGCACCTGTATATATTTTTAGATACATTTATTGTGTCCATGTTATTAGTATGCTAGGTGACCTAAAGTCTGTGGGACATGTCCATATTCCAGGCTCTGCAGCTACACAACCTGACAACCCCTCAAAAAAGATTTTACTCTACCCCCCCAACTGGTAAACAGTTTCTCCTGCTGATAATTCTCTCGTCGAAGTTTCTGTGTGTTTGTATGCATTTTAGGGGAAAAGAAATGCTCTGGGTTTGTGTGTAAGGATGGTGGATGCATAGCTCGGAGTGCACTTTGTGATGGCCGTACTGACTGCAGGGATGGATCAGATGAGCTGGAAGAAGCCTGTGGTAAGTGCTGAATAAACCAGGCTTCTTCTGCTCCCTGGCCTTTCGTAATTCCACAACCCTCTGTGCCACTCTGTGGGGGGAAAAAGGGCAGGTTGCGGTAATTTATTTATTTTTTTAACGCTGGTTTTATCTTGTAAGAATATCATAATCTGAACCCAAAATGCTTCTGCAAGCAGACAACTTACGTATGACCATTTAAAGCCTCTGTGGCTTCTGACTTTTCAGGTTTGATTGCATGCAAGCGAGATGAGTTTGCATGCAGGAGCAGGCGATGCGTGTCGCTGAGTTTCCGCTGTGACGGCACGGATGACTGCGGAGATGGAAGCGATGAGGCAGACTGTAAGAACTGTACTGCCAGCTCCTTCCACTGTATCCAGTCGGGGAGCTGTTTGCCGGTAGCCAATCTGTGTGACGGCACTCCAAACTGCCCTGATGGGACGGACGAACTTGACGAGGTGTGTGGCCTGCCCCCGCCCGCTGCCCCCTCCTGCTCCAACTCAGAGTTTAGGTGTGGGAACGGGCAGTGCATCTCTCACTCCTGGAGGTGTGACCGCAGCCAGGACTGTGCTGATGGGAGCGATGAGAGAGAGTGCGGTGAGTTTTTTGCGAATCGGTTTCCCCTCCATCCCTCCGTATTCTTTTAATCCCTGTTTGCCACTTTATGTGAAATACAAATATGCAACTGCTTTCTGCAGCCCTCTGACATTAATTCAGCCTTTCCCCCAGATTTGTATTCGGCCCGTTAGATTTGCTACGGTGGTAGTGCAGGCAATGTTGCTGCAGTGGACTTCAGTCTGAATCACCCCGTTTTCCTTCCCCCGAAGCAGATCAGAACGAGTGTCTGAAAAACAATGGAGGGTGTTCTCATATTTGCGTGGACCAGCCCCTGGGCTTTGTGTGTGACTGTCCCACTGGAACGAGGCTGGTGCGGGACACACAGTGTGAGGGTGAGAGGCGACATTGCTGTTCATCACATTTACATACATTTACAGTATTTCTTTATATTGTATATTATTCAGAGCACTGATTGTAAAAGGAAAAGTTGCAAAGCAATCAAAGTATTAGGTTAATTCTGTCAGTGGATCCTGCGTACAGTGGACAAACGTCTGCCTCTCGCTCCCCTAAGAAATCGACGAGTGCCTGGATGCCGATGTGTGCAGTCAGCTGTGCGTCCACTTCAACGGGACCTTCACCTGTGATTGTCATGCAGGATACCTGAAGAGCCCCAGGACAGGGGAATGCAGGGCCACAGGTGAGGGCAATGCACCATGGCTGCCCTGAAGGGCTGTCTACAGCACTTATTTTTCTTGCCAAAAACAAGGAAAGCTTTATTATCCAGTCTTAAAGTTGATGAGTAAACGTGCTTAGCCAGGAACGCCTTGCCTGTCTAGCCATTAAAGTGCTGAATTGAGTCAGAATGGCAAATTTATATTTAAGTGTTGATAACAGTTTGTATCCATTTGATCAGGCATTTGTCTGTCAGCATTGATTAGGAGTGGCAGTGACAAATGTTTTTGTATTTGCAGGGGAGATGGCTCTGGTGCTTTTCAGTGGCTCAGGAGGGGTGCGGAGGATTGATACTTCTGGGTTGGAGTACAGGGATATGTCAGGGCATGTAGGTGGACCTGGTCCCCTTGCAGTCCACACTGCAAACCGCACTGTGTACTGGGGAAATTCAGAAAAGGGTGCCATCTACAGGTACGGACTTTAGGGAATACCTGGAATTTACTATAAGGCATCAGCTAATTATTACTGTGATTTTCTGTAATTACTCTGATTTTCACCTGGATTTCAGGGTATTCAAATTGGTAATTTGCATTTAAATTAACTATTTTCTCATTTAGCAGGCCCTTTTAGCCAAACAACTTACAAAGTGCCTTTCACATAGTAAGTAAACACCATTCGAGATAGAAATAGGTACAGGTCTGTATACAATCATATAAGTGTCACCTTCAAAGTGTTTGCCTTGCTTCAAGATAAAGGGAGAGAATAAAGGGGGAGAATGCTTAGTTCCTTTTTGTAAAGATAGAAACACTGTGTTAACCTGAAATATTGAGCTGTAATTTAAAGGCTAGTTTTGGGACCAGTCCAGAGGGAGTGGGGGGAGGAGACGGATCCCCCTCCAGGTCACCTGGTAGGATCAGTCAGAAAGCTATGAATCAAGCATGTGATGACTCCAGTTGTGCTCAGCATTCAACAGCGTTCAACTTTTCCTGCAGAAACTGTAACGTTGTACATATAGAAAGCCTGCTCCTGCTTCCAATAACACTCTGGAGTAATTATTTAAGACGATCAAATGTTTAAAGCAATTATAATATCAAATATAACATTCCATGCTTTTCTTGTTTCTAAATTAATCGTGTTTTGAATATATTTATGAACATGTTTACTCTTGCATCGCCTGGTTTATGCCATGTCATATATGGTATCTCACTGTGAGCTGGGAGACACTGGTTCCAGTTGGGGCTTAGGCATATCTGAGGTGCTGTATACTTTGTTAAACCCTGTGAGGCAAACTGAGGTACAGCTGAATGTAAGCGAGTAAAAACAAAACATAGGTCTCATAATTCCACTGACAGCTGTGTGTTGTGTTATTTTTTTTTTTGTATAAAAATATAACTTTTTTCACTAGCCTCCATTTCTCTCAGGATGTCCCTGGACAATCACTCTCAGGAGCCTGTGTTGGTGTTGGATGGCCTTGGTACCCCTGTGGGTTTGGCTGTGGATTGGATCCACGACCTTCTCTACTGGACTGATGGCAGTACCCGATCTGTCAGTGTGGCACCACTGAACGGGTCCAAGCGGCATGTGTTGATTAGTAGGCTTTCTAAACCAACTGGCGTGGCTGTGGAACCTTTGCTGGGGTAAGATGCTTTGTACATGCTTTATGTGTACCCAGCTAATGGAACAGGTATACCACATCTGCAGTTATTGTTTCAAGCCATACTTCAAAATTTCTCCAGATTTCTGTTCTGGGCAGACAGTGGCAGCTCTTCAAGGATTGAGCGGGCTAGTATGGATGGAAAAGACCGTATGGCACTGGTCACCTCCGCTATACACAGTCCTGTTGCAATCTCTCTGGGTGAGTCACTGTCACAAGTCACTGTAACGGACACTATAGAACATATAAACCCTTTTCTTTTTTAGGGCTGAACGAAAAGAGGTTCAAAATGACCCTGACTGATTATATCTGCTGGGTAAATGGGCTTGACCATCCTCTCATCCACAGACATGCCACGCGGGCTACTGTACTGGGTGGACTCTGGGCTGCGCACCATCTCACGGGTCGGGATGGACGGGCAACATCGCAAAATAGTGTTGGAGTCGAACGGCTATCTCGACAGGCCTTTTGGATTAGCAGTATTTGAGGTACAGACATGTTACAGGCATTGTCAAAATGTGACTGTTCTTTTAATTTCTCTAATATACATGACGTTTTTTGAGCCCTAATCTCCGGTTGCCTTTACTGTGAATGGAGGGCATTCTCCGGTGAGGTCAAGTGTGTTAATTCTGCTGTCTCCCAGGGACGTGTGTTTTGGAGCGATGAGGACACGCGCTCGCTGTGCAGTGCTGATAAGCATAACGGCAGCCTCTTCAGGGTCCTGCTGTCCAGCATCAGTGCTGCTGGAGGGATAGCGCTTGTTCATTCAGCCCTTGAACCTAATGGTATGTCTCCTGACCTGATCACTTTGGAATTACTGATTTTCAGACTCAAAAAGTGGACATTTGTTTAAATGTCTACCAAAGAAAGAGGACTTGGGTTAGGTTTAGCGCACAGATAGCTTTTGCATTAGTTCACAGCCGAGATAATGGTCAGTAAGAAAATCATTGTTTCCTGATTGATCTGGAAAAACGTATCCCTGTCCAAGGCTTTCCCTTTAGCTCGTATTTGAATTTGTTACATTTTTTTGCTCATCTCATTTGTACCTTGTTGGTGTTGACAGGCTATGGGGTGTGTGGGCGCCCTGGGGAGCTGTGCCCATATCGGTGTGTACCCAGGTTTTTATCTAGCACAGAGGCTCCTCACTTCTCCTGTGTGCCCCCTGCTGAGAGCAGTAGTGTAGGTGAGTGTGTCATTGTGTCAGTTCATCTTTTATGAGACTTCATTTTATTTTTATTTTGGGACCAGCGGCCAGTTGCACCAACGGATCTTAACCATAAAGGTCGTAGCTAAGACCTATTTTCAGAGAGGGCCTGTTGCACCAACAAAAGTGCAACTAATGGCGGCCTTAAACCAGACGACTTCTCAAGCGATTTCACTGTCGCAGACAAATTTCCAATGTCGGAATAAAATCATCAGAGTTTTGCTAGAGTTGTGGTGCACTCCCGTTATCTCGATCGTTTGGTGTAAGGTGGTCATAAAACTCAGTCAGAGCTGTTTTAGGTCAGTCTTTTTCTCGTCTTGACGTTCCCATAAAATCAGACATGTTTAATATTATCGGAAGTCTTTAGTATTGGCTCATGCAAATAGTGAAGTTCAATGATGTGAACATTGTCAACAACCAATAGTTGCTCTTTCTCCAGCACCAAAACAGGAAGCAGCAAACCGGCGAATCAATAGACGGCTTCTCCTTTACCACCGCCGGCTTATCAGTTGCTAGATCATTTGCCAGCTTCGGGCAGCTGTGGCCAAAAGCTGCTTCTGTTTCTGCTCCATTGTTCAGCAGTTTTTCTTCTTGTAAATTTCCACCAGGAGCAGGATGGGAAATAATCTCAAAAGGAATCTAGTTGTAGTCTTGCAAATAGTGACCCTGCAAGATCCCCATTTTTTGCAAAATCTTATAGTGATGTGACTAAAAGCTCAGTGACTTATGACACATTGTCTTCAGATTTGAGCTGGATGTGAGAGGGTGTCATATGCGCCCTCAAGGGGTGAAGGGATCATATTCGATCACGGCCTTAGTAGTGTTATTAGCCTACACCTGCTCTTGGGTTTTAACGCCCAGTCTTAGTGAAAATAGTGTTTACGACCAGTTGGTGCAACAGTCTTAAAGTTACGCCCAGAGATTTATGATCGACTTAGCTTACGACCTGGTGTAAGCCCTGTTGGTGAAACCGGCAGGAGTGTACAACACAATTTAGCCTACAACCTGAATTAAAGACTACAAGGGTTGCATTTATCGCTCTTACTTGGGCCTGTATTGATGCATAGAAAATAGTCACAGTGTTTTGGACCATTGTTTGAGCCCTGGAGTGCTGTATTTGGGCATTAATATTATCCCCAATTTTTTAAATAAATGAAGAATATAATGCAAATCAATTGTTGTAAATGTAAACACCAATATTCTTTATTCTGTTAATTATCTGGGTAAACTGTGCAAAGCCAATGAATGTGGCTCTGGTGCCAAGTCTTCTGTCACATGCTAGATTGCAAATGCTGTGCTTTTAAGGAAGTCTGGTGAATTTTCTTCTTTGCCCTGTTTAATATGTTACAGGCTGAGGTTATGTTGTTGTGTTCTTCTGTCTGACCACAAGGGGCAGCAGAAGCCATACAGTATATATGGCTTCTGTGAGACAAGCCATAGGA
The DNA here is from genome assembly GCA_022702515.1 of Ilyophis sp. 1 JC-2022. Classification (NCBI taxonomy): domain Eukaryota; kingdom Metazoa; phylum Chordata; class Actinopteri; order Anguilliformes; family Synaphobranchidae; genus Ilyophis; species Ilyophis sp. 1 JC-2022. The sequence goes on along the minus strand of CM040403.1, from coordinate 37,680,818 downwards.
TTTGCTATTTTGCAAGTATTTGGAAAAACGGTGGAAATATCTGTTAATATCTTATTTATTTTTAAACATTAATTCAGTAATTCATATGAAATTATTTAGGTTTGAGTATTGCTATTGTGGACTTTTTGTGTTTAAATCATGAGCAATTTAGCTTATAGTGTCATGGAATTATGGGTTGGCTGTAGGGAATTGAGTCACTGTTTTTAAGTGAAACATTTAGAGGTGCTACTGACTTGAAAAGCATTAATATTATGGAATAGATGTTACATCTAAACTTGCACTACTTGTTTTTATGTGTTTTGTTTTTGTTTTTGTTTTGTTTTATGTTTTATGTTATGTTTTATATTATTTTATTTTATGTTGGTTTATGTACGCACCAACAACCACAGTAAATTCCTCGTATGTAAATACTTGGCGAATAAAGGGATTCTGATTCTGATTCTGATTCTGACACAGTGAGACTTACTTAGTGGTTGTGTTTCTATGGTACACTCCTTTATTTATATGACATTTTTCTTCCTCTTATCAGGCCCAGAACAGGCACCGGTTCTTCCTGATACCACCTCTGCAGGCCTCCTTTCACTTATTGGTGGGTTGGTCCTGCATGTAGCCATGACTTACTCCAGTCATGTGATTGTAATTTATTATAAAACTGGTAGTATAAGATGCCTTCCAAAAATATTTTTTTCTTATATATAAGAGAAAGGGACATGGCCATTTTTCTGTGCATGCGTGCGTACACATTTCATCCATACAGAACAGAGTCTTAGTGTTCAGAGATATTTGGCTAGATTGTGTTAAGCTGTGCTGAACTGTCCCTGTCTGTCCCATGTGTACAGTGGTGCTCAGTGTGATTTTGACTGGGCTGCTGCTGTGGTGGTGGAGAGGGGAGGGCAGCCCCTCTAGAACCCTCATTCTGCATGGTAATCTCTCACTGAAAGAGTCCCAGGACCCACTGGTACCCATCAAGTGCTTAGCGACTTATCCGCTCAAGGTCAGCATAACCCATCTGAACAAAGAGACACATGTAATGCAGTGAGCTACCTGATACTTAGAATTTCCAACAATTTTATATGCGCACCATTAGGTTAGGTCTACTGTAGGTTCAATGTCCTATTCACTCAGTGCTGCTCATTTTTAACATGCTTAAATTGCAAATGTGATCTTGTGATCTGTAATCTGTTTCCTCAGGACGCGCAGATAAAGGTGGACATCGATTCAGACTAAGGCAGGCATTCCTTTTTAAGAGCGTCATGTGATCGGACTACCATGGGTCAACTCTGTCTTCTCCGTTTTCTTTCGGTGGTGGGGCTGGCAGTTTGGCGAGGGCAGGGAGAAGGTTGGCAGTCTTCCAGAGTCCTGGATGATACGTTTGTTATTCCGGCTGTTGTTTTTCTCTTTCGTGTTTAATGATCCATGATCCCTTTGTGGATGACTAATCACAAGAACATTCACTGTCGTCACTATGACTGTGATTGATCAAGTACCTCGGACTTAGACACTTGAAAACTGACAGAATGTTTGACAAACCAATAATGTCTAGCACTTATTTCACATTATTTAGAACATTGTCTGTTCTTGCCTAATCCTAAACTATAGTTTTTTTTTTTCATTTTTCCACGTTCAAGCTACGAGTGTTAAAAGCCCCATAAGATTCACATTGTGCTATGTGTTTTTCAGTGGCTTCACCTGTACTGGTTCCAAAACCTGCTTTGATGTAATTAGAGACTGTTACATTTCCTACTATATAATGAATACTTATGAATTGCTGTCATGAAGTATGCATCCTGTATCCTCCTCATGTTAAGATTTTTTTTTCAGAAGTATTGCCTTGGGAACAACAATAGTAAAGCTTCAACTATCTAAGAGTAGAGAGCTTGTACAAAATGATTTCTTTACTTGGCTCTGGAATGGTGCTATGCATTCGTTTTGGGGTATTGTTATGTTTTATTTTGTATCTGAACAGTCGGTGTTTAAAAAGCAGGCAAGCACTATTTAAACTGTATTTAAGAACGCCTGCTCCCGAAACTGTTTGAGTACGGCCTAATATGTGTGGTGTGTATGTATATATAGTGTAGCACTGAGCAGGTGAAATGTTCATGAATGAAATATTAAAATCAAAAGATCCTTAGGTTTATGTGAAACTACTGTAGTACACATTTTGAAGAACAATTATTCTTGAAATTGTTTATTTATTATTTTCTAGGTCTACTTGTTTTCTTGAAAAATGTATTATCTTAATGCCCTTAAAATTTCTTACCTTAATTAACTGACATGTTTGAACTCTGAAATTGGTGAAATTGAATGCAATAAATATTTTGTTCTCTGATAATTTAACTGTGCAATTCATAAAGTTGTGCTAAGCAGTGAAATGTAAAATGTTTCTTAAATTTTGATTAGTGTGGTAAATTATTCGTTTCAGCTTCTTGTTGAAAAGTTTTACTCCCATATGCCTGCAGTCAAACATAGGCTTTAGAGAATTTTATCCAATTAGATTTTTACTGGAGAAATGGGAGTTTGAGTCCAATCTGACTGCAATTATTGTGAGAGTGAAGGATTTGTTCAAAGCCAGGGTACAATGAGCAATTTGTAATAGCCTGTTGTTTCTCCACCATCCTTCTACCAAGAACGCAATCGTTAAATAAACTTTGCACTAATCGTTAGACTTTATTTATAACCAGTTTAAGACTGATGGAAGGACATTGCCAAGATTTAACCTGAGTGGAACAGACTTATCAGCTCTTTGTCTCTTGGAATGCTGAGTGAAATGTCTTATTACCTTTCTTCCAACGGCACTCTTCAAGCAAGAGAGGAAGGACAGGAAGACTTGCTGTGGATCTGTCGACTGCCTGGGCTCATCTTATTATAAAAAGTCTGAAGAGAGGCAGACCTTTGGCATGGAAGATCTGTAGCACAGAAGAGGTATTTCTGTTTCTTTCTGACTGTGGCTCATCAAGGCAGACTAAGTGCAGTCAGTAAATCCCAATTTTCAGAGAGCTGCCGGACTTCCCTCTTGTTTATTTTTCTGTGCTGTTTTGTTGTAAAGACCTGTGACTATGGATCCACCTAGGCATAACCTTAAAAGAAAGCCAAGCAAGAGGCATTCCACCTCGTTTGCCAGCCTGAAGCTCTGAATCTGGGCAGTCCTTCCACTGGTCCTGGAGCGTCCAATGCTGAAGCACAAAAGACGGAAATCTTCATCATGGTCATTCAGAATGATCAATATCAACGTGGGAGGCAAGGTGTTCCACATGGAAAAGCACATGTTGATCAAATACCATCACACCCGCATTGGAAACCTGGCCCTGTGTACTGACCGTGTCAAGCAGCTGACCCTGTGTGACGACTACTCGGTGTGCACAGATCAGGTTTTTTTAAATTTTTTTTTACAGTGACCCTAATTTGTTCCACTACATTTATCACTTCTACCGAAGTGGTGTGTTGTAGACAATGAATGAGCTGTGTCCCATTAACTTTGAGGAAGAGGTTGTATACTGGGGGCTGAGTCTGAAGCAGATCCAACGTTGCTGTCACATTCTGTTTGAGGAGAAGGTGAATGAGCTGAAGGAATTCCTGAAAATACAAAGGGAGCTGATGGCAGAGATTGAGCCCAAGCATGATGATGAGGGTTTCAATCAGTGTACTCTGGCAGGTTCTGTGGGACTTAAATGGAGAACCCTTGCTCTTCTATTTCTGCTAAATGCTTTGCTATTTGTGCTTATCTCTATTGTTGCTATGACACTCAACACAGTGAAGGACCTGAAGGCAACCACTGTGTAAGGTAGGACTTACTTGGAATATGTGGAGATTGCCTCCATCCTCTTCTTCACCATTGAGTACTTCCTACGCTTGCTCACAACCTGTAACATCAAACACTTTCTGAAGAGTGCCCTCAACTTTGTGGACTTAGTGGCTGTAATACCTTACTTCATCCAACTGGTCTTTGAGGCCTTCGCCGACCATGAGGACCTCAACGTTCAGGAGGACTTGCAGACCATGGCACGCGTCAGCAAGGTCAGCAAAGTGCTCAGAGTAGTTAAGCTCATGCGCATCTTCCGTATTCTCAAACTGGCTCGACACTCAACCGGAATGCGGGCTTTCGGGTTCACCATCCGCCAGTGCTATCAGCAGGTCTGCTGCCTTTCTCTTTTCATCACCATGGATATCTTCATGTTCTCTGCCCTCTTGCACTCTGTGGAACATGATGTTGCTGGGACCCACTTCAGCAGTATACCTGAGGCCTGCTGGTGGGCTGCAGTGAGTAGATACCCCTAGTCCCTAAAATCAATTAGTTTCCTTGTTGACTTTTTGTTTAGGTTATGTTCACAGTGACTACATCCCCCTTGACATAGTATGAACAGTGAGTAGCACTGTCGCCTCACAGCAAGAAGGTACCGAGTTCGAATCCCGGCCAAGGGGCTTACTGTGTGGAGTTTGCATGTTCTCCCCGTGTCCATGTGGGTTTCCTCAGGGTACTCTGGTTTTCTCCCACAGTCCGAAGACATGCAGGTTGGGTGAATTGGAGACTAAATTTCCCATAGGTATGAGTGTGTGATTGAATGGTGCGTGTGCCCTGCGATGGATTGGCGACCTGTCCAGGGTGTATTCCTGCCTCTCGCCCAATGCATGCTGGGATAGGCTCCAGCCCCCCTGCGACCCTGACCAGGAATAAGCGGCTTAGATAATGGATCGATGGTTTCCATTTTCCATTCATTACCAAAGCCCAAATATGTAGAACCCTGACCAGACAATAACACTGTGTGTTACACAGTGAACCACCAAGGGGAGTGTCTTTGCTTGCACTATATAGATATGTAATCTGATTAGTAGAGGTGTAAATTAATATTCATGCCGTCTGATGAATCCCATATATTTATTTGTTCTGATATTTTTAGTTAATGTATTTATTGGCCCTGCATATTTTATTTTCTAATTTAAATACTTGGCATATCACCATACCACCTCTGGCTAATATTACCCCCAGACTTCAGTAGTAAGTATGCTTAAAAACACCCTTCATGCTGAGACAATATTTTCCCCTCTTTCGGTCTAAATCTCAAGTTTCGATGTGCTGATACAGTATGTATGTGCCTATTTGACACTTTGGTCATGTTGAAGTTTGATGTTGAAGTTTTCCAAATACTGAAATTTAGAGGCGCTGAAGAAATCGGCCTGAATTAGAGGAAATAATATCTATTTTAGAAAATAAGAAAAACGTGAGCTGTTATATTAGAATAAATAAATTAAATGGAGAAAGATTTTGGGAAGAGTTTCAAAGCAAATAAGTTCACATTGTGAATACATTCAACATAGCAGCTTTAATTTGGGAATTATTACTATTGATTTATAAAATTTTATTTTATAAAACGTCCTACCAAGAATATTTAATTAATAGAATTAAAAGAATGTCAACCAAGTCAAACAGTTTGGTTTGGGTTTATTTGACTGGTTATGTACCATTTATCCTCTTTATGGTGCCCTTTTCTCCACTATGTTTTATGTTAATACATATTTCTCCCTCCAACTGTAGGTGAGTATCTCCACAGTGGGCTATGGTGCTGTGGTGCCTGTGTCATTTTTGGGTTCGATTAGTAGCATTTGTCTGCATCTCTTTCAGTATCATTCTAAATGGTATGCTCATCTCCATCCTGTTCAACAAATTCTCAGGCTACTATGCCAAGCTGAAGGCCCAGTAGGAGGCCCACATCAATATACAGCGAGGCCTGGAGTTTAAGGCCCGCCTGAGCCGCAAGCTTCACCAGTGCCTCAAACCTCACACCGAAGACTCAGATGACAATGAGGTGTACACGCATTGACCTCACTGGCACCCATGATCTTGTCATTGCCCCTGCATGGCTATTTCTGAACCCCAATTCTGCCTTTACCTGTTGGGGTACGTTTGCACAAATGTGTGGAAAAAAATGATTTGTTGGTCTGGGCAGGCGGAGCTGAGCTGTAATCTGAAGCTGAGACAGGATACAGAGGATTCTCAAGTTTCCTGTGCACAGGGAGAGGAAATACCATCTGTGATGACATCCTGCTCTTGTGTGTCAGGATGTGTAAGGATATCTATAATTCATACAAGCCTGGCAAATTTGCAGTGTGCACCAATAAACTAAATGAACTGCCAAAAGATGAAGGGTAATGACTACTCTTTTTGTATTAAATGCAATGTGGCTTATGTTTTAACTTATTTATTTTTATTAAATGTAGCAAGCCTCTATTGATAGTAACAATATTAAAATTAACTGACATTTTCAAAAATTAAAGTTGAAAATGTCAAGATGAATGTGAATCTAATGTTATGGTTCAGAACACTGGATTGGACTCAAATGCAAGAGTCTGAGGCAAACTTGTGGAAAACTCAGCAAGGAGTGTATTTATTATACAGCAGGCAGGCAGGCAGGACAGGCAGAATCGTAGTCAGGTCTAGACGGGTCAGACCCGAGGAAAACGTCAGAGCAGGGTATCAGGAGGGCGAAGGGCAGAAGCAGGGCTAGGACGAGGAAGGGCAGGTGGACAGGAGGGCTGGAGCAGGGCTAGAACAGGAACAGGCAGGAGAGTAGGAACTGGACGGGTACACAGGAACGAAAAGTAGGTAGGGAACAGGCAGGTAAATAATGCTGGAATGTGATGAGACGCAAGCACAAGGCAGAGCACAAGACGATCTGCCAGATTACTGACGACGATGAACAGGTGAGACGAGAACACATGAGGGAACACAATTCAGGTGCGGGGAAGTGGAGACACAAAATGGAGGGAGAGAGGAAAAACACGGAATGGAATACATATAGAAACAGGAAACCAGGAAATTGGGACAGAGGCGAAGTGCTGAACAAAAAGGTACGTCCTTCAAGAAATGGCGTTGAGGACAGCATGTGCCGAAACACGTCCGCCTTGAAAATACAATCAAATTTCTAGAAGTTGAAATCTCTTGCTTGATTAATCATTGGAGTCCGGGCTTCCTTGCCTTGTGCCTTTTAAATTGTATGAATTTGGAAGACCGACACACCATTGTCCAGTGGCAACATATACCCAAGTATTTTCCTAAGATTCTTTAAAAAGTTATGACTGCCTGAAACCTTGATGAAACAAGGCAGTACTTTGTTTTGGATGTTTTAGAGCATTATTGGGTTTAACTCATAGTGCTGTTAACATATTGAAGTTCAAAAGATTTACTGACTGATTGACATTGGTCAGATTAGGCCAATCAGTAATCGGAAATTACTGATTCACTGCAGCATTTCTTTGTGGAGAAAGAGAATGCTTCTATAAAAAAGGGAAAAATGCAGTGAAAATATCAACACAAACATTAACGAAAAGTAAAAACATGCGTCTCAATATTTAAAAACTAGAAAATTTTTAAATAACCTTTTCTCTTCAACATGAGGGAGCAGCAGCAACATTGTTGGTCTGTTCACTGAATTAAAGCATCCAATGGCAATTCTCCAGATAATTTGGTATATGGGTCATCCTTATTATTTGGCATGTTGTAGTTATACTATTGAAGTCTCCATAGGTGTTAGGATATTAAACACAAAAAATAAACAGACAAAGCAATTCATTATTTGGCCCCAATATTTTCACAAAGTGAAATTCTACATTGTACTATAAATTAGCACAGTATTGAATTTTTAAATCCTTTTATTTAGCTTCCACATTAGTTTTTTGCATTCTTTCACTCATCACAAGAAACTGTGAAAAAAGTTGGTGCCTTTCTCTTGGAGTGTAAGACCAGGTGTGCCGGTCCAGTATGAATGAATAGTAGAGAAATGTGGAAGAACCACACACTGTTGAATATAATATTAATGAAATATAAATTTATTATAAAGTGCATAAGTGAAAAAAATGCAAAGTGCTCAAAGTGAAAGACAAACGTTTAGGTCAGAGACCTTCATCAGAATCACTCATTCGTAACATCATGACACAAACAGTGTTTTTTAGAAAGTAAGAGAACCCATCTGATTGTAGAGAACACAAACAAGTTTCTCATCAGTATCAGTTCATTCCACGTTCATGCAAGTTCTGTTGAATTTTTTCAACTGCTTCCATACTAATGCCGCTTTCCCTATCCTCCATATCATGTTATTTCTCAAGTGTTTGAGACAATTATAAAATTTATAGTTAACCAGGTAATTGAGAACTTTTCTACTTGGCAGTGATGGCTCTGAGATGCATGGTGAGGATAAAAAAGACTAAGAATCATTGTAGTGTTGTCCAAAACTACCGAAAAGTGCAATTAAACCCACCTGAGAAAAGTGGGTTTTGACTTCTGCCATGACACAATGTTCTGGGGTACAGAGCCAAAACAAAATGCCTTTGGACTGCACTGTACGTACGACCTCTGGACGCATATTGTCACTGTACAAGCTGCTTTGGAGTTACTTGAGGTGCATATTATTACTTTAGACCACAAAATCCAGAATGCACTGTACCTGCCATTGTGAAGCTTCCCAGTCCCTGCTGCTTTGAAGCATCCACATAACAATAGTAGAATGTTGCTTCCATGTGATTGACAGTAGAGATGGTGACTGGGTCATGTCTGTGTTTATGCAACATGCAACACTGTATTTAGACCAAAGAGTTCCTGATTTGTCTCATCATATGATTGCATAACATAACGTCTGCCGGCCCGAATCTCTGAAAGACATTATTCCAAACTCCATAAAGGTTCTTAGATGTGGAAACGTGATCAACCTGTAACTTTTTTGTCTCAAACTACTGAAGCTAAAAATGTAAGTTGCTACAAAATAGCTGTTGTTGGGCCAGTAGGCGGCACTCTTCCCTCTATATATCAAATATAATTTTAATGGCCCAGCACAGTGATGGAGGACACTGTGCTATAGAAGATGTCCTCCTTCAGATTAAACTTTAAACCTGACACCATGGTCACTAAAGACCTTTTCACAAGAGTATGGGGGTCCAGGTCAAACTCCTTACATCTGACCACATAATAATTTTCAACATCTAAGTGGCAACAGAATATTTGACATCTCCTTCACGCTCAGTTCTCAGTTGGCCTGACTGGCTTTCCTATGTGTCTGTGTGTGCGTGTGTGTGTGAGAGTGTGCTTATATGTAGTCAATCGATGTATATATTGGAGAAATATGCCATGTTGTCAAATATTTTATCAGGATACATATGCATTTTTATGACTGAGAATTCCTGTTTTGTAATTATTACTGAGTGATGAAGTAAAGGATTCTTTCACAAATGTGAAAGGGACTTAGAAAGCTGGATTCATTTAAAATATTCTAATTCACGTTTTGCCTTGGTAGAAGAAGCACTATAGCACAATTCAACACGTTTAATGTTAGCTGTAGTTTGTGCGTGGATAATGATGTGCATGTACATTAATGAGACTATAGGCTTATCTGATATAACATATAAAAAACATATTAGCAATATAAAATAATTCGTAACCACCGCTATTCGTGAAGCATTCTTGCCCATCGTGTGTTCTGGAATAGGTAGGGTAGCTCACACCTAATTATACGGTAGCTATACCTAATCATAATCGCGAAATAAAATGAAACAGGAAGAAATAGCGAATCTAAACTGTGACCGCGAGACAAGGGTGGAGTCTTCAATAGAGTATTGCTGTACCAATATCTTTCAAGTTGCTAAGTGTAACACTTGTATCAACTGAACGTGCAGCAGCTTAAGACCTGATCGAAACAGACCCGTTACAAAAACCAGGTAAGAAAGCGAAACATATCTTTGCCATTTTTATATTATATATATATATATAACCAATTAGGCTATTATTACACCAAGTCGACTTTCCTGCCCATTGCCTGACATATTTTATATAGGCTACAACTAACGTGACTGTGGGTGTACTTAGACTAGAATAGCAGCCTACAGCTTCCGATACAATTATGATGAAGACACATTTTGATGAAGACACATTTTGATGAAGACACATTTTGTTTTTGTTTATAAGCCTTATAGCCTATATAAACAAAAACAATATAGCCGAATAAAGTTTTTTAGCCTGACTTATAGCATATAGATAATCAACATAATAGGCTACGGTGACAGGCGATTTTAAATTGCGTTTCGTTCAGTTTATTGAACGCCTGTTTTTTCGTTTACATTGGCCGAGTTGATTATTTATTTCAAAGTCAGTTTTTCCGGGCCAAATGAGTACAGCGGTTCATACCATACCTGCCGAAGATTCCGCGTAGGCTACCATGTGGAGTTAGGTTATAACTGTTCAAAAGGATATATAGGATATCCTAAATAGAGAACCATGATAGTTCCTCTAAACGCAGCTATCTGGCTCCTTTGCAGACCTTGAAAGTAAGCTACACATAATACACAACTACCCGACGGCTATTTAATCTCAACCACATGCACAAAAATAGTTACTCACGCATATAAAGCACTGTCTATAGATTTACAGATAAGTCATTAAAACCAGCAAAGTTTTGCCTGCCGTTAAAAGTATTGATAAAAAAATGAGGCCAAATTACAATAAATAGGCCTAATATTGGCTAATATCTGAGCTCACACGAATTAAACAAGCTCTATTCCATAGCAATGCTAGCTAATGTTCCCGAAATGATTTAATGTAACTTGGCCCTGTGTTTCTTAATCTTACCATTTTGAAGAGAATGTGGTAATTTAAACTTTGTGTCACATCAAAGTGTCAAATGCCAATCATGTATAGTGGAAATAATCTGTAATTCATCTTTGTTACACTTAAACATTTTGTAAATGATTACAATATATAGATCAGATGGTTCTGTGGTTCTGGAGCACATTGTGCCTGGTTCCCAAGTAGTGACTCGGGTGTTGTGGGACATTGAGTTGGCGGTTCAGCGGGCGTTGCTTTGTACCCCGGATCCAGGTGGGGGTCCCGTTGGGCATCTTTTTGTGCCTCTTGAGGTCAGGTCGCAGGTGTTACAGTGGGGCCATTCCTCTCAGTTTGCAGCGCATCCTGGTGCCTATCGGACTAAGGAATTTTTGTCCAGATGGTTCTGGTGGCCAGGCATTGAGAGGGATGTGCGTCAGTTTGTCGCTGCATGTCCTGTTTGCGCCCGGAGTAAGAGTTCTCGACTCTCACCTTCGGGGTTGTTGCGGCCCCTACCCGTACCCGACTCTCAGGGTAATACTGTGATAATGGTGATTGTCGACAGATTTTCCAAGGCAGCACATTTTGTCGCCTTGGCAAAATTACCATCAGCGATGGAGACCGCTCAGTTGGTCATTGCTCATGTTTTCCGTGTCCACAGTTTACCACAGGATATTGTGTCCGACCAGGGGCCTCAGTTTATCGCCAAATTCTGGCGTTCTTTTTGCGCCCAGTTGGTTAGTCTTTCTTCTGGGTATCACCCGCAAACTAACAGGCAGACAAAGAGTCGTCAGAGAGAGCGTCTTTAAAACATTCATTAAATTATGTCTTCTTCTATGAGGAATTTTTTGTTATTTGACATTTGATGGTACACATAGGGCTCTATATCGTCTAAAACGCTAGGCATTTTAGTGCATTTTTATGGCGTGTCCACGTCCACTTTTGCTAGTTAGACGGCACGTTATTTGAGCGCTAAGTAAGGCGCAAGGTGATAATGGGTTGATCCATAGCCAGTTAATTAATTATAGGTGTGTCTTGGGTGTAGGATGCAATAAACCAATCAAAATGTCATATCCCATTCCCTTTAAAAGCCTGATTTTCCACCTTTGCAGATTGCTTATATGATGGCGAAACAGACATGCTCGTGCGTGTGTAGTGTGTAGTGCGTAGTGTAGTAGGCTATGATCAATATTATTTGGACTAACTATTATGACGTGTTTTGATATACACAATAATCTTTAACATTAGTGTTTAACACTGGCACGGGTTCCCGGTAGTTCCCGACAGTGCTGTTATTTTAGAAAATACATGGGGTTAAATTTCGTTAAAAGCACCTGCAACAGCTGAGAATAAGCTACCAATGGCTTCCGTCTCACCATAGAAAATGCGAAATTTGCCTGGGCTGCGTTTCCCGATAACAAACAATCTTGGGTTAAGTGCAATTTCAACGAGCGATTCTACAATGGCTTTTTAATTTGTAACACGCGTTTCCCAAAACAGTTCTTAAAGCGTGCATGCGCAGTCACCTCTTAAGTGCTACTTAACCAGAGGTGTAAAATCCGGGTTCAGAAAGTAAAAAGTCCTCCCCAGTATTTAGTTCCAATCACCTGAATTTGCTAATTTGCACAATTCTTCAGCCAGGAGGTAGAACTAATTAGTGAAATCAGCTGGTGAGTTCATGGGTGGAAGAAACACATAGCAGGAGGAGGGGCGATAGATTGGGAGATGCGAACCCCATGCCCAATACATGGCCGGTTAGGCGCGTCAAAGTTTCTTTAAAATAAAATATTTTCCCCACTGATTTTACTTGTCTCAAACTTATTTATTTATAGGGCTATTTAAGGAATGGCGTTTATGGGTAATTTCCAAATATACAGTATAAAATAAGTAAATTAAAAATAAAGAAATAAATGTAAATATTGTTGCATCACTATAAAAAACAATCAGTGGCTATGGTAACTGTAAAATTAAATGAACACTAACACGAACAATCAAATAAAGGAAATTATAAGTTAAGAGGGTTGTGTATTTTTGAATCATGTAATGTGAGAACGAATGTAAAATATAGATGTGTCTCAGTTTTGGGAGTTAAGTTATGGAATGGTCTTAGTGATGAGATTAAGTTGTGTAGATCTATGTTGAGTTTTAAAAAAGCCTTAAAATGCAAGATAATTAAGGATTACAACTGAAATAATCAATATATAAATTATATCAAATTATAAAGCAATGTATAAATATTGAGCAATATCATCTTTCTTTTTTTCTCTTTTGTTTTCTTCTCATTTTGTAAGGCGGACATCCTAGGGATGCCTGAGAATCTAAGTTATACCTGATGGATGGTGCAGGATAGGCAAAATAAGCCTTGGGCTTCAGCCTATTACTTTTTCGGTACTAGTGTGAATTTCATTGTGTGAAATGTATGCATGTAAACGGGTATGTTGATGTTTTTGTTGGTAAATATTCACACAAATTATAACGTGTGTTCCTACACAATGTATGACCGAAATAAAATAAAAAAATTTAAAAAATCTAAAATCTATGTGATTTATGGCCTTCTAAAATGCACTTAACCGTCTACGACTGGTCTGGAGTAATCGTTAATCTACGAGCGTTTCTAAGAGCATCTTAAGTTAAGATGCTTTTGGGAAACGTACCCAAAGTTAAAGAAGCTTCGTACAAAGGGTTTTACGACGTCTTAGCCTTACGATGCTTTTGGGAAAAGCACCCCTGGTTGTTTAACGAATTTCATTTGATTATGCAATGAAGCATTGTCAAACATCAACTCCATGAGGCTGTTCTTATGGAGTTCTCGAAGTTCAAGCTTCATCCAAAGTTCATTACCTGCATTCTAATATTGATTAATAACATAAATGCTGTTATTTTGCCTTAATGATCACACTAAATACAATAAAGCTGTCAGGTTGGCAACCCATATAGGTTCACGCATAGTTTCCCTTGTTTATAGAAATGTCCTGCTTATGGAAATCGGACCAACGCTTTAAAAGTCCACTTTCTCAGGAAGATTGTGAAAAGTGTGATTTACAGTGCATGAAGTTAAAGCGCACATGCAGAGGATAGCATTACAATTAATTGTGAATGAATGTGTGTAATGTGCTGCAAATTTGCTTTTGTTTCTAATAAGACTTTTAGTTCTCTTTAAACTTGTTTTGTTCAGTTATGGTATAACAGGTGAAATCAGCGGGGTTTTAATAAGATAAAAGTATGGAAACCTGTTTACTGTAATGAATGAAGGACGAAGAATAAGGTTAAAATTCAGGTAAAATGGTGAAATTTTAATTAATCTTGTTCTTTAACCGTAGGCTATAGAGAAAAACGTATACACAGTGAATCCTGGGGCCTGTAGCCGAGGCTATTTGAAAAACAATAAATATAATATTCACTGGACAAGGTTTTGAACTTTTTTCAGTCAAAACCATTCTATTTACTTACAGGCTGTAAGCCGAGATGAAGAGAGCTGTATTGTAATGACATCTGAAGCGCATTTTCAGAACTCAAATGTCCGTCTATTGCAGTGCGCCAGTTTTCCGGGGGCATGAATATTTCCCCACTTTTTTGAGATGCTGTTCCAACCAGCCATGTGTCAGAGTACAAAACTGATAGCAGTCACAGGCTAAAGGGTAACAAAACACATTGGTTTCACTAGACCCCGCCCCCCTTTGAAATTCGAAAAATGGCTAAATCTGGGCCCAGCTATTTTTTTCACTAGTAGCCAAAAGCTAATTTCTACTCTGGACAGCACTCACAGCGGTTGCTTTGTTCCACTCTCTTTCGTTACCTTTCTCACTCATACACACACAAACAAACACGCTCGCTCCAGCTCCTGCCGAGCCCCAAGTAGCCGAGGCAGAAGCAATGTTTTGGAGTGGTAGGCAGCGGCACGCATAGCCTTTTTTGGGCTTTTAATGATGCAGCCAGTACACACTATACAAATAGTTACCCATGCCGTGTAGGCTACTCATTTTACACAGACTGTAGACAATCACACTAACGTTACCTGCAAGATATCAACAATATTGGTTTCCATTTCAACGGGTGCACATGTGGTCACTGCACTGAACTCTCTCCAAGAGAGAATGTCTGTTGTTGTAGGGACATTGCAAAGGTAAACGTGTAGCATGCATATAATACACATAGTGGTTCGTGGCTGTTTGTTTGCTTTTTTTTTGCGGCTCTCGTCCTGCCTTCACGATTGTGAATCAATCAGATTTTTTCCACATTCCGTTTCGTGGTTTGCCAGCCTCGTTATTGTTTTCACCTGTGCTTCTACCTGCATGGTACTTAAGTTTCTCACTTCCGCTTCTCCGGTGCTTGATTGTCTTACGACATTACTTTCGAGCCAGGCATAGCCAGGAACTAGCGACCTCCTGATATTAAACTTTGTTTATGTTAATCGGGTATAGGATTGTTTTCCGCCTGGTAGCGTTTGGTGCTATCTATTTTGTACTTTGCTGTTCTCTCGGAGACAGTGTTTCTTTGTACTTTCGTTTTGGTTTTTCACTCTACCGGCTTTGAGCTACAGAAGTTTAGTTTCCCGTTTTTAGCTCATTACGTGAGCTCGGGAGATTTAGTTAGTATTCTACTAGTTTTAGTAGTTCACCTGTTTTAGTGGGTTATTTTCATTTTGGCTGTTTAGCCTTTAGGAATTACTTTCCTGTTTTTTCTTTCCTCCTTTATTTATTTTTTCTCCCTTTATTATTGTCCTCATGGTTGTGAGTTGGTCTGTTCTGATCTCCCCACCTTTGCATGTGAATCTCCAAACCATCAATAAACCCATTACAATACAACTCCTGGCTCAACTATGCTTTATATATTTATTTTTACTAAAGTATATACATATATTTTTAAATAAACTAGCTAACTACTTGCTAAGCTAGACTGAAAAACAAACTATCAAAAAACAAGGGACTATCTAGCTAACTATAAGAAATATACCAAAAATAGGTTACTATAACTTACTAGAATATTTAAAAAAGCTAAACTGTAACCTAGCTATATATATCGCTTGCTCGCTCTCTCTCTCCTATTTCCTCTTCGTCCGCGCAGATCAACCACCCAAATATATAGAAAATGGTGAGATCAACTGCTGAGATTCGGTTTTATAGCTGGGGCGTAGCCCGTACTCGCTCCAAAACTTCAGGGCGTAGCTGTACAGGTTTCAATTTCGTCACTGGGAGGAATATGTCAGCTGGAGGAACACTTTTGAGCCAGATCTTTTGGGTTTATGCTGTTTTGTGCTGACTGCAGTAAAATGTCAAGATTTGGACCAGGATCAATCAGTAATACTTGGAAAAAACCAAATGTATCATAAGTGGTTTTAGTGTTTTGTTACCCTTTAAACTGTAGGACACGGATCTGGGATCAGTTTTCGATTACACTTAAAATGATCCTGGCCACACCTCATATTACGATCAACCCGCCCAGTTCACTTGCTATGGGCGCAAGATCACTTGATATTTAAACGATGTGAGCGATGGGTGCTATAATGATCACTGCGCTGGGTGTAAGACAGCAAAGACACTTGCATTTGGGTTAGCGCTGCTTAGCGTCGGGTGTAAGATAGGGCCCATAAAGTTTGAACACATTCTCTTCAGATGGTAAGATGAAAAAACACAGGGCCAAGTTACATTAAATAATTTAGAAAACATTTGGTAGAATTGCTTTGGAATGGAGCTTGTGAGATAAGATATATTGTTTGTTGTAACTTCTCGCCTAATTTTGATATTAATACTATACCTATAATATTAATGACAGGCCTATATTTCGTAAGTTTTAATGACTTGTAGACAGTGATTTGTATGCGTGAGTAACTTGCCATTTTTGTATGTTGAAAACGGGTTTTGTTGAGATATAATTTATTTCTGTACTGTGTTTGCTATGAGTAACTGATAATGATAATGCATACACATTTATGAACCATAAGATAATTAAATCTAGAGAGAGATATGCATACACAACATAGGCGGAGGGTGTGTAAGGCCTTCCCCTGACCGGACATGGCAATTAAAATAAAATAAAATAAAATAAAATAAATATGCTAGCGTTAGATGATCCACTATGCTACTGCCTACTGCGGAGGAGGTAACTATAAGCTGGTCGACAGCGTGTAGCCGATTGCTGCATGGTTAGACTACCTGTAGCCTACTAATGTTAGTTGGCAATTATCAACATGTTGTCCTGTCAGTGAAGCGGCAGTCAAGCTGAAAGATCATCACGTACTCACAAAGCATTTCTGGACACACTGTCACACTCGCTCTTAATTTCAATTCAAATTTTTATAAATTAGGTGTGTTGCCATGCCGATAGAAAAAAAACAAATCACGCACAGACTATCTTCGCTTAAATAATTAGCCTATCAATATGACGTGAAAATGTGATCGTCAGGGGTGCTTTAATGCACAGGCTTACATGGGCTAAAGCCCAGGGCCTCAACTGATCAGGGGCCTCGATTGGCCAGAATATAATGTTTTTATTTGCCAGTGATTGACTAATTCACTTGAAATAATGTTCTTGTTGTTAATTGGTTATCTGGTCAGATAAACTTTATGTATTCATTCATTCATCCATTCATTTATTAACAAAAAGCAAAAAACATAGGCCTTCGCTACCGGTAGTTTGGTCAGATTCATACAATGGGTTTGCAAAATCATATTTAGGCTACGTCTTTGGTGGCTATATACGCCTACTTACTGATTTGTAAGTGCTGAAAATGTGCTGATTTTGCTTGTTATTGTCAGAAGCTAAAATGTCGGAGTTACGAAAGCATGCCAGCGGATCACAAAAACGAAAAGGGAAATAAAAAAAAGACATTCGTGAACAGGAGTTGCTAAAAAAAATCCCCAAGCCAGCAGCACGTTAGCTTCCTCCAAGAACTGGATTTTACGGACATAATCAAGGGCTTTTCTGCCAGGAAAACAAGATGAAAGCACTTCTAAGACCATTGTTTATTTTTTTGTTGACGCTCTTGCTTTTTAAAATTAATTGTCCATTGGTTAGGCCCAATTGGAAATAGTTGGCTGATAGCCCAGTTGTTGCCCTGGTGGTCAATTCAGTTGAAATTAATTTCTATTTATCTTTTACTAATGTGTAATGCTTAGACATGGCTTTTTGCATTGTTTGGTCGGGCCAGGCGAATACTACACAAATCTGGACCAAACCTAGAACCTAAAACTTCTAGGTACCAACTTTTACCACTAGGTGCTGCTATAACAATAACGTTAACCACAGTTAAGTGTAGCCTACAGTTGCAATGCTAAGAGACACAGACCATTAGAATAGTTATTTTCTTATTTTGGTGAACTTTTTTTTTTACTGACTATATTTTGTCATAGATACCATCTTTTATCAATGTATCATGGTAAAAAAACACACAAAAATCTCACACAGAATTACGTTATAGACTTGCTGCTTTGTCATTTTCGCTGATGGTTTTAAGTCTCCCGATACATGACTACTTTACAAGCAAATCCTACATGGGCTCTTGTACTCAAAATTGTATTTAAGGTGAAATTAATGCAAAATCTTTTGCTGTTTGCGCACTATGTGCGCTCGCACAAACTTCAATACTTCCCCCGCCGTAACATAGCCTTACCCTGCAGTTGGTTCACCCTCCGCCTATGATACACAAATACTATAAAACTTACAATTAACACGACTGACTAAATGGCTGTACGTCATCATGGGTCTGAGCTATCGAACGAGCCGCAAACCATCACTCTGTTGCCAGATATGGAGTAGATGTGGATGGATCACTGCAAGGGTTATTTCTCGTGACTCATTTTCCTATAGAAATCTATGGGAAAAAAAGTCAGGAGAAACAACTCTTAAAGGATCCATCCACATCTTCTCTATATCTGGACGCAGCGTGATGGTTTGGGGCTCGTTTGATACCTTAGACCATAGGTGTCAAACTCCCGGCCCGCGGGCCAAATCCGGCCCGCCACGTCATTTTTTGTGGCCCGCGAGAACTTAATTATCTGACGCGGAATCCGGCCCGCCACATCATTTTATGCGGCCCGCGAGAACTTAAGTATCTGACGCGTGTATCTACGTGGCTGGTTAACGGGGATTTACTTTTACGATATAACAGACAAACGCAGACGCGGACGCACACCCGCGGTACATACGTTAAATAAAACGTTAAATGAAGTTTGTATAAATTTTTTTTTAAAAAGGCGATTGCACCCCCCCCACCCCTCAACAAAAATTCTTGATTGAACCCCCCCCCCCGCCCCCGTCAACAATTACAATCGAGGTCCGCGAAAATCCCAAGTATGGTTATATTTATAGTCTTACAGTTACAACCGGCCCTTTGAGGGCAACCATAATGCTGATATGGCCCGGGGTGAAAATGAGTTTGACACCACTGCCTTAGACCCTTGATGACTTTTAGCCAGTCATGTGTTCCATACTGTACCAGTGTAATTTACAGCTGAATCTAGTCTCACCCCACAATTCCCATAGAAATCAATTAAAATGCAGAGAGGTTATAGTATCGCTTGTAATAGTACCTGAAAATAAGATATCGAGATGTTTATGGGTCAGACTTCAGGAAGTAACAGCATGCAAAGGATATGCGACCAAATATTAAATATGATACTTTAAAAATATGTTAAAGCAAAGGGTATGAATACTTATGAGAGATTTCAGTTTTAGATTTTTTATAAATTTGAAAAAATATGTAAAAACATGTTTTTACTTTGTCATTATGGGTTATTGAGTGTAGATTGATGGGCAAAAATGGCCATTTTATCCATTTTAAATTAAATCTACAATACAGAAAAGTATCAGAAAAACATTTCATAGTTCTTCAACTTTGCATCAAATAATAATATCAACAACAACAACAACAATACTACTACTACTACTGCTACTACTACTGCTACTACTACTACTACTGCTACTACTACTGCTACTACTACTACTGCTACTACTACTACTGCTACTACTACTACTGCTACTGCTACTACTACTACTGCTACTACTACTACTACTGCTACTACTACTACTACTACTACTACTGCTACTACTACTACTGCTACTACTACTACTACTACTACTACTACTACTACTACTGCTACTACTACTACTACTACTACTACTACTGCTACTACTGCTGCTGCTGCTGCTACTACTACTACTACTACTACTACTACTGCTACTACTACTGCTACTACTACTACTACTACTACTACTGCTACTACTACTACTGCTACTACTACTACTACTGCTACTACTACTGCTACTACTACTACTACTACTACTACTACTGCTACTACTACTACTGCTACTGCTACTACTACTACTACTACTGCTACTACTACTACTACTACTACTACTGCTGCTACTACTACTACTACTACTTCTACTACTACTACTACTACTACTGCTACTACTGCTGCTGCTGCTGCTGCTGCTACTACTACTACTAGTACTACTAATAATAATAATAATAGTAACAACAACAACAGGTCCTACAATTAGTTTAGGTTCTGTGCAGAGGTACAAATGGAATCCAGATTACTTCAGAAGTGGCTAAACCACAGTAGATTTAACCCTTGTGTTGCCCTCATACATGGGTCTAAATGGAGATAGACAATTAAAAACAAAATATAATACTGAGGTAGTCAGTGACCGTGAAATATTTCTTTTTCCCCACAAAAATATTATAAAATATATTTAAATATACGTATATTTCCCATACCCAGCAGCCATACCACACTGTAACTTTCTCATGTCAAACAACCAAAGCTAACTAGGGTTGGTTGTACATGTTTGTGCAGTCTGGCCTTTGTTTGCAATAACCATTCACCCTTTATCTTGGTTCCTGCTCTTTGTCAATGCACTCAGTTCTCACATTACACATAGCAATCTCCACACTGAAAACATACAGTATTTGTCTTTTTCTGTGACATAAAGCAGAAAGTTGGCCCTGGACAGGTTTTGGTGGATTTACTGTGTAAAAGAGTTTATTGCCAAGGAGTGAGCAATTTGTTTATCTTCCTGTGTCCACTTGTAATCCTCTATTACAATGCTATCCCCTTTAACACAAAGAAATACAGAACAGAATCTGTGAGTTTGTTTGATACATATTTGTGGCTGTTGTACATACCTATGTAGATAATATACATTTAGTATGGCTCCGTTTATTTTTGGAATGGATGTAATCAGCTACTAAGTAAACCGTGTTGGTACATATGGAAACATAATCCAGTCATATTTAAAATTTAAAAAATGTAAAACATTTTTTTTTACATGCACAGTCCATTTGACATTTCAATTTCAATAGATAAATCACACAACCCTGTCATAATTACAATGCTAATTGATTATGCTTCCATAGGTACATATATGCATTGCATGTTAAAATAAAGTTTTACATTTTTTTGTTGGCAATAAAGTAAAAAGGAAGGACAAGTTAGTTATTTTTAGGCTATGAGCTCATTTCCTCTGTCTTTCTGCACAATTAATCGAGTTCTATTTCATATCGGTCAACACTCCACAGTATGAGTCATCCTCGCTGATAGGAGGAGCTACTTAGGAGACTGAATAGCAAATTAACCACCACTACGGGCAGAACCCTTAGAGTATATATAATGTAGAGACAGCGATGCCAATACAAACCAATGGGGAACACATCCGAACCAGGAAGTTTTAATTTTGAGCTCATCTCACATGCACAGTTGTGTCCAGTCAAGTCACATGTACGAGGAAGGCACAGATAGACCAAAATAAATAATACAAAAAAAGCATATCTTTGTCTGTGTGGTAAGAACCAAAAAAATTACTTCGTAAAAATAAGTGATTTTTTAAAGAAATATAATGCACAGAATTAACATCATTTTATTAATGGAAATATTTTTAATTTGCTGTCAAAAATGAATGGAGCCCAATGGGAAAACTACGGTGGCTCTGAAGTGCAAAACGGAAAAAACAAAAAGGAAACGTAAAAACAAAAACTTGCGGCCCTGAAGTGCAAATACAGCATACAAAAACCAAACCCTGTGGTCCTGAGGTGCAGATGCAACATACAAACAAAACCGTTTGGCCCTGAAGTGCAAAACACAAACACACAAAAAGAAAAACACAACAATAAAAGCTTTCGGCCCTGAAGTGCAAAACAGAAACACACAAAAGGAAAAACACAGCAACAAAAACTTTCGGCCCTGAAGTGCAAAACACAAAAACAAAAACTTTCGGCCCTGAAGTGCAACACACAAAAGGAAAAACAGGGCCGAAAGTTTTTGTTTTTGTGTTTTGCACTTCAGGGCCGAAAGTTTTTGTTGTTGTGTTTTTCTTTTTGTGTGTTTGTGTTTTGCACTTCAGGGCTGCATGTTTTTGTTGTTGTGTTTTTATTTTTGTGTGTTTGTGTTTTACACTTCAGGGCTGCAAGTTTTTGTTTGTTTGTTGCATTTGCACCTCAGGACCACAGGGTTTTGTTTTTGTATGCTGCATTTGCACTTCAGGGCCGCAAGTTTTTGTTTTTCCATCTCAAGTTTTTGTTTTTGCGTTTCTTTTTTGTTTATGCGTTTTGCACTTCAGAGCCACCGTAGAAAACTGGCTTTTTGAGCGCAAATCATAGATATCAGCAGAGGGCGACATTATATCTGGTGCTGAGGTTGAGAGCCGAAAGCTGGCCCCTTGGCAGAACCACGTCATGCCATTTTTATTCCTATTATGTGGTGTACAGTGTTTCAACACGGTAGGAAAAATCTCAAAAATACATCTGCATGACAATACGCAATTAAAATTTGGAGCAGTAATTGAAACTAATTGTAATTGATTGACAACCTTAATATCCAATAGCATTCTCAGCTTTTCAAAGTATAATATAGGTCATTGGACAATTGAGAGCAATTGTCAGGGCAGTGCGTGTCACGAGTGTATTAAAGAACATTACGCAAGTGTCTGCGGCTCTGTGGTTTTGCACATGAGAGCGCGTTAGACGCATAGCGTACTTACTGACCGGTGAGAAATTGTTTTGTTTGTACAATGTCAAAGCGACAAAAAGATTTTCCGTGGTGGAGGCTGCTGAATTCTGGGCTGTGTCCGAATCAGCACTCTTCCACACTGTTGAGTAGCCTTGGTGAGTAGATAGGGCGAGAAAGTCGTAGAGTATGCATACATTTTTCAAATTGCAGTATACTTCAAACACCCGGATGACATTTCAAAAAGTACAGAAACATTTTGGTCACATAAATATGACGTGAGCTTCGCAGGTTCGCTGACATTTTCCTTCAAATACAACATAAACAATGGCAGTGCAAGTGGGGCCCCATACGGAAATAAAATGTATTTTTAGTACATTTTCAGGCATTTACATATTTGACATACATGTAACATAATATGAGAATTGGCCGTTTCTTACATTTTGAGAAATGTATTTCAAATATATTTGCAATGTATTTCAAATGTATGTAAGATGTGTTTTGAAATGCATGTCACAATACATTTGAAATACATTCAGAAACATATAGAAATGTATTTCAAATATATTTGCAATGTATTTACAATGCATGTCAAAAATGTATTGCGAATGTATTTCAAATGTATGCAAGATGTATTTTGAAATGCATACCACAATACATTTGAAATACATTTCAAATATACTTGCAATGTATTTACAATGCATGTCAAAAATGTATTGTGAATGTATTTCAAAGGTATGCAAGATGTATTTTGAAATGCATTCCACAATCCATTTGAAATACATAAAACTGTATTTTACTAAATAAATGAAACGGCCAATTCTCATGTATTTAAAATGCATTGTGAAAATATACAAATGTATTTCTGAAATGTATTTCACATACATGAAATGTATTTTTAGGCTGTCAGAAATGTGAATGAAACAAAAATAATTATGATTTTAACAAATGTATTCAGCAACAGCAATTGCATCTATCCATTACATTTTTTCACTTTAGAAACAGCAATACATCTTTAAAACGACATGTCTCACTTAATTTGGATTTTTAAAAAAATGTTTGGAATAACTCGCATCAGTTTCAGTTACATTATCTTTGGTATAAATTTATCCAGTGATCATTGCAAGATGATGGGTATACTGAAAATGTGGAACTGATATCCAAAACAATAGCAAGTGTCCATATACATCAAGGAAACTACATACTAGAATGGCAATGTGATGAGAGAGTAAACAAACTGTTCTGGGTGGAGAAGTCCATACTTGACTGAAGACGGGGTACTCAATGTAGGCAAAAAAAAAGTCCTTCGAATGAGGCAGAGCACAGGCGGGTACACAGGCACAATCCGTCTGGAACAGCTAGGGAGTTTTACAGTGGTGTAGTGACCATTTCTGCTTGAGGAGTCAGAAGTTGTCCATCAGAAGTTCCTCTGGTTTGGAATAATCATCCCTGGATACAGGAAAGCATGAAGCATGTATTAGAAGTTATATTGAATAGATTTACACATTGCTTGGACAGGAATTAGAAAGGTAAGAAGACTCAAGTCAGCAACTTGTCGATGCCTAAAAATAAACCACATGGTTATTGATCATTCTCAGATGAGAGAGAGTGAGAGTATGTGTGTGTGTGAGAGAGACATATAGTTTCTAATATTGGCCTTTGATTAAGTACTTTACAGCTGAATCTAGTCTCACCCCCCAATTCCCATAGAGATCCATTCAAATGCAGAAAGCTTATAGTATCGCTTGTAACAGTACCTGGAAATAAGATATCGAGAGTCTTTTGATGTTGATGGGTCGCAGTAACAGCATGCAAAGGATATGTGACCAAATATTAAATATGAAACTTTAAAAATATGTTAAGGCAAAGGGTATGAATACTTATGTAAATGAAAGATTTCAGTTTTAGATTTTTAATACATTTGCAAAGATTTCTAAAAACATGTTTTCACTTTGTCATTATGGGCTATTTTGTGTAGAATTTTGAGACAAAAAAAGAACTCAATCTATTGTAGAATATGTCTGTAATGTAATAAAACGTGGAGAAGGTGAAAGGGGTATTCAGACTTTCCGGCTTGACTGTACATGAACTCACCTGAGATACGGTGAAGAGGGCAGTTTATTCCATCTCATGACAAGCTCCAATTAAAATAGAATTGGTTAGTTGCTTTAAAATTACACTAATGAGCATGACCAGATATAATCAACAGATTAACATTGCATTTTAAATAGTGGTAGGTAGATGCAGCTATTAAACTTACCTTAAGTATTTGTGAAAACTTGATGACAATTGTCTTTTATTAACAAATCAGTGTCTGTGTAAAGTTTAAAAATGCAATTATTACAAGAGATATTTGAGACAGAGATATTTTACATAGGTGCTCTCAGATAAATATTAGTTATACATTTTGAGCTAAATTCATAACTCCAACATGAATATTTAAGTGCAGATAAGTAAAATATCTCTGTAGTAGCCTATGCATAAACATGTCAAAACATAATAATCATAAACTGTACCATAAGAAAAAGAAGTGTAAGCACGAAATTCAAGCTATTATACTTATTTTTTTATTTTCAATTAACATTAAAAAGTTAAATTTAGCGGTGGACCATTTATTCTCAGTCTGTTTTTAAAGCCTTTATAGTGTGATTGAGAATGGCCACTCTCTCACAACCTGACAGGATACAAACCTTTGGTTTCTGTTTTAAGCTCCAGAATGGATTGAATGTGTTTTAAGTGCTTTGTCTTTCCACACTTTTTCTTCTTTGTGCCACTGAACTAATGTTCTTTTTTTGTGCCCTTTTTGTCACATGCAGCTATTCTACTTCATGTTCTGCTTTTCTACTTTCTCTAATTCAGTGAGAAAACCTGTTTATAGACTGTACTACTTCAGTTTACCAAACTATTTAAGTGACAAAATGCATATTCCCATGAAAATAGAGGCCTGAACTCTATTATGCATCTGATTTAACATTGGATTATTATTTTAAAAAAAATCTTTTTTAAATCAAGCGTTTGAGTTGAGTCATTCTGTATTACTGTAAATACAGTGAAGAGTTCATTAGCAGGACCCACCTATTGGGTAAACACATTGCTTGTATGTTTCTATATGCATTTCGATATTATTTATGTTTACTTTCTGTTACACACACTGCATCATTGTGTAATATTGTTAGATAGACCCAAGTCAGGATCTTACCATTGAACTCTGCTTTCTGGTATAAACAAAGATGAGAGTAAAGTCAAATCATTCACAACAGAAACCAAAAATCAACAGGTCTCCTAAAGGAAAATGTTAATTCTGAAAGTGCTTAATTCTGAAATTTTAAAAAGCCAGCTCTAATGAGATCCCGATTACAGTTGGTGTAATCATTGAGATATTGAAACAAGGTAGCCATTTCAAAAATAAAGCACCAGAGCCAGATTTTTGTATTGACGCACCAACTCATGGTGATGCAAACGGGTTTGTTATAGACTATGGAACTACCAAACTAAGTGGAGGCATAACATATTCCGTTTGTGCAGGATGATATTAGCAATTCCACTAGTTCCCAGAGTCATTTTATCTACTGTTGTCAACAAAATATATTTCTTCCAATGTGTGGAAGAAATAACGCTTATTCATATTATGAACCTACTAATGGAATGAAAATGAGACCTGGGTATCAAGCTAAATTTCAATGCACCACGCTAGCACTATTTCTCCAAGGGCAGCTACCTCTGACAATAATAACAAAGATTAAAATAAAATGTTGTCTTTTGAATAATTGTGCACTGCAACTACACTTTTAAATGTGTTGCTTATATCAAACTGATGTCTTGTTCTCTCCCACACAGTTGCAGAGATGGGAAGATCGTACAGTCATTTTGAGTTTGTTGCTTTGCTTGTCATTGGAATGCTCTGCTTGGTCATAATTCTCAGCAAAGATGACCCATCCCATAATTTACAGACAAGCAACATCCACATGAATGTAAGGAAGTCCATTTCTGAACTACCATCCATGAAACACTTTAGTGAGATCACGGGTCAGTATGACTCACCACGTTGTGAACAGAATGTTTCTGCGGCCAGTATTGATGGATTTTCATCACTTCCAGGCCACATCCAGGACTTCTTGTTTTACCGTCACTGTCGACACTTCCCAATGCTGCTTAATCTGCCTGAGAAGTGTGGTAGCACACCCCACAAATCAGCAGATGTCTTTCTGATGTTGGTGATAAAGAGTTCTCCCTGGAACTATGACCGCCGCGAGGTACTGCGAAAGACCTGGGCAAAAGAGCGGCTGCAGAACGGGGTGTGGATCCGTCGGGTGTTTATCTCTGGGACGGTGGGCACAGGCATTGAAAGGCACAAGCTGAACAAGCTGATGCGTCTGGAGAACCATGAACACCATGACATACTGCAGTGGGACTTCAACGACTCTTTCTTCAACCTCACCCTCAAGCAAATCCTATTCCTAGAGTGGATGCAGAAGAGCTGTCCTCAGGTCCGCTTTCTCTTGAATGGTGATGATGACATATTCGCCAACACAGACAACATGGTGGAGTACCTTCAGAGCCTCGGTGACAATGACGGAAGTAAGCACTTATTTGTGGGCCACCTCATCCGCTATGTGGGACCCATTCGAGAGTCTGGGAGCAAGTATTTTATCCCTGTCCAGATTCAAGAGTCAAACTCGTATCCTCCATACTGTGGTGGAGGGGGTTTCTTACTCTCTGGCTTCACAGCTAGGGTTATATACAACATATCCCACATCATCCCCATCCTGCCCATTGATGATGTGTACATGGGTATGTGTTTGCAAAAAGCTGGACTGGAGCCAGTGTCCCATTTTGGAGTTAGGACTGCAGGGCTTCATGTTCCCTCTCAACATGTTGATGCTTATGATCCTTGTTATTACCGGGAGATTATCTTGGTACACAGGTTTCTGCCACATCAAATATTCATCATGTGGCATGGAATTCATGATCCTGACTTACAATGTGGAAGTTCACAAAGTTCAAAATTAAAAACATAAAAATAGTTTTGTGCAACCAGATTGAATTGACTTCTTGGAAATGTTTTGGTTTCTTAGCTTAACCCTCACAATATGACATTATGGACAGACATCACCATTTTTTAAGTGGTGGATGTTTTGCTGTGAAGACTGAACACTGCTGACACTGATAACTCACAGTGACAAATGATACGAAACAACATAAAACTTGCCATATTTCACTTTAAATTCAGCGTAAAAATGTATACAGCTTAGAAAGGAATTGCACTGTTGAACCGTGTCCCATTTTCGTCTAAATTCTTCCCTGTAACCCATAATGTGTCATAGAAACATGGATTGTTGGGCATCTCATCTAGTACATGTGTTTAAACTTTTAACTCTTGTTTATTGCACTTATGCCTTTGCACTGTGGGTTTGGCCAATTTGGCAAATGCACTTTCAGCTTAATACCTTAGATCAGTGTTTCTCAAACCTAGTGCATTACTTCCTCAGTTAATTACTGAGCTTGTTTCGCATCTCCACGTGTAATCTGATTTAAAAAATTGGTTTTGGAAGTTATTCAATATAATAAAATGTAGTCCCTGCTTTTTTGTTTTGTCTTTCAGTTTGAAAAATTAATTATTATGGCTCTCTCAATTGCTCACTTGTTTAGTAGTTCAATTATGTGCCTTTAACAGCAATGCAGTATGACTAAGTTGTTGAAGGGGCTGAAATATATAGCAATATATTTGCAGATTATTTAAAGCACAGAGACACTTGCATATATCGACAAACAATTTCCTGCAATCCATAATGACCGATACCTGCTTGTTAAGTGGTGTTAAATGCAGAAAACAACTCAATCAAACCTGATTAATAAACTGTAAATTCTAGAATGGAAATCAGCATGTATATTGGGTAATGTTTGAGAAGCACTGCCTTGTCCTATAAGCAATAATAACCACTCTTTTGGCTACCTCACAAGTTGCATCTGGCCCTCTAGCAGCTTTAATACTTTTAAATGGAACCATTCTTGTTATGAGTATGTTTTTGTCATGAGGGACTGCCAGCTGCCAATTAAAAATAACAATTCTAAGCATATGTTTTCTGCAAACTGCTACAAGAAAAAGGCACACTGGAAAAGGTGCAAGCACCAAGCCAAAAAATGTGCAGCAGACAAAAACTGAAGATGAAGAATGTATCCAGCTGTGGCAAGAGTTTATTTAATTTGCTGGCAAGCAGCTACCACTGCATCAAATATACTTTTGGGAAGTGGAAAGAAATGTGAAGCTGACAGCAAGTGCTTTATGACATTATAGGGCAGCATCTGTGACTGCTATGTGGAAACATATGTCTCTGAAATTGTGATGTGGCAACATGTGGTATATCTACTGGCTGAACCTGCTCATAAAGTGTGTCAAGTTTAATCACAGTGCATTCTTCAAGAATCATAATATTTAATTTACTAGGATTAACCTCTTCACCTAATATGAGGTTGGTTATTACTTATTGTTTGCGGACAGTGAAAAGATAGGTGAACCCATATTGATTAGATTTTATTACTTTAGTATAGATTTAAAGTGTGCTTAAATGGGACAATGTTGAAATTAATGTTTTATCACTTATTCACTTATTTATATTGACATGATTTTACATATCAGGGTATTTTTTATTTATTATTATATATTAATTTCATAAACAATACAGTTCAGTAAAGTGTGTTCATTATTTAAAACTTTACGGTCTGGAATTGGGTTACCTTACAGTTTTTTTCAGTGAAAATCTATACATTTATAGTGTCTGTATCTTTTTATTTTTCTGCACTGTTTGTTTATCAGTTAATACAAATCTATTTTAAGGTACAGCAGATACAGAATTGAAATACTGAGCTTTCAACAAACTGTTTAATTTACCACAATAAAGAGACGACATTTCAGTTAAATTAAATACAATATTGTGTGATTTCCTCTTGAGAATATCAGTCCACTTCTGATCCATGTGGAATTGAATTTGAACTTGTGATGCAGCAGAGGAATATAAATAGAGTATTTGAATTAGAACAGTTTATCTGTGCATCTGTGTAGTATCAGAGACCTTTCTGTGCCCTTAACTCTGAACCTTCCAGTCATTACATGCATTTGTTGTGTAATGTCCTTTGCTCTCTGTTTCTCTCACTCCCTGTCTGCCTCTTTCTGTCTGTGTTTGCCCCCCCCCCCATCCCTACCACCACTTTTTAACCTAATACCATGCCCATGTTGTTTTTAAGTCCCTTTTATAGAGTGTAGGTCCCCCTCAAATACTGTTCCTGGACACTTATGGACAAGTCTGCCCTATTCATGTGATTATTTGGACTGGCAGTCCTGTGGACGGTAAACCCTGTCCATAAGGTTCCCCTGAATGGACTGACAGCGCTCATAACATGCAGTGCTATCATTAATTGTTCTTCACATGTTGCTGTGAGTAATAAGGCCTAAGTCCTCAACTCCCACAGTACTCTCCTGCCATTCCCTGAAGGACACCCACAGGCACAAATGTAACCGGACCCACAGTCTGTTGTGAGGAGCTAGCCTAAGCGACTGCCATCAGCAGTCCACCCAACTGGACCCAGGCTAAAGGAGCCAAAATGGATTCCGACAGGGAAAGAGGCGCTTCCCCGCCAGAAGAGAGGTCCTGTCTGCACTGTGCCACCTGTGGATCGTCCAGCTGCCTGTCACAGGAGACAGAGCCCCCGCACGCCGTGCAGAACTGGTACAGACACTGTTGGGAGTAGGCTGCCTTTCACTCACGCAATTGCAACATCAATGGGAAAAAGCACTGCATGTTACCCAAGGAAGTCCAGGGAACCTCTTGTCCCTTGCCAGTCTAAATACCCTGACACTGGAGAAGGAAGAGACTAAACCAGGGTGCCATGACAGTAGCTACACAAAAGATGTGTGTCCATATATCTGCTGGCCAACAGATCACAACGGGGCTATTACACTGGGCATGGACTAATTGTTTTAAAGATGGTTGGTGAACTATTTGGACAGTTGTTTTTGTTGTTAGCAAGTAACTGCATCTTCAATGTTCAAATGTGCAATGTGATTCCTATTTTGTGAATAGGTTTTTAGCGGGTGCATGCACCTATTCTTGCAAGAGAGGGAATGTAGGATATCTAATATTTAGATATAGGTAAAACTACCCGGCTCCTCCATCTCTTGCTCTCCCCCCCTCTCCTTCTGTCTCTCTCTCACTCACTCACCCCCACAAACATCAAAGATAAGCCAGTCTGTCATAAATGACCCCTCCACACCTTAACCCAATCAGGGCAGAGATGCCCCCCCCCCCCCCCCTGTGGAGAGTAAGGTATTTATCGTTACTGTTCGACTTACCTATCAAATAATTCGGCGATTTAATTGATGATTGTAATTTTTAATAATAATTATTCAATTAAATCACGTAAAATATATTTTGAGTGTAGGTTAAGTGAGGGGTTTTAGCACGCAATATCACTTGTGTTCAGTATTCAGAGTGCCGAACGTTTTAACAAGGGCATTGACGGTTGGAACCACTGGATTCAGAAAATACACATTTTACCTAATCCTCACCTATCCGACACATTGCTTCTGCAGTTTTCCTGCTCCAACATACTTCTTGCATTCAGGACTACATTATCGTAACGTGTGACATTCAGACTTTTTTTTATACTGACTGGAATCAATTATGAGAAAATCCTACCGAATGATCCTGCAGAACTGGATTTTTTTTTTTGGAAAACTTGCCAGTCAATGCAAATTTCTCAAATTACTTGATTGAAGACTTATGTGTATTAGTGATTTGACATTCCTTTGTGTTTCTTAAAAATTGTTTCTATACTTTTCACTTATTTGTGCATGTTACTTTTGGTCATGTTAAGTAATTGTAATTAAAGAAAAGAAGACTTAAGACAAATAGCAAAAGGGATATTGAGTCATATTTCTCATTAAAGTAGCTGTGCACCAACTGGCCTTGGTTATTTTCCCCAACCATTTCCATGTTCATTATTTTAAATGATAATATTCAGTAAGCTCCGCTGATGTGGGAAGTCAGTGATTCACCGGTTACAGCTGGGTACACTTCACACGGGTATAATTGGTAAAGCTGTTTTTCTTTTTTTTTTGCTTTGAGATAACACTTGTCTGATTTGAGTTATACCTGGCTTCTCATATTCACATTCATGGCATTACTGAGGTATTTACACACCGATACATGCCTGGGTAAAAACTCGGTAAAAGATCACAGGGGAGTGCTTATCAGATGGAAAGAAGTGAGGCATAGCTACAAGTGCAAGGTGCCTTTTATGTATAATGTGTGGTTTAAGCTGTTTCAACAGGCTTAATATTTCCTTAAAAATACCAAAACAGTCAAAGATAGAAACCCTACAGACTTGCTTATCTGGTTAATAAGTAACTAAAAGATAAACACTAAAAATTAAAAAATGAACACAATGATACAAAATTGGTACTTGGATACAAAATATTATATCAGAAAACCAATAATACACAAAAAAAGAATAGTAAAGAAAAAGAATAATAGAGTCATGTCTGTTAAAGTAAAAACACGATGTAAATAATGCTAAAAACTGTTGCTTAAAACAGAGGGAAGTCATTGCTTGCTAGGTTGGGGTTGCCATGTTGTCACAAGATTTTCTTTCAACCTTTGGCCCCCTCTCTGTCATCTTGGATAATGTTTTTTATTTGTTCTTCCAGGCTGGAGAATGTTGGCCTATCCTCAGAACTGTAGGCCCAGCAGTCACACATCATATCATAAACCTTCAGAATAGAGAATATACAATACTTTTAGTAAAAATGGATTTCCAATTTGTGCTTTATATTGCTTGTTTAAACTCAGGGTATTTAGTCATTTGTTTGCAATAAATATATAATTTACGACTCATTTCCTACTTTCGGTGCACAGTGTGGTGGGGATGGTAGCCTCCAACCTTCCTTGAGAATACTGGCAAGGTGCATTGGGATGGAAGGGCTCTGTATGTCATTCCCAATCTTCTGAAGACATAACTGTAAACAGAGTGGGGGGAGGGGGGTTAATTAAACATGCTAAATATTTGGGGAATTGCCATTTTGTAATGGTTTTCCTGGTGAAGTCTGGCCAATTGTATCAGGATGGTAGTTGAGGGACCAATGCAAAGTGTTGATCTCAATGTTCTCCAGCTCTCTCCAGTGAGCATTACTGATATGCCTTTTTTCAAATTGTTATATAAAATGAATGCACACATTTCCCCTCCCGTGAACAGGAACATCCAGCCACAGTATGCAATTGGTATGCGTAGCAATGTATGCACATCATTGCACATGTTAAGTAAATCTAATATGTTTGACAGTCTTTAGATCATATTACAATCATTTAGTAGTAATGTCATGGATTGATGGAATAGCCGTATGCCTTAAATCAATTTCAAATGAAAATATGCTATGGAATGGCATGAGAGTTGAACATGAGTCAAATGTCATGGCTTGGAGACAGCCTGCAAACTCACCCTCTTTTGGTTTTGAGTGTGCTCACAGTTGGTAAAGAGCTCATACATGACAATCCCAAAACTCCACACATCAGACACATGTGAGAACTTGAACTCGGTGATGGACTCTGGAGCGTACCTGCATTTGAAGTTGGACATGAGTTTACAGCAGTACTGAAGGGCTTGCTCTGGTAAGGATAGTAGCCTAAGGATAAAGCATAGCATGCTTTAAAAAGTGTATTGCACATTTGGTCATACCAGAAAATGGGGCTTTCTCTTGGATGTTTCACACGGTAATACTCCTTGTCAAGGGGAATGATCTTGGTCAGCCCGAAGTCTGCTATTTTGACCAGCGTTTCACTTGCCACCAGAATGTTCCTGGCAGGCCAGATCCCTGTGGACGTATCGCATGCTCTGCAGAAATTCCATTCCCTGTGTGAGCAATCCAACAGTTAAGAGCCTCCATCTCCACACTGTGTGTATTACTATCATCATACGTAGTATTAATTATAAAGTACAGTACTTTGCATATTTGTGAAGCAGAGCAAAAGCCTCTTGCTGTTAACATGCTGCTGGTTCTTCTCCACATATCCAATCAGGCTGCCATAGTACTCCATCACCAAACTCATGCTGAGACGACCTGCAAACAATTTACATAAATTTGTATATACAACAAATGCATTTTTCATAAATATATTAGGCATTGTTAAATAATAAATTTTTCTTCCTATGTTTATGGTATAAATACTAAGTAAATATACGGAGAGAACTCAAAATAAAAAGATTTTTATGTCCAGCATGAAATTGTGGAACATAGTAGTACTGTGTAAAATGGCCACTACTCTATCGCGCTACTGCGGATTAGTCACATGACCCGATGTCCTGTGACTGGGACGAGCCCCACTCTCATAGCATGCCATCATTTCCTGCAACAGTCAGGACCTTATGTGTTAGATTCAACCCAGTCTCATACCCTGGCGTACAAATAACACGATTTACACTTTCAAAATGCGTATATATGATACGCGGAGCGCTCCCATTGACACTGTTGGAGAACAGTAGCGTCTTTATTTCACCCATACAAAAAAAAAACCTCACGTCTTCGGCGAGGCTCGGATTTTGGCATTCCACACCACGTTTCTTTACGATTTTCTCCGATGAATTACGAGACAAAATGGAGATCCACCATTTTTATTTCACGGTGAAATAAAGCCAATGGGTAAGCTGCCGGTATTGTGCTTATAGTTATAGTACATCCATAGTTAATTGCATTTTAATGCAATATGATGTATAATTCTCGAGCTTCTTCATCTATGCTTTATTTGTGTGGGTTGTTTATAGGCTATGTCGAGTCGTGTACTTGTAGGCTATTACTTGCATTATACTAGCTGACGTTAGCTAGGTCTGTTCTGATCAGTGCATATAGGCTGCAATATGATTCTTGTAGCGAGCGCGGAGAATGAGGGAGGGAGACAGCGGCTTGCAGTGCCGAATCGCTCCAGACGAGCTTCGTTTTATTGGTGCTACCTTACCAGCTCTGAAAAGAAAAGAGCCGTTGGCATTCTGCACAGCAATGTCCACAGCTTGGAAACACTTCTTCACTAGCACTTCACAACCTTGCTTCAGGTACTGCCTTATATCCGAACTAGTCGGCTGTGATTGGCGCACACACTTACACATTCCTAGCCAATCACAGCCACGCATAACAAGCAGTTAAAGTTGACAGTTACGTTTAAAGTTTAACTCGCTAACGACACAATTAAAACACACACAGCACGTTATTTACAATTATGTACACATCGCCCGGGTAGCGGCTCACTACCCGGTCCTAGCTGGCCAGTTGACAATCCCCAGGCTGCCACTTTATTAATGGATTTAGCTTGTGAGCTAGCCATCAGAGCGTGTCGTTTTCGGTTCTTTTGAGACGTATAACATGAGAAAACCGAGCAGATCTGTAAAATAAACAACCGCGTCTTCCCGTTAAGAGACGTGCCATGGTGAATTCTGAATTGGCTTCATGCACCAATGAGCAGTTCCCATAGGAATCCATGGAACCGGTAAGCGGAAGTTGTCTCCAGTTCTTATTTATCTCGATGGTTGAACTTCATTCATAAAACCGAGGTTTCCCATATGCAAAACGCCTGTAATAATCATATATGATCATACTTGCAAAGTTTTATGAAAAGCATGTTGATTAGTAGCCTATTATATTATATATTTTTATACAATTCTTATACAATCTCTCAATGTTTTTAAGGAGTACCATGTATTAGAGAACTATTTCATTTTAGCATGAAATGTATATGCTAGCTCTCTACCACATATTTATTTGATAAGTTTTGTATATGGCATATGTGATTTTTTGTTGTTGTTAGTTTAAGCCAACACAATCTCTCAAGCATGGTACTCAGCAGATATAGAATGTCAAAACACACACTGTTGTTATTCATAATAATAATAATGCAATTTTATTTAAAGCAAAAAACTATTACACAGTTAAAGTAAAATATATAAAAACAATGGATAAATTAAAATTCTATAAAAAATTCTCAAATCCAGAAGCTTGAGAAGCAATGCAGGGAATGTAATATATACATATGTATAGTGAGTAATTCTATAGAGTAATTGTAAGTGTACTCATTTTATTAGTAAAGCTTGAATATGATATAAGTGAGGGACAGAGTGCAACTTTAAATAAAAGTCAAGCGTGATGCTGTAATCATCGTAAACTGTTGTCCTCTCCCCCCATCAACACACCCACACCCCTCTTGCTAATTGCAGATGACTTTTCAATACTCAACTATTTTTCTTTTTCTCCCACATCTGACACACAGGTCTATTCACGCATCTTAGCCTGCCTTGTGGCATCTCATCCGGGACGAACAGCTGACACGTGAAGCATAGCCTAAAAAGCCCTCGCTGCTCCAGAACCTCTCCATCACCTTGGACAGCACTATAGTGACTGCCACCCAGTCTGCAATCAACCTCAGAGTGACATTCGTGAACAACCTGACCTTTGCTGAGAGCATTGCATTGGTGAGCTAGGTGTGCAGATTCTTCCTCTGCAACATCTGAAGAATCTGCCAATTTCTCACCACCTACTCCACTCAGCTCCTGGTGCCTCATTTATAAAAAAATACTTGGATGTCATCTTTAACTTCCACGTAAGCACATTTTTTTACATGGATGTAAGCATTATTTATAAAATTGGCTGCGCTTGTTTGAAATAGCGTACGTCTGTTGTACATACCTTCCGTCTATAAATCTCAAATAAACTTCAAATTGAATGCATGGTTTGCCACGTCCTCCAATAAAGCTAGCGCAGCCATGGTTGAGTGTTAATTGTTTGCTTACAGTAGACTATTTATAGGATACATTATGTTGTCTTTAATGAGTAACACTTTGTGAATCATAATGAATCTCGCATTCACCATGCCCCAATTTACAAGTTATACAATAATGGTATATAATGCAAGGAAGACTTAAAATTCAGTAATTAGACTATCAGTTTCCTTTTAAATTTTGAATTAAACTCATTTTGTAGGCTGATAACAACACCAGTAATTGTCCATACCAAATAAGCGTTCACGTGCGGCTCTCAAGCCTGCAATACTTCGGCATAACTTCACGTTGAAATTTTATAAATCACTACTTTGTTGAGATTTTCTACGTACGCCACACGTAAGATCAAATTTGATCTAAAGTACTTTTTATAAATGAGGCCCCTTGACTTGGCCCTTCTGCCGTTCTGACCATCTTCTGGCGTAGACTCAAGACTCGCCTGTTTAGATTGTATCTTTGCTCCCTGAATTAATTGTTAGCATGCAAGTCTTGCTTTTTGAAATGGCATTTTAGGAATATGTTAACAGTGATTTATACATCAACACTTGCCATGTTACTGACATTTTGGTTAATCTATTATTTAGACTTGTACTGTTTTTTTTTTCAGTATACCATTGTTTTTTTATTGAACATTTCTCTTATATAGCACAATTTCTCATTCCCCCCTCTACCTAACAGGTTAAGGAGAGGATATCTGCCTGCCTGGCTGACATTTCTATGTGGATGGCTCCTCCTCACCTGAAGCTCAACCTTGACAAGACGGAACTGCGATTTATACCTCACAGGACCTCCCCACTGCAAGCCCTCTCCATCACCGTCAACGGTACTATGGTGGCTGCCTCCCGCTCTGCAAGGAACCAGGGGGTGGTTCTGGATGACCAGCTGGACTTCAAGGAGCACATCAGGGCAACAGCATGGTCCTGCAGGTTCCTCCTGTACAACATCAGGAGTCATACTTGAACACCTACTCGACCCAGCTTCTCGTCCAGACCATGGTTATCTCATGCCTGGATTACTCCTCCCAAAGTTTTCACACATCACCCCCCTGCTGAGGTCAGTCCAGTGGCTGCCGGTCGCTGCCAGGATCAGGTTCCAAGTTCTGACCCTGTCCTACGCTGCAGCCAAAAGGACAAGCCCTTCCTACCTGCAGGACATAATACAACACTACACTTCAGCTCGATCACTTCGCTCTGCTCGTCCAGACTGCGGAGCTTCTCCACCCTAGGTCCCCAGTGGTGGAACGAACTCCTCACTCCTCTATGTTCAGCTCAAACACTGCCTGCTTTCCGTCGTGGTCTGAAGACACACCTCTTCAGACGCCACCTTGACTGACTTACCAATCTAGTACCAGTACTGTTTTTCGCTTGTTTCCTGTTCCTCAATTCTTAGTTGATTTTATAGTTTATAATGTCTTGTTGTCTTAACGATAGCTTACTGTGTACTATGCTCAATGTTCATGACTATGGATAGCTGCTATGTTATGATAAGAAATTAGCTCTATCTGAACTGATGTCAGTGACTTTCGGTATGCACTTTGGATAAAAGCATCTGCCAAATGAATGTAATGTAAATAAAGTTTATTATTATTATTATTATTATTATGCAAACTTAGGCACTTTTTTCCTTGTAAGTCGCTCTGTATAAGCGGCACACATCTGCCAAATTAATAAATGTCTGTACTGATACACTTCTGTAATGTGATGGACCCTCTCTAGATTAAATAAGCTAAATGTCCAGCTAATAAAAGCTTGAAGAGAAAGCCCTGAAGTACAATACGTCTCTGAGTGAATTAATACAAAATTTATTTTACAGTGCATTGTGTACACTATATATTGATGTATTGTAAAGGATCTCTTATTTTTAAAAACATGATGGCCAATATACAGCATATAGTAATAATGTTTATCATTTTAGTCATATAAAAGTTAGAAATTGTATATAACACAACATCTGATATTTATTACAATGAAAACACCAATTTAAAATGGGTAGAATTTTGTTTTTATATCATTACCAATAAAGGCTCAGATCATGTGATAGGCTACATTAACTATTTTTAAAAATATATATTTTTTTTTTACATCCAGCTGACACTCTTGTCATTTTTATGTATTTAAAAGGAATGCATTCACCCCTACATAGCTTTCACACTAGGCTACTGCAGGCTGTTCACTTCCGTCTGCGTATTAGGTATCAACCTGCTGGATTTGGAAAGCATTATAAATGTCTAGAAGTATCTAAGATAATTATCTAAGTATTAAAAGTTGGGTTCATGTGAGTAGCGTGATCCCATTCGCAATAAACGGAGGGCATCTTCGTGTGTGTTTACTGTTATATCAAGTGTAAGTACATTTCGGCGCCATTTTATTGCTTTGCGCTAAGGAAAGTATTACTGGGAATTGTAGTTAGGGTTAGGGTTTTTTTTCAAATATATTCCCTATATACATAATTATCTAGTAATTGCTAATGTATTATCTAGCTAACAAGCAAATTGTGCTAGCTACAGTTGTGTTAAAAAAATAGCAGTACAACATCAGTAACCTGATGAACCACTGTTATTAGTGGTAGTGATATTTCTGCATAGCAAATAATTAGGGGTGAGTCAGAATATTCGATTATTCGGAGGGGGGGGGGGGGAACGACTTTTGTGTCGGTAGTTTTCATTAAAAAAATAAGTCATATTTTATTTCTTGTGAAACGTATTTTGGGGATGAATAAATAAATACAATTCATATTTCTTATGTCATATTTCATAAATAAATATAAAAAATTAAAGTTTGCACACTGGACTGTGTAGACCACAGGTGCTGGGGATACGTGAAAGCTAAGTGTGAAAAACTCCGTGGGTGCGTCACAATGTTCTTCACTCCCCACCTCCCTTCCTCCACTCCCCCACAACCACTCCTCTCTTACCCGGAAGTATGCAAAACTGTCTGAACGTTTCGAGTACAAGTATTTGCTGGTACAGTATACAATGTATCTCACATTGCGGTTTGCGTCGAGACATTCATTAATATGTAACCATTAATACGTAATTAAGATGTAATCAGCAACATCAAATTAACACAAATATCCGTTTCCGGAGCACGGAGGAGAGGAGGTGGTAGTGGAGGAAAGGTGCTATTTTGAGTTTTGGGATGCACCCACAGGGTTGCGGAGTTTATTGTTTCATAAATAAATACAAATCACTGAACAGAACCATTATGCACTTCAGTTCGTGGTTCCGTCGAACTATTAGTGAGAAACACCCAGAGACTACGTCTCGCTGGGGGCGCATTAGCCTTTACTCGCTAGCCACTAAGCCAGCATAAATGTCCGTATCGAAAAAAGCTAAAAAAAAGCTCAGCCTGGGACCAATTTTAAACAATCGGGGACAATCAAGTGTAATGCAATATTTGTGATATTAAATTGACCTACCACAGATCGACCTCGACAATGATGATCTCAAAAACATTCACAACATCGTTGAATAAGTCCGGCCCGATGCTGGCTACATCTTCTTTCTTGCAAATTCGCAAATATGACAAACCTCGAGCTGAAAAAATATCGCTGGCATGCCAAGGACACTAGATAACAGCAGTGTAATCCTTGCAAAGGGTAGTTGCATAAAGTATTGAAAACGAAAAACAGCCGTTATTTCGTTGTTTGCGGTTATCCGATTTCATGTGCTTGTTTCGATTATAGCCTAGATGTGTGTTTATAGCACATTATTTAGAAATTTCGTCTTTTTAAAATTTCATATAAATATGTAATTTTTTTGGTCTATGTATTTTATATTATAGAATTGTTACTTGTAAATTGTTGCCTGAATTGACACACTTTCATTGTTAATAGGCCTACAATTGAATAAATAGCCTATTTAATATTGCCTAATGCTTTTGCGTGCGTTTTTTTTACGGTCTTTTCTTAAAGCTGTGGTTTTTTATTTCAGACAAACATGAATACTGTGATTATGACAGATACGTCTACCACTAGGGGTCCAACGTGGATCGGGTTAAAGAAATCTGGATATCCAAGTTGGCTTTAGTGAATTTACCAAGACGCGAAGGGTGACAGCGGGAGGAGGGAGGATGGTTAAGCCAACACAACCCGCAAGATGAAGCCATAATGTGTTAAGCAAGATCAGAAAAATGAAGGCAAATTCATAGGCCTACAATAGTGGCTGCAACAACAATATTGTTGCTTATTTGATGCCTTTGACGTGCAGTCGCTTAACTTTTACCGCGTCAGGAAAATCTACTGCATTTCGCACTTGACAGGTGTCAATTTCTGATCCGATCCATAATCGATTATTCGCTCATAACACCCACTGATTATTCGACCATGACAAATATGAGTTTTGCACACCCCTATTAAATAACCAGCTGACGCCGGAACAGGTGAAACGAATGAGTGCCAGCTAGGCGGAAAAACACGGCAGTCCCGCGTCACCGAAAGGAAACCTCCGTAGAACAGAACCAGCGAGCTGCAAAACCATGACGCATATATACAGAAATAAATAAAAGAATATAT
Source organism: Ilyophis sp. 1 JC-2022 (assembly GCA_022702515.1). Taxonomy (NCBI): domain Eukaryota; kingdom Metazoa; phylum Chordata; class Actinopteri; order Anguilliformes; family Synaphobranchidae; genus Ilyophis; species Ilyophis sp. 1 JC-2022. The sequence continues at coordinate 37,639,970 of CM040403.1, read as the reverse complement.
TCAAAAAAATATACGAAAATAAATAGAGAAATATATAGGGAAATAAATGAATAAATAAATGTGAAATTCCTTTTTTTTATAATTAAAAATTAATTTAAAAAAATTAATTGCATGTACATTTACATTTCTACATTAATGTCCAGATTTATTTACTTATTTTCAGATTATTTTATTCATACATTTTTATATTTCCACATTTATTTAGTTATTTATTATTGTGGCACTCTTGGTGTTCCATACACTATTACTAATAATCATATAGTTTTACCCCTTTCCCCATTCAACCTAATTTGATGACAAGTACAAGTACTTCTTCCAGTTTGAAGACCCAAACTCCATAAAGAGCGTTTTTTTTATGTATGACCACTGAGAGTTATATAAAATAAAAGAATAGTTCGGCAAATTGTGGTCATCATATTTGTCAGAAGGCAGTTCCTGTTTGTAAAAACTGGACCTAATCTGTAACACCCTGTATTTAAATGTGAAGGTGGCTCCTTTCTAAGGTAACAGCAGCATGACAAAGAACAAAGGAACTCAACAAACCTAACGTCATCAATCTAACATCATTGATAAAAGAAAGCGGTAATGTTTGTTTGGATTCAACAGAATTATGTGCATAGGGAGGGAGAGAATCTTTGCATTCATCAGAGGTGACAGGTGTAGGCTAGGCTCTCAAATCTTTAAAGGCTGTAGCAGTGTATTTTTATGGTAACTATGTCTCAGGTATCCCCTGGTTATGTCAACATGCAGGCAATAAAGCTATGACATTTGAACTAAGGTTGGAGTGGTGGACACATCTATACAGCTTTCCTAACCCTTTCCTAACCCTACAGTGCTGCTTCTTTTCACTCGTCTGTCAAGGTCTGCACTGGTCCATCAGCCTCTGCCCTCACCTAGTGTAACGCCCTAAGAGTGTGCCTAATGGTGTGACCATTAAGAAGAAAAGGAAATGATGCACTTTTTACTGCATTTTTTAGTGATTACCAATACCAATGCTTAGGTACTACATTTACATATACATGGCATATACATATTGGGCTGGAGGCAGGTAATGTCATAATGTTGATAAGCGTAATTATTTCTAGTTAATAAAATGCAGTTAACATGCAGAGAGCATGAATATCCTGTCTTTTTTGTTGTGTACACTATGAGTCAGCACCTCATACAAAAGTATCAGTATGTTTAAATGTGTTAAGCAATATATTCAGACCATTCCTTGGCTGGTGGGATGTATCCTGGTACATGCTCTCCAACTGTCATTAAAATAAACTAGGTCAATTTTTATTGACTTTTTGAATATAATCATATCCTGAACACAGGAACAGCCCAGGAATGAATGGCTGACATACTTGAAAGAATAAGAAACTTTAGCTTTGTTGGGAAAGAAATTCAAGTATTTTAATCCTCTAATTGCACAGTGAAAGATTTGCTTATGGAAGGAATATATTTGAAAATCCGGTTTTCCTGTTGTTCTATGAAGGCTCTGAATGTGACTCTGTGCTGCTTACATCTCAGTAATATGATCTCCATAATTGGAAAAACGGGTTTCATATATTATTCATTATTACACTCTGGACTGATGTGGATTCTGAGTAAGCCCTGTATGACAGCCTATGTTAAATGGATGATAACAGTAAATAATATATTCCAGTTTGTGTAGCCTATAGACCATCGCTGTTCTTACCAATGCTGTAGCAGATGCCCCTGTACTTGACGATGTAGTCACAGTGCAAGGAACTGATGGTGTGGATCTCTCTCTGGAAGTCTGCCATATTTGACTGCTTCTTGGGCTGTAGCTTTTTCACAGCAATCAGCTCTCCTGTGCAGGGCCGTCTTAACCTTCCCTTAGGCCCTGGGGCTAAGAAGCTGTGTAGGCCCCCCCCCTCCCACATCCCCATCGCTGCCAAATCACTTAGGCCAACACAACAACACTACAAATGTACTGTACAGCAATGGTTGGTTGGTGGATCAGGTCAAAACCAAAATGGATGAAAATTTGATTCTACATTTTTACCAAATACAAATCACCAATAATAATAATAATAATAATAATACCAAATAGAAACACCAATAATATCAATGAGTCAACACGCGAGACGAACAACTCTCTCAACATGCTCATTTATTTAGCAATACCAAACATTGGATTTGTGGTCTCCATCTACTTAAGCATAATATCATAGCATATCATCCAAGTCGTGCAAATAGATAGCCTAGTCGTTACAAATCATAAATAAAAAATCTGCCTAAATGAATAGACATGTTGATGATGATCGTTCATTTACAGGCTTGAAAAACCCTGTAAGCTTTGGAATGTTTTTCAACAATTCCTTTTCATGTCTCTCTTTTTCTCGTATAGCTTTCCTCTTCTGCGCACCACTCTCAAACTTTTTCTTCTCCGACATTTTGATCTAGCTTAACGTTAGCTAGCCTCTAACGTAATGTTAGCTCTTCAGTCACATGGCAAAACTGCATGCGGTTGCCAGGTAACCTGCCACGCAATAGTCTGCAGCTACAAACATGAATATCAAGTGATGGACATAAAATTTGACAAATTACAAAACAATATGATTTTTTTCAGCCCAGGGGCCTACGAAGATCAGGGGCCTATCCCAAAAAAAATAAAAAAAAATTTTTTTGTTTGATTTTTTTTTTGATTTTTTTTTTTTTGATAGGCCCCTGATCTTCGTAGGCCCCTGGGCTGCAGCCCCGGTAAGCCCGTGCATTAAGACGGCCCTGCTCCTGTGTTGTCCCCCATGGGGTCATAGCGGCACAGCTCGACACTACCAAAATTTCCCTTAATGACAACATATGCAGTGGTTTTAGATGTCTTACTTGGCAGCAATGTCCCAATTAACAAACACTCAACAGTAAATAAAGCATGTGAATTGATTCAGAGAAGCTTGTTTTATATGCAATGCTAAGCTTAATACTTATGCCAGTGTGTCTTGTCTTCCTGAACACAGAATGTAGTGCATTTGTTGAGAGCTATGCCTCCCTCTCCTGGTCATTTAAAAGACCTTCAGATAAAATTATTTCTATATGAACAAAACGGATGAAATTCATGTTTTCATGTAGGCTATCCCTTATGGAAAAAGACTATACTGCAGTATATTTTAAATATATCAAAATTATCATCACAATATATTTAAAATATACTGCAGTATATTATATTTCCATAAGGGATATGTTGAAACCACAGAGGACATCAGCAGCTGGGGAAAGGCTTTTACCTTTCCCAGGGGGCCTATGTATCGTAGGTATCTTTCCTCGTATAGTGGCTCCTGCTGATAAGAGACATTCAGAACCCTCCAGAAGCTGTCCTGTTCTGGGGCTGTGGCTGCTTGAGGGTCACACAGCAGCACATAGTCTGTGGGCCAGAAAAATCCCTGAATGTAAATTATCTCTCAGGCATGCGGTGTTAGGTGGTGAACAGGCTTTGGAGTGAAGTCTACCTGAAGTTATGAGACTGTTGAGCTGGCGAATTATGACATGACACGAGGGTCGCAATGCAGGATTGTAGTCCATACACCGTCCAATCAGATCAGCTAACTCTGGCCATTCCGGGGAAGGCAGCTGCTCAAGATTCTCATAGAACTGCAGCTTCTGTAAGTTCAAGGGAAACATAATTCAGGATCATTTATCTTTCCTCCTGAGATAGCTCAGAATGCAATTAGCTTTCTGGGAAATTCAGCTTGTTTGGATGGTTTCCATTACCTGCTGAGGTTCCTGGCCTTGAAGCGGTGCCTTTTCACCATTGAAGATCTCCCACATTGTTGTTCCAAAGTTCCACTTGTCACACTCCAGCTCCAGACTATCCGGGGCCTCCACCACTTCAGGAGCCGCCCATGGAATCCTATCTAACAGCACTGCAAGCCACCAGAAATGCACACACAGACACACACACGCGCGCGCACGCACGCACGCACGCACCGTAAAAATAAAAAGAGGTTGTAAACCCATGACAGGATCCCCTCTCTAAGAGACGGCCCTAGATGATCCCTCAGCCTTATTTCTGCGGGAGTCCCTAATGAGAGACTTAAAGGTAGGATGGATACTCATAGAGCTTGGTAGCTGAAGACAAAAAGTGACAAAAAAAAGACCCACCAACCTGGATACCGCCGTCAACCTGGCGGAGGACCACCTGGCGCAACACCCCTTCGCCCAGCAGCAGAAGGCGGAGCCGGCGCCCAGGAAGAAGTTCGCCCCTCGTTCCGCCCCCCTTTCTGTTTCCCGTCCCCAGAACCCCTCCTTCCCTGCTGTCAGCCCCCATAACGCTCTGCCCTTTCCCCCCCCCTCAGGCTCAGTGGCGGTGCAGTCCGGCCCACGTGGAGTGCCTCAAACGCCTGGACCGGAGTGTGGGCGGTGTGGACGGCCGGGCCACCTGCGCCGCGACTGTCCGCTCATGGAGGTGGGGCAGGTGGTCCAGGTGGTTGGACCGCCCACCTCTGCTTCTGATCCAGACGGGGCGTACTGCATTCCGGTGAGGGTGCAAGGGAGTGAACACCGGGCGCTGTTGGATTCAGGGCTATGCAGACCATGATTCACCAGAGCCTGGTTCAAACCGAGGCTTTGAGATCGGCACGTTGGGTGGTAATTAGGTGCGTGCATGGGGATCGACACAAATACCCGATAGTACCAGTGGAAATTCGGATAAAAGGGAAAAAGCATATCTTAGAGGCTGCGGTTAGCTCCCGCCTCTCGCACCCTCTGATTTTGGGTACAGATTGGGCGGGGTTTAAACAAATAGCGGAAAAACTGATGGGGGTACAATCACGACCGGTAGGGAAGTGTGAGGTGTGTGCAGTGGAAAGTGGTGACGCGGGGTCATCCGACACTGACGGGGGGGCGGCTCCGGGAGAGCCTCCAGTGGAGACTCCCCAGGTGCCGGTGTTCCAACCCATGGAGGATTTCCCACTCGCTCAGTTTCGAGACGATACCCTACGCTTTGCCTTCAACCAGGTGATATATGTTGATGGTCAGCTGGTGCGCCCCTACCGACTGCCTGACATAAAAAGAAAATGGTTCAGGCAGAAATAAAGACAATGTTGGAATTGGGCGTAATAGAAGAGTCTAACAGTGCGTGGAATAGCCCCATCATGCTAGTGAGTAAGCCTGATGGATCTCAGCAGGTGGAGGGGGTCGACCGACCAGTGCTGTACATTAGCCGAAAGTTATCACAACGGGAAGCGAAGTACAGCACGGTCGAGAAGGAGTGCCTGGCTATTAGATAGGCGGTCGGGTCCCTCCGTTATTATCTACTGGGTCGCTCATTCACCCTCTGCTCGGACCATGCGCCCCTCCAATGGCTTCACCGCATGAAGGATACCAATGCCCGAATCACTCGTTGGTATCTGGCTTTACAGCCTTTTAATTTCAAGGTGATTCATAGGCTGGGAGCGCAGATGGTGGTGGCTGATTTTCTCTCCCGTCCGATGGAGGAGGAGGAGGGGGGGGGGGGAGTTGAGCATTGGCCGGATGGCTTCCCGGCCTAAGTCGGGCGGTGGGGGTATGTGGTAGGGGGGCGTGGTTTTAGGCGCAGCTAGCAAGAGAGAGAGTGAACGCGGGTGGTTTAGGGAGCCGGCACAGCTGTCGGCAATCGGGCAATTGGTGACGATTGATTATAGGATTGTTGTTATCAATTAACCAATTGCCTTGATTGTTCAACAGTGAGCCTGAGATCCTCAAAAGGAGCTGGGACAGAAGAGGAGAGAGAGTTAACTTGTGCGAGTGTGTTTTTGCGAAATAAACGCACCGTCTAAGGAAATCTCTTGACTCTGGGTGGTTATTTCACGAGCGGTATAGCTCCACAACGATCTTACACACAGATTTGATCTAAGACCGCGCAATACGAAGGGAGCGCGTTTTCAGAGATCAGGCAGACTTCTTTGCGCATGATGATGAATGGCTGATCAGCAGGTACCGTTTGCCAAGAGCCACGTTATTAGAGCTTTGTGCCCAGATGGACACAAATTTACAGACACGCACCAACTGCAACCAGGCCATACCCGTTGAGGTGCAAGTCTTAACCGTACTTGGGTTCCTGGCAACAGGAACAGTCCAAAGAGAGATTGGTGATCTGTCAGGCATATCCCAGCCATCGGTTAGCCGAATCATGCCAGCAGTACTTTGAGGCATCATTCGCTTGTCTCGACAGTACATAAAGTTTCCTTACACTGCCGAGGAGCTACAGAATGTGAAGGGCGATTTTGTGCGCACCACAGGATTCCCCAACGTAATAGGTGCAATAGATTGCACTCATGTTGTCATATGGGCACCAAATGAAAATGAGTATGTATATGTCTACAGGAAGAACAACCACTCAATGTGCAACTCATTTGTAATGCGCCTTATGGTAACCGAAACGCTGTTGCAAGATGGCCAGGGTCGACACACGACTTCTTCATTGTGCGTAATTGCAGTGTGGAGAATCGTCTAGAGGCTGGGGCAGGCGGAGACGGTTGGCTTCTAGGTAAATCACTGTTATTTCTATTTTGCTGCTTTGTTGCTTTTTTAATGTGCATAAAATAATGATCTCTACACAACCAGGTGACAGAGGTTATCCTCTGAAGCCATGGCTTCTCACCCGCATAGCGCACCCACAGACACCCGAAGAAACCCACTTTAACACGGTACATGCCCGCACACAGTCAGTAGTGGAGCGCACCATCGGTATGTTAAAGGGAAGGTGGCGGTGTCTGGATGCATCAGGAGGGAAACTCCTGTATGAGCCCAGCAAGGTGTGCCAAATTATCCTGGTGTGTTGTGTGCTTCACAATATCTCTGTGAGCCATGGGCTCGAGAGGCATGAGGATGAACTGCGAATGGACATGGAAGATCCCCCACCATTACCCGCTGACTGGAATGCACATGCCACTACGCTCAGGAGAAGACGGCACTTGATTCACAAGTTATTCCAACAGATAATAATGTTATTGGGGTAAAAATCAAGCTATAAATTCACTTTTTTCCAAAACATTTTATTTATACACACCGTTTATTCATACAGTCAACCAGAGTCTGGTTTGTCTGAACCAAAGTCTGCCGCACCGGCCTAAGTTACGCAGCCACCTCATAAACTGAATGAACCATGTCTCTTTGCGACTGTAGAACGGCGTCAGATAGGACCCTGGCCTGACTCCGATAGCCAGACGTGGATGATGGTGAGGGCCGGGAAGATTCCTCCTGTGCGGGAGTGTCCACGCTGGCTGCTGCTGCCGTTTGGGAGACGGACGGGTCTGCTTGGGGGCGTTTTCCGCTGGTGTGGCTCGTCATCTGCATAAATAAAACAACGTTGCAAGTGTCATTATTTATACTGGAACTTACTTGATTTTAAACACGTGCCAGCTTACCTTCTGAATCTGCAGCAGTCAAAAGATCTGTGTCGCCCTCCGCATCCTCGCCAACAACCGCACTTTCCCCAATGATGGCAGTAATTCGATCATCCTCTGGGGTGAGGTTTGGCGTGGCACTCCCACCTCCCGTGGCCTGCACACTGGCCCTATGGTGCGCAATGCGCTTCTTTGCTTTGAGTTTCAAGTCAGACCATTTATTCTTCACGTCCTTCAGAGACCTTTGCTGCCCCCCAACCTCGTTTACAGCCTGTGCCACAGACTTCCAGGCGACATATTTAGATTTTGAGGAAACACCACTGGACAGGCTCACAAACAATGTCCCGGCGCGCATTTGTACCTCCGCCAAGACGACTTCAATTTCGGACTCACTAAAGTTTTTTTTTTTGCTGCTCACCGTTATCAAGTAGATGGTTTGGGTTTGGATTTGGGCTCCTTTACATGCTAATGAAATTAATTAGGGGGCGTTTACAAGGCGGAGATCTAAAACCTTTCAGCTGTGCACAATTTCGAGATCATTTGTGATTTGTAGATTTCACATCTGGGCACACGCACGTTTTTTTGGGCGTACGTCCATTATCTCTGAATCGCACTTTTGCTCATTTCAGACATGATCTTAGATCAAATCTAGGATGTTTTCTACTAAACTTTTTATAAATGAGGCTCCAGGCGTTTCGGTCCAGTATGAATGAATAGTAGAGAAACACACTGTTGAATATAAAATGGATAACATCTGAAGGAGAGATTTTTTATTTTTATAAAGTGCATAAGTGAAAAAAGTGCGAAGAACATTACATTACATTACAGGCATTTAGCAGACGCTCTTATCCAGAGCGACTTACACAACTTCTTATTACATGTATCCATTCATACAGCTGGATATATGCTGAAGCAATTCAGGTTAAGTACCTTGCTCAAGGGTACAATGGCAGTGTCCTACCTGGGAATTGAACCTGCAACCTTTCATTTACAAGTCCAATTCCTTAACCATTATACTACACTGCCACCAGTGCTCGAAGTGAAAGACAAACGTTTCGGTCACAGACCTTCATCAGGATCACTCATTCGTAACATCATGACACAAACAGTGTTTTTTAGAAAGTAAGAGAACCCATCTGATTGTAGAGAACACAAACAAGTTTCTCATCAGTATCAGTTAATTCCACGTTCATTCCAAGTTCTGTTGAATTTTTTCAACTGCTTCCATACTAACGCCGCTTTCCCTATCCTCCATATCATGATATTTCTCAAGACATTATTCCAAACTCCATAAAGGTTCTTAGATGTGGAAACGTGATCAACCTGTCACTTTTTTGTCTCAAACTACTGAAGCTAAAAATGTAAGTTGCTACAAAATAGCTGTTGTTGGGCCAGTAGGCGGCACTCTTCCCTCTATATATCAAATATCATTTTAATGGCCCAGCACAGTGATGGAGGACACTGTGCTGTAGAAGATGTCCTCCTTCAGATGAAACTTTAAACCTGACACCATGGTCACTAAAGACCTTTTCACAAGAGTATGGGGGTCCAGGTCAAACTCCTTACATCTGACCACATAATAATTTTCAACATCTAAGTGGCAACAGAATATTTGACATTTCCTTCACGCTCAGTTCTCAGTTGGCCTGACTGGCTTTCCTATGTGTCTGTGTGTGCGTGTGTGAGAGAGAGAGAGTGTTGAGAGAGTTTTGTAATTATTACTGAATGATGAAGTAAAGGATTCTTTCACAAATGTGAAAGGGACTAAGAAAGCTGGATTCATTTAAAATATTCTAATTCACGTTTTGCCTTGGTAGAAGAAGCACTGTAGCACAACTGTAGCACAATTCAGCACGTTTAATGCTAGCTGTAGTTTGTGCGTGGATAATGATGTGCATGCACATTCATTAGGCTATACACTTCGTAAATAGCCACTTAGACTATAGGCTTATCTGGTATAACATATACAAATATATTAGCAATATAAAATAATTCGTAACCACCGCTATTCGTGAAGCATTCTTGCCCACCATGTGTTCTGGAATAGGTAGGGTAGCTCACACCTAATTATACGGTAGCTATACCGAAACAATTAAAAAAATTAAACGAAAACTAAACTGTGAAACGAAAGCGAAACTAAAGTGTGGAGTCTTCAATAGTATTTCTGTCCCAATATCTTTCAAGTTCCAAAGTGTAACACCTGTAGCTATCAACTGAACATTCAGCAGCATAAAGGCCGTGACACACTGGGGACGTAACGAATAAGCGAGACGAAAATGCGAAAAATTCGTCTGCGAATATTTCGCGTAAAAACCTGACACACCTGCAACGATGCGAAAAAACGAAAAGTTCGCGTTCTTTTTCGCGTTTGAAAATCCGTGCGAATAAAAATGGATCACTCTTCGTCAAGCGATGACGACCTGGTTATCCGTTCGGTCCATCACGGAACGAAAGTATATTTTTTTCCCTCTACCAGAACGTTAAAAACAGCATGCTTAAATTACATTGGCAAAATATTGAACCGGGCTTATTATGTGTCCGTTTTTACTTATGTAAAGTTTGTTTTGTCTACAACATGCTCTCCTTCTCTTCCCTCCTTTTACGGACATACGTGTTCCACTGCCTCTTGATCTCTTCCACTAATATAAAGGGTTAACCACAACATGACAATACATTACGTCATTTCAGCAAACATCTTTAAAATACATTGTAGTCTTCTATACAGTGTATCAACTCATGAAGTCTGAAGAGTTTTCTCCAAAACGATCGCTACAGGCAGACCTCGTCTGTTTTCCTCGTTATTTATATAACTTGGCTATCAGTAATCAGGAAATCCACACAGCAGTCGGAATAAGATTTTTGTGGAACTTTATTTGACACGCACACAGACAACAGTGTTCGCTAGCTTTCATCCTGTTTTCACCAAGGCAAACAACCCAGCCGGTGACAGCGTAGCCTATGAACTCGCCTAAAGTAAAACAATAAATAGCTATGTTTGTGTGTAATCGCCACTGGCTTGTTATCTTCTTTACATGAACTGCTATCAACGTTAACGTTAGACCTAAAGGTTAGCTGGAGACAACTTTAAAGCCAATGCTAATAACCTGAGGGAGCTGATCAGATAGCAAGTTGTGCGTATTGCAACCATTTAGCTATAAACCCACTATCTTCATAGCCTATTTGCTCGGCTATGGTTTTCCACAAATTGTCCTTCAAATCGTTGTCTTTGTAACTACGATGTCTCTTGTCGAAAAGGACGCTATTCTGTGACACATATAAAATCACTTGGTCCGCGATATTTGATGTTGAAGTTTGTTGTGTTAGTGCGGTGACGTCAGTCATGGAAACTTGTTATGATTGGATAGATAAAAAGTTTCGCAAACGAAAACTCGCAAAAAACGAACTTGAAGCGAATAAATTAAATGCCGCTTTTTCGCAAAGGACATTTCGCGTTGGATGTGCAAGATTTTATGAAAATACAGGAGTTCGTTTTTATTTTTCAACGTGCGATTTATTCGTGCGAGTAAATCGCGGCCGGTGTGTCACGGCCTTAAGACTGCAGAAAACAGACGCGTTACAAAAACCAGGTAAGAAAGCGAAACATATCTTTGTCATTTGTATATGAACCAATTAGGCTATTATAACACCAAATAATAGGGTACATCGCTTTGTCGACTTTACTGCCCATAGCCTGACATATTTTATATAGGCTAATGTGACTGTGAGAGTAGTAGACTAGAATAGCAGCCTACAGCTACCGATACAATTATGATGAAGACACATAAAAACTGGATTCGGCTATATTGTTTTTAAAAATATATATATTACTTCTAGCATATAGATAATCAACATAATACGCTACGGCAGGGGTCGGCAAGTAAATTTGGCCTCGGGCCAAATTAGCATTATGGTTGCACTCAAAGGGCCGGTTGTAACTCTAAGACTATAAATATAACCATACTTGGGATTTTCGCGGACCTCGATTGTAATTGTTGAGGGGGCGGTGCAATCAATAATTTTTGTTGGGGGGGGGGTGCAATCGTCTTTTTTTTTTTTTTACAAACTTCGTTTATTTAACGTGCGTCCGCTTCTGCGTTTTTCAAACCACACACCGCATGTTGGCTATTTCAGCACCACGCGTTGTCCACCTACTTATTGATTCACTACTGTCTGTGCGTGTCATTCACTCTCAACATGGATAAAAGTACAATAAGCATTCTTCAGGTGTGGGTAGATTCTCTATTCGGACATTATAGCCGATACGTGGGACTGTCGGTTCGATATTGTAAAAAAAATAATAATTATTTTTTTTAAAACAGATTATTATTATTTTTTTTTTTTAAATCTCAAAATTATCTGGCGGGCCAAATATTATTGCTGGCGGGCCAAAAATGGCCCGCGGGACGCCTGTTCCCGACCCCTGCGCTACGGTGACAGGCGATTTTAAATTGCGTTTCGTTCAGTTTATTGAACGCCTGATATTTAGCCTAGAGTTGATGATTTATTTAAAAGTCAGTTTTTCCAGGCCAAATGACTACAGCGGTTCATACAATATCTGCCGAAGATTCCGCGTAGGCTACCATGTTAGGTTAGGTTTTAACTGTTCAAAAAGATATAGCCTATATATCAAGGCCGGCGGTAGTTATGGGCAAAACGTGCGTCTTTCCCACACAATCAAAAGTTAAGAAAAAAAATTTGTTCAGCCAATGGAAAAATAGCACAGAAAATACCAGTACCGTTTCTAACTTCTGAATGGGTGGGCAGCCTACAGCCCGCCTCCAAAGTCGCCCACTGCCCACTGCTCCCCCTCTTCTCGTTACGTTCAAGCACGAACGCAGAGCTTTGAAGCAGACCCGTTCGCCTATATCCGCTGCACAGAGCCGAGGGGGACGGGGCCATGACAACGATGTACTCTGATGGCTCAGATTGCACACACATAGGGCAAGGGAAATGAGTGTTCTAAATGTTAGTTTAACTTTAGTTAAGTTGTTGTTTATTACGCTTATTTTTGTCAGGGATCATGTACAAAAACAGTAATCTCAGAGAGAGGACAAAATGTGCTGGTGACTGTTTGAAAATGGGATATTATCGGAGTTTCATCTGCAGCAAGTTATCATGCGTCTTTAACACCTTCCGCCGTACCATGGGCGAATTCGCAAAACCTGGTTATTCTTGCTCATGAGAAGGCCATTACATCGGCTCTTGATGTGTATTAAAGTAGGCTAGCCTACGTGTTTTTATGCAGAATGTTTGTATGCTACTTCGCTGAAGATGTGGTTCATGTTGCAGTATAGGCACGACACGTCATGGGGTATAGCCATGTTACGAACTACAGGGAGTAGATTCTTTGATTATTTTAATTAAAAGCACAAACGTAATAGGTAATCGTACATTACCTTCATTAAGAAAGAAAGTGAAACGGATATTGCGTCTTCTTAACTTTCTTCCGCCGCACCATGTTGCACAGGTGGAAAAAAACCTGGTTATTCTTCCTCATGAGAAGGTCATTACATCGGCTCTTGATATGGATGAATTTGTAGGTTTTTTTTCCGGAAAGAAACGGATCTCATGCAGCATGCAGGAGTGTATAAAATGAACAGATTGTGAAAGAACAACAAAAAAAGTTATATGTTGAAAAAATATATATTTAAAATAGAATAATTCACTAGGCCAGTGGTTCTTAACCTTATTGGAGGTACTGAACCCTGCAAGCTTCATCAGTGCATTCACCGAACCCTTCCGACAAAAACGGCTCGACATTGCTAGTGTGAACCGGATACTGTGTGTGTCTTGACCCCTGCCGAACCTCTGAGACTGACTCAACGAACCCCTGGGGTTCGATCGAACCCAGGTTAAGAACCACTGCACTAGGCTATATTACCCAGTAATGTACTGATTAGCCGATCATGGCTTTAGCTTTACATGAAAGCTTCTCAATTCTCGCCTAGGACTTTGAAAGAAAAAAAAAAACTTCTCCAAAATGTTCAGAAATAAAACATTTTATTTGAGAAAATACCCTGTGTGAGGTTGTGTAGAAATGCAGGAAATAAGTTTTAAAAGGCTCAACATGTTCTGGGGGAAGACCCCCAGACCCCCGTTACTTCGTTCCCCCTTGTGCCCCACCAACATCTCTTCATGTCCCTCCAATCAAAACAGTCTAGAACTGGGCCTGATATACAGTTCAATCATTTTTTTTAAATCAAGCGTTTGAGTCGAGTTATTCTGTATTACTGTAAATACAGTACATCATTTATTAGCAGGACCCACCTAGAATTGGGTAAACACATTGCTTGTATGTTTCTATATGCATTTGGATATTATTTATTTATGTTTAATTTCTGTTCCACACACTTGTGCATCATTGTGTAATATCGTTAGATAGTCCCAAGTCAGGGTCTTACCAGTGAACTCTGCTTTCTGCTATAAAGAAAGACAAGAGTAAAGTCAAATCATTCACAACAGAAACCAAAAATCAGCAGGTCACCTAAAGGAAAATGTAAATTCTGAAACATTCCCGATAACAGTTGGTGTGATCATTGAGACATTGAAACAAGGTAGCCATTTTAAAAATAAAGCACCAGAGCCAGATTTCTTTATTGACGCACTAACTCATGGTGATGCAAACGGGTTTGTTATAGACTATGGAACTACCAAACTCAGTGGAGGCATAACATATTCCATTTGTGCAGGATGATATTAGCAATTCCATTAGTTCCCAGAGTCATTTGCTCTACTTTTGTCAACAAATGGAATGAAAATGAGACCTGGGTATCAAGCTAATTTCAATGCACCACGCTAGCACTATGTCTCCAAGGGCAGCTACCTCTGACAATAATAACAAAAATTTAAATAAAATGTTGTCTTTTGAATAATTGTGCATTGCAACTACGCTTTTAAATGTGTTGCTTATATCAAACTGATATCTTGTTCTCTCCCACACAGTTGCAGAGATGAGAAGATCGTACCGTCGTTTTGAGTTTGTTGCTTTGCTTGTCATTGGAATGCTCTGCTTGGTCATAATTCTCAGCAAATATGGCCCATCCCATAATTTACAGACAAGCAACATCCACATTAATGTAAGGAAGTCAGTTTCTCAACAACCATCCATAAAATACTTGAATGCGAGCACGGGTCAGTATTACTCACCACGTTGTGAACAGAATGTTTCTGCGGCCAGTATTGATGGATTTTCATCACTTCCAGGCCACATCCAGGACTTCTTGTTTTACCGTCACTGTCGACACTTCCCAATGCTGCTTAATGTGCCTGAGAAGTGTGGAAGCACACCCCACAAATCAGCAGATGTCTTTCTGATGTTGGTGATAAAGTGTTCTCCCTGGAACTATGACCGCCGTGAGGTACTGCGAAAGACCTGGGCAAAAGAGCGGCTGCAGAACGGGATGTGGATCCGTCGGGTGTTTATCTCTGGGACGGTGGGCACAGGCATTGAAAGGCACAAGCTGAACAAGCTGATGCGTCTGGAGCACCATGAACACCATGACATACTGCAGTGGGACTTCAACGACTCTTTCTTCAACCTCACCCTCAAGCAAATCCTATTCCTAGAGTGGATGCAGAAGAGCTGTCCTCAGGTCCGCTTTCTCTTGAATGGTGATGATGACATATTCGCCAACACAGACAACATGGTGGAGTACCTTCAGAGCCTCGGTGACAATGACGGAAGTAAGCACTTATTTGTGGGCCACCTCATCCGCTATGTGGGACCCATTCGAGAGTCTGGGAGCAAGTATTTTATCCCTGTCCAGATTCAAGAGTCAAACTCGTATCCTCCATACTGTGGTGGAGGGGGTTTCTTACTCTCTGGCTTCACAGCTAGGGTTATATACAACATGTCCCACATCATCCCCATCCTGCCCATTGATGATGTGTACATGGGTATGTGTTTGCAAAAAGCTGGACTGGAGCCAGTGTCCCATTTTGGAGTTAGGACTGCAGGGCTTCATGTTCCCTCTCAACATGTTGATGCTTATGATCCTTGTTATTACCGGGAGATTATCTTGGTACACAGGTTTCTGCCACATCAAATATTCATCATGTGGCATGGAATTCATGATCCTGACTTACAATGTGGAAGTTCACAAAGTTCAAAATTAAAAACATAAAAATAGTTTTGTGCAACCAGATTGAATTGACTTCTTGGAAATGTTTTGGTTTCTTAGCTTAACCCTCACAATATGACATTATGGACAGACATCACCATTTTTTAAGTGGTGGATGTTTTGCTGTGAAGACTGAACACTGCTGACACTGATAACTCACAGTGACAAATGATACGAAACAACATAAAACTTGCCATATTTCACTTTAAATTCAGCGTAAAAATGTATACAGCTTAGAAAGGAATTGCACTGTTGAACCGTGTCCCATTTTCGTCTAAATTCTTCCCTGTAACCCATAATGTGTCATAGAAACATGGATTGTTGGGCATCTCATCTAGTACATGTGTTTAAACTTTTAACTCTTTTTTATTGCACTTATGCCTTTGCACTGTGGGTTTGGCCAATTTGGCAAATGCACTTTCAGCTTAATACCTTAGATCAGTGTTTCTCAAACCTAGTGCATTACTTCCTCAGTTAATTACTGAGCTTGTTTCGCATCTCCACGTGTAATCTGATTTAAAAAATTGGTTTTGGAAGTTATTCAAGATAATAAAATGTAGTCCCTGCTTTTTTGTTTTGTCTTTCAGTTTGAAAAATTAATTATTATGGCACTCTCAATTGCTCACTTGTTTAGTAGTTCAATTATGTGCCTTTAACAGCAATGCAGTATGACTAAGTTGTTGAAGGGGCTGAAATATATAGCAATATATTTGCAGATTATTTAAAGCACAGAGACGCTTGCATATATCGACAAACAATTTCCTGCAATCCATAATGACCGATACCTGCTTGTTAAGTGGTGTTAAATGCAGAAAACAACTCAATCAAACCTGATTAATAAACTGTAAATTCTAGAATGGAAATCAGCATGTATATTGGGTCCTCAGGGTAATTTTTGAGAAGCACTGCCTTGTCCTATAAGCAATAATAACCACTCTTTTGGCAACCTCACAAGTTGCATCTGGCCCTCTAGCAGCTTTAATACTTTTAAATGGAACCATTCTTGTTATGAGTATGTTTTTGTCATGAGGGACTGCTAGCTGCCAATTAAAAATAACAATTCTAAGCATATGTTTTCTGCAAACTGCTACAAGAAAAAGGCACACTGGAAAAGGTGCAAGCACCAAGCCAAAAAATGTGCAGCAGACAAAAACTGAAGATGAAGAATGTATCCAGCTGTGGCAAGAGTTTATTTAATTTGCTGGCAAGCAGCTACCACTGCATCAAATATACTTTTGGGAAGTGGAAAGAAATGTGAAGCTGACAGCAAGTGCTTTATGACATTATAGGGCAGCATCTGTGACTGCTATGTGGAACCATATGTCTCTGAAATTGTGATGTGGCAACATGTGGTATATCTACTGGCTGAACCTGCTCATAAAGTGTGTCAAGTTTAATCACAGTGCATTCTTCAAGAATCATAATATTTCATTTACTAGGATTAACCTCTTCACCTAATATGAGGTTGGTTATTACTTATTGTTTGCGGACAGTGAAAAGATAGGTGAACCCATATTGATTAGATTTTATTACTTTAGTATAGATTTAAAGTGTGCTTAAATGGGACAATGTTGAAATTAATGTTTTATCACTTATTCACTTATTTATATTGACATGATTTTACATATCAGGGTATTTTTTATTTATTATTATATATTAATTTCATAAACAATACAGTTCAGTAAAGTGTGTTCATTATTTAAAACTTTACGGTCTGGAATTGGGTTACCTTACAGTTTTTTTCAGTGAAAATCTATACATTTATAGTGTCTGTATCTTTTTATTTTTCTGCACTGTTTGTTTATCAGTTAATACAAATCTATTTTAAGGTACAGCAGATACAGAATTGAAATACTGAGCTTTCAACAAACTGTTTAATTTACCACAATAAAGAGACGACATTTCAGTTAAATTAAATACAATATTGTGTGATTTCCTCTTGAGAATATCAGTCCACTTCTGATCCATGTGGAATTGAATTTGAACTTGTGATGCAGCAGAGGAATATAAATAGAGTATTTGAATTAGAACAGTTTATCTGTGCATCTGTGTAGTATCAGAGACCTTTCTGTGCCCTTAACTCTGAACCTTCCAGTCATTACATGCATTTGTTGTGTAATGTCCTTTGCTCTCTGTTTCTCTCACTCCCTGTCTGCCTCTTTCTGTCTGTGTTTGCCCCCCCCCCCATCCCTACCACCACTTTTTAACCTAATACCATGCCCATGTTGTTTTTAAGTCCCTTTTATAGAGTGTAGGTCCCCCTCAAATACTGTTCCTGGACACTTATGGACAAGTCTGCCCTATTCATGTGATTATTTGGACTGGCAGTCCTGTGGACGGTAAACCCTGTCCATAAGGTTCCCCTGAATGGACTGACAGCGCTCATAACATGCAGTGCTATCATTAATTGTTCTTCACATGTTGCTGTGAGTAATAAGGCCTAAGTCCTCAACTCCCACAGTACTCTCCTGCCATTCCCTGAAGGACACCCACAGGCACAAATGTAACCGGACCCACAGTCTGTTGTGAGGAGCTAGCCTAAGCGACTGCCATCAGCAGTCCACCCAACTGGACCCAGGCTAAAGGAGCCAAAATGGATTCCGACAGGGAAAGAGGCGCTTCCCCGCCAGAAGAGAGGTCCTGTCTGCACTGTGCCACCTGTGGATCGTCCAGCTGCCTGTCACAGGAGACAGAGCCCCCGCACGCCGTGCAGAACTGGTACAGACACTGTTGGGAGTAGGCTGCCTTTCACTCACGCAATTGCAACATCAATGGGAAAAAGCACTGCATGTTACCCAAGGAAGTCCAGGGAACCTCTTGTCCCTTGCCAGTCTAAATACCCTGACACTGGAGAAGGAAGAGACTAAACCAGGGTGCCATGACAGTAGCTACACAAAAGATGTGTGTCCATATATCTGCTGGCCAACAGATCACAACGGGGCTATTACACTGGGCATGGACTAATTGTTTTAAAGATGGTTGGTGAACTATTTGGACAGTTGTTTTTGTTGTTAGCAAGTAACTGCATCTTCAATGTTCAAATGTGCAATGTGATTCCTATTTTGTGAATAGGTTTTTAGCGGGTGCATGCACCTATTCTTGCAAGAGAGGGAATGTAGGATATCTAATATTTAGATATAGGTAAAACTACCCGGCTCCTCCATCTCTTGCTCTCCCCCCCTCTCCTTCTGTCTCTCTCTCACTCACTCACCCCCACAAACATCAAAGATAAGCCAGTCTGTCATAAATGACCCCTCCACACCTTAACCCAATCAGGGCAGAGATGGGGGGGCCCCCCCCCCCCCCCCCTGTGGAGAGTAAGGTATTTATCGTTACTGTTCGACTTACCTATCAAATAATTCGGCGATTTAATTGATGATTGTAATTTTTAATAATAATTATTCAATTAAATCACGTAAAATATATTTTGAGTGTAGGTTAAGTGAGGGGTTTTAGCACGCAATATCACTTGTGTTCAGTATTCAGAGTGCCGAACGTTTTAACAAGGGCATTGACGGTTGGAACCACTGGATTCAGAAAATACACATTTTACCTAATCCTCACC
Organism: Ilyophis sp. 1 JC-2022; assembly: GCA_022702515.1. Lineage (NCBI taxonomy): Eukaryota > Metazoa > Chordata > Actinopteri > Anguilliformes > Synaphobranchidae > Ilyophis > Ilyophis sp. 1 JC-2022. The sequence goes on along the minus strand of CM040403.1, from coordinate 37,620,954 downwards.
TATCCGACACATTGCTTCTGCAGTTTTCCTGCTCCAACATACTTCTTGCATTCAGGACTACATTATCGTAACGTGTGACATTCAGACTTTTTTTTATACTGACTGGAATCAATTATGAGAAAATCCTACCGAATGATCCTGCAGAACTGGATTTTTTTTTTGGGAAAACTTGCCAGTCAATGCAAATTTCTCAAATTACTTGATTGAAAACTTATAATGTGTATTAGTGATTTGACATTCCTTTGTGTTTCTTAAAAATTGTTTCTATACTTTTCACTTATTTGTGCATGTTACTTTTGGTCATGTTAAGTAATTGTAATTAAAGAAAAGAAGACTTAAGAAAAATAGCAAAAGGGATATTGAGTCATATTTCTCATTAAAGTAGCTGTGCACCAACTGGCCTTGGTTATTTTCCCCAACCATTTCCATGTTCATTATTTTAAATGATAATATTCAGTAAGCTCCGCTGATGTGGGAAGTCAGTGATTCACCGGTTACAGCTGGGTACACTTCACACGGGTATAATTGGTAAAGCTGTTTTTCTTTTTTTTTTGCTTTGAGATAACACTTGTCTGATTTGAGTTATACCTGGCTTCTCATATTCACATTCATGGCATTACTGAGGTATTTACACACCGATACATGCCTGGGTAAAAACTCGGTAAAAGATCACAGGGGAGTGCTTATCAGATGGAAAGAAGTGAGGCATAGCTACAAGTGCAAGGTGCCTTTTATGTATAATGTGTGGTTTAAGCTGTTTCAACAGGCTTAATATTTCCTTAAAAATACCAAAACAGTCAAAGATAGAAACCCTACAGACTTGCTTATCTGGTTAATAAGTAACTAAAAGATAAACACTAAAAATTAAAAAATGAACACAATGATACAAAATTGGTACTTGGATACAAAATATTATATCAGAAAACCAATAATACACAAAAAAAGAATAGTAAAGAAAAAGAATAATAGAGTCATGTCTGTTAAAGTAAAAACACGATGTAAATAATGCTAAAAACTGTTGCTTAAAACAGAGGGAAGTCATTGCTTGCTAGGTTGGGGTTGCCATGTTGTCACAAGATTTTCTTTCAACCTTTGGCCCCCTCTCTGTCATCTTGGATAATGTTTTTTATTTGTTCTTCCAGGCTGGAGAATGTTGGCCTATCCTCAGAACTGTAGGCCCAGCAGTCACACATCATATCATAAACCTTCAGAATAGAGAATATACAATACTTTTAGTAAAAATGGATTTCCAATTTGTGCTTTATATTGCTTGTTTAAACTCAGGGTATTTAGTCATTTGTTTGCAATAAATACATAATTTACGACTCATTTCCTACTTTCGGTGCACAGTGTGGTGGGGATGGTAGCCTCCAACCTTCCTTGAGAATACTGGCAAGGTGCATTGGGATGGAAGGGCTCTGTATGTCATTCCCAATCTTCTGAAGACATAACTGTAAACAGAGTGGGGGGAGGGGGGTTAATTAAACATGCTAAATATTTGGGGAATTGCCATTTTGTAATGGTTTTCCTGGTGAAGTCTGGCCAATTGTATCAGGATGGTAGTTGAGGGACCAATGCAAAGTGTTGATCTCAATGTTCTCCAGCTCTCTCCAGTGAGCATTACTGATATGCCTTTTTTCAAATTGTTATATAAAATGAATGCACACATTTCCCCTCCCGTGAACAGGAACATCCAGCCACAGTATGCAATTGGTATGCGTAGCAATGTATGCACATCATTGCACATGTTAAGTAAATCTAATATGTTTGACAGTCTTTAGATCATATTACAATCATTTAGTAGTAATGTCATGGATTGATGGAATAGCCGTATGCCTTAAATCAATTTCAAATGAAAATATGCTATGGAATGGCATGAGAGTTGAACATGAGTCAAATGTCATGGCTTGGAGACAGCCTGCAAACTCACCCTCTTTGGGTTTTGAGTGTGCTCACAGTCGGTAAAGAGCTCATACATGACAATCCCAAAACTCCACACATCAGACACATGTGAGAACTTGAACTCGGTGATGGACTCTGGAGCGTACCTGCATTTGAAGTTGGACATGAGTTTACAGCAGTACTGAAGGGCTTGCTCTGGTAAGGATAGTAGCCTAAGGATAAAGCATAGCATGCTTTAAAAAGTGTATTGCACATTTGGTCATACCAGAAAATGGGGCTTTCTCTTGGATGTTTCACACGGTAATACTCCTTGTCAAGGGGAATGATCTTGGTCAGCCCGAAGTCTGCTATTTTGACCAGCGTTTCACTTGCCACCAGAATGTTCCTGGCAGGCCAGATCCCTGTGGACGTATCGCATGCTCTGCAGAAATTCCATTCCCTGTGTGAGCAATCCAACAGTTAAGAGGCTCCATCTCCACACTGTGTGTATTACTATCATCATACGTAGTATTAATTATAAAGTACAGTACTTTGCATATTTGTGAAGCAGAGCAAAAGCCTCTTGCTGTTAACATGCTGCTGGTTCTTCTCCACATATCCAATCAGGCTGCCATAGTACTCAATCACCAAACTCATGCTGAGACGACCTGCAAACAATTTACATAAATTTGTATACAACAAATGCATTTTTCATAAATATATTAGGCATTGTTAAATAATAAATTTTTCTTCCTATGTTTATGGTATAAATACTAAGTATATATACGGAGAGAACTCAAAACAAAAAGATTTTTATGTCCAGCATGAAATTGTGGAACATAGTAGTAGTACTGTGTAAAATGGCCACTCTATCGCGCTACTGCGGATTAGTCACATGACCCGATGTCCTGTGACTGGGACGAGCCCCACTCTCATAGCATGCCATCATTTCCTGCAACAGTCAGGACCTTATGTGTTAGATTCAACCCAGTCTCATGCCCTGGCGTACAAATAACACGATTTACACTTTCAAAATACGTATATATGATACGCGGAGCGCTCCCATTGACACTGCTGGAGAACAGTAGCGTCTTTATTTCACCCATACAAAAAAAAAAAAAACGTCTTCGGCGAGGCTCGGATTTTGGCATTCCACACCACGTTTCTTTACGATTTTCTCCGATGAATTACGAGACAAAATGGAGATCCACCATTTTTATTTCACGGTGAAATAAAGCCAATGGGTAAGCTGCCGGTATTGTGCTTATAGTTATAGTACATTCATAGTTAATTGCATTTTAATGCAACATGATGTATAATTCTCGTGCTTCTTCGTCTATGCTTTATTTGTGTGGGTTGTTTATAGGCTATGCCGAGTCTTGTACTTGTAGGCTATTACTTGTATTATACTAGCTGACGTTAGCTAGGTCTGTTCTGATCAGTGCATATAGGCTGCAATATGATTCTTGTAGCGAGCGCGGAGAATGAGGGAGGGAGACAGCGGCTTGCAGTGCCGAATCGCTCCAGACGAGCTTCGTTTTATTGGTGCTACCTTACCAGCTCTGAAAAGAGCCGTTGGAATTCTGCACAGCAATGTCCACAGCTTGGAAACACTTCTTCACTAGCACTTCACAACCTCTTCTTCTTCTTCTTCTTCTTCTTCTTCTTTGGAGTTTAACGGCAGCTTGCATCCTTTGCGTTGCATTACTGCCATCTTCTGGAGTTAGTTAACTCCTACAGTGTCCGTTTTATCAAATTCTTTCCATCAGTCCTGTTCTCTTGAGATATGTGTTCAAATATTTCCTGCCTTGTCCACTTCCACCACACTCCAGAATGTATTTTAAACTGTCTCCTGTTAGGCCTGTTCTTTCCATTCCATCCATCATGTCCTTTCTTTCTAATACATATTTTCTGCAGTTAACAAGAACGTGCTCTACGGTTTCTTGTTCATGACACTGTTCACAGAGTCCAGTTGGATGTTTCCCTATAATTCTGAGAGTCCCGTTTAAGTTACTATGTCCTATTCTAAGTCTGGTCATCACTACCTCCTCTTTCCTATTTCCTCCTCTGTTTCTCTCCCTACCCACCCTTTTTTGTATTATATTGTGGCGAGCCATGGAGTCGGAGTCAGGTTTGCTTCAGGGTAATAATTTATTGAAGAGCACAATCTCTTATTTCTTCCTTCCTCAGCATACAGACAGAACAGACTACGCGCGCTGGACTGTAGCCAGCTTTATAGCCCCTGATATGCAAATGAGCATGCTAACAAAGGCGACCTCTAATAGGTGCCTTGCAGCTCACCTTAACCAATCACACGTAATCCCCTCAGTCATACTCAAAAACAGCCGTTGGCCTCGCTCGAACATTCTATAGAGCGGACCTGGTTGAGCGCATGCTATCACATTTAGCTGAACTGTATACGACTGTTGTTTATCACAACAGTCGCCGTTCTGGCGGGAGGTTGTATTCAAATATTAACCGCCATTGTTACTGTACACGTCAGAGCTTCTGAACACGCTCTGATCATGTGATTACATCAACCATCATTCGTGCACTGGGTCTGCACAGCACAAGTACACATACACAATTCGATATACACAATAATTTACATCACTGGCAATCGCCACGGATCGCCACACTATGTAGTTGTCGTCCTCTTATCTCCTGATCCCAGTACTGCTGCCACTCTTTATAAATTTCCTTCCTTGCTATACTCTTTCCTTCTGCTCTAGAAAGTACAATTGCGGTGTCTATGTTTCCTTTTTTGACAGCTTGTTTGGCTAATTTGTCCACTTTCTCATTTCCCTTAATACCCATGTGCGCAGGAACCCAAATTAATGTGACCGCAGTGCCTTGTTTTACCACCCGTGAATGTATTTCCATTATTTCAAATAATAGGTCTTGGCGATTACTGGATGTACCTAGCTTCAGACTGTACAGAGCAGATGCTGAATCGCTACAAATCAGAGCTCTGCTAGGTTTGGCTTGTTCAACCCACTCTAAGGCCATCCATATGGCGTACAACTCAACTGAGTATACACTTAAAAAGTTTGATGTCCGTTTGTATATTTCTGTTCTTTTACTAGGCACTGCAACAGCAGAACCAGTGTTGTCTGTTATTGGATCTTTTGATCCGTCCGTAAAAACCTGTACATACTCTGTGTATTTACTTTCTGTATGCCAATAAAACTCATTGACTAGATCTGCATTTTCCCTCCTTTCCTTAACTTGCAGCAACTCTAAGTCTATGCTTAATGGTTCTAGTATCCACACAGGGATTCTAGGCCTATGCACTGTTGGACAGAACTCCATTCCATACACTCCCAGGTCTCTTGCTGCTCCCTCCCCTGTCCAACCAAAACTTGTTTTAACTGTTCCCTCCCTTTCCCAGCAGGCCTGTAGCACTCTTTTGGTTGGATGATTATCTCCGTGTCCTCTCAAATTCATCCAATAGTTTACTCTGAGCTGTTTTCTGCGTAAACACAATGGCATTTCTCCTGCTTCAACTTGAAGGGCACACACAGGTGATGTTCTCACTGCTCCTATGCATAATCTAAGGGCCCGGGCCTGGATCACATCTAACCCTCCAAGCACAGTTTTTGCTGCAGATCCATACACCACACTCCCATAGTCCAGCCTTGATCTGATTAGTGCTACATAAATATATTTCAGGGATGCTACATCCGCTCCCCAGTCCAACCCCACGAGACATCTCATCACATTTAAAATCTTTTTGCACTTATCCACAATATTTTTAATGTGTTCCCTCCATGTTAATCTAGAGTCAAAATACACTCCTAAGAATCTAAATGACTCAACTGTCTCTAAATTATTTCCGTATAGCTGTAAATGAAAATTTCCTCTAACCCTTTGTCTTGTGAAGAACATTACTTTGGTCTTTTCAACTGAGAACTTAAAACCCCATTTCTTCCCCCACATCTCTACTTGATTTATTCCCTCTTGCACCTTTTTAACTATAAAACTCAAATTTCTCCCTCTTTTCCACAGAGCTCCATCGTCTGCAAATAATGATCTTCCCATGTCCACTGATACCTTTCCAAAGATGTCGTTTATCATAATTGAGAATAATACAGGACTTATCACACTCCCCTGCGGTGTTCCATTTTCAATCTCATATTTATTGGACATTTCAGACCCTATCTTTACCTGTATTGTTCTTTTGTTCAAAAAGTCCATTATCCAGTTAAAAACTTTACCCCCAATTCCCATTTCATTTAGCTTTATCATAAGCCCCTCCTTCCAAAGCATATCATATGCTTTTTCTACATCAAAGAACACTGACACTACAGTCTCTTTATTTATTTGCGCCTTCCTTATTTCATCTTCTAGACACAGCACAGAATCTAACGTACCCCTTCCTTTCCTAAATCCACTTTGACATCCTACAATTACATCCTGTTTCTCTAAAAAGTACACCAGTCTTTCATTTACCATTCTCTCCATCAGTTTACATAAGTGCGATGTTAATGCAATTGGTCTGTAGCTTGTTGGTTTGCTAGCATCTTTCCCTGGTTTCCTTATAGGTACAATGACCGCCTCCTTCCAACTCACAGGTATTCTACCTTCCTCCCACACTTTGTTAAACAGCAGTAATACTTTGTTCAGACCTTCTTCGCTTAAGTGTTTTATCATCACATAGCATATTTCATCTTTCCCTGGTGCAGTCATACCAGCTTTAGCCAACGCCCTTTTTAACTCTCCTACATTAAATGGTACACTCTGCTCATCTCCACTACTTTCCTTTCTTCTTAAGGCCCCCCTGTTTTCAGATTTTGTTTTCTCCCTGCCCCTTCTCCCCTCCTCAGACAAATTATTAGAGCTGTGTATCTTCACAAAAGTTCTAGCCATTAACTCAGCTTTTTCTTTATTACTTACTACTATTTCATCTCCATTTGTTAGCACCGGATAACTCCACTCCCTTCTATCCCCCCCCATCTTTTTGATCATTCCCCACACCTCTCCTACTGGCGTTGTGTTCCCAATTGAATCACAAAACTGTCTCCAATAAGATCTTTTCACCTGTCTTATTGTCCTCCTTACCACCGCCTGGGCTTTTTTGTACTGTATCATATGTTGAAAATTATGGGTTCTTTTCAATAATTTAAATGCCTTATTTCGGTTTCTCACAGCCTCTTTACAGTTATCATCCCACCATGGTACTGCCTTCCTCTTTATTCTGCCTTTACTTTTAGGGATGGATCTCAGTGCAGCTGTTCTAATACCTTTCCTTATTCCCTTATCCAAAGCTTCTATGGTCATATTATCATTGATCTGATTCAGATACTCATCGCTCTCTTCCTTAAACTTCTCCCATTTAGCTTTCCCAAACACCCATTTCCCCCCCCTGTCCACTTCATTAATAGAAACATTAATGTTTATTGTACATAACACTGGATAATGGTCACTACCTATGGTGCCTTCTTGATATGCTTTCCATTCACATATGGGAGCAATATTATTTGAAACCATTGTAAGATCCAGTGTTGACCCCTTTCCTGTGTTAACATCTATTCTTGTTTTACTTCCATCATTTAAGCAGACTAAATTCCTCTCATCTAAAAATTCTTCTATAACCTGGCCATTAACATCAGTTTTCTCACTCCCCCACAATGTGTTATGTGCATTAAAATCCCCACACCACACAATTCTTGTTCTACTTTGCCCTTCTATTTCTTCAAGCTTATTTAGTTCCAATCTCTTGCAAGGGTTATAATAATTCACCACCACTACTACTTCCTTCCTTTCTACCCAAACCTCCACCACCACATACTCCAATTCTTTTCCGATACCCAATACTCTATAAGGCATCCCTTGTTTAATAAATGTGACACAGCCCCCTCCTCCCCCATCTTTCCTATCTCGCCTAATTGCCACATATCCAGGCAAAACAAAATCTAACTGTGGTTTCAACCATGATTCTTGAACACACAAAATGTCCGGTTTCTCCCTTCTACTATCTACAAATTGCTTAAAATCCTGCCCATTCGCTATCAAGCTTCTTGCATTCCACTGGAATATTAACATTGTTATTATTAACCAACACATGGCTCTTGACTTGCCTGAACACTGAGATTGTCTCTCACTTCCTCCCATTTCAAACCTATCATATCAAGGTGATGCACTGCTGCTTTTACAATGATTTGAATCCTTTCAGTTTTAGATTTAACCTCAGCTGTTGCATTTATCACTCCTGCTATAAAGGTCACCAACCCCTTCTTCTCTTCCCACCTCTTCCTTTTATCCTCCTCTATATTCACTGTCATTTGCACTCTATTTTGTCCATATTCCTTAGCCTGTTTTTCCTGCCCAGCCCTCCTAACTGCTTCTGCATAAGAGACTTTTTCCTTCATTCTGATCTGTTGCACCTCCACCTGTCTTTTCATCACTTCACAGCCCCAGTAAGCAACACTGTGATTCCCTCCACAATTGCAGCACTTTGGTTTTACTCCCTCTCCACACTTCCCATACTCATGTTCCCCCCCACATCTAGCACATCTTCTCTTCCCCTTACACACATTAGCCACATGCCCAAACCCCTGACATTTAAAACATCTCAATGGCTTTGGTATAAATTCTCTAACTCTGTATCTCATGAATCCAAAGTAGATCTCCTTTGGGAGAACCATTGTTTCAAACTCGATCAAAATGGTCTCAGTTTCTTTTTTTTCCGCTCCCCTTAGCATTCTTTTAGCACTTTGGACTAAACTATTCCTCATCCGCAAGTTATCTTCCAGTTCCTTCATGGTAACTGTAAGAGGTATTCCAGAAATTACACCCTTGCACCCGCCTCTCCTCTGCTCCCCTACTCTTATTACTTTGGATACTTTGACTTTCCCAACACTACTCATAACTTCACAACCTCGCTTCAGGTACTGCCTTATATCCGAACTAGTCGGCTGTGATTGGCGCACACACTTACACATTCCTAGCCAATCACAGCCACGCATAACAGGCAGTTAAAGTTGACAGTTACGTTTAAAGTTTAACAGTTAACAAGCTAACGACACAATTAAAACACACACAGCACGTTATTTACAATTATGTACACATCGCCCGGGTAGCGGCTCACTACCCGGTCCTAGCTGGCCAGTTGACAATCCCCAGGCTGCCACTTTATTAATGGATTTAGCTTGTGAGCTAGCCATCAGAGCGTGTCGTTTTCGGTTCTTTTGAGACGTATAACATGAGAAAACCGAGCAGATCTGTAAAATAAACAACCGCGTCTTCCCGTTAAGAGACGTGACATGGTGAATTCTGAATTGGCTTCATGCACCAATGAGCAGTTCCCATAGGAATCCATGGAACCGGTAAGCGGAAGTTGTCTCCAGTTCTTATTTATCTCGATGGTTGAACTTCATTCATAAAACCGAGGTTTCCCATATGCAAAAGGCCTGTAATAATCATATATGATCATACTTGCAAAGTTTTATGAAAAGCATGTTGATTAGTATCCTATTATATTATATATTTTTATACAATTCTTATACAATCTCTCAATGTTTTTAAGGAGTACCATGTATTAGAGAACTATTTCATTTTAGCATGAAATGTATATGCTAGCTCTCTACCACATATTTATTTGATAAGTTTTGTATATGGCATATGTGATTTTTTGTTGTTGTTAGTTTAAGCCAACACAATCTCTCAAGCATGGTACTCAGCAGATATAGAATGTCAAAACACACACTGTTGTTATTCATAATAATAATAATGCAATTTTATTTAAAGCAAAAAACTATTACACAGTTAAAGTAAAATATATAAAAACAATGGATAAATTAAAATTCTATAAAAAATTCTCAAATCCAGAAGCTTGAGAAGCAATGCAGGGAATGTAATATATACATATGTATAGTGAGTAATTCTATAGAGCAATTATATAGAGTAATTGTAAGTGTACTCATTTTATTAGTAAAGCTTGAATATGATATAAGTGAGGGACAGAGTGCAACTTTAAATAAAATTCAAGCGTGATGCTGTAATCATCGTAAACTGTTGTCCTCTCCCCCCATCAACCCACCCACACCCCTCTTGCTAATTGCAGATGACTTTGCAATACTCAACTATTTTTCTTTTTCTCCCACATCTGACACACAGGTCTATTCACGCATCTTAGCCTGCCTTGTGGCATCTCATCCGGGACGAACAGCTGACACGTGAAGCATAGCCTAAAAAGCCCTCTCTGTTACGGGACCTCTCCATCACCTTGGACAGCACTATAGTGACTGCCACCCAGTCTGCAATCAACCTCAGAGTGACGTTCGTCAACAACCTGACCTTTGCTGAGAGCATTGCATTGGTGAGCCAGGCGTGCAGATTCTTCCTCTGCAACATCTGAAGAATCTGCCCATTTCTCACCACCTACTCCACTCAGCTCCTGGTGCCTCATTTATAAAAAAATACTTGGATGTCATCTTTAACTTTCACGTAAGCACATTTTTTTATATGGATGTAAGCATTATTTATAAAATTGGCTGCGCTTGTTTGAAATAGCGTACGTCTGTTGTACATACCTTCCGTCTATAAATCTCAAATAAACTTCAAATTGAATGCATGGTTTGCCACGTCCTCCAATAAAGCTAGCGCAGCCATGGTTGAGTGTTAATTGTTTGCTTACAGTAGACTATTTATAGGATACATTATGTTGTCTTTAATGAGTAACACTTTGTGAATCATAATGAATCTCGCATTCACCATGCCCCAATTTACAAGTTATACAATAATGGTATATAATGTAAGGAAGACTTAAAATTCAGTAATTAGACTATCAGTTTCCTTTTAAATTTTGAATTAAACTCATTTTGTAGGCTGATAACAACACCAGTAATTGTCCATACCAAATAAGCGTTCACGTGCGGCTCTCAAGCCTGCAATACTTCGGCATAACTTCACGTTGAAATTTTATAAATCACTACTTTGTTGAGATTTTCTACGTACGCCACACGTAAGATCAAATTTGATCTAAAGTACTTTTTATAAATGAGGCCCCTTGTCTTGGCCCTTCTGCCGTTCTGACCATCTTCTGGCGTAGACTCAAGACTCGCCTGTTTAGATTGTATCTTTGCTCCCTGAATTAATTGTTAGCATGCAAGTCTTGCTTTTTGAAATGGCATTTTAGGAATATGTTAACAGTGATTTATACATCAACACTTGCCACGTTACTGACATTTTGGTTAATCTATTATTTAGACTTGTACTGTTTTTTTTTTCAGTATACCATTGTTTTTTTATTGAACATTTCTCTTATATAGCACAATTTCTCATTCCCCCCTCTACCTAACAGGTTAAGGAGAGGATATCTGCCTGCCTGCCTGGCTGACATTTCTATGTGGATGGCTCCTCCTCACCTGAAGCTCAACCTTGACAAGACGGAACTGCGATTTATACCTCACAGGACCTCCCCACTGCAAGCCCTCTCCATCACTGTCAACGGTACTATGGTGGCTGCCTCCCGCTCTGCAAGGAACCAGGGGGTGGTTCTGGATGACCAGCTGGACTTCAAGGAGCACATCAGGGCAACAGCATGGTCCTGCAGGTTCCTCCTGTACAACATCAGGAGTCATACTTGAACACCTACTCGACCCAGCTTCTCGTCCAGACCATGGTTATCTCATGCCTGGATTACTCCTCCCAAAGTTTTCACACATCACCCCCCTGCTGAGGTCAGTCCAGTGGCTGCCGGTCGCTGCCAGGATCAGGTTCCAAGTTCTGACCCTGTCCTACGCTGCAGCCAAAAGGACAAGCCCTTCCTACCTGCAGGACATAATACAACACTACACTTCAGCTCGATCACTTCGCTCTGCTCGTCCAGACTGCGGAGCTTCTCCACCCTAGGTCCCCAGTGGTGGAACGAACTCCTCACTCCTCTATGTTCAGCTCAAACACTGCCTGCTTTCCGTCGTGGTCTGAAGACACACCTCTTCAGACGCCACCTTGACTGACTTACCAATCTAGTACCAGTACTGTTTTTCGCTTGTTTCCTGTTCCTCAATTCTTAGTTAAAAAAAATAAATAAATAAAATTAAATTAAATTCCCCAATCATACTGACTGCGCCTAGCGCTTAGATTCGTGTTTGCCTTTTTAGGATTGTTTTAACGCACTTGTTACTTGTTTGGAAATGCACTATGTACGTCGCTCTGGATAAGAGCGTCTGCTAAATGTCTATAATGTAATGTAATGTAGTTGATTTTATAGTTTATAATGTCTTGTTGTCTTAACGATAGCTTACTGTGTACTATGCTCAATGTTCATGACTATGGATAGCTGCTATGTTATGATAAGAAATTAGCTCTATCTGAACTGATGTCAGTGACTTTCGGTATGCACTTTGGATAAAAGCATCTGCCAAATGAATGTAATGTAAATAAAGTTTATTATTATTATTATTATTATTATGCAAACTTAGGCACTTTTTTCCTTGTAAGTCGCTCTGTATAAGCGGCACACATCTGCCAAATTAATAAATGTCTGTACTGATACACTTCTGTAATGTGATGGACCCTCTCTAGATTAAATAAGCTAAATGTCCAGCTAATAAAAGCTTGAAGAGAAAGCCCTGAAGTACAATACGTCTCTGAGTGAATTAATACAAAATTTATTTTACAGTGCATTGTGTACACTATATATTGATGTATTGTAAAGGATCTCTTATTTTTAAAAACATGATGGCCAATATACAGCATATAGTAATAATGTTTATCATTTTAGTCATATAAAAGTTAGAAATTGTATATAACACAACATCTGATATTTATTACAATGAAAACACCAATTTAAAATGGGTAGAATTTTGTTTTTATATCATTACCAATAAAGGCTCAGATCATGTGATAGGCTACATTAACTATTTTTAAAAATATATATATTTTTTACATCCAGCTGACACTCTTGTCATTTTTATGTATTTAAAAGGAATGCATTCACCCCTACATAGCTTTCACACTAGGCTACTGCAGGCTGTTCACTTCCGTCTGCGTATTAGGTATCAACCTGCTGGATTTGGAAAGCATTATAAATGTCTAGAAGTATCTAAGATAATTATCTAAGTATTAAAAATTGGGTTCATGTGAGTAGCGTGATCCCATTCGCAATAAACGGAGGGCATCTTCGTGTGTGTTTACTGTTATATCAAGTGTAAGTACATTTCGGCGCCATTTTATTGCTTTGCGCTAAGGAAAGTATTACTGGGAATTGTAGTTAGGGTTAGGGTTTTTTTTCAAATATATTCCCTATATACATAATTATCTAGTAATTGCTAATGTATTATCTAGCTAACAAGCAAATTGTGCTAGCTACAGTTGTGTTAAAAAAATAGCAGTACAACATCAGTAACCTGATGAACCACTGTTATTAGTGGTAGTGATATTTCTGCATAGCAAATAATTAGGGGTGAGTCAGAATATTCGATTATTCGGAGGGGGGGGGGGGGGGCAACGACTTTTGTGTCGGTAGTTTTCACTCAAAAAATAAGTCATATTTTATTTCTTGTGAAACGTATTTTGGGGATGAATAAATAAATACAATTCATATTTCTTATGTCATATTTCATAAATAAATATAAAAAATTAAAGTTTGCACACTGGACTGTGTAGACCACAGGTGCTGGGGATACGTGAAAGCTAAGTGTGAAAAACTCCGTGGGTGCGTCACAATGTTCTTCACTCCCCACCTCCCTTCCTCCACTCCCCCACAACCACTCCTCTCTTACCCGGAAGTATGCAAAACTGTCTGAACGTTTCGAGTACAAGTATTTGCTGGTACAGTATACAATGTATCTCACATTGCGGTTTGCGTCGAGACATTCATTAATATGTAACCATTAATACGTAATTAAGATGTAATCAGCAACATCAAATTAACACAAATATCCGTTTCCGGAGCACGGAGGAGAGGAGGTGGTAGTGGAGGAAAGGTGCTATTTTGAGTTTTGGGATGCACCCACAGGGTTGCGGAGTTTATTGTTTCATAAATAAATACAAATCACTGAACAGAACCATTATGCACTTCAGTTCGTGGTTCCGTCGAACTATTAGTGAGAAACACCCAGAGACTACGTCTCGCTGGGGGCGCATTAGCCTTTACTCGCTAGCCACTAAGCCAGCATAAATGTCCGTATCGAAAAAAGCTAAAAAAAGCTCAGCCTGGGACCAATTTTAAACAATCGGGGACAATCAAGTGTAATGCAATATTTGTGATATTAAATTGACCTACCACAGATCGACCTCGACAATGATGATCTCAAAAACATTCACAACATCGTTGAATAAGTCCGGCCCGATGCTGGCTACATCTTCTTTCTTGCAAATTCGCAAATATGACAAACCTCGAGCTGAAAAAATATCGCTGGCATGCCAAGGACACTAGATAACAGCAGTGTAATCCTTGCAAAGGGTAGTTGCATAAAGTATTGAAAACGAAAAACAGCCATTATTTCGTTGTTTGCGGTTATCCGATTTCATGTGCTTGTTTCGATTATAGCCTAGATGTGTGTTTATAGCACATTATTTAGAAATTTCGTCTTTTTAAAATTTCATATAAATATGTAATTTTTTTGGTCTATGTATTTTATATTATAGAATTGTTACTTGTAAATTGTTGCCTGAATTGACACACTTTCATTGTTAATAGGCCTACAATTGAATAAATAGCCTATTTAATATTGCCTAATGCTTTTGCGTGCGTTTTTTTTACGGTCTTTTCTTAAAGCTGTGGTTTTTTATTTCAGACAAACATGAATACTGTGATTATGACAGATACGTCTACCACTAGGGGTCCAACGTGGATCGGGTTAAAGAAATCTGGATATCCAAGTTGGCTTTAGTGAATTTACCAAGACGCGAAGGGTGACAGCGGGAGGAGGGAGGATGGTTAAGCCAACACAACCCGCAAGATGAAGCCATAATGTGTTAAGCATTCACTATTTAAGATCAGAAAAATGAAGGCAAATTCATAGGCCTACAATAGTGGCTGCAACAACAATATTGTTGCTTATTTGATGCCTTTGACGTGCAGTCGCTTAACTTTTACCGCGTCAGGAAAATCTACTGCATTTCGCACTTGACAGGTGTCAATTTCTGATCCGATCCATAATCGATTATTCGCTCATAACACCCACTGATTATTCGACCATGACAAATATGAGTTTTGCACACCCCTATTAAATAACCAGCTGACGCCGGAACAGGTGAAACGAATGAGTGCCAGCTAGGCGGAAAAACACGGCAGTCCCGCGTCACCGAAAGGAAACCTCCGTAGAACAGAACCAGCGAGCTGCAAAACCATGACGCATATATACAGAAATAAATAAAAGAATATATTCAAAAAAATATACGAAAATAAATAGAGAAATATATAGGGAAATAAATGAATAAATAAATGTGAAATTCCTTTTTTTTATAATTAAAAATTAATTTAAAAAAATTAATTGCATGTACATTTACATTTCTACATTAATGTCCAGATTTATTTACTTATTTTCAGATTATTTTATTCATACATTTTTATATTTCCACATTTATTTAGTTATTTATTATTGTGGCACTCTTGGTGTTCCATACACTATTACTAATAATAATATAGTTTTACCCCTTTCCCCATTCAACCTAATTTGATGACAAGTACAAGTACTTCTTCCAGTTTGAAGACCCAAACTCCATAAAGAGCGTTTTTTTTATGTATGACCACTGAGAGTTATATAAAATAAAAGAATAGTTCGGCAAATTGTGGTCATCATATTTGTCAGAAGGCAGTTCCTGTTTGTAAAAACTGGACCTAATCTGTAACACCCTGTATTTAAATGTGAAGGTGGCTCCTTTCTAAGGTAACAGCAGCATGACAAAGAACAAAGGAACTCAACAAACCTAACGTCATCAATCTAACATCATTGATAAAAGAAAGCGGTAATGTTTGTTTGGATTCAACAGAATTATGTGCATAGGGAGGGAGAGAATCTTTGCATTCATCAGAGGTGACAGGTGTAGGCTAGGCTCTCAAATCTTTAAAGGCTGTAGCAGTGTATTTTTATGGTAACTATGTCTCAGGTATCCCCTGGTTATGTCAACATGCAGGCAATAAAGCTATGACATTTGAACTAAGGTTGGAGTGGTGGACACATCTATACAGCTTTCCTAACCCTTTCCTAACCCTACAGTGCTGCTTCTTTTCACTCGTCTGTCAAGGTCTGCACTGGTCCATCAGCCTCTGCCCTCACCTAGTGTAACGCCCTAAGAGTGTGCCTAATGGTGTGACCATTAAGAAGAAAAGGAAATGATGCACTTTTTACTGCATTTTTTAGTGATTACCAATACCAATGCTTAGGTACTACATTTACATATACATGGCATATACATATTGGGCTGGAGGCAGGTAATGTCATAATGTTGATAAGCGTAATTATTTCTAGTTAATAAAATGCAGTTAACATGCAGAGAGCATGAATATCCTGTCTTTTTTGTTGTGTACACTATGAGTCAGCACCTCATACAAAAGTATCAGTATGTTTAAATGTGTTAAGCAATATATTCAGACCATTCCTTGGCTGGTGGGATGTATCCTGGTACATGCTCTCCAACTGTCATTAAAATAAACTAGGTCAATTTTTATTGACTTTTTGAATATAATCATATCCTGAACACAGGAACAGCCCAGGAATGAATGGCTGACATACTTGAAAGAATAAGAAACTTTAGCTTTGTTGGGAAAGAAATTCAAGTATTTTAATCCTCTAATTGCACAGTGAAAGATTTGCTTATGGAAGGAATATATTTGAAAATCCGGTTTTCCTGTTGTTCTATGAAGGCTCTGAATGTGACTCTGTGCTGCTTACATCTCAGTAATATGATCTCCATAATTGGAAAAACGGGTTTCATATATTATTCATTATTACACTCTGGACTGATGTGGATTCTGAGTAAGCCCTGTATGACAGCCTATGTTAAATGGATGATAACAGTAAATAATATATTCCAGTTTGTGTAGCCTATAGACCATCGCTGTTCTTACCAATGCTGTAGCAGATGCCCCTGTACTTGACGATGTAGTCACAGTGCAAGGAACTGATGGTGTGGATCTCTCTCTGGAAGTCTGCCATATTTGACTGCTTCTTGGGCTGTAGCTTTTTCACAGCAATCAGCTCTCCTGTGTTGTCCCCCATGGGGTCATAGCGGCACAGCTCGACACTACCAAAATTTCCCTTAATGACAACATATGCAGTGGTTTTAGATGTCTTACTTGGCAGCAATGTCCCAATTAACAAACACTCAACAGTAAATAAAGCATGTGAATTGATTCAGAGAAGCTTGTTTTATATGCAATGCTAAGCTTAATACTTATGCCAGTGTGTCTTGTCTTCCTGAACACAGAATGTAGTGCATTTGTTGAGAGCTATGCCTCCCTCTCCTGGTCATTTAAAAGACCTTCAGATAAAATTATTTCTATATGAACAAAACGGATGAAATTCATGTTTTCATGTAGGCTATCCCTTATGGAAAAAGACTATACTGCAGTATATTTTAAATATATCAAAATTATCATCACAATATATTTAAAATATACTGCAGTATATTATATTTCCATAAGGGATATGTTGAAACCACAGAGGACATCAGCAGCTGGGGAAAGGCTTTTACCTTTCCCAGGGGGCCTATGTATCGTAGGTATCTTTCCTCGTATAGTGGCTCCTGCTGATAAGAGACATTCAGAACCCTCCAGAAGCTGTCCTGTTCTGGGGCTGTGGCTGCTTGAGGGTCACACAGCAGCACATAGTCTGTGGGCCAGAAAAATCCCTGAATGTAAATTATCTCTCAGGCATGGGGTGTTAGGTGGTGAACAGGCTTTGGAGTGAAGTCTACCTGAAGTTATGAGACTGTTGAGCTGGCGAATTATGACATGACACGAGGGTCGCAATGCAGGATTGTAGTCCATACACCGTCCAATCAGATCAGCTAACTCTGGCCATTCCGGGGAAGGCAGCTGCTCAAGATTCTCATAGAACTGCAGCTTCTGTAAGTTCAAGGGAAACATAATTCAGGATCATTTATCTTTCCTCCTGAGATAGCTCAGAATGCAATTAGCTTTCTGGGAAATTCAGCTTGTTTGGATGGTTTCCATTACCTGCTGAGGTTCCTGGCCTTGAAGCGGTGCCTTTTCACCATTGAAGATCTCCCACATTGTTGTTCCAAAGTTCCACTTGTCACACTCCAGCTCCAGACTATCCGGGGCCTCCACCACTTCAGGAGCCGCCCATGGAATCCTATCTAACAGCACTGCAAGCCACCAGAAATGCACACACAGACACACACACGCGCGCGCACGCACGCACGCACGCACCGTAAAAATAAAAAGAGGTTGTAAACCCATGACAGGATCCCCTCTCTAAGAGACGGCCCCAGATGATCCCTCAGCCTTATTTCTGCGGGAGTCCCTAATGAGAGACTTAAAGGTAGGATGGATACTCATAGAGCTTGGTAGCTGAAGACAAAAAGTGACAAAAAAAAGACCCACCAACCTGGATACCGCCGTCAACCTGGCGGAGGACCACCTGGCGCAACACCCCTTCGCCCAGCAGCAGAAGGCGGAGCCGGCGCCCAGGAAGAAGTTCGCCCCTCGTTCCGCCCCCCTTTCTGTTTCCCGTCCCCAGAACCCCTCCTTCCCTGCTGTCAGCCCCCATAACGCTCTGCCCTTTCCCCCCCCCTCAGGCTCAGTGGCGGTGCAGTCCGGCCCACGTGGAGTGCCTCAAACGCCTGGACCGGAGTGTGGGCGGTGTGGACGGCCGGGCCACCTGTGCCGCGACTGTCCGCTCATGGAGGTGGGGCAGGTGGTCCAGGTGGTTGGACCGCCCACCTCTGCTTCTGATCCAGACGGGGCGTACTGCATTCCGGTGAGGGTGCAAGGGAGTGAACACCGGGCGCTGTTGGATTCAGGGCTATGCAGACCATGATTCACCAGAGCCTGGTTCAAACCGAGGCTTTGAGATCGGCACGTTGGGTGGTAATTAGGTGCGTGCATGGGGATCGACACAAATACCCGATAGTACCAGTGGAAATTCGGATAAAAGGGAAAAAGCATATCTTAGAGGCTGCGGTTAGCTCCCGCCTCTCGCACCCTCTGATTTTGGGTACAGATTGGGCGGGGTTTAAACAAATAGCGGAAAAACTGATGGGGGTACAATCACGACCGGTAGGGAAGTGTGAGGTGTGTGCAGTGGAAAGTGGTGACGCGGGGTCATCCGACACTGACGGGGGGGCGGCTCCGGGAGAGCCTCCAGTGGAGACTCCCCAGGTGCCGGTGTTCCAACCCATGGAGGATTTCCCACTCGCTCAGTTTCGAGACGATACCCTACGCTTTGCCTTCAACCAGGTGATATATGTTGATGGTCAGCTGGTGCGCCCCTACCGACTGCCTGACATAAAAAGAAAATGGTTCAGGCAGAAATAAAGACAATGTTGGAATTGGGCGTAATAGAAGAGTCTAACAGTGCGTGGAATAGCCCCATCATGCTAGTGAGTAAGCCTGATGGATCTCAGCAGGTGGAGGGGGTCGACCGACCAGTGCTGTACATTAGCCGAAAGTTATCACAACGGGAAGCGAAGTACAGCACGGTCGAGAAGGAGTGCCTGGCTATTAGATAGGCGGTCGGGTCCCTCCGTTATTATCTACTGGGTCGCTCATTCACCCTCTGCTCGGACCATGCGCCCCTCCAATGGCTTCACCGCATGAAGGATACCAACGCCCGAATCACTCGTTGGTATCTGGCTTTACAGCCTTTTAATTTCAAGGTGATTCATAGGCTGGGAGCGCAGATGGTGGTGGCTGATTTTCTCTCCCGTCCGATGGAGGAGGAGGAGGGGGGGGGGGGAGTTGAGCATTGGCCGGATGGCTTCCCGGCCTAAGTCGGGCGGTGGGGGTATGTGGTAGGGGGGCGTGGTTTTAGGCGCAGCTAGCAAGAGAGAGAGTGAACGCGGGTGGTTTAGGGAGCCGGCACAGCTGTCGGCAATCGGGCAATTGGTGACGATTGATTATAGGATTGTTGTTATCAATTAACCAATTGCCTTGATTGTTCAACAGTGAGCCTGAGATCCTCAAAAGGAGCTGGGACAGAAGAGGAGAGAGAGTTAACCTGTGCGAGTGTGTTTTTGCGAAATAAACGCACCGTCTAAGGAAATCTCTTGACTCTGGGTGGTTATTTCACGAGCGGTATAGCTCCACAACGATCTTACACACAGATTTGATCTAAGACCGCGCAATACGAAGGGAGTGCGTTTTCAGAGATCAGGCAGACTTCTTTGCGCATGATGATGAATGGCTGATCAGCAGGTACCGTTTGCCAAGAGCCACGTTATTAGAGCTTTGTGCCCAGATGGACACAAATTTACAGACACGCACCAACTGCAACCAGGCCATACCCGTTGAGGTGCAAGTCTTAACCGTACTTGGGTTCCTGGCAACAGGAACAGTCCAAAGAGAGATTGGTGATCTGTCAGGCATATCCCAGCCATCGGTTAGCCGAATCATGCCAGCAGTACTTTGAGGCATCATTCGCTTGTCTCGACAGTACATAAAGTTTCCTTACACTGCCGAGGAGCTACAGAATGTGAAGGGCGATTTTGTGCGCACCACAGGATTCCCCAACGTAATAGGTGCAATAGATTGCACTCATGTTGTCATATGGGCACCAAATGAAAATGAGTATGTATATGTCTACAGGAAGAACAACCACTCAATGTGCAACTCATTTGTAATGCGCCTTATGGCAATCCGAAACGCTGTTGCAAGATGGCCAGGGTCGACACACGACTTCTTCATTGTGCGTAATTGCAGTGTGGAGAATCGTCTAGAGGCTGGGGCAGGCGGAGACGGTTGGCTTCTAGGTAAATCACTGTTATTTCTATTTTGCTGCTTTGTTGCTTTTTTAATGTGAATAAAATAATGATCTCTACACAACCAGGTGACAGAGGTTATCCTCTGAAGCCATGGCTTCTCACCCGCATAGCGCACCCACAGACACCCGAAGAAACCCACTTTAACACGGTACATGCCCGCGCACAGTCAGTAGTGGAGCACACCATCGGTATGTTAAAGGGAAGGCGGCAGTGTCTGGATGCATCAGGAGGGAAACTCCTGTATGAGCCCAGCAAGGCGTGCCAAATTATCCTGGTGTGTTGTGTGCTTCACAATATCTCTGTGAGCCATGGGCTCGAGAGGCATGAGGATGAACTGCGAATGGACATGGAAGATCCCCCACCATTACCCGCTGACTGGAATGCACATGCCACTACGCTCAGGAGAAGACGGCACTTGATTCACAAGTTATTCCAACAGATAATAATGTTATTGGGGTAAAAATCAAGCTATAAATTCACTTTTTTCCAAAACATTTTATTTATACACACCGTTTATTCATACAGTCAACCAGAGTCTGGTTTGTCTGAACCAAAGTCTGCCGCACCGGCCTAAGTTACGCAGCCACCTCATAAACTGAATGAACCATGTCTCTTTGCGACTGTAGAACGGCGTCAGATAGGACCCTGGCCTGACTCCGATAGCCAGACGTGGATGATGGTGAGGGCCGGGAAGATTCCTCCTGTGCGGGAGTGTCCACGCTGGCTGCTGCTGCCGTTTGGGAGACGGACGGGTCTGCTTGGGGGCGTTTTCCGCTGGTGTGGCTCGTCATCTGCATAAATAAAACAACGTTGCAAGTGTCATTATTTATACTGGAACTTACTTGATTTTAAACACGTGCCAGCTTACCTTCTGAATCTGCAGCAGTCAAAAGATCTGTGTCGCCCTCCGCATCCTCGCCAACAACCGCACTTTCCCCAATGATGGCAGTAATTCGATCATCCTCTGGGGTGAGGTTTGGCGTGGCACTCCCACCTCCCGTGGCCTGCACACTGGCCCTATGGTGCGCAATGCGCTTCTTTGCTTTGAGTTTCAAGTCAGACCATTTATTCTTCACGTCCTTCAGAGACCTTTGCTGCCCCCCAACCTCGTTTACAGCCTGTGCCACAGACTTCCAGGCGACATATTTAGATTTTGAGGAAACACCACTGGACAGGCTCACAAACAATGTCCCGGCGCGCATTTGTACCTCCGCCAAGACGACTTCAATTTCGGACTCACTAAAGTTTTTTTTTTTGCTGCTCACCGTTATCAAGTAGATGGTTTGGGTTTGGATTTGGGCTCCTTTACATGCTAATGAAATTAATTAGGGGGCGTTTACAAGGCGGAGATCTAAAACCTTTCAGCTGTGCACAATTTCGAGATCATTTGTGATTTGTAGATTTCACATCTGGGCACACGCACGTTTTTTTTGGGCGTACGTCCATTATCTCTGAATCGCACTTTTGCTCATTTCAGACATGATCTTAGATCAAATCTAGGATGTTTTCTACTAAACTTTTTATAAATGAGGCTCCAGGCGTTTCGGTCCAGTATGAATGAATAGTAGAGAAACACACTGTTGAATATAAAATGGATAACATCTGAAGGAGAGATTTTTTATTTTTATAAAGTGCATAAGTGAAAAAAGTGCGAAGAACATTACATTACATTACAGGCATTTAGCAGACGCTCTTATCCAGAGCGACTTACACAACTTCTTATTACATGTATCCATTCATACAGCTGGATATATGCTGAAGCAATTCAGGTTAAGTACCTTGCTCAAGGGTACAATGGCAGTGTCCTACCTGGGAATTGAACCTGCAACCTTTCATTTACAAGTCCAATTCCTTAACCATTATACTACACTGCCACCAGTGCTCGAAGTGAAAGACAAACGTTTCGGTCACAGACCTTCATCAGGATCACTCATTCGTAACATCATGACACAAACAGTGTTTTTTAGAAAGTAAGAGAACCCATCTGATTGTAGAGAACACAAACAAGTTTCTCATCAGTATCAGTTAATTCCACGTTCATTCCAAGTTCTGTTGAATTTTTTCAACTGCTTCCATACTAACGCCGCTTTCCCTATCCTCCATATCATGATATTTCTCAAGACATTATTCCAAACTCCATAAAGGTTCTTAGATGTGGAAACGTGATCAACCTGTCACTTTTTTGTCTCAAACTACTGAAGCTAAAAATGTAAGTTGCTACAAAATAGCTGTTGTTGGGCCAGTAGGCGGCACTCTTCCCTCTATATATCAAATATCATTTTAATGGCCCAGCACAGTGATGGAGGACACTGTGCTGTAGAAGATGTCCTCCTTCAGATGAAACTTTAAACCTGACACCATGGTCACTAAAGACCTTTTCACAAGAGTATGGGGGTCCAGGTCAAACTCCTTACATCTGACCACATAATAATTTTCAACATCTAAGTGGCAACAGAATATTTGACATTTCCTTCACGCTCAGTTCTCAGTTGGCCTGACTGGCTTTCCTATGTGTCTGTGTGTGCGTGTGTGAGAGAGAGAGAGTGTGCTTATGTGTAGTCAATCTGTATATATTGGATAAATATGCCATGTTGTCAAATATTTTATCAGGATACATATGCATTTTTATGACTGAGAATTCCTGTTTTGTAATTATTACTGAATGATGAAGTAAAGGATTCTTTCACAAATGTGAAAGGGACTAAGAAAGCTGGATTCATTTAAAATATTCTAATTCACGTTTTGCCTTGGTAGAAGAAGCACTGTAGCACAACTGTAGCACAATTCAGCACGTTTAATGCTAGCTGTAGTTTGTGCGTGGATAATGATGTGCATGCACATTAATTAGGCTATACACTTCGTAAATAGCCACTTAGACTATAGGCTTATCTGGTATAACATATACAAATATATTAGCAATATAAAATAATTCGTAACCACCGCTATTCGTGAAGCATTCTTGCCCACCATGTGTTCTGGAATAGGTAGGGTAGCTCACACCTAATTATACGGTAGCTATACCTAAAAAATTAAAAAAATTAAACGAAAACTAAACTGTGAAACGAAAGCGAAACTAAAGTGTGGAGTCTTCAATAGTATTTCTGTCCCAATATCTTTCAAGTTCCAAAGTGTAACACCTGTAGCTATCAACTGAACATTCAGCAGCATAAGACTGCAGAAAACAGACGCGTTACAAAAACCAGGTAAGAAAGCGAAACATATTGTGGCGAGCCATGGAGTCGGAGTCAGGTATTCTTGTTGGAAATAGTTTATTGAGTAAGAGCACAATCTCTTAGTTCCTTCTTCTCCAGTTAACAGTTAGAATAGACATCGCTTGCTGGATCGTAGCCAGCTTTATAGCCCCTCTATGCAAATAAACCTGCTTAACAAAGGCGGCCCTTGATAGGTGCCCTGCAGCTCACCCCAACCAATCACACGTAATTCACTCTGTCATACGTCAATCAACAAACGGTCTCTAGCGCGGACCTGGTTGAACACCTGCTGGTCATTCAGAGGTCAACTGCCACTTGCTACTGCACACGTCATTACATTTGAACACAACAGTTGACATGCACAACGATCCCCGTTACTCGCAATCGCCCCGGATCGCCACACTGCCCCCACCTAAGGGGTCAGCAGTCCCTTGCGACCCCTTTAACTGTCCGCACTCACGTACAAAGTCCCGGAACCGGGCAGGAGTCCTCCGTTGGCGAAAAGGGCGATTCGGGCCCTCAGCTGCCGCTGGGTTTTCCGGTGGAGGAGGGGTGGGCGCACGTAAAGCGGGCTGATCCTCGCCGACGCCCATCCCCTCCTCAACACCGTCCCGGAAACGGGCAGGAGTTCTCCGTGGGCGAGAAGGGCCCTCAGCTGGCACTGGGTTTTCTGGTGGAGGAGGGGTGGGCGCACGTAAAGCGGGCTGATCCTCGCCGACGCCCATCCCCTCCTCAACACCATCCAACAGCGGCCGGTAAGGAGCTAGACGGTCCCGGTGAAGCACCACCAGTTTCCTTCGGCCGGGCATGCGCACTCGATAGACCACCTCGCTCAGCCGGCCCACCACTTCACCAGGGCCCCGCCAATGCGACTGCAGTTTCGGGGACAGACCCTTCTTACGGATCGGACAATAGATCCATACCTTGTCTCCGTGGGTGAAAGGCTGTCCCCGACAGCGCACATCATACGCTCGCTTTTGCTTGAAGCTCGCGGTGGATTGGGCCTGGCGGGTAAAGCTGTGGGCGGTCTCCAGGCGCTCGATCAAAGCCCGTGCGTACCCGGCCTCTGACTGGTGGTGCTCCGTGGATCCGGGCGGGGCTCCAAACACCAAATCAACGGGCGTCCTTAGCTCTCGCCCGAACATGAGTGCAGCGGGGGAGCACTGGCTGCTCTCCTGCACGGCGGAGCGGTAGGCCCACAGGACCAAGGGCAAATGGCAGTCCCAGTCTCGCTGGTGCTGGCTAGCTAGAATGGCTAACTGGGTGGCCAGGGTTTTATTAAAGCGTTCAACCAGTCCATCGCTCTGGGGATGCAACGCCGTAGTGCGGGTCTTGGCCACTCCCAGCCGCGTACACACAGCTGCCAGCACCCGCGACTCGAAATTTCGCCCCTGGTCGCTGTGCAGCTCCTCGGGGGCCCCGAACCGGGCGAACATCTCTGTCACGAGCCTTTCCGCCGTCGTGTCCGCTGATTGGTCCGGCACCGCGTACGCCTCGGGCCACTTGGTAAAGTAGTCCATGGCCACAAGCACATAGCGGTTGCCGGACTCAGTGACGGGGAAAGGCCCTAAGATGTCTACCCCGACCCGTTCCATAGGGGCCCCCACTACGTACCGCTGAAGGGGGGCCTGCGACCGCTGCGTCGGCCCCTTCTTGGCCGTGCAGGCGTCGCAGCAGTGGACGTGCAGCTCCACGTCCCGGCGGCAGGCAGGCCAGTAGAACCTCCTCCGCAGTCGGTGCAAAGTCTTGCTGATGCCAAAGTGCCCCGCCCCCACAGAGCCATGCATCAGTCCAAGTACCTGGGGGCGGAGCGCACGGGGCACCAGCAGCTGGAGGAGATCCTGGTCGGAACCGGGGGCCTGCCACCGCCAATAGAGTAGCCCACCCTGCGACGTCAGGCTCCCCCACTGACTCACATAAGCCTTAACCGCTGGGCTACTAGCCGACACTTCTCCCCATGCAGGCCGTGTACCTGCCGCAATCCAGCGCTGCACTTGCTGCAGCTCGCCGTCGCCCTCCTGCGCTAGGCGCAGGTCCTGCTGGCTAAACGGCAACCATCCAACCTCACCTTCTATAGCCCGAACTGGGCACGCTATCTCCGTCACCTGCTCTCGCTGCTCGGCTTTAGTGCAAGGCCTACAGTCCAGCTCTGCACAGGGCCTCCGTGAAAGCGCATCTGCATTACCATGCAGCTTTCCGGGCCTGTGCTGAATCTGGAAATCGTACTCCTGCAACAGCTCGAGCCAGCGGGCTACCTGGCCCTCCGGATCTTTAAAATTTAAAAGCCAGGTTAGTGACGCGTGATCTGTCCTAATAAGGAAATGGCAGCCTTGCAGGTACGGGCGAAAATGGCGAACCGCTTTGACCACCGCTAACAGCTCGCGCCGAGTCACGCAGTAGTTTCGCTCTGCCTTGCTCAGCGCGCTACTGTAGTAGGCTACCGCTCGTTCCCCGTCTGGTCCCACCTGGGAGAGCACGGCCCCGACTCCGACATTGCTAGCGTCCGTGTCGACGATGAATGGTCGCGCGACATCCGGATATGCTAGAATGGGAGCCGCCGTTAGGGCGTCTCTCAACTGGTCAAAAGCATTCTGGCAGTCCCCTGTCCACTCGAACTGTTGACCTTTATTCGTCAAGCGATGAAGCGGACTAGCCAGGGTGGCGAAGCTCAAGACAAAGCGTCTGTAGTACGACACTAGTCCCAAGAAGCTCCGCAGCTCACCCACATTGCTAGGCGTCGGCCATTCCCGCACAGAAGCCACCTTAGCTGGGTCAGTGGCTACACCCTGCTCGCTAACGACGTGCCCCAGGAAAGCTGTCTCCCTCCGGAGCAGCTGACACTTTTTAGGATTGAGCCGTAGCCCAGCCCGGCCAATCTCCGTAAGCACGTCAGTTAGGTGAGCGAGGGCTTGCTCGAAGTCGCTGGCGTGTACTAGGAGGTCGTCCAGGTACACGACACAGGAACTCCGCGGGACGGACGACAGCACCCGCTCCATCAGTCGCTCAAAAGTGGCAGGGGCGTTACAGAGCCCGAACGGCATGACCCGGAACTGCCACAACCCTTGCCCTATCGTGAAGGCTGATTTTGCCCTCGCTTCCGGGGACAGCCTCACCTGCCAATAGCCACTGCGGAGGTCCAGCGAGCTAAACCAACTGGACCCCGCGATATGGTCTAAGGCCTCGTCAATACGGGGAAGTGGATAGGCGTCTTTCTTGGTGATCTGATTAAGACGCCTATAATCTACACAAAAACGCCACTCCCCGTCCTTCTTTTTTACCAGGACAGCAGGGGCCGCCCATGGGCTTTCAGAGGGCTCGATAATGCCCGCAGCTGCCATCTCCCTTATCTTGTCCTCCGCCACCTGTCGCTTGGCTAGAGACAGCCGGTGCGGACGTAGCCGAATGGGCACAGCCGAGCCAGTATCAATCTGGTGTTGAACCAGCTCGGTCTGTGTGCATTCTTCGTCCCGCACAGCGAATAGGTGAGTGTAACGGACAAGCAGGGCTTTAAGCTGCTGGCTCTGCTGCGGTGTGAGCCCTTTGCTGCTGCGCGTCCATAATGCTAGGACGGCTTGCAGCACCCCCGCAGAGGGCTGGGTAGCTGAGGCTAGCCCGCCCGTCTGCGGTGGCACTGTAACCTGAGGTGGTACCACGGTAACGAGCGGCGAATCAGCGGTGGCCATTTCAAGCACAGAACTGGGGCGACAGTGTTTGGGGGGCACCCCAGGGCATTCAGTTCGGCGGGCTGCTTGTAATTCACATTTTGATCGGAGGCCCAGCGTTTCAGTACCAATAGTTATCGTCTCGGCTATCACATTTATGCTAGTTCCCCACAACGCTAACAAGTCTAAACCGATAATGCATGCATCTTTTATATCTGCTAACCAAAACTCGTGTTTCACTCGCTGGGCTCCTGCACACACTTGTAATTGTTTACTACCACGCATGCCCATCTTCTGCCCAGTGACGGAGGTTAGCTGGGTAGAGGTAGGGGTCCATGCACCTGAAAGCAGCCCGCTGGTACCCCGAAGTACCCCCGGCCTTACCAGGGAAATAGTGGCTCCGGTGTCGACCAGCGCCCAGCAGGCTTGTCCGTCCAAACTGCAAGGCAAGTACAGCCCGGTCTTCGTCCCCAGTCTGCCAATACGGGGCTCGGCCTCGTGGGCCTGTTCCTCTGCTCTTAAAAGAACATCAAACGGAACTTTTGCTCTTGGAATTTTTGCTTTCGCTAGGATGGGCAGCCTGGACGCGTGAGTGCTGGTCTGGGCCCGGGTCTGGTTGAGGAGGAGTGTAGCATGGGGCGGCGGTCTCCTCATTGGGCCGTCCCGTCGTCGTTTCCCGTCGGCTGTGGAGCTCTCGCTTTTGGCGCAGGGGCAGTACAATCGCGGGCGAAATGCCCCGGTTCGTTGCACCGGAAGCAGCGTCGCTCCCGTTCCGGTCGCTGCCGCGGTCGGTTTTGGTTCCGTTGAACCCATCTCACCTCCTCGCCGTCCTCGCAGTCGGCAGCTCGGACCCGGGGCTTGTTAGCCGGGGTCCCGTTTGGCGTGGTGCCCAAGATGAGCTCCAGTCGCTCGGCCTCGCGAAGCGCTGCGTCCAGGGACTCCGGTTTGGCAATGCGGACCTGTTGTTGTAGGCGCTCCGGAGTGAGGGCCTGTGTGAAGGTCTGGCAGGCTAGCTCCTGCTGGCCTGCGTTATCGAGTTGAGGGTAGCCGCGGCGGGCTAACAGCCTGATGTCGGCGGCGAGGACGCTGAGGCTCTCTGCTCCGGTCCGCCGTCGCTTGGCGAGCTTCTCCCGGCTCACCTCTAGGAATTGCCGCTGTCCGAACCGACGTTCCAGCGCTGTCATCAGTGCCGGTAGCGTCAGTGGTTCGGCGCTGTCCAGGTCTAGCAGCACCTGGCAGGCCTCGCCCTCCAGGGCTAACGCTAAGTGGGTGGCCGTCTGGCTCTCGTCCCAGCCATTGTAGCTAGCCGCGAATCGTACCTGGCTTTGGTACGACTCTAGCTCACCCTTTCCCGTGTAACGGGGTAGCTTGATCACCGCCTTTATCGGTGTAGTCGGTCGCCGCGCCGGCGCCGCTGTCTGGCTCGGCCTGGAAGCAGGGGCGACCTCGTTGGCTTCCGGCCGACCTACTTGCGCTTCATTTCCGGCCGCGGGGTCAGCCACCAGCGCGGGCACCTCCGCCTGGTCTGTAATCGGCCCCTCTCGCTCCGGTCTTGTTGCGCTGGCTCCTTCGGGTTTTCCTCCGGGTCTATTCGTGGGCCGCTTCGCAGACGCTCCTGCGATAACGTCCATCTGCTTGGTCACCTGACGCTCTAGGTCGCGGATCTGTTCCCAGATCGTCCCGCTTCTGACATCATTGTGGCGAGCCATGGAGTCGGAGTCAGGTATTCTTGTTGGAAATAGTTTATTGAGTAAGAGCACAATCTCTTAGTTCCTTCTTCTCCAGTTAACAGTTAGAATAGACATCGCTTGCTGGATCGTAGCCAGCTTTATAGCCCCTCTATGCAAATAAACCTGCTTAACAAAGGCGGCCCTTGATAGGTGCCCTGCAGCTCACCCCAACCAATCACACGTAATTCACTCTGTCATACGTCAATCAACAAACGGTCTCTAGCGCGGACCTGGTTGAACACCTGCTGGTCATTCAGAGGTCAACTGCCACTTGCTACTGCACACGTCATTACATTTGAACACAACAGTTGACATGCACAACGATCCCCGTTACTCGCAATCGCCCCGGATCGCCACAATATCTTTGTCATTTGTATATGAACCAATTAGGCTATTATAACACCAAGGGTACATCGCTTTGTCGACTTTACTGCCCATAGCCTGACATATTTTATATAGGCTAATGTGACTGTGAGAGTAGTAGACTAGAATAGCAGCCTACAGCTACCGATACAATTATGATGAAGACACATAAAAACTGGATTCGGCTATATTGTTTTTAAAAAAAAATATATTACTTCTAGCATATAGATAATCAACATAATACGCTACGGCAGGGGTCGGCAAGTAAATTTGGCCTCGGGCCAAATTAGCATTATGGTTGCACTCAAAGGGCCGGTTGTAACTCTAAGACTATAAATATAACCATACTTGGGATTTTCGCGGCTAAGACTAAGAACTGTTTTAACTGTTCAAAACGACATAGCCTATATATCAAGGCCGGCGGTAGTTATGGGCAAAACGTGCGTCTTTCCCACACAATCAAAAGTTAAGAAAAAAAAATTTGTTCAGCCAATGGAAAAATAGCACAGAAAATACCAGTACCGTTTCTAACTTCTGAATGGGTGGGCAGCCTACAGCCCGCCTCCAAAGTCGCCCACTGCCCACTGCTCCCCCTCTTCTCGTTACGTTCAAGCACGAACGCAGAGCTTTGAAGCAGACCCGTTCGCCTATATCCGCTGCACAGAGCCGAGGGGGACGGGGCCATGACAACGATGTAGCTACTCTGATGGCTCAGATTGCACACACATAGGGCAAGGGAAATGAGTGTTCTAAATGTTAGTTTAACTTTAGTTAAGTTGTTGTTTATTACGCTTATTTTTGTCAGGGATCATGTACAAAAACAGTAATCTCAGAGAGAGGACAAAATGTGCTGGTGACTGTTTGAAAATGGGATATTATCGGAGTTTCATCTGCAGCAAGTTATCATGCGTCTTTAACACCTTCCGCCGTACCATGGGCGAATTCGCAAAACCTGGTTATTCTTGCTCATGAGAAGGCCATTACATCGGCTCTTGATGTGTATTAAAGTAGGCTAGCCTACGTGTTTCTATGCAGAATGTTTGTATGCTACTTCGCTGAAGATGTGGTTCATGTTGCAGTATAGGCACGACACGTCATGGGGTATAGCCATGTTACGAACTACAGGGAGTAGATTCTTTGATTATTGTAATTAAAAGCACAAACGTAATAGGTAATCGTACATTACCTTCATTAAGAAAGAAAGTGAAACGGATATTGCGTCTTCTTAACTTTCTTCCGCCGCACCATGTTGCACAGGTGGAAAAAAACCTGGTTATTCTTCCTCATGAGGTCATTACATCGGCTCTTGATATGGATGAATTTGTAGGTTTTTTTTCCGGAAAGAAACGGATCTCATGCAGCATGCAGGAGTGTATAAAATGAACAGATTGTGAAAGAACAACAAAAAAAGTTATATGTTGAAAAAATATATATTTAAAATAGAATAATTCACTAGGCCAGTGGTTCTTAACCTTATTGGAGGTACTGAACCCTGCAAGCTTCATCAGTGCATTCACCGAACCCTTCCGACAAAAACGGCTCGACATTGCTAGTGTGAACCGGATACTGTGTGTGTCTTGACCCCTGCCGAACCCCTGAGACTGACTCAACGAACCCCTGGGGTTCGATCGAACCCAGGTTAAGAACCACTGCACTAGGCTATATTACCCAGTAATGTACTGATTAGCCGATCATGGCTTTAGCTTTACATGAAAGCTTCTCAATTCTCGCCTAGGACTTTGAAAAAAAAAAAACTTCTCCAAAATGTTCAGAAATAAAACATTTTATTTGAGAAAATACCCTGTGTGAGGTTGTGTAGAAATGCAGGAAATAAGTTTTAAAAGGCTCAACATGTTCTGGGGGAAGACCCCCAGACCCCCGTTACTTCGTTCCCCCTTGTGCCCCACCAACATCTCTTCATGTCCCTCCAATCAAAACAGTCTAGAACTGGGCCTGATATACAGTTCAATCATTTTTTTTAAATCAAGCGTTTGAGTCGAGTTATTCTGTATTACTGTAAATACAGTACATCATTTATTAGCAGGACCCACCTAGAATTGGGTAAACACATTGCTTGTATGTTTCTATATGCATTTGGATATTATTTATTTATGTTTAATTTCTGTTCCACACACTTGTGCATCATTGTGTAATATCGTTAGATAGTCCCAAGTCAGGGTCTTATCAGTGAACTCTGCTTTCTGCTATAAAGAAAGACAAGAGTAAAGTCAAATCATTCACAACAGAAACCAAAAATCAGCAGGTCACCTAAAGGAAAATGTAAATTCTGAAACATTCCCGATAACAGTTGGTGTGATCATTGAGACATTGAAACAAGGTAGCCATTTTAAAAATAAAGCACCAGAGCCAGATTTCTTTATTGACGCACTAACTCATGGTGATGCAAACGGGTTTGTTATAGACTATGGAACTACCAAACTCAGTGGAGGCATAACATATTCCATTTGTGCAGGATGATATTAGCAATTCCATTAGTTCCCAGAGTCATTTGCTCTACTTTTGTCAACAAATGGAATGAAAATGAGACCTGGGTATCAAGCTAATTTCAATGCACCACGCTAGCACTATGTCTCCAAGGGCAGCTACCTCTGACAATAATAACAAAAATTTAAATAAAATGTTGTCTTTTGAATAATTGTGCATTGCAACTACGCTTTTAAATGTGTTGCTTATATCAAACTGATATCTTGTTCTCTCCCACACAGTTGCAGAGATGAGAAGATCGTACCGTCGTTTTGAGTTTGTTGCTTTGCTTGTCATTGGAATGCTCTGCTTGGTCATAATTCTCAGCAAATATGGCCCATCCCATAATTTACAGACAAGCAACATCCACATTAATGTAAGGAAGTCAGTTTCTCAACAACCATCCATAAAATACTTGAATGCGAGCACGGGTCAGTATTACTCACCACGTTGTGAACAGAATGTTTCTGCGGCCAGTATTGATGGATTTTCATCACTTCCAGGCCACATCCAGGACTTCTTGTTTTACCGTCACTGTCGACACTTCCCAATGCTGCTTAATGTGCCTGAGAAGTGTGGAAGCACACCCCACAAATCAGCAGATGTCTTTCTGATGTTGGTGATAAAGAGTTCTCCCTGGAACTATGACCGCCGTGAGGTACTGCGAAAGACCTGGGCAAAAGAGCGGCTGCAGAACGGGGTGTGGATCCGTCGGGTGTTTATCTCTGGGACGGTGGGCACAGGCATTGAAAGGCACAAGCTGAACAAGCTGATGCGTCTGGAGCACCATGAACACCATGACATACTGCAGTGGGACTTCAACGACTCTTTCTTCAACCTCACCCTCAAGCAAATCCTATTCCTAGAGTGGATGCAGAAGAGCTGTCCTCAGGTCCGCTTTCTCTTGAATGGTGATGATGACATATTCGCCAACACAGACAACATGGTGGAGTACCTTCAGAGCCTCGGTGACAATGACGGAAGTAAGCACTTATTTGTGGGCCACCTCATCCGCTATGTGGGACCCATTCGAGAGTCTGGGAGCAAGTATTTTATCCCTGTCCAGATTCAAGAGTCAAACTCGTATCCTCCATACTGTGGTGGAGGGGGTTTCTTACTCTCTGGCTTCACAGCTAGGGTTATATACAACATGTCCCACATCATCCCCATCCTGCCCATTGATGATGTGTACATGGGTATGTGTTTGCAAAAAGCTGGACTGGAGCCAGTGTCCCATTTTGGAGTTAGGACTGCAGGGCTTCATGTTCCCTCTCAACATGTTGACGCTTATGATCCTTGTTATTACCGGGAGATTATCTTGGTACACAGGTTTCTGCCACATCAAATATTCATCATGTGGCATGGAATTCATGATCCTGACTTACAATGTGGAAGTTCACAAAGTTCAAAATTAAAAACATAAAAATAGTTTTGTGCAACCAGATTGAATTGACTTCTTGGAAATGTTTTGGTATCTTAGCTTAACCCTCACAATATGACATTATGGACAGACATCACCATTTTTTAAGTGGTGGATGTTTTGCTGTGAAGACTGAACACTACTGACACTGATAACTCACAGTGACAAATGATACGAAACAACATAAAACTTGCCATATTTCACTTTAAATTCAGCGTAAAA
Organism: Ilyophis sp. 1 JC-2022; assembly: GCA_022702515.1. NCBI lineage: Eukaryota > Metazoa > Chordata > Actinopteri > Anguilliformes > Synaphobranchidae > Ilyophis > Ilyophis sp. 1 JC-2022. Next base: position 37,587,080 of record CM040403.1, on the reverse strand, counting down.
ATGTATACAGCTTAGAAAGGAATTGCACTGTTGAACCGTGTCCCATTTTCGTCTAAATTCTTCCCTGTAACCCATAATGTGTCATAGAAACATGGATTGTTGGGCATCTCATCTAGTACATGTGTTTAAACTTTTAACTCTTTTTTATTGCACTTATGCCTTTGCACTGTGGGTTTGGCCAATTTGGCAAATGCACTTTCAGCTTAATACCTTAGATCAGTGTTTCTCAAACCTAGTGCATTACTTCCTCAGTTAATTACTGAGCTTGTTTCGCATCTCCACGTGTAATCTGATTTAAAAAATTGGTTTTGGAAGTTATTCAAGATAATAAAATGTAGTCCCTGCTTTTTTGTTTTGTCTTTCAGTTTGAAAAATTAATTATTATGGCACTCTCAATTGCTCACTTGTTTAGTAGTTCAATTATGTGCCTTTAACAGCAATGCAGTATGACTAAGTTGTTGAAGGGGCTGAAATATATAGCAATATATTTGCAGATTATTTAAAGCACAGAGACGCTTGCATATATCGACAAACAATTTCCTGCAATCCATAATGACCGATACCTGCTTGTTAAGTGGTGTTAAATGCAGAAAACAACTCAATCAAACCTGATTAATAAACTGTAAATTCTAGAATGGAAATCAGCATGTATATTGGGTCCTCAGGGTAATTTTTGAGAAGCACTGCCTTGTCCTATAAGCAATAATAACCACTCTTTTGGCAACCTCACAAGTTGCATCTGGCCCTCTAGCAGCTTTAATACTTTTAAATGGAACCATTCTTGTTATGAGTATGTTTTTGTCATGAGGGACTGCTAGCTGCCAATTAAAAATAACAATTCTAAGCATATGTTTTCTGCAAACTGCTACAAGAAAAAGGCACACTGGAAAAGGTGCAAGCACCAAGCCAAAAAATGTGCAGCAGACAAAAACTGAAGATGAAGAATGTATCCAGCTGTGGCAAGAGTTTATTTAATTTGCTGGCAAGCAGCTACCACTGCATCAAATATACTTTTGGGAAGTGGAAAGAAATGTGAAGCTGACAGCAAGTGCTTTATGACATTATAGGGCAGCATCTGTGACTGCTATGTGGAACCATATGTCTCTGAAATTGTAATGTGGCAACATGTGGTATATCTACTGGCTGAACCTGCTCATAAAGTGTGTCAAGTTTAATCACAGTGCATTCTTCAAGAATCATAATATTTCATTTACTAGGATTAACCTCTTCACCTAATATGAGGTTTGTTATTACTTATTGTTTGCGGACAGTGAAAAGATAGGTGAACCCATATTGATTAGATTTTATTACTTTAGTATAGATTTAAAGTGTGCTTAAATGGGACAATGTTGAAATTAATGTTTTATCACTTATTCACTTATTTATATTGACATGATTTTACATATCAGGGTATTTTTTATTTATTATTATATATTAATTTCATAAACAATACAGTTCAGTAAAGTGTGTTCATTATTTAAAACTTTACGGTCTGGAATTGGGTTACCTTACAGTTTTTTTCAGTGAAAATCTATACATTTATAGTGTCTGTATCTTTTTATTTTTCTGCACTGTTTGTTTATCAGTTAATACAAATCTATTTTAAGGTACAGCAGATACAGAATTGAAATACTGAGCTTTCAACAAACTGTTTAATTTACCACAATAAAGAGACGACATTTCAGTTAAATTAAATACAATATTGTGTGATTTCCTCTTGAGAATATCAGTCCACTTCTGATCCATGTGGAATTGAATTTGAACTTGTGATGCAGCAGAGGAATATAAATAGAGTATTTGAATTAGAACAGTTTATCTGTGCATCTGTGTAGTATCAGAGACCTTTCTGTGCCCTTAACTCTGAACCTTCCAGTCATTACATGCATTTGTTGTGTAATGTCCTTTGCTCTCTGTTTCTCTCACTCCCTGTCTGCCTCTTTCTGTCTGTGTTTGCCCCCCCCCCCCCCCCCCCCATCCCTACCACCACTTTTTAACCTAATACCATGCCCATGTTGTTTTTAAGTCCCTTTTATAGAGTGTAGGTCCCCCTCAAATACTGTTCCTGGACACTTATGGACAAGTCTGCCCTATTCATGTGATTATTTAGACTGGCAGTCCTGTGGACGGTAAACCCTGTCCATAAGGTTCCCCTGAATGGACTGACAGCGCTCATAACATGCAGTGCTATCATTAATTGTTCTTCACATGTTGCTGTGAGTAATAAGGCCTAAGTCCTCAACTCCCACAGTACTCTCCTGCCATTCCCTGAAGGACACCCACAGGCACAAATGTAACCGGACCCACAGTCTGTTGTGAGGAGCTAGCCTAAGCGACTGCCATCAGCAGTCCACCCAACTGGACCCAGGCTAAAGGAGCCAAAATGGATTCCGACAGGGAAAGAGGCGCTTCCCCGCCAGAAGAGAGGTCCTGTCTGCACTGTGCCACCTGTGGATCGTCCAGCTGCCTGTCACAGGAGACAGAGCCCCCGCACGCCGTGCAGAACTGGTACAGACACTGTTGGGAGTAGGCTGCCTTTCACTCACGCAATTGCAACATCAATGGGAAAAAGCACTGCATGTTACCCAAGGAAGTCCAGGGAACCTCTTGTCCCTTGCCAGTCTAAATACCCTGACACTGGAGAAGGAAGAGACTAAACCAGGGTGCCATGACAGTAGCTACACAAAAGATGTGTGTCCATATATCTGCTGGCCAACAGATCACAACGGGGCTATTACACTGGGCATGGACTAATTGTTTTAAAGATGGTTGGTGAACTATTTGGACAGTTGTTTTTGTTGTTAGCAAGTAACTGCATCTTCAATGTTCAAATGTGCAATGTGATTCCTATTTTGTGAATAGGTTTTTAGCGGGTGCATGCACCTATTCTTGCAAGAGAGGGAATGTAGGATATCTAATATTTAGATATAGGTAAAACTACCCGGCTCCTCCATCTCTTGCTCTCCCCCCCTCTCCTTCTGTCTCTCTCTCACTCACTCACCCCCACAAACATCAAAGATAAGCCAGTCTGTCATAAATGACCCCTCCACACCTTAACCCAATCAGGGCAGAGATGCCCCCCCCCCCCCCCTGTGGAGAGTAAGGTATTTATCGTTACTGTTCGACTTACCTATCAAATAATTCGGCGATTTAATTGATGATTGTAATTTTTAATAATAATTATTCAATTAAATCACGTAAAATATATTTTGAGTGTAGGTTAAGTGAGGGGTTTTAGCACGCAATATCACTTGTGTTCAGTATTCAGAGTGCCGAACGTTTTAACAAGGGCATTGACGGTTGGAACCACTGGATTCAGAAAATACACATTTTACCTAATCCTCACCTATCCGACACATTGCTTCTGCAGTTTTCCTGCTCCAACATACTTCTTGCATTCAGGACTACATTATCGTAACGTGTGACATTCAGACTTTTTTTTATACTGACTGGAATCAATTATGAGAAAATCCTACCGAATGATCCTGCAGAACTGGATTTTTTTTTTTTGAAAACTTGCCAGTCAATGCAAATTTCTCAAATTACTTGATTGAAAACTTATAATGTGTATTAGTGATTTGACATTCCTTTGTGTTTCTTAAAAATTGTTTCTATACTTTTCACTTATTTGTGCATGTTACTTTTGGTCATGTTAAGTAATTGTAATTAAAGAAAAGAAGACTTAAGAAAAATAGCAAAAGGGATATTGAGTCATATTTCTCATTAAAGTAGCTGTGCACCAACTGGCCTTGGTTATTTTCCCCAACCATTACCATGTTCATTATTTTAAATGATAATATTCAGTAAGCTCCGCTGATGTGGGAAGTCAGTGATTCACCGGTTACAGCTGGGTACACTTCACACGGGTATAATTGGTAAAGCTGTTTTTCTTTTTTTTTTGCTTTGAGATAACACTTGTCTGATTTGAGTTATACCTGGCTTCTCATATTCACATTCATGGCATTACTGAGGTATTTACACACCTATACATGCCTGGGTAAAAACTCGGTAAAAGATCACAGGGGAGTGCTTATCAGATGGAAAGAAGTGAGGCATAGCTACAAGTGCAAGGTGCCTTTTATGTATAATGTGTGGTTTAAGCTGTTTCAACAGGCTTAATATTTCCTTAAAAATACCAAAACAAGAAGAACTAGAAGATGTCCTCCTTCAGATGAAACTTTAAACCTGACACCATGGTCACTAAAGACCTTTTCACAAGAGTATGGGGGTCCAGGTCAAACTCCTTACATCTGACCACATAATAATTTTCAACATCTAAGTGGCAACAGAATATTTGACATTTCCTTCACGCTCAGTTCTCAGTTGGCCTGACTGGCTTTCCTATGTGTCTGTGTGTGCATGTGTGAGAGAGAGAGAGTGCGCTTATGTGTAGTCAATCTATGTATATATTGGATAAATATGCCATGTTGTCAAATATTTTATCAGGATACATATGCATTTTTATGACTGAGAATTCCTGTTTTGTAATTATTACTGAATGATGAAGTAAAGGATTCTTTCACAAATGTGAAAGGGACTAAGAAAGCTGGATTCATTTAAAATATTCTAATTCACGTTTTGCCTTGGTAGAAGAAGCACTGTAGCACAACTGTAGCACAATTCAGCACGTTTAATGCTAGCTGTAGTTTGTGCGTGGATAATGATGTGCATGCACATTAATTAGGCTATACACTTCGTAAATAGCCACTTAGACTATAGGCTTATCTGGTATAACATATACAAATATATTAGCAATATAAAATAATTCGTAACCACCGCTATTCGTGAAGCATTCTTGCCCACCATGTGTTCTGGAATAGGTAGGGTAGCTCACACCTAATTATACGGTAGCTATACCTAAAAAATTAAAAAAATTAAACGAAAACTAAACTGTGAAACGAAAGCGAAACTAAACTGTGATCGCGAGATAAGTGTGGAGTCTTCAATAGTATTTCTGTCCCAATATCTTTCAAGTTCCAAAGTGTAACACCTGTAGCTATCAACTGAACATTCAGCAGCATAAGACTGCAGAAAACAGACGCGTTACAAAAACCAGGTAAGAAAGCGAAACATATCTTTGTCATTTGTATATGAACCAATTAGGCTATTATAACACCAAATAATAGGGTACATCGCTTTGTCGACTTTACTGCCCATAGCCTGACATATTTTATATAGGCTAATGTGACTGTGAGAGTAGTAGACTAGAATAGCAGCCTACAGCTACCGATACAATTATGATGAAGACACATAAAAACTGGATTCGGCTATATTGTTTTTAAAAATATATATATTACTTCTAGCATATAGATAATCAACATAATACGCTACGGCAGGGGTCGGCAAGTAAATTAGCATTATGGTTGCACTCAAAGGGCCGGTTGTAACTCTAAGACTATAAATATAACCATACTTGGGATTTTCGCGGACCTCGATTGTAATTGTTGAGGGGGGGGGGGGGTGCAATCAATAATTTTTGTTGGGGGGGGTGCAATCGTCTTTTTTTTTTTTACAAACTTCGTTTATTTAACGTGCGTCCGCTTCTGCGTTTTTCAAACCACACACCGCATGTTGGCTATTTCAGCACCACGCGTTGTCCACCTACTTATTGATTCACTACTGTCTGTGCGTGTCATTCACTCTCAACATGGATAAAAGTACAATAAGCATTCTTCAGGTGTGGGTAGATTCTCTATTCGGACATTATAGCCGATACGTGGGACTGTCGGTTCGATATTGTAAAAAAAATAATAATAATTTTTTAAAAAACAGATTATTATTATTTTTTTTTTTCAAATCTCAAAATTATCTGGCGGGCCAAATATTATTGCTGGCGGGCCAAAAATGGCCCGCGGGACGCCTGTTGCCGACCCCTGCGCTACGGTGACAGGCGATTTTAAATTGCGTTTCGTTCAGTTTATTGAACGCCTGATATTTAGCCTAGAGTTGATGATTTATTTAAAAGTCAGTTTTTCCAGGCCAAATGACTACAGCGGTTCATACAATATCTGCCGAAGATTCCGCGTAGGCTACCATGTTAGGTTAGGTTTTAACTGTTCAAAACGACATAGCCTATATATCAAGGCCGGCGGTAGTTATGGGCAAAACGTGCGTCTTTCCCACACAATCAAAAGTTAAGAAAATGGAAAATGGAAAAATAGCACAGAAAATACCAGTACCGTTTCTAACTTCTGAATGGGTGGGCAGCCTACAGCCCGCCTCCAAAGTCGCCCCCTGCCCACTGCTCCCACTCTTCTCGTTACGTTCAAGCACGAACGCAGAGCTTTGAAGCAGACCCGTTCGCCTATATCCGCTGCACAGAGCCGAGGGGGACGGGGCCATGACAACGATGTACTCTGATGGCTCAGATTGCACACACATAGGGCAAGGGAAATGAGTGTTCTAAATGTTAGTTTAACTTTAGTTAAGTTGTTGTTTATTACGCTTATTTTTGTCAGGGATCATGTACAAAAACAGTAATCTCAGAGAGAGGACAAAATGTGCTGGTGACTGTTTGAAAATGGGATATTATCGGAGTTTCATCTGCAGCAAGTTATCATGCGTCTTTAACACCTTCCGCCGTACCATGGGCGAATTACATTACATTACAGTAATTTAGCAGACGCTTTTATCCAAAGCGACGTACAGTAAGTGCATATAGAAAGGTCATCAAAGTTACTGCAGAACAGATAAGAAAGCACATTCTTCCCATACAGTATCAGCTATCCCTAGTAACGAACACAATGCAGTTCACAGTGAACTGGGTAAATCAGTAAATCAATCTACTACAATTCTATTCTAAATAGTATAAATTCGCAAAACCTGGTTATTCTTGCTCATGAATATTATGAGCCATTACATCGGCTCTTGATGTGTATTAAAGTAGGCTAGCCTACGTGTTTTTATGCAGAATTTCCTTATTTCACTTCGTGAAATAGCTACTTCGCTGAAGATGTGGTTCATGTTGCAGTATAGGCACGACACGTCGTGGGGTATAGCCATGTTGCGAACTACAGGGAGTAGATTCTTTGATTATTTTAATTAAAAGCACAAACGTAATAGGTAATCGTACATTACCTTCATTAAGAAAGAAAGTGAAACGGATATTGCGTCTTCTTAACTTTCTTCCGCCGCACCATGTTGCACAGGTGGAAAAAAACCTGGTTATTCTTCCTCATGAGAAGGTCATTACATCGGCTCTTGATATGGATGAATTTGTAGGCTACGTGTTTTTTTTTTTCCGGAAAGAAACTGATCTCATGCAGCATGCAGGAGTGTATAAAATGAACAGATTGTGAAAGAACAACAAAAAAAGTTATATGTTGAAAAAATATATATTTAAAATAGAATAATTCACTAGGCCAGTGGTTCTTAACCTTATTGGAGGTACTGAACCCTGCAAGCTTCATCAGTGCATTCACCGAACCCTTCCGACAAAAACGGCTCGACATTGCTAGTGTGAACCGGATACTGTGTGTGTCTTGACCCCTGCCGAACCCCTGAGACTGACTCAACGAACCCCTGGGGTTCGATCGAACCCAGGTTAAGAACCACTGCACTAGGCTATATTACCCAGTAATGTACTGATTAGCCGATCATGGCTTTAGCTTTACATGAAAGCTTCTCAATTCTCGCCTAGGACTTTGAAAGAAAAAAAAAAACTTCTCCAAAATGTTCAGAAATAAAACATTTTATTTGAGAAAATACCCTGTGTGAGGTTGTGTAGAAATGCAGGAAATAAGTTTTAAAAGGCTCAACATGTTCTGGGGGAAGACCCCCAGACCCCCGTTACTTCGTTCCCCCTTGTGCCCCACCAACATCTCTTCATGTCCCTCCAATCAAAACAGTCTAGAACTGGGCCTGATATACAGTTCAATCATTTTTTTTAAATCAAGCGTTTGAGTCGAGTTATTCTGTATTACTGTAAATACAGTACATCATTTATTAGCAGGACCCACCTAGAATTGGGTAAACACATTGCTTGTATGTTTCTATATGCATTTGGATATTATTTATTTATGTTTAATTTCTGTTCCACACACTTGTGCATCATTGTGTAATATCGTTAGATAGTCCCAAGTCAGGGTCTTACCAGTGAACTCTGCTTTCTGCTATAAAGAAAGACAAGAGTAAAGTCAAATCATTCACAACAGAAACCAAAAATCAGCAGGTCACCTAAAGGAAAATGTAAATTCTGAAACATTCCCGATAACAGTTGGTGTGATCATTGAGACATTGAAACAAGGTAGCCATTTTAAAAATAAAGCACCAGAGCCAGATTTCTTTATTGACGCACTAACTCATGGTGATGCAAACGGGTTTGTTATAGACTATGGAACTACCAAACTCAGTGGAGGCATAACATATTCCATTTGTGCAGGATGATATTAGCAATTCCATTAGTTCCCAGAGTCATTTGCTCTACTTTTGTCAACAAATGGAATGAAAATGAGACCTGGGTATCAAGCTAATTTCAATGCACCACGCTAGCACTATGTCTCCAAGGGCAGCTACCTCTGACAATAATAACAAAAATTTAAATAAAATGTTGTCTTTTGAATAATTGTGCATTGCAACTACGCTTTTAAATGTGTTGCTTATATCAAACTGATATCTTGTTCTCTCCCACACAGTTGCAGAGATGAGAAGATCGTACCGTCGTTTTGAGTTTGTTGCTTTGCTTGTCATTGGAATGCTCTGCTTGGTCATAATTCTCAGCAAATATGGCCCATCCCATAATTTACAGACAAGCAACATCCACATTAATGTAAGGAAGTCAGTTTCTCAACAACCATCCATAAAATACTTGAATGCGAGCACGGGTCAGTATTACTCACCACGTTGTGAACAGAATGTTTCTGCGGCCAGTATTGATGGATTTTCATCACTTCCAGGCCACATCCAGGACTTCTTGTTTTACCGTCACTGTCGACACTTCCCAATGCTGCTTAATGTGCCTGAGAAGTGTGGAAGCACACCCCACAAATCAGCAGATGTCTTTCTGATGTTGGTGATAAAGAGTTCTCCCTGGAACTATGACCGCCGTGAGGTACTGCGAAAGACCTGGGCAAAAGAGCGGCTGCAGAACGGGGTGTGGATCCGTCGGGTGTTTATCTCTGGGACGGTGGGCACAGGCATTGAAAGGCACAAGCTGAACAAGCTGATGCGTCTGGAGCACCATGAACACCATGACATACTGCAGTGGGACTTCAACGACTCTTTCTTCAACCTCACCCTCAAGCAAATCCTATTCCTAGAGTGGATGCAGAAGAGCTGTCCTCAGGTCCGCTTTCTCTTGAATGGTGATGATGACATATTCGCCAACACAGACAACATGGTGGAGTACCTTCAGAGCCTCGGTGACAATGACGGAAGTAAGCACTTATTTGTGGGCCACCTCATCCGCTATGTGGGACCCATTCGAGAGTCTGGGAGCAAGTATTTTATCCCTGTCCAGATTCAAGAGTCAAACTCGTATCCTCCATACTGTGGTGGAGGGGGTTTCTTACTCTCTGGCTTCACAGCTAGGGTTATATACAACATGTCCCACATCATCCCCATCCTGCCCATTGATGATGTGTACATGGGTATGTGTTTGCAAAAAGCTGGACTGGAGCCAGTGTCCCATTTTGGAGTTAGGACTGCAGGGCTTCATGTTCCCTCTCAACATGTTGACGCTTATGATCCTTGTTATTACCGGGAGATTATCTTGGTACACAGGTTTCTGCCACATCAAATATTCATCATGTGGCATGGAATTCATGATCCTGACTTACAATGTGGAAGTTCACAAAGTTCAAAATTAAAAACATAAAAATAGTTTTGTGCAACCAGATTGAATTGACTTCTTGGAAATGTTTTGGTTTCTTAGCTTAACCCTCACAATATGACATTATGGACAGACATCACCATTTTTTAAGTGGTGGATGTTTTGCTGTGAAGACTGAACACTGCTGACACTGATAACTCACAGTGACAAATGATACGAAACAACATAAAACTTGCCATATTTCACTTTAAATTCAGCGTAAAAATGTATACAGCTTAGAAAGGAATTGCACTGTTGAACCGTGTCCCATTTTCGTCTAAATTCTTCCCTGTAACCCATAATGTGTCATAGAAACATGGATTGTTGGGCATCTCATCTAGTACATGTGTTTAAACTTTTAACTCTTTTTTATTGCACTTATGCCTTTGCACTGTGGGTTTGGCCAATTTGGCAAATGCACTTTCAGCTTAATACCTTAGATCAGTGTTTCTCAAACCTAGTGCATTACTTCCTCAGTTAATTACTGAGCTTGTTTCGCATCTCCACGTGTAATCTGATTTAAAAAATTGGTTTTGGAAGTTATTCAAGATAATAAAATGTAGTCCCTGCTTTTTTGTTTTGTCTTTCAGTTTGAAAAATTAATTATTATGGCACTCTCAATTGCTCACTTGTTTAGTAGTTCAATTATGTGCCTTTAACAGCAATGCAGTATGACTAAGTTGTTGAAGGGGCTGAAATATATAGCAATATATTTGCAGATTATTTAAAGCACAGAGACGCTTGCATATATCGACAAACAATTTCCTGCAATCCATAATGACCGATACCTGCTTGTTAAGTGGTGTTAAATGCAGAAAACAACTCAATCAAACCTGATTAATAAACTGTAAATTCTAGAATGGAAATCAGCATGTATATTGGGTCCTCAGGGTAATTTTTGAGAAGCACTGCCTTGTCCTATAAGCAATAATAACCACTCTTTTGGCAACCTCACAAGTTGCATCTGGCCCTCTAGCAGCTTTAATACTTTTAAATGGAACCATTCTTGTTATGAGTATGTTTTTGTCATGAGGGACTGCTAGCTGCCAATTAAAAATAACAATTCTAAGCATATGTTTTCTGCAAACTGCTACAAGAAAAAGGCACACTGGAAAAGGTGCAAGCACCAAGCCAAAAAATGTGCAGCAGACAAAAACTGAAGATGAAGAATGTATCCAGCTGTGGCAAGAGTTTATTTAATTTGCTGGCAAGCAGCTACCACTGCATCAAATATACTTTTGGGAAGTGGAAAGAAATGTGAAGCTGACAGCAAGTGCTTTATGACATTATAGGGCAGCATCTGTGACTGCTATGTGGAACCATATGTCTCTGAAATTGTGATGTGGCAACATGTGGTATATCTACTGGCTGAACCTGCTCATAAAGTGTGTCAAGTTTAATCACAGTGCATTCTTCAAGAATCATAATATTTCATTTACTAGGATTAACCTCTTCACCTAATATGAGGTTGGTTATTACTTATTGTTTGCGGACAGTGAAAAGATAGGTGAACCCATATTGATTAGATTTTATTACTTTAGTATAGATTTAAAGTGTGCTTAAATGGGACAATGTTGAAATTAATGTTTTATCACTTAATCACTTATTTATATTGACATGATTTTACATATCAGGGTATTTTTTATTTATTATTATATATTAATTTCATAAACAATACAGTTCAGTAAAGTGTGTTCATTATTTAAAACTTTACGGTCTGGAATTGGGTTACCTTACAGTTTTTTTCAGTGAAAATCTATACATTTATAGTGTCTGTATCTTTTTATTTTTCTGCACTGTTTGTTTATCAGTTAATACAAATCTATTTTAAGGTACAGCAGATACAGAATTGAAATACTGAGCTTTCAACAAACTGTTTAATTTACCACAATAAAGAGACGACATTTCAGTTAAATTAAATACAATATTGTGTTATTTCCTCTTGAGAATATCAGTCCACTTCTGATCCATGTGGAATTGAATTTGAACTTGTGATGCAGCAGAGGAATATAAATAGAGTATTTGAATTAGAACAGTTTATCTGTGCATCTGTGTAGTATCAGAGACCTTTCTGTGCCCTTAACTCTGAACCTTCCAGTCATTACATGCATTTGTTGTGTAATGTCCTTTGCTCTCTGTTTCTCTCACTCCCTGTCTGCCTCTTTCTGTCTGTGTTTGCCCCCCCCCCCCCCCCCCCCATCCCTACCACCACTTTTTAACCTAATACCATGCCCATGTTGTTTTTAAGTCCCTTTTATAGAGTGTAGGTCCCCCTCAAATACTGTTCCTGGACACTTATGGACAAGTCTGCCCTATTCATGTGATTATTTGGACTGGCAGTCCTGTGGACGGTAAACCCTGTCCATAAGGTTCCCCTGAATGGACTGACAGCGCTCATAACATGCAGTGCTATCATTAATTGTTCTTCACATGTTGCTGTGAGTAATAAGGCCTAAGTCCTCAACTCCCACAGTACTCTCCTGCCATTCCCTGAAGGACACCCACAGGCACAAATGTAACCGGACCCACAGTCTGTTGTGAGGAGCTAGCCTAAGCGACTGCCATCAGCAGTCCACCCAACTGGACCCAGGCTAAAGGAGCCAAAATGGATTCCGACAGGGAAAGAGGCGCTTCCCCGCCAGAAGAGAGGTCCTGTCTGCACTGTGCCACCTGTGGATCGTCCAGCTGCCTGTCACAGGAGACAGAGCCCCCGCACGCCGTGCAGAACTGGTACAGACACTGTTGGGAGTAGGCTGCCTTTCACTCACGCAATTGCAACATCAATGGGAAAAAGCACTGCATGTTACCCAAGGAAGTCCAGGGAACCTCTTGTCCCTTGCCAGTCTAAATACCCTGACACTGGAGAAGGAAGAGACTAAACCAGGGTGCCATGACAGTAGCTACACAAAAGATGTGTGTCCATATATCTGCTGGCCAACAGATCACAACGGGGCTATTACACTGGGCATGGACTAATTGTTTTAAAGATGGTTGGTGAACTATTTGGACAGTTGTTTTTGTTGTTAGCAAGTAACTGCATCTTCAATGTTCAAATGTGCAATGTGATTCCTATTTTGTGAATAGGTTTTTAGCGGGTGCATGCACCTATTCTTGCAAGAGAGGAAATGTAGGATATCTAATATTTAGATATAGGTAAAACTACCCGGCTCCTCCATCTCTTGCTCTCCCCCCCTCTCCTTCTGTCTCTCTCTCACTCACTCACCCCCACAAACATCAAAGATAAGCCAGTCTGTCATAAATGACCCCTCCACACCTTAACCCAATCAGGGCAGATTTGCCCCCCCCCCCCCCCCCCTGTGGAGAGTAAGGTATTTATCGTTACTGTTCGACTTACCTATCAAATAATTCGGCGATTTAATTGATGATTGTAATTTTTAATAATAATTATTCAATTAAATCACGTAAAATATATTTTGAGTGTAGGTTAAGTGAGGGGTTTTAGCACGCAATATCACTTGTGTTCAGTATTCAGAGTGCCGAACGTTTTAACAAGGGCATTGACGGTTGGAACCACTGGATTCAGAAAATACACATTTTACCTAATCCTCACCTATCCGACACATTGCTTCTGCAGTTTTCCTGCTCCAACATACTTCTTGCATTCAGGACTACATTATCGTAACGTGTGACATTCAGACTTTTTTTTATACTGACTGGAATCAATTATGAGAAAATCCTACCGAATGATCCTGCAGAACTGGATTTTTTTTTTTTGAAAACTTGCCAGTCAATGCAAATTTCTCAAATTACTTGATTGAAAACTTATAATGTGTATTAGTGATTTGACATTCCTTTGTGTTTCTTAAAAATTGTTTCTATACTTTTCACTTATTTGTGCATGTTACTTTTGGTCATGTTAAGTAATTGTAATTAAAGAAAAGAAGACTTAAGAAAAATAGCAAAAGGGATATTGAGTCATATTTCTCATTAAAGTAGCTGTGCACCAACTGGCCTTGGTTATTTTCCCCAACCATTACCATGTTCATTATTTTAAATGATAATATTCAGTAAGCTCCGCTGATGTGGGAAGTCAGTGATTCACCGGTTACAGCTGGGTACACTTCACACGGGTATAATTGGTAAAGCTGTTTTTCTTTTTTTTTTGCTTTGAGATAACACTTGTCTGATTTGAGTTATACCTGGCTTCTCATATTCACATTCATGGCATTACTGAGGTATTTACACACCTATACATGCCTGGGTAAAAACTCGGTAAAAGATCACAGGGGAGTGCTTATCAGATGGAAAGAAGTGAGGCATAGCTACAAGTGCAAGGTGCCTTTTATGTATAATGTGTGGTTTAAGCTGTTTCAACAGGCTTAATATTTCCTTAAAAATACCAAAACAAGAAGAACTAGAAGATGTCCTCCTTCAGATGAAACTTTAAACCTGACACCATGGTCACTAAAGACCTTTTCACAAGAGTATGGGGGTCCAGGTCAAACTCCTTACATCTGACCACATAATAATTTTCAACATCTAAGTGGCAACAGAATATTTGACATTTCCTTCACGCTCAGTTCTCAGTTGGCCTGACTGGCTTTCCTATGTGTCTGTGTGTGCATGTGTGAGAGAGAGAGTGCGCTTATGTGTAGTCAATCTATGTATATATTGGATAAATATGCCATGTTGTCAAATATTTTATCAGGATACATATGCATTTTTATGACTGAGAATTCCTGTTTTGTAATTATTACTGAATGATGAAGTAAAGGATTCTTTCACAAATGTGAAAGGGACTAAGAAAGCTGGATTCATTTAAAATATTCTAATTCACGTTTTGCCTTGGTAGAAGAAGCACTGTAGCACAACTGTAGCACAATTCAGCACGTTTAATGCTAGCTGTAGTTTGTGCGTGGATAATGATGTGCATGCACATTAATTAGGCTATACACTTCGTAAATAGCCACTTAGACTATAGGCTTATCTGGTATAACATATACAAATATATTAGCAATATAAAATAATTCGTAACCACCGCTATTCGTGAAGCATTCTTGCCCACCATGTGTTCTGGAATAGGTAGGGTAGCTCACACCTAATTATACGGTAGCTATACCTAAAAAATTAAAAAAATTAAACGAAAACTAAACTGTGAAACGAAAGCGAAACTAAACTGTGATCGCTAGATAAGTGTGGAGTCTTCAATAGTATTTCTGTCCCAATATCTTTCAAGTTCCAAAGTGTAACACCTGTAGCTATCAACTGAACATTCAGCAGCATAAGACTGCAGAAAACAGACGCGTTACAAAAACCAGGTAAGAAAGCGAAACATATCTTTGTCATTTGTATATGAACCAATTAGGCTATTATAACACCAAATAATAGGGTACATCGCTTTGTCGACTTTACTGCCCATAGCCTGACATATTTTATATAGGCTAATGTGACTGTGAGAGTAGTAGACTAGAATAGCAGCCTACAGCTACCGATACAATTATGATGAAGACACATAAAAACTGGATTCGGCTATATTGTTTTTAAAAATATATATATTACTTCTAGCATATAGATAATCAACATAATACGCTACGGCAGGGGTCGGCAAGTAAATTAGCATTATGGTTGCACTCAAAGGGCCGGTTGTAACTCTAAGACTATAAATATAACCATACTTGGGATTTTCGCGGACCTCGATTGTAATTGTTGAGGGGGGGGGGGTGCAATCAATAATTTTTGTTGGGGGGGGTGCAATCGTCTTTTTTTTTTTTACAAACTTCGTTTATTTAACGTGCGTCCGCTTCTGCGTTTTTCAAACCACACACCGCATGTTGGCTATTTCAGCACCACGCGTTGTCTACCTACTTATTGATTCACTACTGTCTGTGCGTGTCATTCACTCTCAACATGGATAAAAGTACAATAAGCATTCTTCAGGTGTGGGTAGATTCTCTATTCGGACATTATAGCCGATACGTGGGACTGTCGGTTCGATATTGTAAAAAAAATAATAATAATTTTTTAAAAAACAGATTATTATTATTTATTTTTTTCAAATCTCAAAATTATCTGGCGGGCCAAATATTATTGCTGGCGGGCCAAAAATGGCCCGCGGGACGCCTGTTGCCGACCCCTGCGCTACGGTGACAGGCGATTTTAAATTGCGTTTCGTTCAGTTTATTGAACGCCTGATATTTAGCCTAGAGTTGATGATTTATTTAAAAGTCAGTTTTTCCAGGCCAAATGACTACAGCGGTTCATACAATATCTGCCGAAGATTCCGCGTAGGCTACCATGTTAGGTTAGGTTTTAACTGTTCAAAACGACATAGCCTATATATCAAGGCCGGCGGTAGTTATGGGCAAAACGTGCGTCTTTCCCACACAATCAAAAGTTAAGAAAATGGAAAATGGAAAAATAGCACAGAAAATACCAGTACCGTTTCTAACTTCTGAATGGGTGGGCAGCCTACAGCCCGCCTCCAAAGTCGCCCCCTGCCCACTGCTCCCACTCTTCTCGTTACGTTCAAGCACGAACGCAGAGCTTTGAAGCAGACCCGTTCGCCTATATCCGCTGCACAGAGCCGAGGGGGACGGGGCCATGACAACGATGTACTCTGATGGCTCAGATTGCACACACATAGGGCAAGGGAAATGAGTGTTCTAAATGTTAGTTTAACTTTAGTTAAGTTGTTGTTTATTACGCTTATTTTTGTCAGGGATCATGTACAAAAACAGTAATCTCAGAGAGAGGACAAAATGTGCTGGTGACTGTTTGAAAATGGGATATTATCGGAGTTTCATCTGCAGCAAGTTATCATGCGTCTTTAACACCTTCCGCCGTACCATGGGCGAATTACATTACATTACAGTAATTTAGCAGACGCTTTTATCCAAAGCGACGTACAGTAAGTGCATATAGAAAGGTCATCAAAGTTACTGCAGAACAGATAAGAAAGCACATTCTTCCCATACAGTATCAGCTATCCCTAGTAACGAACACAATGCAGTTCACAGTGAACTGGGTAAATCAGTAAATCAATCTACTACAATTCTATTCTAAATAGTATAAATTCGCAAAACCTGGTTATTCTTGCTCATGAATATTATGAGCCATTACATCGGCT
Source organism: Ilyophis sp. 1 JC-2022 (assembly GCA_022702515.1). Lineage (NCBI taxonomy): Eukaryota > Metazoa > Chordata > Actinopteri > Anguilliformes > Synaphobranchidae > Ilyophis > Ilyophis sp. 1 JC-2022. The sequence continues at coordinate 37,570,188 of CM040403.1, read as the reverse complement.
CTTGATGTGTATTAAAGTAGGCTAGCCTACGTGTTTTTATGCAGAATTTCCTTATTTCACTTCGTGAAATAGCTACTTCGCTGAAGATGTGGTTCATGTTGCAGTATAGGCACGACACGTCGTGGGGTATAGCCATGTTGCGAACTACAGGGAGTAGATTCTTTGAACAAAAAATGTGCAGCAGACAAAAACTGAAGATGAAGAATGTATCCAGCTGTGGCAAGAGTTTATTTAATTTGCTGGCAAGCAGCTACCACTGCATCAAATATACTTTTGGGAAGTGGAAAGAAATGTGAAGCTGACAGCAAGTGCTTTATGACATTATAGGGCAGCATCTGTGACTGCTATGTGGAACCATATGTCTCTGAAATTGTGATGTGGCAACATGTGGTATATCTACTGGCTGAACCTGCTCATAAAGTGTGTCAAGTTTAATCACAGTGCATTCTTCAAGAATCATAATATTTCATTTACTAGGATTAACCTCTTCACCTAATATGAGGTTGGTTATTACTTATTGTTTGCGGACAGTGAAAAGATAGGTGAACCCATATTGATTAGATTTTATTACTTTAGTATAGATTTAAAGTGTGCTTAAATGGGACAATGTTGAAATTAATGTTTTATCACTTATTCACTTATTTATATTGACATGATTTTACATATCAGGGTATTTTTTATTTATTATTATATATTAATTTCATAAACAATACAGTTCAGTAAAGTGTGTTCATTATTTAAAACTTTACGGTCTGGAATTGGGTTACCTTACAGTTTTTTTCAGTGAAAATCTATACATTTATAGTGTCTGTATCTTTTTATTTTTCTGCACTGTTTGTTTATCAGTTAATACAAATCTATTTTAAGGTACAGCAGATACAGAATTGAAATACTGAGCTTTCAACAAACTGTTTAATTTACCACAATAAAGAGACGACATTTCAGTTAAATTAAATACAATATTGTGTGATTTCCTCTTGAGAATATCAGTCCACTTCTGATCCATGTGGAATTGAATTTGAACTTGTGATGCAGCAGAGGAATATAAATAGAGTATTTGAATTAGAACAGTTTATCTGTGCATCTGTGTAGTATCAGAGACCTTTCTGTGCCCTTAACTCTGAACCTTCCAGTCATTACATGCATTTGTTGTGTAATGTCCTTTGCTCTCTGTTTCTCTCACTCCCTGTCTGCCTCTTTCTGTCTGTGTTTGCCCCCCCCCCCCCCCCCCCATCCCTACCACCACTTTTTAACCTAATACCATGCCCATGTTGTTTTTAAGTCCCTTTTATAGAGTGTAGGTCCCCCTCAAATACTGTTCCTGGACACTTATGGACAAGTCTGCCCTATTCATGTGATTATTTGGACTGGCAGTCCTGTGGACGGTAAACCCTGTCCATAAGGTTCCCCTGAATGGACTGACAGCGCTCATAACATGCAGTGCTATCATTAATTGTTCTTCACATGTTGCTGTGAGTAATAAGGCCTAAGTCCTCAACTCCCACAGTACTCTCCTGCCATTCCCTGAAGGACACCCACAGGCACAAATGTAACCGGACCCACAGTCTGTTGTGAGGAGCTAGCCTAAGCGACTGCCATCAGCAGTCCACCCAACTGGACCCAGGCTAAAGGAGCCAAAATGGATTCCGACAGGGAAAGAGGCGCTTCCCCGCCAGAAGAGAGGTCCTGTCTGCACTGTGCCACCTGTGGATCGTCCAGCTGCCTGTCACAGGAGACAGAGCCCCCGCACGCCGTGCAGAACTGGTACAGACACTGTTGGGAGTAGGCTGCCTTTCACTCACGCAATTGCAACATCAATGGGAAAAAGCACTGCATGTTACCCAAGGAAGTCCAGGGAACCTCTTGTCCCTTGCCAGTCTAAATACCCTGACACTGGAGAAGGAAGAGACTAAACCAGGGTGCCATGACAGTAGCTACACAAAAGATGTGTGTCCATATATCTGCTGGCCAACAGATCACAACGGGGCTATTACACTGGGCATGGACTAATTGTTTTAAAGATGGTTGGTGAACTATTTGGACAGTTGTTTTTGTTGTTAGCAAGTAACTGCATCTTCAATGTTCAAATGTGCAATGTGATTCCTATTTTGTGAATAGGTTTTTAGCGGGTGCATGCACCTATTCTTGCAAGAGAGGAAATGTAGGATATCTAATATTTAGATATAGGTAAAACTACCCGGCTCCTCCATCTCTTGCTCTCCCCCCCTCTCCTTCTGTCTCTCTCTCACTCACTCACCCCCACAAACATCAAAGATAAGCCAGTCTGTCATAAATGACCCCTCCACACCTTAACCCAATCAGGGCAGAGATGCCCCCCCCCCCCCCCCTGTGGAGAGTAAGGTATTTATCGTTACTGTTCGACTTACCTATCAAATAATTCAGCGATTTAATTGATGATTGTAATTTTTAATAATAATTATTCAATTAAATCACGTAAAATATATTTTGAGTGTAGGTTAAGTGAGGGGTTTTAGCACGCAATATCACTTGTGTTCAGTATTCAGAGTGCCGAACGTTTTAACAAGGGCATTGACGGTTGGAACCACTGGATTCAGAAAATACACATTTTACCTAATCCTCACCTATCCGACACATTGCTTCTGCAGTTTTCCTGCTCCAACATACTTCTTGCATTCAGGACTACATTATCGTAACGTGTGACATTCAGACTTTTTTTTATACTGACTGGAATCAATTATGAGAAAATCCTACCGAATGATCCTGCAGAACTGGATTTTTTTTTTTTGAAAACTTGCCAGTCAATGCAAATTTCTCAAATTACTTGATTGAAAACTTATAATGTGTATTAGTGATTTGACATTCCTTTGTGTTTCTTAAAAATTGTTTCTATACTTTTCACTTATTTGTGCATGTTACTTTTGGTCATGTTAAGTAATTGTAATTAAAGAAAAGAAGACTTAAGAAAAATAGCAAAAGGGATATTGAGTCATATTTCTCATTAAAGTAGCTGTGCACCAACTGGCCTTGGTTATTTTCCCCAACCATTACCATGTTCATTATTTTAAATGATAATATTCAGTAAGCTCCGCTGATGTGGGAAGTCAGTGATTCACCGGTTACAGCTGGGTACACTTCACACGGGTATAATTGGTAAAGCTGTTTTTCTTTTTTTTTTGCTTTGAGATAACACTTGTCTGATTTGAGTTATACCTGGCTTCTCATATTCACATTCATGGCATTACTGAGGTATTTACACACCTATACATGCCTGGGTAAAAACTCGGTAAAAGATCACAGGGGAGTGCTTATCAGATGGAAAGAAGTGAGGCATAGCTACAAGTGCAAGGTGCCTTTTATGTATAATGTGTGGTTTAAGCTGTTTCAACAGGCTTAATATTTCCTTAAAAATACCAAAACAAGAAGAACTAGAAGATGTCCTCCTTCAGATGAAACTTTAAACCTGACACCATGGTCACTAAAGACCTTTTCACAAGAGTATGGGGGTCCAGGTCAAACTCCTTACATCTGACCACATAATAATTTTCAACATCTAAGTGGCAACAGAATATTTGACATTTCCTTCACGCTCAGTTCTCAGTTGGCCTGACTGGCTTTCCTATGTGTCTGTGTGTGCGTGTGTGAGAGAGAGAGAGTGTGCTTATGTGTAGTCAATCTGTATATATTGGATAAATATGCCATGTTGTCAAATATTTTATCAGGATACATATGCATTTTTATGACTGAGAATTCCTGTTTTGTAATTATTACTGAATGATGAAGTAAAGGATTCTTTCACAAATGTGAAAGGGACTAAGAAAGCTGGATTCATTTAAAATATTCTAATTCACGTTTTGCCTTGGTAGAAGAAGCACTGTAGCACAACTGTAGCACAATTCAGCACGTTTAATGCTAGCTGTAGTTTGTGCGTGGATAATGATGTGCATGCACATTAATTAGGCTATACACTTCGTAAATAGCCACTTAGACTATAGGCTTATCTGGTATAACATATACAAATATATTAGCAATATAAAATAATTCGTAACCACCGCTATTCGTGAAGCATTCTTGCCCACCATGTGTTCTGGAATAGGTAGGGTAGCTCACACCTAATTATACGGTAGCTATACCTAAAAAATTAAAAAAATTAAACGAAAACTAAACTGTGAAACGAAAGCGAAACTAAACTGTGATCGCGAGATAAGTGTGGAGTCTTCAATAGTATTTCTGTCCCAATATCTTTCAAGTTCCAAAGTGTAACACCTGTAGCTATCAACTGAACATTCAGCAGCATAAGACTGCAGAAAACAGACGCGTTACAAAAACCAGGTAAGAAAGCGAAACATATCTTTGTCATTTGTATATGAACCAATTAGGCTATTATAACACCAAATAATAGGGTACATCGCTTTGTCGACTTTACTGCCCATAGCCTGACATATTTTATATAGGCTAATGTGACTGTGAGAGTAGTAGACTAGAATAGCAGCCTACAGCTACCGATACAATTATGATGAAGACACATAAAAACTGGATTCGGCTATATTGTTTTTAAAAATATATATATTACTTCTAGCATATAGATAATCAACATAATACGCTACGGCAGGGGTCGGCAAGTAAATTAGCATTATGGTTGCACTCAAAGGGCCGGTTGTAACTCTAAGACTATAAATATAACCATACTTGGGATTTTCGCGGACCTCGATTGTAATTGTTGAGGGGGGGGGGGGGTGCAATCAATAATTTTTGTTGGGGGGGGTGCAATCGTCTTTTTTTTTTTTACAAACTTCGTTTATTTAACGTGCGTCCGCTTCTGCGTTTTTCAAACCACACACCGCATGTTGGCTATTTCAGCACCACGCGTTGTCCACCTACTTATTGATTCACTACTGTCTGTGCGTGTCATTCACTCTCAACATGGATAAAAGTACAATAAGCATTCTTCAGGTGTGGGTAGATTCTCTATTCGGACATTATAGCCGATACGTGGGACTGTCGGTTCGATATTGTAAAAAAAATAATAATATTTTTTTAAAAAACAGATTATTATTATTTATTTTTTTCAAATCTCAAAATTATCTGGCGGGCCAAATATTATTGCTGGCGGGCCAAAAATGGCCCGCGGGATGCCTGTTGCCGACCCCTGCGCTACGGTGACAGGCGATTTTAAATTGCGTTTCGTTCAGTTTATTGAACGCCTGATATTTAGCCTAGAGTTGATGATTTATTTAAAAGTCAGTTTTTCCAGGCCAAATGACTACAGCGGTTCATACAATATCTGCCGAAGATTCCGCGTAGGCTACCATGTTAGGTTAGGTTTTAACTGTTCAAAACGACATAGCCTATATATCAAGGCCGGCGGTAGTTATGGGCAAAACGTGCGTCTTTCCCACACAATCAAAAGTTAAGAAAAAAAATTTGTTCAGCCAATGGAAAAATAGCACAGAAAATACCAGTACCGTTTCTAACTTCTGAATGGGTGGGCAGCCTACAGCCCGCCTCCAAAGTCGCCCCCTGCCCACTGCTCCCCCTCTTCTCGTTACGTTCAAGCACGAACGCAGAGCTTTGAAGCAGACCCGTTCGCCTATATCCGCTGCACAGAGCCGAGGGGGACGGGGCCATGACAACGATGTACTCTGATGGCTCAGATTGCACACACATAGGGCAAGGGAAATGAGTGTTCTAAATGTTAGTTTAACTTTAGTTAAGTTGTTGTTTATTACGCTTATTTTTGTCAGGGATCATGTACAAAAACAGTAATCTCAGAGAGAGGACAAAATGTGCTGGTGACTGTTTGAAAATGGGATATTATCGGAGTTTCATCTGCAGCAAGTTATCATGCGTCTTTAACACCTTCCGCCGTACCATGGGCGAATTACATTACATTACAGTAATTTAGCAGACGCTTTTATCCAAAGCGACGTACAGTAAGTGCATATAGAAAGGTCATCAAAGTTACTGCAGAACAGATAAGAAAGCACATTCTTCCCATACAGTATCAGCTATCCCTAGTAACGAACACAATGCAGTTCACAGTGAACTGGGTAAATCAGTAAATCAATCTACTACAATTCTATTCTAAATAGTATAAATTCGCAAAACCTGGTTATTCTTGCTCATGAATATTATGAGCCATTACATCGGCTCTTGATGTGTATTAAAGTAGGCTAGCCTACGTGTTTTTATGCAGAATTTCCTTATTTCACTTCGTGAAATAGCTACTTCGCTGAAGATGTGGTTCATGTTGCAGTATAGGCACGACACGTCGTGGGGTATAGCCATGTTGCGAACTACAGGGAGTAGATTCTTTGATTATTTTAATTAAAAGCACAAACGTAATAGGTAATCGTACATTACCTTCATTAAGAAAGAAAGTGAAACGGATATTGCGTCTTCTTAACTTTCTTCCGCCGCACCATGTTGCACAGGTGGAAAAAAACCTGGTTATTCTTCCTCATGAGAAGGTCATTACATCGGCTCTTGATATGGATGAATTTGTAGGCTACGTGTTTTTTTTTTCCGGAAAGAAACTGATCTCATGCAGCATGCAGGAGTGTATAAAATGAACAGATTGTGAAAGAACAACAAAAAAAGTTATATGTTGAAAAAATATATATTTAAAATAGAATAATTCACTAGGCCAGTGGTTCTTAACCTTATTGGAGGTACTGAACCCTGCAAGCTTCATCAGTGCATTCACCGAACCCTTCCGACAAAAACGGCTCGACATTGCTAGTGTGAACCGGATACTGTGTGTGTCTTGACCCCTGCCGAACCCCTGAGACTGACTCAACGAACCCCTGGGGTTCGATCGAACCCAGGTTAAGAACCACTGCACTAGGCTATATTACCCAGTAATGTACTGATTAGCCGATCATGGCTTTAGCTTTACATGAAAGCTTCTCAATTCTCGCCTAGGACTTTGAAAGAAAAAAAAAAACTTCTCCAAAATGTTCAGAAATAAAACATTTTATTTGAGAAAATACCCTGTGTGAGGTTGTGTAGAAATGCAGGAAATAAGTTTTAAAAGGCTCAACATGTTCTGGGGGAAGACCCCCAGACCCCCGTTACTTCGTTCCCCCTTGTGCCCCACCAACATCTCTTCATGTCCCTCCAATCAAAACAGTCTAGAACTGGGCCTGATATACAGTTCAATCATTTTTTTTAAATCAAGCGTTTGAGTCGAGTTATTCTGTATTACTGTAAATACAGTACATCATTTATTAGCAGGACCCACCTAGAATTGGGTAAACACATTGCTTGTATGTTTCTATATGCATTTGGATATTATTTATTTATGTTTAATTTCTGTTCCACACACTTGTGCATCATTGTGTAATATCGTTAGATAGTCCCAAGTCAGGGTCTTACCAGTGAACTCTGCTTTCTGCTATAAAGAAAGACAAGAGTAAAGTCAAATCATTCACAACAGAAACCAAAAATCAGCAGGTCACCTAAAGGAAAATGTAAATTCTGAAACATTCCCGATAACAGTTGGTGTGATCATTGAGACATTGAAACAAGGTAGCCATTTTAAAAATAAAGCACCAGAGCCAGATTTCTTTATTGACGCACTAACTCATGGTGATGCAAACGGGTTTGTTATAGACTATGGAACTACCAAACTCAGTGGAGGCATAACATATTCCATTTGTGCAGGATAATATTAGCAATTCCATTAGTTCCCAGAGTCATTTGCTCTACTTTTGTCAACAAATGGAATGAAAATGAGACCTGGGTATCAAGCTAATTTCAATGCACCACGCTAGCACTATGTCTCCAAGGGCAGCTACCTCTGACAATAATAACAAAAATTTAAATAAAATGTTGTCTTTTGAATAATTGTGCATTGCAACTACGCTTTTAAATGTGTTGCTTATATCAAACTGATATCTTGTTCTCTCCCACACAGTTGCAGAGATGAGAAGATCGTACCGTCGTTTTGAGTTTGTTGCTTTGCTTGTCATTGGAATGCTCTGTTTGGTCATAATTCTCAGCAAATATGGCCCATCCCATAATTTACAGACAAGCAACATCCACATTAATGTAAGGAAGTCAGTTTCTCAACAACCATCCATAAAATACTTGAATGCGAGCACGGGTCAGTATTACTCACCACGTTGTGAACAGAATGTTTCTGCGGCCAGTATTGATGGATTTTCATCACTTCCAGGCCACATCCAGGACTTCTTGTTTTACCGTCACTGTCGACACTTCCCAATGCTGCTTAATGTGCCTGAGAAGTGTGGAAGCACACCCCACAAATCAGCAGATGTCTTTCTGATGTTGGTGATAAAGAGTTCTCCCTGGAACTATGACCGCCGCGAGGTACTGCGAAAGACCTGGGCAAAAGAGCGGCTGCAGAACGGGGTGTGGATCCGTCGGGTGTTTATCTCTGGGACGGTGGGCACAGGCATTGAAAGGCACAAGCTGAACAAGCTGATGCGTCTGGAGAACCATGAACACTATGACATACTGCAGTGGGACTTCAACGACTCTTTCTTCAACCTCACCCTCAAGCAAATCCTATTCCTAGAGTGGATGCAGAAGAGCTGTCCTCAGGTCCACTTTCTCTTGAATGGTGATGATGACATATTCGTCCACACAGACAACATGGTGGAGTACCTTCAGAGCCTCGGTGACAATGACGGAAGTAAGCACTTATTTGTGGGCCACCTCATGTACTACTCGGAACCCATTCGAGAGTCTGGGAACAGGTATTTTATCCCTGTCCAGATTCAAGAGTCAAACTCGTATCCCCCATACTGCAGTGGAGGGGGTTTTTTACTCTCTGTTTTCACAGCTAGGGTTATATACAACATGTCCCACATCATCCCCATCCTGCCCATTGATGATGTGTACATGGGTATGTGTTTGCAAAAAGCTGGACTGGAGCCAGTGTCCCATTTTGGAGTTAGGGTTGCAGGGCTTCATGTTCCCTCTCAACATGTTGATGCTTATGATCCTTGTTATTACCGGGAGATTATCTTGGTACACAGCTTTCTGCCACATGAAATATTCATCATGTGGCATGGAATTCATGATCCTGACTTACAATGTGGAAGTTCAAAATTAAAAACATAAAAATAGTTTTGTACAATCAGATTGAATTGACTGCTGGAACATTTAGGTTTTTTTAGCCTAACCATCACAACATGACATTATTGACAGACATCACCATTTTTTAAGTGATGGATGTTTTGCTGTGAAGACTGAACATTGCTGACACTGATAACTCACAGTGACAAATGATACAAAACAATATAAAACTTGCCATATTTCACTTTAAATTCAGCGTAAAAATGTATACAGCTGTAGGGGGGAGTCAAAGTGGGACTCAGGAAATGCTGCCATTTGGAAGAACCTGAGAACTGGAGCTCATCTTGCAGCTCCAAAGGGTCGTGCAATACAATAATCGGTTACTCTGACTGTCTTTGGTGTCAGTCTTTTTTCCCCAAAGAATGTTCCCATCTGCTAAAGACGGAGATAAGGGCAAATTGAACTTCTAAGGGCATTTAGGGTTGGAAAGGTCATCAAGAACCTGGCCAAACCATGGGAAAGGAATGCCCTCACAGAACATCTGCGGTCTCCAGTATCCCAACACCTGGGCGTTTCCTATGGGAAAGCCATCGGTCAATACCACAGTGCCCTCATTTGGGCGCCCCTGTCATTACACTCTTTAATTCTCTTCTGTACCAGGACTCTAAAACTTCTGTTAAGATTGTTAACAGACCATGTAAAAACCTACAAACATTGCACATGTGATCCTTATATTGTTACATTATGTCTTTTGTGGTAGTAACAGGAATTGCATGTAAAATGGTTCATCAGGAGGGAATTTTCACGACAACTGCACCATAATATTATATCACGTTAACCTGTTTGGTATGTATGGATTCAGGTCAAATCAAGGAATTGACTGAAATACATTTCATACCAAATTAAGTTTAATAAAGCATAGTTTCAGTATGTGAAAGTTAAAGTAAGTAAGGAAAAAAACTGTAAGAGTGGATTGTCCTCGCTGGTAATCATCTCCTTTTCCCCTCTCCCTACTCAAACATCCCCCAAAGGTGGGGGTCTAAATTCCAGATTTGACCACCTCTCCAGGTAAATTTATGGCACTGCCACCTGGTTCAAACGCATGATTTGGCGTAAAAGGAAGAGAGACAAGCCTATCAGGAAAGATTCTAACTGACTTCCCACACTGTGCATATTTTGTGTCTGTGTGTAGCTGAACAGGCAGGGTAAGATATTTTACTCTGATATTTTATTTATTTTCTTAAATCTATGTATTGCGTAATTGACTGCTAAATTCTAAGCTAAGGACCTACCTGCCTGTTATTACATTCTTTTTATTTATTTTTAAACTTGCGTGGTCTTCATGACTCTAATCCATCTTATACCCTTTTTCAGCCTAAATTACGACTGAATACTCAGGAGGACAATTCTGACCAAGGACCAACTGATCAGTGGCCTGGTACAGCAAGTCTTTAGTGGTGTTCTCAAGTTGGGAAAGGCAGCCAAGTTCTGCCTGCAAAACGGGGTTGGTGGTGCATGGTTCTGGTGATTTGATGTGAAGAGAACCCTTGGACGTTCTACGTCGGTTCTTGTCAAATTCGCCTTAAGGAGCCCTCTGAATGCACTCTGACCTGGGCTCGCAACTATCTATGTAAAAGGTAATGCATGTATTGTGTTGGCTAGACCCCCAACCTCTGCGTTCGTCAATGAACTGAGATTCAGCAATAATGCAAGCATATATTGAGTAATGGTGGTACCCAAGGACGAGTCGAGTGTAACCACTCCGAGCTCCACGCATGATTAAAGCCAAATTCTAAATTATAATTTTAAATGGAGTCAGATAAACGAGTAAATAAATGAGTGATATTTCACAAAATAACTTTTACCTTTTCCCACAGTAATAGCGGAATACATCATGCTTAAACCTTCACTCCGAGCTATTCCCTCATTGGTCTAGCTACGCGGGAGGTTTTACACAGCTTAGAAAGGAATTGCACTGTTGAACCGTGTCCCATTTTCACCTAAATTCTTCCCTGTAACCCATAATGTATCATAGAAACATGAATTGTTGGGCATCTCATCTAGTACATATGTTTAAACTTTTAACTCTTTTTTATTGAACTTATGCCTTTGCACTGTGGGTTTGGCCAATTTAGCCAATGCACTTTCAGCTTAATACCTTAGATCAGTGTTTCTCAAACCTAGTGCATTACTTCTGCTAGTTTTCATTCCAACTGACCTCAGTTAATTACTGAGCTTGTTTGGCATCTCCACATGTAATCTGATTCAAAAAAATTGGTTTGGAAGTTATTCAATATAATAAAATGTAGTCCCCGTTTTTTGCTTTGTCTTTCAGTTTGAAAAATAAATTATTATGGCTCTCTCAATTGCTCACTTGTTTAGCAGTTCAATTATTTGTTTGTGGCTTTAAGAGCAATGCAGTATGACTAATTTGTTGAAGGTGCTAAAATATATAGCAGTATATTTGCAGATTATTTAAAGACGCTTTCACTTGGTGTTAAATGCAGAAAACAACTCAATCAAACCTGATTAATAAACTGTAAATATTAGAATGGAAATCAGCATGTATATTGGGTCCTCAGGGTAATGTTTGAGAAGCACTGCCTTGTCCTATAAGAAATAATAACCACTCTTTTGGCTACCTCACAAGTTGCCTCTGGCCCTCAAGCAGCTTTAACACTTTTAAATGGAACCATTCTTGTTATGAGTATGTTTTTGTCACGAGGGACTGCCAGCAGCCAATGAAAAATAACAATTCTAAACATGTGTTTTCTGTAAACTGCAACAAGAAAAAGGCACACTGGAAAAGGTGCAAGCACCAAGCCAAAAAATGTGCAGCAGACAAAAACTGAAGATGAAGAATGTATCCAGCTGTGGCAAGAGTTTATTTAATTTGTTGGCAAGCAGCTACCACTGCATCAAATATACTTTTGGGAAGTGGAAAGAAATGGGAAGCTGACAGCAAGTGCTTTATGACATTATAGGGCAGCATCTGTGACTGCTATGTGGAACCATATGAGTCAATCTATAATTAGGGGTACATTTCAGATCAACCAAAAAGTGAAGAAATCTGTGTGCTTTTTTGCTAAATAATCTATAGTTCTTTCCATAATCTACCCCTGTAATGTGCTAAATTTATTAATTGCCAAGCGTAAGCTCTAATCACTTTTTAAATATTTAAATGTCAACTGTGTTACGCAGAACACATGAATGAAGTACGACACATTTGATAAAACATTTGTTTGAAAGTTTTTGAGTCCATTCATCAGATGTTTTGAGGTTGTCTGTCTAACTGATTTAAAAATTTGAAACTGATTTATATAAATATTTTTTCTAATGACATATGTTATGTGTCCATATATTCACCATTAAAACATTTGCACAGTCCATTGCCCCAATTCCTTCACCGTTACTTGTTTTAAAAATTAATTATCTTCTCCATTTGTCACTCATTTTAACATCACAACTTTGCATGCAACATCTCATTATACTCTAAGTTAATGTTCTTGATCTCTCCTTGGGCAGTCACATTTAACAATTTTCCATGTCCATATAGATATAAGAATACAAAAATATATGTGTGCATATACATTTAGGCAACATACACACATAAATACAATATCATCATGAAGGCGTACATACTCATATGCAGTAACATATTCATATAGAGATCTGTTACTAAAACGGTACTGTGTGTATGCATCCACAATAAACAAATGTCCGTATATAAGAATGCATACATACATACACATAGAAAAATATACATCTATATAAAGATAGCTGCCCCTCTTTGAATGTAAGCTTTAACATATGATGTTTTTCTCTATGTTCTCTATGTTATTAACTAGTTGGCCCCATATACTGTATTATCGAATTTCCATGGTTGTCCTTTGACATTATATTGTATTTTTTCTGGAGTACAGTATGACAGCAATTATTTCCACCATTGTTGTTTTGAAGGTGAGAGCTTTGATTTCCAGTTAAGTAATATACATTGTTTTGCAGCTGTCATAGCTAAGAGTATTCATTTCTTCTCATCATTACTAAACGCACTAAGCATTTCTACATCTCCAAATACTGATATTCGGGCGTCCAATGTGATTACCTTCTGTAGTATTTCAGACAGATGTTTATAAATATTGTTCCAAAAATAATTCAGGTGTGTACAATTCCAAAACATGTGAATGAGATCTCCTTTGTCTGAATTACATCTTGGGCATTTGGGAGATGCATTGGGGCTAAACTGATGTAATCTAAGTGGGGTGTAGTACACGCAGTAAAAATGTTGAATTGCATGAGTCTATGTTTGGTATTAACAAGAATCTTTTGTGACGTTTGTAATAGATTTTTCCATTATTTCAGTGTATATTCATGTACAACATCTTTTTCCCATTTATGTTTATAATGTACATGGTTGTGATTTATTTCACTATTCATTGGATTATATATTTTTGAAATTAATCCATTTTGGAACTTTACATTCAGAATAATTTTTTTCTAATGGAGTATCTGAGATTCTGAGAATATTCTTAAGGGTGTTTGTTTCTACCCAACTCCATAATTGTAGCAATTTAAAGAAATGTGCATCTGGAAGTTGATATGTTTCTTTTATAAAGAAAAAGTTGACAAATATGTAATTATCACAGAGATCTCCTAAGTTTTAAATTCCTTTTTCTTTCCTAATGCGTCCTGTCAATTGTGTTACTCCTGTCAACTGTGTTACTTTGTCAACTGTGTTAACTTACATGTAATTTTTGTGTCATAAATCTTTTAAATGATGGTTAAACTGTAACGATGGGGACATTTCTAGAGAGGGAAGTCTTACATAAGGGCGGCAGAGTAGTATACTGGTGAAGGAACTCCATGGGCTTATAGCCGAAAGGTTGCAGGTTCGATTCCCAGGTAGGACACTGCCGTTCGTTGAGCAAGGTACTTAACCTGACTTGCTTCAGTATATATCCAGCTCTATAAATGGATAACTATAATAAGAAGTTGTGTAAGTTGCTCTGGATAAGAGTGTCTGCTAAATGCTTGTAATGTAATGTTGAATCACTCTAAATTCAGTGTAATGTGGATTTATGTTGAAAAAATATTCATCTTTGATGATAACATCCCACAGAATATCCATTATCCAACTCAAAATTCATATTTTCTGATGTTGTGATTTGAACAAGATGGCCACTGCTGGGTGAGCAATGAGCTCAGGCTTCTCCACTTGAATTTAGTAAATAATTAGTTTTCAATGCTGTCCAAAAGTTAGAAACGAAATAATGAGAAATCACAGCCAATATGACTAACTAAAGGTAAATACGTTCCGAAACCTTTGGGAACAGGCTATTATTAGCTCACGCTTTTCTATCTCACTAACAACTCCGCCACAGCGAATATCGGCAGGCTGGCTGACACGATAAAATGGCAGAAATAACGCTGGAAAAACTATGGAACACAATCAAAGACAGCAATACGGATATTTTCCGACACATTGGGCCTCATTCATGAAACGTGAGCAGAACTCATTTGCACGTAAATCGTTCGTATTACCAATTTTGCCTGTATTTTGGCATTCATCAATGTTTTTGTATCTGAGATTTGATCGGACGTACTAACAAATTTGACACCTGCTCAACAGCACGCGTTGCAATTGTGGTCAACAGCTTAATCCAGCTAATGCCAGGGTACATCCAGTTCCCCTACAAGATGCAAAGACAGGTGGAAGTAAAGCGGGTTTTTTTTAAAAATTGCCAACCTGTCCAATGTTATTGTGCCATAGACTGCACACTCCAGTGCACGTTTTTGTTGAAAAGTTGGTGAAACGCTGTCTCGCGTTCAGGGGGGAAACCGGATAAACTTTATTTAAAAGTTAAAGTTTTTAAACTGGCCAGAATGTAGACAGCAGGCTATATTCCAGTAAAACCTGAGCTGTGTGGGACACGCGAATCAATGTGACCGCAATTAGAATGCGCCAGAGAGATTAAAAAATAATGTAGCCCATGTGATTACCCGATTTCACATGCACAGAACCCCAACAGAATTACAAAATGAATAACGTTTAATTTATTCCCAGGCTGCGATAAAGCAATGCGCTCGCTCGTCCGACGCAGACGTAGATGCGCACCAATGCGTCTTTTCGCTTCCAATTAAATGTCAATCCAAGATATTTTCTAAAACGCTGTTTCTAAGCAAACTGGAAACTAATAACCAATTAGATTCACGAAGACCAAACCGGATTTATTCAACAAAGACAAGGATCAGATAATATCCGCAAATTATATCACATGATAGAGCTATCCAAAAATGAAAGAGATCCTAGATGAGTAATGTCAATGAACGCAGAAAAAGCGTTTGATAGGATCGAGTGGAATTTTTTATTCAAACCTCTGAAAGCACATTATCTGGTTAATAAGTAACTAAAAGATAAAAACTAAAAACTAAAAGGTTAACACAATGATGATATGTACTTGGATACAAAATATTATACAAGAAAACCAATAATACACAAAAAAAGAATAGTAAAGACAAAAAATGTAAGTAAAAAAAAAAGTGTTAAAGTAAAAACAAACTAAATGCTAAAAACTGTTGCTTAAAACAGAGGGAAGTCATTGCTTGCTAGGTTGGAGTTGCCACAAGATTTGCTTTCAACCTTTGGCCCCCTCTCTGTCATCTTGGATAATGTTTTTTATTTGTTCTTCCAGGCTGGAGAATGTTGGCCTATCCTCAGAACTGTAGGCCCAGCAGTCACACATCATATCATAAACCTTCAGAATAAAGAATATACAATACGTTTAGTAAAAATGGATTTCCAATTTGTGCTTTATATTGCTTTTTTAAACTCAGGGTATTTAGTCATTTGTTTGCAATAAATACATAATTTACGACTAATTTCCTACTTTCGGTGCGCAGTGTGGTGGGGATGGTAGCCTCCAACCTTCCTTGAGAATACTGGCAAGGTGCATTGGGATGGAAGGGCTCTGTATGTCATTCCCAATCTTCTGAAGACATAACTGTAAACAGAGTGGGGAGAGGGGGGTTACTCAATATTTAATGGTTTTCCTGGTGAAGTTTGGCCAATTGTATCAGGATGGCAGTTGAGGGACCAATGCAAAGTACATTGGACATGGATCCAGAGGGCCGAGGAGGGTGGCGGCAGCACCAGTGTGGGCCCCCCGGCGGGACAGGGAGCTGAGGGCGCAGCCATAAGGGGCGCCCCCGAGCCAGTGACCCCTGCGGAGGCTAGGCGTGCTGCTGGCCCAAATCCAACTCGAACGGAGACGAGAGTGACAGGTTTGACCCGTCTTGAGTTTAGTAGGGCAGTGCTACAAAGAGGTATGGGCTTTGTGCCAGCTGACCTCAACTGCCTGGTGAAGGTTCCAGGTCAAAGGGAGATCTTTGAAATTAGTTTCAGAAATCCCAATGTCCTGGAAAGGTTCTGGAACCTCTATAGAGAGGGGAAGGACAGGAGCCCCCT
This sequence comes from Ilyophis sp. 1 JC-2022, assembly GCA_022702515.1. Taxonomy (NCBI): domain Eukaryota; kingdom Metazoa; phylum Chordata; class Actinopteri; order Anguilliformes; family Synaphobranchidae; genus Ilyophis; species Ilyophis sp. 1 JC-2022. The sequence continues at coordinate 37,553,699 of CM040403.1, read as the reverse complement.
TAACAACTTTGGCGTCGAGCCCCTGTCCAACACGGAGAACAAAGTGGTCACTGTGCAGTTTTATAATGAGACTGTGCAGGACCACGATGTTTCGACGTGGTTGGGCAGGTATGGCGAGGTTAAATCCGACACCAGGAGGATCCTTGACGAGGATGGTGTGTGGACCGGGGCCAGGAAGTGGCTGGTCCAACTCAGACCCGACCCCTTTGTAGTGGGGGGGTATGTCATATCCCCAGTACAATTACACTGGGGAGGAATAGGGGTGTGGTGTTTTACAACGGCATGCCCAAGCTGTGCAGGAATTGCGGCGAGTTAGGCCACTTAGCTGCAGCCTGCACAGTGGTCAAGTGCAAGACGTGCGGCGGCGAGCACGAGACCAGGGCGTGCCGTGACCCAAAGCCCTGTAACCTCTGCGGGGAGAGTGGGCATTTCTTTCGTGACTGCCCCCTCTCCTATGCAAACAGGGCTAGAGGCACCGCACCCCCCGCACCATCGACTGCCCCCCCCCCCCCCCGACCCCCGACCCCTACCCCAAGATCTACACCCCCTACCCGACCGCCGACCCCCATCCCAGCGCCCAGAACTAGAACACCAGTCACGTCCCCCCCACAGTCTGGAACAAACCTCACCGCCACTTTAGACACTGCACCAACCCCTCTGAACACGACCCACACTGGACCTCCCCCACCCACAGAGCCTCCCGAAAATATATTACCCCCACTAACAGTCACTACCATTAAAGAGGAGCCTGACTCCGACACCCCCATCATGTTGGAGGAGTCAGACTCCTCGAACACAGACACCGACCCATCTGACACACCAACACCGTGGCAAATACAAAAAAGGAAACGGAAGGGCAAAAGCAACAACACATCCCCAACAGAGAAACCCGGTCAACCACCAAACCCAGCAATAGCCCGCCAAAACACCGGCAAACGACAAACACAGGCAAGAATCAGCAACCCCAGTCAAACCATTACCCCCCAAAGCAGGCCAGAACCTCCACCACGCCCAAGCAAACCATACCCACCACACACTCATCAAAATGAAACCCTCTCACGACCCATCACCTTTCAAAGCAGGCACACTAATGACCGGCCACTCCCTGGCCCTGACCCTCAACACACCAAGAGCACACACCAGCTCCCCTCTCAGGGACCCTCCGAAGGGGGGGCACCTGGGGCGAAGACATCATGTCTCTGGTACCTTTGCTAGGTACTATGCCACTCCCTTCCTCAGGACGATGGGCCTGTGTGTGCTGGACCTGACCATACCCTATAGCTGGGACCCCCCACATGTATATCAAGCCTTGAGGGACTTTGCCTTTAGAACGGGATTGTCCAGGGCCGGGCTGACCTCGTGGAGTTATAAAATCATCATGGCTCATTTACGATCTTCTGAGACCATGACACTCCCGAGGGGCAGCACGGCCCTGGACCCATCTATAATCTGGGCAAATGTCCTTAACAAATGCATCACAAACAAGCAGAAGGACATTGTCTGGATGTCTGCTCATATGTGTCTCCCCACCAGGGTCTTCATGTATAGGCGGCACTTAGCCCTGACCGAGCGCTGCCCCCACGGATGCACTGACTCAGAACATGTATACCATCTGTTCTGGGAGTGCTCCGTGGCCAGACGAGTCTGGGGCCTTGTTGTTTCCTCTGTCTCCCGTAACAGGTTGCTGCCCAGATCCTCCCTGACTGCTGAGAGTGTCCTCTACGGGCCTAGAGGAGGATGTCGAACACCTGAGCTCCAGCGGCAGTGGAGGATCGTAAACACCATCAAGCAGGTCCTGTGGGAGACGAGGAACATCAAGGTCTACCAAAAGACAACAGTGGACTCTCAGGAGGAGGACACAAAACCTCCTCCAGGACGGCGTTATGGTGGACTTTGCTGTAAATCAGCGTCTGGCCAGAGAGAAATGGGGGGTGGACCACTGGAAAGAACTTGTTATATAGTCCACCCCCCCCACCACACACAGAAGAGAGAGAGAGACATTGAACATTTTGAACCACCCGACACAGCCCGGGCACTCACGTGCCTTTTTGCAGCACTTCGCTGTCCGCGTCTACTTGTTTTGCTTTTTCCCTCCATAAGGGGGTTTACTTTTTTTTCTTTACTGTCTTGTAAATAGTGTCATTTTGTGGTGTCTTCAATGTCTTGAATGTTTTTTATGAATGTAAACTAATGTGATTTTATGAATTTGATTGTGAAGTGTATGGAATGGAAATGAATAATAGTGTTTATGTACTTATTGGTGTGAAATTTTTAAAAACCAATAAAGACAAACTTGACAGTCTTTAGGTCATATTGCAATCATTTAGTAGTAATGTCATGGATTGATGGAATAGCCGTATACCTTAAATCAATGTCAAATAAAAATATGCTATGGAATGGCATGAGAGTTGAACATGAGTCAAATGTCATGGCTTGGAGACAGCCTGCAAACTCACCCTCTTTGGGTTTTGAGCGTGCTCGCAGTTGGTAAAGAGCTCATACATGACAATCCCAAAACTCCACACATCAGACTTGTGTGAGAACTTGAACTCGGTCATGGACTCTGGAGAGTACCTGCATTTGAAGTTGGACATGAGTTTACAGCAGTACTGAAGGGCTTGCTCTGGTAAGGATAGTAGCCATTGTAAAGCATAGCATGCTTTAAAAAGAACCAACGTATTGCACATTTTGTCATACCAGAAAATGGGGCATTCTCTTGGATGTGTCACACGGTAATACTCCTTGTCAAGAGGAATGATCTTGGTCAGCCCGAAGTCTGCTATTTTGACCAGCGTTTCACTTGCCACCAGAATGTTCCTAGCGGCCAGATCCCTGTGGACATATCGCATGCTCTGCAGATATTCCATTCCCTGTGTGAGCAATCCAACAGTTAAGAGCCTCCATCTCCACACTGTGTGTATTACTATCATCATACGTAGTATTAATTATAAAGTACAGTACTTAGCATATTTGTGAAGCAAAGAGTAAAAGCCTCTTGCTATTAACATGTTGCTGGTTCTTCTCCAGGTATCCAATCAGGCTGCCATAGGGCAAGTACTCCATCACCAAACTCATGCTGAGACGACCTGGAAACAATTTACATAAATTTGTATATACAACAAATGCATTTTTCATAAATATATTAGGCATTGTTAAATAATAAAATTTTCTTCCTATGTTTATGGTATAAATACTAAGTAAATATACGAAGAGAACTCAAAATAAAAAGATCTTTATATCCAGCATGAAATTGTGGAACATAGTATAATACTGTGTAAAATGGCCACTACTCTATCGCGCCACTTGCAAGTTGTGTTTCGGAGCGGATTAGTCACATGACCCGATGTTCTGCGACTGGAACAAGCCCCACTCTCATAGCATGCCATCATGTCTAGAGTATGTGCAGTTCGCGAACTAATCGGTATTTTTGAACAACTCTTTATTCTGAGTCATCTGAGTCGACTCGACAGAGGGAATCGTGCTTACCCACGGCTCTGGCTCTTAGCTCTGGCTCTGACTCTGTCTGCTTTCAGCCGGGAGCCAGTGTCACTAGTTATAACCCAAAGGGTCCAAGACTGGGCTTTAATTTTGAAGCTCACTTCCTGGTTGGGCTGGGAGCGGCCATTGTGCCGTTGCTCATTAGCGCCACGGCGGTTCGCTCCAGTATAGGTATTTCACCATGTAAGTAAATGGCAGCAATGTGGTAAAAATACTCAGTCAATACATTTTTCCCAGGAAAAAATGTAATTGCAATATGTGCCTTTCCTTCATCTAATGCCTCTGCATGTGCTGATAAAAATACATTTTAATTTGATCTAACAATATTGCACACATTTTTGTGAATTAGACAATCGCCCCAGCTCATTCCAAAGTGATTATTACTAGTCTCCTGCTAACGGTTAAAAGATGTAGCCTACCTACAGTCACCTACTACCCAACTCTCATCAGCACAAAATCAACTCAGCTCAGAGCCATGAACCGTGGCAATATCCCAATATCCTGAAGTGCCTTTAAAACCTGTCTGACATGCATCATATGCTCAGTGAGATTGGTGGAAAAAATTAAAATGTTGTCTAAATAGACAAAGAAGAATTTCTCCAACATCTCCCTGAGCACATCATTAACTTGTGCCTGAAAAACAGAGGGGGGGCTAGTGAGCCCAAACGGTATCACCAGGTACTCATAGTGCCCGCTATGGGTGTTAAAAGTAGTCTTTCATTCATCTCCCTGACGTATGCGCACTAAATTGTTACTAAAAATTTACTAAAAAATGACGGAGGTCCAGCTTGGTAAACACAGATGCCACCTGAAGCAGAATTTATAAGCAGCGGGTAGCACTTTTTGACTGTGATGTCATCAAGAGTTTGAGAATCAATGCAGGGCCTCAAACTCCCATCTTTTTTTTCCACAAAAAATAAGTCCGCACCAGCCGGCGAGGTAGAGGGTCTGATGAGGCCATTGGACAGGGTTTCCTTGATGTATTTCTTTATAGCGGCACTTTCGGGGGCCGATAAGGAATATAAGAAACCCTGAGGAGGTACCATGCCCGGATGTAGATTAATGGCCGTTATAAGGCCGATGAGGTGGCAAGGTAATGGCTCACTGTTTGCTGAATGCTTCAGCGAGGTCCCCATAATCGGTAGGCACATTAGCTGGCAGGCTGAAATGAAGTGCCCCCATAAAACTGATGCTATCAGCACTGGAGGGCGAGTGGGGCGTGGACATAATCCACATAATCTCTGAGACAGAAAGCACATTCCAGGGAGGCATCGTTCCAAGAAGTATTTCTGTCTACCAGCGAATCCCAGGACAAAATCTCCTCTCCACTCTCAGAGAGAGAAGGAGATCTAGCCGGATCGGCAGGGAAATTCTCTTCCTCATCGTCACTGACAGAACTGAGCTCCGGATGGTACCAACGCCCACCCGAAGTGGACAATGACGTCAGCTGACAGTGAGATTAGGGTCCCCACTGAAGGATGATGCTCTCGTTGTCACCCAAATTAATATGCGGAGCATGTAGCGCTAGTCAAGAGTGCCCTAGGACAAGGGGATAGGCCAGGGAGTCGACTAAGAAAAACCGGAGACGCTCAGAATGCCCCTCGTAAGAGGCACGCATCTCGATAAGCCCTGTGGTCTCATCAACAGTCCCGGTCCCCAACGGGGACCCGTCGAGAGCCGTAAAAAAGCGTGCTTGTTTGAGGCGGTAAACTGGCATTTTTTGATATTTAGCACATTTGGTATCAACAAAACATTCAACTACTCCAGAATCAATAAAAGCATCAACCCTGACCGAGCGTTGATTCCAGCGCAGTTGCACAGGCAGAAGGGTACGGAGGGCGGTACTGTTATGTCTCGCTATGGTTTGGGGCATTGAGCCTTAGAGTGCCCCTTGCACCGACAATAGCGACACCACTCCCCGCGCGGTCTTAGCTGTTGGGTGTTAAGCAGATCCGCGGAGCCGCAGGTGGAGGGAGAAGCTGAGGGCGTCGGTTGAGACTGGGGAAGGTAACGCCATCCTCTCTCAAACAGGTTCAACGTTTTTTAGGCTTTGCTAATTTTTATCGAAGGTTTATTCGTAATTTCAGCGCGGTAGTTGCTCCTATTACGGCGCTCACAAAAAAAACCTCTTCTCGGTTTCTATGGAACTCGAGGGCCGAAGCGGCATTTTCTGACCTCAAAAAACGTTTCACGTCCGAACCTATTCTTGTCACGCCTAACCCTTCCCTTCCGTTTGTAGTAGAGGTAGACGCGTCTGAGTTAGGAGTGGGAGCCATTCTCTCCCAGCTATCCCCTATTGACCACAAAATGCACCCCTGTGCTTACTTTTCTCGCGCATTAACACCTGCCGAGAGAAATTATGATGTGGGGGACCGGGAGCTTTTGGCAGTCAAAATGGCTCTTGAGGAGTGGCGTCACTGGCTTGAAGGGGCGGAGCATCCGTTCACGGTGTGGACGGATCATAAAAACTTGGAGTACGTGCAGCTAGCCAAGAGACTTGATTCTCGCCAAGCCCGGTGGGCGTTATTATTCTTGCGCTTCAACTTCCTGCTCACGTATTGCCCCGGCTCCAAGAACGTGAAGCCAGATGCCCTTTCTCGCGTCTTTGATCATTCGGACAGGGCTTCTGTTCCTGAATTTATCATTCCCGCCGACCACATTGTTGCTCCGGTTATTTGGGCCGTTGAAGCTGCAGTGCAAAGGGCGCTGCGCTCCGATCCAGGGCCTGGAGGGGGGCCATCTCACTGTTTGTTCGTTCCACTGAGACTTAGGTCCCGTGTATTACGATGGGGGCACACTTCACAATTAGTTGCTCATCCGGGCGTTCACCGCACAAAAGAGTTTCTTGCTCGGCGGTTTTGGTGGCCCAGTCTGGAAAGGGATGTTCGGAGTTTTGTTGCAGCTTGTCCGGTGTGTGCCCGCAGCAAGGCAATAATAATACAAAAGCAACGAAACAGGAAATCGCTGCAATTAAATAACCAGCTGATGCCAGAATAGGTGAAACGAATGAGTGCCAGCTAGGCGGAAAAACACGGCAGTCCCGCGGCACCGAAAAGAAACGTCCGCAGAACAGAACCGGCGAGCTGCAAAACCATGACACATATAGACAGAAATAAATACATTTATATATTCTAAAAAAATATACGAAATATATACGGAATGTACGAAATATATACGGAAATAAATGAATAAATGCAAAAATAAAAAGATTTTAAAAGTTAAATTAATTGCACGTACATTTACATTTCTACATTCATTTATTTACTTCTTTTCAGATTATTGTATTCATAAATTTTTATATTTCCACATTTATTTATTTATTATTGTGGCACTTTTGGTGTTCCATACACTATTACTAATAATAATATAGTTTTTCCCCTTTGCCCATTCAACCTATTTGATGACAAATATTTTGTCTAGAGAGTACAAGTACTTTTTCCAGTTTGAAGACCCAAACTCCATAAAGAGCGTTTTTTTATGTATGACCACTGAGAGTTATATAAAATAAAAGAATAGTTCGGCAAATTGTGGTCATCATACAGTCAAGCCGGAAAGTCTGCACACCCCTTTCACCTACTCCACTTTTTATTATGTTACATTTATACTACAATAGATTGAGTTCATTTTTTGCCTCAAACATCTACATACAATAGCCAATAATGACGAAGTGAAAACAGGTTTTTAGAAAATCTGCAATTTTATTTTACTGACAAAAATAGGTTATTTAGGGGTTACATATCTGTACACACTCTTAGCCTAATACTTGGTTGCTGCACCTTTGGCAGCGATTACAGCTTCAAGGCATCTTGGGAAAGAAGCTACGAGCTTGGCACACTTGTTTCTGGACATTTTTGCCCATTCCTGTTGGCATATCTTTGCATGCTCCGTCAGGTTGGATGGGGAGCGTCGGTACACAGCCATTTTCAGTTCTTTCCACAGATGTTCAATTGGATTCAGGTCTGGGCTCTGGCTGGGTCACTCAAGGACATGCACAGACTTTCTCCGAAGCCACTCTTTTGTTCTCTTGGCTGTGTGCTTTGGGTCGTTGTCATGTTGGAAGGTAAACCTTTGCCCCAGTCTGAGGTCCAGAGCGCTCTGGAGCAGGTTTTCTTCAAGGATCTCGGTGTACTTAGCTGCATTCATCTTTCCTTCTATCAGGACTAGTCGCCCCGTTCCCGCTGCTGAAAAACATCCCTACATCATGATGCTGCCACTGTAGAGATTTTATTAGCCAGGTGATGAGCGGTGCCTGGTTGATTCTCATGGTTTGAGAGTCCTTTAGGTGCCTTTTGGAAAACTCCAAGCGGGCTGTGATGTGCCTTTTACTAAGGAGGGGCTTCCGTCTGGCCACTCTACTATAAAAGCCTGATTGGTGGAGTGCTGCCTGGATGGTTGATCTTCTAAAAGGTTCTCCCATCTCCACAAGGATACGCTGGAGCTCTGTCAGAGTGACTCTTGGGTTCCTGCTCACCTCCCTGGCCAAGGCCCGTCTTTCCCGATTGCTCAGTTTGGCTGGGCGGCCAGGTCTAGGAAGATTATTAGTGGTTCCAAACTTCCATTTACGAATGATGGTGGCCACTGTGCTCTTTGGGACCTGTAAAGCGGCAGAGATTTTTCCGTACCCTTCTCCAGATCTATGCCTTGACACAATCCTGTTTCTGAGGTCTGCAGATAATTCCTTTGACCCCATGGCTTGAAGTTTGCTCTGACATGCACTGTCAACTGTGGGACCTTATATAGGCAGGTTGGCAATCCGCAATCAAGTTGTAGAAACATCTCAAGCAGTATCAGTGGAAACCAAATGCTCCTCAGCTCACTTTTGGGTGTCATATCAAAGGGTGTGCACACTTGTGTACATATGATATTTTACATTTAGATTTTTAATAAATTAGCACAAATGTCTAAAAACCTGTTTTCACTTTGTCATTATGGGCTCTTTTGTGTAGAATTTTGAGACAAAAATCTATCTTCTCAATCTATTGTAGAATATGTCTGTAACGTAATAAAACGTGGAGAAGGTGAAAGGGGTGTGCAGACTTTCCGGCTTGACTGTATTTGTCAGAATGCAGTTCCTGTTTGTAAAAACTGGACCTAATCTGTAACACCCTGTATTTAAATGTGAAGGTGGCTCCTTTCTAAGGTCAGCAGCATGACAAAGAACAAAGGAACTCAAGAAACCTAACGTCAGCAATCTAACATCATTGATAGAAGAAAATGGTCATTTTTGTTTGGATTCAACAGAATTATGTGCATAGGGAGGGAGAGAACTTTTGCATTCATAAGAGGTGACAGGTGTAGGCTAGGCTCTCAAATCTTAAAAAGGCTGTAGCAGTGTATTTTTATGGTAACTATGTCTCAGGTATTCCCTGGTTATGTTAACAGGCAGGCAATAAAGCTATGACCTTTGAACTAAGGTTGGAGTAGTGGACACATCTATACAGCTTTCCTAACCCTTTCCTAACCCTACAGTGCTGCTTATTTTCACTCGTCTGTCAAGGTCTGCACTGGTCCATCAGCCTCTGTCCTCACCATGTCTAACGCCCTAAGAGTGTGCCAAATGGTGTGACCATTAAGAAGAAAAGGAAATGATGCACTTTTTACTGCATTTTTTAGTGATTACCAATACCAATGCTTAGGTACTACATTTACATATACATGGCATATACATATTGGGCTGGAGGCAGGTAATGTCATAATGTTGATAAGGGTAATTATTTCTATTTAATAAAATGCAGTTAACATGCGGAGAGCATGAATATCCTGTCTTTTTTGTTGTGTACACTATGAGTCAGCACCTCATACAAAAGTATCAGTATGTTTAAATGTGTTTAAGCAATATATTCAGACCATTCTTTGGCTGGTGGGATGTATTCTGGTACATGCTCTCCAACTGTCACTAAATTAAACTAGGTCAATTTTTATTGACTGTTTGAATATAATCATATCCTGAACACATCACAGCAGCCCAGGAATTAATGGCTGACATGCTTAAAAGAATAAGAAACTTTAGCTTTGTTGGGAAAGAAATTAAAGTATTTTAATCCTCTAATTGCATAGTGAAAGATTTGCTTATGGAAGGAATATATTTGAAAATCCGGTTTTCCTGTTGTTTTTACGAATGCTCTGAATGTGACTCTGTGCTGCTTACATCTCAGTAATATGATCTCCATAATTGGTTTCATATATTATTCATTATTACACTCTGGACTGATGTGGATTCTGAGTTAGCCCTGTATGACAGCCTATGTTAAATGGATGATAACAGTAAATAATATATTCCAGTTTGTGTAGCCTATAGACCATCGCTGTTCTTACCAATGCTGTAGCAGATGCCCCTGTACTTGACGATGTAGTCACAGTGCAAGGAACTGATGGTGTGGATCTCTCTCTGGAAGTCTGCCATATTTGACTGCTCTTTGGGCTGTAGCTTTTTCACAGCAATCAGCTCTCCTGTGTTGTCCTCCATGGGGTCATAGCGGCACAGCTCGACACTACCAAAATGTCCCTTAATGACAACATATGCAGTGGTTTTAGATGTCTTACTTGACAGCAATGTCCCAATTAACAAACACTCAACAGTAAATAAAGCATGTGAATCGATTTAGAGAAGCTTGTTTTATATGCAATGCTAAGCTTAATACTTATGCCAGTGTGTCTTGTCTTACTGAACACAGAATTTAGTGCATTTGTTGAGAGCTATGCCTCCCTCTCCTGGTCATTTAAAAGACCTTCAGGTAAAATGATTTCTATATGAACGAAACGGATGAAATTCATGTTTTCATGTAGGCTATCCCTTATGGAAAAAGACTATACTGCAGTATATTGTAAATATATCAAAATTATCGTCACAATATATTTAAAATATACTGCAGTATATTATATTTCCATAAGGGATATGTTGAAACCACAGAGGACATCAGCAGCTGGGGAAATGCTTTTACCTTTCCCAGGGGGCCTATGTATCGTAGGTGTCTTTCCTCGTATAGTGGCTCCTGCTGATAAGAGACATTCAGAACCCTCCAGAAGCTGTCCTGTTCTGGGACTGTGGCTGCTTGAGGGTCACACAGCAGCACATAGTCTGTGGGCCAGAACAATCCCTGAATGTAAATTATCTCTCAGGCATGGGGTGTTAGGTGGTGAACAGGCTTTGGAGTGAAGTCTACCTGAAGTTATGAGACTGTTGAGCTGGCGAATTATGACACGACACGAGGGTCGCAATGCAGGATCGTAGTCCATACACCGTCCAATCAGATCAGCTAACTCTGGCCATTCCGGGGAAGGCAGCTGCTCAAGATTCTCATAGAACTGCAGCTTCTGTAAGTTCAAGGGAAACATAATTCAGGATCATTTATCTTTCCTCCTGAGATAGCTCAGAATGCAATTAGCTTTCTGGGAAATTCAGCTTGTTTGGATGGTTTCCATTACCTGCTGAGGTTCCTGGCCGTGAAGTGGTGCCTTCCCACCATTGAAGATCTCCCACAATGTTGTTCCAAAGCTCCACTTGTCACACTCCAGCTCCAGACTATCCGGGGCCTCCACCACTTCAGGAGCCACCCATGGAATCCTATCTGACAGCACTGCAAGCCAACAGAAATGCACACACACACACACACACACACACACACACACACACACACACACAATCTGAATGTGTTTTATGTTAATACAAATTTTCAGAAAATTTATCATTGATATAAAATAGTTATGACCTTACCTTCTCTGCCAAGAACTGTCAAACTGATCCCTGGGTCACTGAGTTTGATGAAGGGAGACGTCCCTGATGTGTCCCCCGCTCTGGCCAAAAGCAGATTCTTGGCACAAATATTTCCATGAACAATGTTTTTTTCCTCCTAATATTAAATAAGCAAAATAACAATAATAAGGGAAATATGAACATGTATCGGTGTGGTATGTTTCTCCACAATAAGACTGGGGAATGATTCCTGCAGAAGGCATTGCATCTTCAATAAGTTTTATTGATTGATAGGGACTCAGAGTTTGCTCACCAAGAAGTTAAGCACACAGGCCAGCTGTTTGGCCACGTCCAATTTCCAACTGACTGGTAAAGACTGTCCTCTTGTTCTGAGGTAAAGGTCCAGGGCACCACACTTCACAAACTCCTGCACTACAATGTCTGCATGGTCAGAGAGGAAAACAGCAGAATTCTGAGTTTGTTTTAAGAGTAGAGCACTTGACCAAAGAGCCAGCACTGCAAGTCAAGAGGCCTTACAAAAGGCTATATCAGTGACTTCTTTAGTCCTTTTAATGCCGATGTGTTTTTTTCAAGAGGCAATAATGGGTGCCCAAATAAAAACAAGAGCAAAGCACCCTCCAAATATACGTAATAAAGGGATGACAAAACACACATTTATAAAGTCATGATGGAACCTCTTCACAATTTCAAAAGGAATGCGTAAACCCAGAATAGCAGGATGTCTGAGAGGAGTGCGGTCCACTCACTCTTGGATCTGTGAACACTTATTCCATAGACCAGGAGCAGGTGCTTGTGTGAAATCTGGCTCATCAGGCTGGCAGCTTCAAAGAATGACTGGGTAAAAGAAACAGAATTTTCATCCTTAGCATCAGCACATTTCCATAGGAACCACTAGCACTATTACACCTCTGCCACATTTACCAGGAAACAAAAACATTATTATATCAAACGTTTGTTGTGGAACTGTTAAGCAGTAGGATAACTGCACTTTACTGGAGGTCAATGTAATAATAGGGCCAGGTTGTTAGCAGGTTGCTAACTATAGTAGACATACCCAATATAAAATGTCCATGGCAATGCACATTTAATCAGCTGATAATTTTACGTTTTGGTTTTATCATTAAAAAAAAGATATTTGTTATTTGACTTGAATAAACAACTTTGGTCTTCACTGTTATTGTAATAATGTGAAATGTAAACTGGGGCCTTCATTGCTTCACACAGTAGCAGTAAGTCATTGATTATTTTATCTTATGATATTTTATGAGTTCTGAAGTGGGAAATAATCTGTAATGACTACATTAAGGAATCATGCATATGGTATGCTGTATTATCACTTGTGAAAAGTGATAATTGTTTAAGAACAGTGGTTAGCCATACTTTCACCTGTAACAAGGTTTGTACAGTGACTGTGTGTCAGAGTTCTTTTTTTGTGAATATATTGAATACAGTACATTAAATGGGCATATTGGGAGTTCTGGAGAATCTGTGAGACAAGGAAGATCCAAAAACCATAGGCATGGAAAACTAACATGGCCAAGTCAAAACACATCAATAGCATGCGATTTGGATAAGCAATGCTTTAAAAAACAATTACAATAACAAAAACAATATTTAGCTGTATGTTGTAATAAGAATCTACCTCCCAGCAGTTTTTATGACTGCTGTCTAGAACTTTTAGCAAAACATCTGTCACGTGCTTCTTCCCTTCCCGGATCTCAGTCTTGCCACCTTTGTAGATGCGAGTGAAGGATCCTTGTCCAAGGTTCTTCCCCTATAAACTGGGATTGCAACTCAAAGGTTGTGAGTTAAATTCCTAGCTGTTGTTGTACCCTTGAGCAAGTTACTTGACCAGAATTGAAAATTGGTGGAAGTGTCCAGCTGTATAAATTAATTGTATGTAAAAATGTAACGTGTGAAAGTTGCTAATAGACAACTGTGGCTGCTATATACTGAAGTGTCATTGTTGTAGCCCCCCTTCATCAATGGATGTTTTACTTACCTCTTACAGAGGCAATCATTCCCAAATGCAGCCTCCATGCTTTGGTAAAGTTTACCATTTTGATCTCAGAGCACAAGATTCATACAGGACTTCAGAACGACTCACCCAATGAAGGTCTTCGTACTTCATCATCTGGAACTGGACATGACTGGCCTTGTGCCTGGGGAGTGTTGGTGACCCAAGGGTCTCTGGCGAACAACTGTTCCTTATAATGATCATGTTTGTGTGCTCTGCAGTAACAAAAAAATATTTTACAGTGGCATCAGTATGTGTAGTTCAAATTAATCATTTGACCTACACAAACTACACAAGTTACTGTAACTATACAGTTAACCACAGGAACGGTGACTATAACATTCACAGAAAATAACATTTTGGAATGAATCATAACCATTTAACTGAAATAACAGTAAGATTATTTGCTGATAGAATTTATATTCCTGCTTTTGATCTGTACAATGTTAAATCATTGTTCTTTTAAAAAATAATTTAAAAATAATTTTTGCATTTGAAGATGTATTTTTTAAATTACATAAATACTCTATCTTTGTATTCCAAAAACATTTTGTGTAATACTTTCTGATGATAGCAATAAACTCTATGACATTACATTAGTATACTTATTAAAGTATATCTTATCTTTATTGTGTTAAATGCCAGAAAAACATGCATTCTACATAAGGTGTTACTTTAAAAGTACTCAACAAATCCACTAACTTGAAACATAAAATTGCAGTTTATTTTTATTTGCTGCTTCAGGATGTTAGCAAAATTATCCCTCAACCTGTGAATGCTACTTTCAATGGATCTTTTAATTCCCTTGGTTCAGTTGCTACTGGGTGAAGGTTTAAAACAATTCACCTTTAGCAGCTCATAATCCTATGGTAATTTCAACTGCTCTATCCAAAATAATGAGATATTGTATATAATGACATATGTTTCAATTGTATAATTGCATCAGCAATATATTTTTGCACATATCCACTTATAAATATGAAGCTGTCCAAAGTAATTTCATACCTTTGGGTCGAGGTGGACAGCATTTCCCTAGCTTGATGGTTACCTCTGCCAGAAAAAGTTCATTTGTTTGATAGAAGGCTACAAGTTCCTTTAGGCTGCAGAATGAGGTGTGGACTCCAGAAAGATTAAACTCCTTGCCCTGCTCAATCAGACAGTCCTTACAGTCCATTCCAAGGGGAGTCTGGGAAGGACATACTGTTAGAATATCCTGTGGTAGAACAGATATTTAGTGGTGAATATTAGTTGTGATGATAATCTTTAGAATTTTTGAAGTATAGAAATATGTCATACTGATAATTTTTTTCTAAACGTTAAAAAGCGTTTTACTGGCCAGTTATCTTATACAATGTATAATTCATATTAATTAAATGTAGAGAATAAAATCAGCACCTGAACACAGCAGGGCCGTTTCTAGACTTCTTTGATTGGGGGGGTGTGAAGAGGTTGATTGGGGTCCTCCCCCCAGAAATTTTTTTCTGCATTTCTACACAACCTCACACATGGCATTTTCTAAAATAAGATGTTTAATTTAGTAACATTTTGAAGATTATTTTTTTTCAAAGCCCTAGATGAGATTTGAGATGCTTTCATATAAAGCTAAAGCATAGGATAATTAGTATATTAGTGGATACGATAATTTTATTACATTCTAAACCCATCTCCACCCCCCCTCATTTTATAGGAGGACAACTTTTTTTATGCCCAATAATACCAAATCATTATCTAATCTTGGAAACAAGTATATTAAAGATGCGCTATATTTTTTCATAATTTCAGTCTCTTTGTGCTATTTTCTATTTACATGTGAAACTACGTTACTGTAACTGGCTCATCATTTTCATTTATATTTTAGCCACTCCACTGACTAGCCAACATGCAGCAGTAGGCTAGCTAACACACACACACAGGCGCAATTTCTTGGAAATGTTTAGAGATATTTCTGCCATGGGTGCAACCCATAAATACACACTGTACAAATAGCAAAAAAAATAAATCGATTTGTGTAAATAAGAATTCATTCTTCACAAAAACAGCTTAATTTCCATGTAGAAACAATCTGAAAGCATGGTAAAAAAAAATGTTGTCCATATGTATATTATTATATAATGACTATGAGTTGAGAATAGAAAACATTGCCTGATGCTAATCTGCAAATGGCAGAGGTCTCCTGGCATTACCGAACGTAGAAACAAGTGTTGCTCCAATTATTATTCCATGTTTACTGGTAAACGTTCAGCATTTTTAACGTAGTAGATTAAAAACCATTTCAAAATTATTTTATATACATGACATTTAAATGTTTTTCAATGACAATTTCTTTCAACTTCACTTTGAAAACCATACTAGCAAGACAGGATAATTCAGTAAATTTGAATTATAATAAGAAATAATAATAACAGTGAAATGTTGATAAAAAATAATCATCATCATTATTATCATCATCATAGCAAATTCAGAATCGCCATTTATGCTACGAGTCGCTGCTATGCCACACCAGCAAGAGTACAGCTGAAGTGTGGGCAATTATCCAATGCACTTGCACTTGCAGACTAAAGAAAACTCACTCGCCTGTTTCCCTCTATGACCTATATTCTCTATCAAGCTCTTTTGACTATATTCCCCCAAATCAGGGATTACAAAAGAAGAACTGTAGATGTACAAAGAGAGACCTCTACTGGTCTTATGGTGAGAAAATTATACAAACACCCACATCTTTACTCTTTTGTTATTAGCACTGGAGAAATCAGCTGTGCAAACTAGAATGTGACACCTTTTTCTACATGACTAGGATGGTATTTACTAAAATAAAGCATTTTTTTATTTTCTCATGTTTTGCATTTTTACATTAAATGTTATCCCTTTCGAGAATGTCACTTTTTGGGTACATTTCAGTTAGTGTCCAGCAAGTACTTTTTTCTTTTCCATTTTGAATGTAAAATAGTTTTTGTCAGCCTATTCCATTGCTGCAACATCATCGGTCAGTTCAGGAGAGTATGTTGTTATACTTATGCAACTGCTGAAGGCTGAAGACTGCTTGTACAACCTGGCAACAGTGTAACATAATGCTTAGGGAACTTCAAGGTTGTAGGCTTGATTCCCAAGTGCTGCACTGCCTTTGTACCCTTCAGCAAGGTACTAAACCTGAATCAATTCAGTAAATACTAAGCTGTATAGATGGGATGGATCACCCCTAAGAACTGCCAGATGCATTTGACACAGAACTGTATTCTGTGAGGGATCGGGTTCGGAGGACCAGACACGACAGAAAAAATCTAAAAGTTATCCCCGTAGGAATAACCACAAGAGCGGAAAATCCCTTTGCGAAGGAAGAAAGGAAAGAAAACACCTCAAACTCTCAGTATAAGAGAGAAAACTAATGAGAGGTGAATGAAAACAAAAAAATTATAATAGCGACCTGGAAATGAACAAAAAGACTCGTAGGCTCGAGTGTAGACAAAGACAAGACAAAGAGAAAAGACCTCTCGCTCTCAATAACGGAAAGTCAATAGAGATGTAAAAAAAAAATGGCAAAGACAAACTGTCTAAGTGGAACTGGAAAAGGAAAACCAAAGCGAAGAAAAGAAAGTGCAATACAGCGGGAACAATCCTAACAAAACTCTAAGGCAAGGCAAGTCCTGCGTTATTCCAAAGCAGGCTTTGAAGCAAAGTGGTCTCCTTAAGCACACCAATCCTATACCATACTGGCTCTGTGTCACAAAGCAATGCAATAACCAAGCACCAGAAAACAGAAACTCAGAGCTTAAATAGTTGACAGGTAACCAAGAACAGGTGCGAGGAATCAGGGCCAGAAAGAGCGAAAACCCAGAACGGAGAACGGAAAGCAAGGCAAGAGCACCCTCAAGCTGCTCCGAGGGAGAACAACCGCAAAAATAAAAAGAGGTTGTAAACCCATGACAGGATCCCCTCTCTAAGAGACGGCCCCAGATGATCCCTCAGCCTTATTTCTGCGGGAGTCCCTAATGAGAGACTTAAAGGTAGGATGGATACTCATAGAGCTTGGTAGCTGAAGACGAAAAGTGACCGGGTTAATTCTGCGGATTATCTTAAAGGGGCCCATGATTCATGGCGCGAGTTTGCGGGACTCCACACGCAGGGGCAGGTCCCACGTGGACAGCCACACTCGTTGCTCAACCCGGTAAGAGAGGGCCGGATGAGGATGTTTGTCGGGCCGGATGAGGATGTTTGTCGGCCCCGACTTTTTGCTTAGCCGTGGAGTGACGCGCGCACATGCCTCTGGACAGATCAACATCTCCGAATGAAGAACCCCACAGACGGTACTTCCACATCTCTCTCCAACTCAGGAAATAATGGGGGTTGAGAACCCAGCTGAGCCACAAACAGAAAGAGACCAGTAGAGGTGTTACGCAGCGTGTTACGGGCATACTCCACCCAGGCGAGGTGGCGACTCCAGGATGTAGGGTTGGAGGCGGCCAAACACCGAAGTGTTTAAGGGTTGTTTCTCCTGACTTTTCTCCCCATAGAGTTCTATAGGAAAATGAGTCAGGATAAATAACCCTTGCAGTGATCCATCTACATCTACTCCATATCTGGCAACAGAGTGATGGTTTGGGGCTCGTTCGATAGCTCAGACCGTTGATGACTTACAGCCATTTAGCCAGACATTTGTTTCATACTGTACCAGTGTAATTTACAGCTGAATCTAGCCTCACCCTCCAATTCCCATAGCGATCCATTCAAATGCAGAGAGCTTATAGTATCGCTTGTAACAGTACCTGAAAATAAGATATAGAGAGTCTTTTGATGTTGATGGGTCACAGACTTCAGGAAGTAACAGCATGTAAAGGATATGTGACCAAATATTAAATATGATACTTTAAAAATATGTTAAAGCAAAGGGTATGAATACTTATGTAAATAAAAGATTTCAGTTTTCGATTTTTAATACATTTGCATTTAAAAACATGTTTTCACTTTGTCATTATGGGCTATTTTGTGTAGAAGTTTGAGACAAAAAATGAACTCAATCTATTGTAGAATATGTCTGTAATGTAATAAAACATGGAGAAGGTAAAAGGGGTGTTCAGACTTTGACTGGGGGCTGAGTCTGAAGCAGATCCAACGTTGCAGTCACATTCTGTTTGAGGAAAAGGTGGATGAGCTGAAGGAATACCTGAAAATAGAAAGGGAGCTGATGGCAGAGATTGAGCCCAAGCATGATGATGAGGGTTTCAAATCTATGTACTCTGGCAGGTTCTGCAAAGCTCTGTGGGACTTAAATAGAGAACCCTTACTCTTCTATTTCTGCTAAATTCTTTGCTATTTTTTTCCAGCCTATTTGTGCTTATCTCTATTGTTGCTATGACACTCAACACAGTGAAGGACCTGAAGGCAACCACTGTGTAAGGTAGGACTTACTTGGAATATGTGGAGATTGCCTCCATCCTCTTCTTCACCATTGAGTACTTCCTACGCTTGCTCACAACCTGTAACATCAAACACTTTCTGAAGAGTGCCCTCAACTTTGTGGACTTAGTGGCTGTAATACCTTACTTCATCCAACTGGTCTTTCAGGCCTTCGCCGACCATGAGGACCTCAACGTTCAGGAGGACTTGCAGACCATGGCACAGGTCAGCAAGGTCAGCAAAGTGCTCAGAGTAGTTAAGCTCATGCGCATCTTCCGTATTCTCAAACTGGCTCGACACTCAACCGGAATGCGGGCTTTCGGGTTCACCATCTGCCTGTGCTTTCAGCAGGTCTGCTGCCTTTTTTTCCATCACCATGGATATCTTCACTTTCTCTGCCCTCTTGCACTCTGTGAAATAACTTCAGCAGTATACCTGAGGCCTGGTGGTGGGCTGCAGTGAGTAGATACCCCTAGTCCCTAAAATCAATTTGTTTCCTTGTTGACTTTTTGTTTAAGTTATGTTCGCAGTGACTACATCCCCCTTGCAATAGTATGAACAGTGGGTAGCACCTCACAGCAAGAAGGTACCGAGTTCGAGTCCTGGCCAAGGGCCTTTCTGTGTGGAGTTTGTATGTTCTCCTCTTGTCCGTGTGGGTTTTCTCAGGGTACTCTGGTTTTCTCCCACAGTCCGAACACATGCAGGTTGGGTGAATTGGAGACTAAATTGCCCATAGGTATGAGTGTGTGAGTGAATGGTGCATGTGCCCTGTGATGGATTGGCGACCTGTGCAGGGTGTATTGCTGCCTCGCCCAATGCATGCTGGGATAGGCTCCAGCCCCCCTGCGACCCTGACCAGGAATAAACAGCTTAGATAATGGATGGATGGTTTCCATTTTCCTCCCGACGTTTTATAATTCATTACCAAAGCCCAAATATGTAGAACCCTGACCAGACAATAACACTATGTGTTACACAGTGAACCACCAAGGGGAGTGTAATTTACAATTTTGTGATGTCTTTGCTTGCACTATATAGATATGTAATCTGATTAGTAGATGTGTAAATTAATATTCATGCCATCTGAAGAATCCCATATATTTATTTGTTCTGATATTTTTAGTTAATGTATTTATTGGCCATGCATCTTTTATTTTCTAATTTAAATACTTGGCCTATCACCATACCACCTCTGGCTAATGTTACCCCCAGACTTCAGTAATAAGTATGCTTAAAAACATCCTTCATGCTGAGACAATATTTTCCCCTCTTCAGGTCTAAATCTCAAGTTTCGATGTATTGATATGTGTGTGCCTATTTTACACTTTGGTAATGTTGAAGTTTGATGTTGAAGTTTGATGTTGAAGTTTGATTTTGAAGTTTTCCAAATCCTGAAATTTAGAGGCACTGAAGAAACAAATCTGCCTGAATTAGAGGAAATAACAATATCTATTTTAGAAAATAAGAAAAACATGTGCTGTTATGATATTAGAATAAATAAATTAAATGGAGAAAGATTTTGGGAAGAGTTTCACAGCAAATAAGTTCACTTTGTGAATACATTCAACATAGCAGCTTTAATTTGGGAATTTATTATTACTATTGACTTATAAAATTAACTTTTATAAAATGTTATACCCAGAATATTTAATGAATATAATTAAAAGAATGTCAACCAAGTCAAACAGTTTGGTTTGGGTTTATTTGACTGGTTATGTATCATTTATCCTCTTTATGGTGCCCTTTTCTCCACTATGTTTTATGTTAATACATATTTCTCCCTCCAACTGTAGGTGAGTATCTCCACAGTGGGCTATGGTGCTGTGGTGCCTGTGTCATTTTTGGGTCGAGTAGTAGCATTTGTCTGCATCTCTTTCAGTATCATTCTAAATCAGGTACAAAACTAACTCAAATACACAGTGGGCCAAAATTAAAAACTGGGACAAAGTCGCGGGCCAGATTTCATATTTATTGAAAAAAAGCATGTTTTCCCTTCTTTCTAGATATAATAATGAACCTTTTCATATGGGAACAAACTTAAGTTTTACTTAAACATTGAATCTGGAACAAGCAAAGCTTAATACTATAAACACCTGAGAAATCAAATTTCAAATAAAAGACACATCAGTGGCATTCATTTCTTAAATAAAAATAATATTATGCCTCTTTCTCCATCTGTAGCCTTTTCAGTTAATTTTCAATGGAATAATTTTTTCACAGGCCAACAACAACAAAAATAATAATAATGAGGATAATTTCCTTCAATGAAAATCCAACAATTCAATTTTTGAGAGGGGTGTCTTACATCTACCCGAGGTGACTGGTAGCATGAGGTTGCGAATGAATGAAAACAGAGGAGGGGATGCTTGCGGGTCTTGACGTGCCAAGGCACTAGCAGAGCATTCTGGGATTTGTAGTATTAACGGTGCATGCGTTACCGGCGGGCCAACTCAAATAGAAATTTGATATTATCTCGCGGGCCAAATATAATTAGTTTGACACCCCTGTTCTAAATGGTATGCTCATCTCCATCCTGTTCAACAAATTATCAGACTACTATGCCAAGCTGAAGGCCCAGTAGGAGGCCCACATCAATATACAGCGAGGCTTGGAGTTTAAGACTCGCCTGAGCCGCAAGCTTCACCAGTGCCTCAAACCTCACACCGAGGTGTACACGCATTGGCCTCACTGGCACCCATGATCTTCTGTCATTGCCCCTGCATGGCTATTTCTGAACTCAAATTCTGCCTTTACCTGTTGGGGTACGTTTGCATAAATGTGGGAAAAAATTGATTTGTTGGTCTGGACAGGCAGAGATAAACTGTATTCTGAAGCTGAGACAGGATACAGAGGATTCTCAAGTTTCCTGTGCACAGGGAGAGGAAATACCATCTGTGATGACTTCCTCTGACAGCAGTGCTCTTGTGTGTCAGGATGTGTAAGGATATATATAATTCATACAAGCCTGGCAAATTTGCACTGTGCACCAATTAACTAAATAAACTGCCAAAAGATGAAGGGTAATGACTACTCTTTTTGTATTAAATGCAATGTGACTTGTGTTTTAACTTCCTATTTATTTTTATTAAATGTAGCAAGCCTCTATTGATATTAACAATATTAAAATTAACTGACATTTTCAAAAATGAAAGTTGAAAATGTCAAGAAGAATGTGAATCTAATGTTAAACTGTATAGAAAATGAAATTTTTTTAAATAACCTTTTCTCTTCAACATGATGGAGCAGCAGCAACATTGTTGGTCTGTTCACTGAATTAAAGCATCCAATGGCAATTCTCCAGATAATTTGGTATATGGGTCATCCTTATTATTTGGCATGTTGTAGTTATACTATTGTAAAAAGTGAAATTCTACATTGTACTATAAATTAGCACAGTAATATAATCTTTAAATCCTTTTATTTAGCTTCCACGTTAGTTTTTTGCATTCTTTCACTCATCACAAGAAACTGTGAAAAAAGTTGATGCCTTTCTCTTTGAGTGTAAGACCAGGGGCCTCATTTATAAAACGATCTTACACACAGATATGATCTAAGACCGCGCAATACGAAGGGAGCGCGTTTTCATAGATCGGGCAGACTTCTTTGCGCATGATGATGAATGGCTGGTCAGCAGGTACCATTTGCCGAGAGCCACGTTATTAGAGCTTTGTGCCCAGATGGGCTCAAATTTACAGACACGCACCAACTGCAACCAGGCTAGACCCGTTGAGGTGCAAGTCTTAACCGTACTTGGGTTCCTGGCAACAGGAACAGTCCAAAGAGAGATTGATGATCTGTCAGGCATATCCCAGCCATCGGTTAGCCGAATCATGCCAGCTGTACTTCGAGGCATCATTCGCTTGTTTCGTCAGTACATAAAGTTTCTATACACTGCCGAGGAGCTACAGAATGTGAAGGGCGATTTTGTGCGCACCACAGGATTCCCCAACGTAATAGGTGCAATAGATTGCACTCACGTTGTCATATGGGCACCAAATGAAAATGAGTATGTATATGTCTACAGGAAGAACTACCACTCACTGTGCAACTCATTTGTAATGCGCCTTATGGCAATCCGAAACGCTGTTGCAAGATGGCCAGGGTCGACACACGACTTCTTCATTGTGCGTAATTGCAGTGTGGAGAATCGTCTAGAGACTGGGGCAGGCGGAGACGGTTGGCTTCTAGGTAAATCACTGTTATTTCTATTTTGCTGCTTTGTTGCTTTTTTAATGTGCATAAAATAATGATCTCTACACAACCAGGTGACAGAGGTTATCCTCTGAAGCCATGGCTTCTCACCCGCATAGCGCACCCACAGACACCCGAAGAAACCCACTTTAGCACGATACATGCCCGCGCACAGTCAGTAGTGGAGCGCATCATCGGTATGTTAAAGGGAAGGTGGCGGTGTCTGGATGCATCAGGAGGGAAACTCCTGTATGAGCCCAGCAAGGCGTGCCAAATGATCCTGGCGTGTTGTGTGCTTCACAATATCTCGGTGAGCCATGGGCTCGAGAGGCATGAGGATGAACTGCGAATGGACATGGAAGATCCCCCACCATTACCCGCTGACTGGAATGCACATGCCACTACGTTCAGGAGAAGACGGCACTTGATTCACAAGTTATTCCAACAGATAATAATGTTATTGGGGTAAAAATCAAGCTATAAATTCACTTTTTTCCAAAACATTGTATTTATACACACCATTTATTCATACAGTCGACCAGAGTCTGGTTTGTCTGAACCAAAGTCTTCCGCACCGGCCTAAGTTCCGCAGCCACCTCATTAACTGAATGAACCATGTCTCTTTGCGACTGTAGAACGGCGTCAAATAGGACCCTGGCCTGACTCCGATAGCCAGACGTGGATGATGGTGAGGGCCGGGAAGATTCCTCCTGTGCGGGAGTGTCCACGCTGGCTGCTGCTGCCGTTTGGGAGATGGGTCTGCTTGGGGCCGTTTTCCGCTGGAGTGGCTCGTCATCTGCATAAATAAAACAACGTTGCAAGTGTCATTATTTATACTGGAACTTACTTGATTTTAAACACGTGCCAGCTTACCTTCTGAATCTGCAGCAGTCAAAAGATCTGTGTCGCCCTCCGCATACTCGCCAACAACCGCACTTTCCCCAATGATGGCAGTAATTCGATCATCCTCTGGGGTGAGGTTTGGTGTGGCACTCCCACCTCCCATGGCCTGCACACTGGCCCTATGGTGTGCAATGCGCTTCTTTGCTTTGAGTTTCAAGTCAGACCATTTTTTCTTCACGTCCTTCAGAGACCTTTGCTGCCCCCCAACCTCGTTTACAGCCTGTGCCACAGACTTCCAGGCGATGTATTTAGATTTTGAGGAAACACCACTGGACAGGCTCCCAAACAGTGTCCCGGCGCGCATTTGTACCTCCGCCAAGACGACTTCAATTTCGGACTCACTAAAGTTTTTTTTTTTGTGCTGCTCACCATTATCAAGTAGATGGTTTGGATTTCGAGATCATTTGTGATTTGTAGATTTCACATCTGGGCGCACGCACGTTTTTGGGCGTACGTCCATCATCTCTAAATCGCACTTTTGCTCATTTCAGACATGATCTTAGATCAAATCTAGGATGTTTTCTACTAAACTTTTTATAAATGAGGTCTCAGGTGTGTCGGTCCAGTATGAATGAATAGTAGAGCAATGTGGAAGAACCACACACTGTTGAATATAAAATGGATAACATCTGAAGGAGAGATTTTTTTCTTTTATAAAGTGCATAAGTGAAAAAAGTGCTAATAACATTACATTACAGGCATTTAGCAGACGCTCTTATCCAGAGCGACTTACACAACTTCTTATTACATGTATCCATTCATACAGCTGGATATATGCTGAAGCAATTCAGGTTAAGTACCTTGCTCAAGGGTACAATGGCAGTGTCCTACCTGGGAATTGAACCTGCAACCTTTCATTTACAAGTCCAGTTCCTTAACCATTATACTACACTGCCACCAGTGCTCGAAGTGAAAGACAAACGTTTCGGTCACAGACCTTCATCAGGATCACTCATTCGTAACATCATGACACAAACAGTGTTTTTTAGAAAGTAAGAGAACCCATCTGATTGTAGAGAACACAAGCAAATTTCTCATCAGTATCAGTTCATTCCACGTTCATTCCAAGTTCTGTTGAATTTTTTCAACTGCTTCCATACTAACGCCGCTTTCCCTATCCTCCATATCATGATATTTCTCAAGTGTTTGTAGTTTTATAGTTAACCAGGTAATTGAGAACTTTTCTACTTGGCAGTGATGGCTCTGAGATGCATGGTGAGGATAAAAAAGGATCATTGTAGTGTTGTCCAAAACTACCGAAAAGTGCAATTAAACCCACCTGAGAAAAGTGGGTTTTGACTTCTGCCATGACACAATGTTCTGGAGTACAGAGCCAAAACAAGAAAAAAGTGTCACTTTCAAAATACTTTTGCACTGTACATACGACCTCTGGACGCATATTGTCACTGTACAAGCTGCTTTGGAGTTACTTGAGGTGCATATTCTTACTTTAGACCACAAAATCCAGAATGCACTGTACCTGCCATTGTGAAGCTTCCCAGTCCCTGCTGCTTTGAAGCATCCACATAACAATAGTAGAATGTTGCTTCCATGTGATTGACAGTAGAGATGGTGACTGGGTCATGTCTGTGTTTATGCAACATGCAACACTGTATTTAGACCAAAGAGTTCCTGATTTGTCTCATCATATGATTGCATAACATAACGTCTGCCGGGCCCGAATCTCTGAAAGACATTATTCCAAACTCCATAAAGGTTCTTAGATGTGTAAACGTGATCAACCTGTCACTTTTTTGTCTCAAACTACTGAAGCTAAAAATGTAAGTTGCTACAAAATAGCTGTTGTTGGGCCAGTAGGCGGCACTCTTCCCTCTATATATCAAATATAATTTGAATGGCCCAGCACAGTGATGGAGGACACTGTGCTGTAGAAGATGTCCTCCTTCAGATGAAACTTTAAACCTGACACCATGGTCACTAAAGACCTTTTCACAAGAGTATGGGGGTCCAGGTCAAACTCCTTACATCTGACCACATAATAATGTTCAACATCTAAGTGGCAACAGAATATTTGACATTTCCTTCACGCTCAGTTCTCAGTTGGCCTGACTGGCTTTCCTATGTGTCTGTGTGTGTGAGGGAGAGTGTGCTTATGTGTAGTCAATCTATGTACAGTAAAACCTTGACATACGAGTGCACTAACTTACGAGTATTCCGAGTTACGAGCCGTTACTCGGACAATTTCTTGCTTCGCCTTACGAGCCTAGACCCGAGTTACGAGCCGAGCAAGCTTATAAATTTCTGAATTTATAGAAAAGAAACATCCAGAAAAAGTGGCAACTGGTCGTGCGTTGGCGTTGTGTAATGACACTTGTCTAACGCATTTCCGAAAAATTCTGAAGGGAAGGAAGAAACAAACCACCATGAATAGGTTTTTATCGAAACGCCCTGCAGATCAGAGTCAGAAAAGCGTGACGAAAAAGCCAAAAATCTTTCAAGTTCCAAAGTGTAACACCTGTAGCTATCAACTGAACATTCAGCAGCATAAGACTGCAGAAAACAGACGCGTTACAAAAACCAGGTAAGAAAGCGAAACATATCTTTGCCATTTGTATATGAACCAATTAGGCTATTATAACACCAAATAATTATTTCTTGTAATTTTGATGATTATGGCTTACAGCTAATGAAACCCAAAATTCAGTGTCTCAGAAAATTAGAATATTTCGCTTTAACATATTTTTAAAGTATCATATTTAATATTTGGTCGCATATCCTTTGCATGCTGTTACTTCCTGAAGTCTGTGACCAATCAACATCAAAAGACTCTCGATATCTTATTTTCAGGTACTGTTACAAGCGATACTATAAGCTCTCTGCATTTGAACTGATCTCTATGGGAATTGGGGGGTGAGACTAGATTCAGCTGTAAATTACACTGGTACAGTATGGAACACATGGCTGGCTAAATTGCTGTAAGTCAGTAGGCGGCACTCTTCCCTCTATATATCAAATATAATTTGAATGGCCCAGCACAGTGATGGAGGACACTGTGCTGTAGAAGATGTCCTCCTTCAGATGAAACTTTAAACCTGACACCATGGTCACTAAAGACCTTTTCACAAGAGTATGGGGGTCCAGGTCAAACTCCTTACATCTGACCACATAATAATTTTCAACATCTAAGTGGCAACAGAATATTTGACATTTCCTTCACGCTCAGTTCTCAGT
The DNA here is from genome assembly GCA_022702515.1 of Ilyophis sp. 1 JC-2022. NCBI lineage: Eukaryota > Metazoa > Chordata > Actinopteri > Anguilliformes > Synaphobranchidae > Ilyophis > Ilyophis sp. 1 JC-2022. Next base: position 37,526,793 of record CM040403.1, on the reverse strand, counting down.
TGGCCTGACTGGCTTTCCTATGTGTCTGTGTGTGCGTGTGTGAGAGAGAGAGAGAGCGCTTATGTGTAGTCAATCTATGTATATATTGGATAAATATGCCATGTTGTCAAATATTTTATCAGGATACATATGCATTTTTATGACTGAGAATTCCTGTTTTGTAATTATTACTGAATGATGAAGTAAAGGATTCTTTCACAAATGTGAAAGGGACTAAGAAAGCTGGATTCATTTAAAATATTCTAATTCACGTTTTGCCTTGGTAGAAGAAGCACTGTAGCACAACTGTAGCACAATTCAGCACGTTTAATGCTAGCTGTAGTTTGTGCGTGGATAATGATGTGCATGCACATTCATTAGGCTATACACTTCGTAAATAGCCACTTAGACTATAGGCTTATCTGGTATAACATATACAAATATATTAGCAATATAAAATAATTCGTAACCACCGCTATTCGTGAAGCATTCTTGCCCACCATGTGTTCTGGAATAGGTAGGGTAGAAATGGTAAATTAAACAGGAAGAAATAGCGAAACTAAACTGTGATCGCGAGAAGGGTGGAGTCTTCAATAGTATTGCTGTCCCAATATCTTTCAAATTCCAAAGTGTAACACCTGCAGCTATCAACTGAACATTCAGCAGCATAAGACTGCAGAAAACAGACGCGTTACTAAAACCAGGTAAGAAAGCGAAACATATCATTGTCATTTGTATATGAACCAATTAGGCTATTATAACACCAAATAATAGGGTACATCGCTTTGTCGACTTTACTGCCCATAGCCTGACATATTTTATATAGGCTAATGTGACTGTGAGAGTAGTAGACTAGAATAGCAGCCTACAGCTACCGATACAATTATGATGAAGACACATAAAAACTGGATTCGGCTATATTGTTTAAAAATATATATATATTACTTCTAGCCTATAGATAATCAACATAATACGCTACGGTGACAGGCTATTTTAAATTGCGTTTCGTTCAGTTTATTGAACGCCTGATATTTAGCCTAGAGTTGATGATTTATTTAAAAGTCCGTTTTTCCAGGCCAAATGACTACAGCGGTTCATACAATATCTGCCGAAGATTCCGCGTAGGCTACCATGTTAGGTTAAGTTTTAACTGTTCAAAAAGATATAGCCTATATATCAAGGCCGGCGGTAGTTATGGGCAAAACGTGCGTCTTTCCCACACAATCAAAAGTTAAGAAAAAAAATTTGTTCAGCCAATGGAAAAATAGCACAGAAAATACCAGTACCGTTTCTAACTTCTGAATGGGTGGGCAGCCTACAGCCCGCCTCCAAAGTCGCCCACTGCCCACTGCTCCCCCTCTTCTCGTTACGTTCAAGCACGAACGCAGAGCTTTGAAGCAGACCCGTTCGCCTATATCCGCTGCACAGAGCCGAGGGGGACGGGGCCATGACGATGTACTCTGATGGCTCAGATTGCACACACATAGGGCAAGGGAAATGAGTGTTCTAAATGTTAGTTTAACTTTAGTTAAGTTGTTGTTTATTACGCTTATTTTTGTCAGGGATCATGTACAAAAACAGTAATCTCAGAGAGAGGACAAAATGTGCTGGTGACTGTTTGAAAATGGGATATTATCGGAGTTTCATCTGCAGCAAGTTATCATGCGTCTTTAACACCTTCCGCCGTACCATGGGCGAATTCGCAAAACCTGGTTATTCTTGCTCATGAATATTATGAGCCATTACATCGGCTCTTGATGTGTATTAAAGTAGGCTAGCCTATGTGTTTTTATGCAGAATTTCCTTATTTCACTTCGTGAAATAGCTACTTCGCTGAAGATGTGGTTCATGTTGCAGTATAGGCACGACACGTCATGGGGTATAGCCATGTTGCGAACTACAGGGAGTAGATTCTTTGATTATTTTAATTAAAAGCACAAACGTAATAGGTAATCGTACATTACCTTCATTAAGAAAGTGAAACGGATATTGCGTCTTAACCCCCTTCCGCCGCACCATGTTGCACAGGTGGACACAAACCTGGTTATTCTTCCTCATGAGAAGGCCATTACATCGGCTCTTGATATGGATGAATTTGTAGGTTTTTTTTCCGGAAAGAAACGGATCTCATGCAGCATGCAGGAGTGTATAAAATGAACAGATTGTGAAAGAACAACAAAAAAAGTTATATGTTGAAAAAATATATATTTAAAATAGAATAATTCACTAGGCCAGTGGTTCTTAACCTTATTGGAGGTACTGAAACCTGCAAGCTTCATCAGTGCATTCACCGAACCCTTCCGACAAAAACGGCTCGACATTGCTAGTGTGAACCGTATACTGTGTGTGCCTTGACCCCTGCCGAACCCCTGAGACTGACTCAACGAACCCCTGGGGTTCGATCGAACCCAGGTTAAGAACCACTGCACTAGGCTATATTACCCAGTAATGTACTGATTAGCCGATCATGGCTTTAGCTTTACATGAAAGCTTCTCAATTCTCGCCTAGGACTTTGAAAAAAAAAAAACTTCTCCAAAATGTTCAGAAATAAAACATTTTATTTGAGAAAATACCCTGTGTGAGGTTGTGTAGAAATGCAGGAAATAAGTTTTAAAAGGCTCAAAATGTTCTGGGGGAAGACCCCCAGACCCCCGTTAATTCGTTCCCCCTTGTGCCCCACCAACATCTCTTCATGTCCCTCCAATCAAAACAGTCTAGAACTGGGCCTGATATATACAGTTCAATCTTTTTTTTTTAAATCAAGCGTTTGAGTCGAGTTATTCTGTATTACTGTAAATACAGTACATCATTTATTAGCAGGACCCACCTATAATTGGGTAAACACATTGCTTGTATGTTTCTATATGCATTTGGATATTATTTATTTATGTTTCATTTCTGTTCCACACACTTGTGCATCATTGTGTAATATCGTTAGATAGACCCAAGTCAGGGTCTTACCAGTGAACTCTGCTTTCTGCTATAAAGAAAGACAAGAGTAAAGTCAAATCATTCACAACAGAAACCAAAAATCAGCAGGTCACCTAAAGGAAAATGTAAATTCTGAAACATTCCCGATAACAGTTGGTGTGATCATTGAGACATTGAAACAAACTGATATCTTGTTCTCTCCCACACAGTTGCAGAGATGAGAAGATCATACCGTCGTTTTGAGTTTGTTGCTTTGCTTGTCATTGGAATGCTCTGCTTGGTCATAATTCTCAGCAAAGATGGCCCATCCCATAATTTACAGACAAGCAACATCCACATTAATGTAAGGAAGTCAGTTTCTCAACAACCATCCATAAAACACTTGAATGCGAGCACGGGTCAGTATTACTCACCACGTTGTGAACAGAATGTTTCTGCGGCCAGTATTGATGGATTTTCATCACTTCCAGGCCACATCCAGGACTTCTTGTTTTACCGTCACTGTCGACACTTCCCAATGCTGCTTAATGTGCCTGAGAAGTGTGGAAGCACACCCCACAAATCAGCAGATGTCTTTCTGATGTTGGTGATAAAGAGTTCTCCCTGGAACTATGACCGCCGCGAGGTACTGCGAAAGACCTGGGCAAAAGAGCGGCTGCAGAACGGGGTGTGGATCCGTCGGGTGTTTATCTCTGGGACGGTGGGCACAGGCATTGAAAGGCACAAGCTGAACAAGCTGATGCGTCTGGAGCACCATGAACACCATGACATACTGCAGTGGGACTTCAACGACTCTTTCTTCAACCTCACCCTCAAGCAAATCCTATTCCTAGAGTGGATGCAGAAGAGCTGTCCTCAGGTCCGCTTTCTCTTGAATGGTGATGATGACATATTCGCCAACACAGACAACATGGTGGAGTACCTTCAGAGCCTCGGTGACAATGACGGAAGTAAGCACTTATTTGTGGGCCACCTCATGTACTACTCGGAACCCATTCGAGAGTCTGGGAGCAAGTATTTTATCCCTGTCCAGATTCAAGAGTCAAACTCGTATCCCCCATACTGCAGTGGAGGGGGTTTTTTACTCTCTGTTTTCACAGCTAGGGTTATATACAACATGTCCCACATCATCCCCATCCTGCCCATTGATGATGTGTACATGGGTATGTGTTTGCAAAAAGCTGGACTGGAGCCAGTGTCCCATTTTGGAGTTAGGGTTGCAGGGCTTCATGTTCCCTCTCAACATGTTGATGCTTATGATCCTTGTTATTACCGGGAAATTATCTTGGTACACAGGTTTCTGCCACATGAAATATTCATCATGTGGCATGGAATTCATGATCCTGACTTACAATGTGGAAGTTCAAAATTAAAAACATAAAAATAGTTTTGTACAATCAGATTGAATTGACTGCTGGAACATTTAGGTTTTTTTAGCCTAACCATCACAACATGACATTATGGACAGACATCACCACTTTTTAAGTGGTGGATGTTTTGCTGTGAAGACTGAACACTGCTGACACTGATAACTCACAGTGACAAATGATACAAAACAACATAAAACTTGTCATATTTCACTTTAAATTCAGCATAAACATGTATACAGCTGTAGGGGGGAGTCAAAGTTGGACTCAGGAAATGCTGCCATTTGGAAGAACCTGAGAACTGGAGCTCATCTTGCAGCTCCAGAGGGCCGTGTAATAAAATAATCGGTTACTCTGACTTCCTTTGGTGTCAGGCTTTTTCCCCCCAAGAATGTTCCCATCTGCTAAAGACGGAGATAAGGGCAAATTGAACTTCTACGGGCATTTAGGGTTGGAAAGGTCATCAAGAACCTGGCCAAACCATGGGAAAGGAATGCCCTCACAGAACATCTGTGGTCTCCAGTAACCCAACACCTGGGCGTTTCAAACCTAGTGCATTACTTCTGCTAGTTTTCATTCCAACTGACCTCAGTTAATTACTGAGCTTGTTTGGCATCTCCACATGTAATCTGATTCTAAAAAAATTGGTTTGGAAGTTATTCAATATAATAAAATGTAGTCCCCGTTTTTTGCTTTGTCTTTCAGTTTGAAAAATAGATTATTATGGCTCTCTCAATTGCTCACTTGTTTAGCAGTTCAATTATTTGTTTGTGGCTTTAAGAGCAATGCAGTATGACTAATTTGTTGAAGGTGCTAAAATATATAGCAGTATATTTGCAGATTATTTAAAGCACGGAGACGCTTTCACTTGCATATACCGACAAACAATTTCCTACAATCCATAATGACTGATACTTGCTTGTTAAGTGGTGTTAAATGCAGAAAACAACTCAATCAAACCTGATTAATAAACTGTAAATATTAGAATGGAAATCAGCATGTATATTGGGTCCTCAGGGTAATGTTTGAGAAGCACTGCCTTGTCCTATAAGAAATAATAACCACTCTTTTGGCTACCTCACAAGTTGCCTCTGGCCCTCAAGCAGCTTTAACACTTTTAAATGGAGCCATTCTTGTTATGAGTATGTTTTTGTCATGAGGGACTGCCAGCAGCCAATGAAAAATAACAATTCTAAACATGTGTTTTCTGTAAACTGCAAAAAGAAAAAGGCACACTGGAAAAGGTGCAAGCACCAAGCCAAAAAATGTGCAGCAGACAAAAACTGAAGATGAAGAATGTATCCAGCTGTGGCAAGAGTTTATTTAATTTGTTGGCAAGCAGCTACCACTGCATCAAATATACTTTTGGGAAGTGGAAAGAAATGGGAAGCTGACAGCAAGTGCTTTATGACATTATAGGGCAGCATCTGTGACTGCTATGTGGAACCATATGAGTCAATCTATAATTAGGGGTACATTTCAGATCAACCAAAAAGTGAAGAAATCTGTGTGCTTTTTTGCTAAATAATCTATAGTTCTTTCCATAATCTACCCCCGTAATGTGCTAAATTTATTAATTGCCAAGCTTAAGCTCTAATCACTTTTTAAATATTTAAATGTCAACTGTGTTACGCAGAACACATGAATGAAGTACGACACATTTGATAAAACATTTGTTTGAAAGTTTTTGAGTCCATTCATCAGATGTTTTGAGGTTGTCTGTCTAACTGATTTGAAAATTTGAAACTGATTTATATAAATATATTTTCTAATGACATATGTTATGTGTCCCTATATTCACCATTAAAACATTTGCACAGTCCATTGCCCCAATTCCTTCACCGTTACGTGTTTTAAAAATTTATTATCTTCTCCATTTGTCACTCATTTTAACATCACAACTTTGCATGCAACATCTCATTATACTCTAAGTTAATGTTCTTGATCTCTCCTTGGGCAGTCACATTTAACAATTTTCCATGTCCATATAGATATAAGAATACAAAAATATATGTGTGCATATACATTTAGGCAACATACACACATAAATACAATATCATCATGAAGGCGTACATACTCATATGCAGTAACATATTCATATAGAGATCTGTTACTAAAACGGTACTGTGTGTATGCATCCACAATAAACAAATGTCCGTATATAAGAATGCATACATACATACACATAGAAAAATATACATCTATATAAAGATAGCTGCCCCTCTTTGAATGTAAGCTTTAACATATGATGTTTTTCTCTATGTTCTCTATGTTATTAACTAGTTGGCCCCATATACTGTATTATCGAATTTCCATGGTTGTCCTTTGACATTATATTGTAGTCTTTCTGGAGTAGAGTATGACAGCAATTATTTCCACCATTGTTGTTTTGAAGGTGAAAGCTTTGATTTCCAGTTAAGTAATATACATTGTTTTGCAGCTGTCATAGCTAAGAGTATTCATTTCTTCTCATCATTACTAAACGCACTAAGCATTTCTACATCTCCAA